>CM060965.1:60069286-60724286 GCA_030765045.1 Tenodera sinensis | reverse complement strand
ATCTAACGGACGAGGAAGATCTTGACGATGACGTGAGTTTAAACTTTATTCAGGATAGATTTTAGTACGCAAATTCATTTGACTTATACTACGTAACAGTTTGGTGTTGAAAACACAATATCACCCAATGCTTGGGTAGTTAATGGAGTGAGGTTATGTTTGCCTGGTTGGTAAAGCCTAATATAGAAAGTCAGTAAAGGGAGCATACGTAAATGATGCCAAACTGCACATATTTTGATCAGTTATATTGTAAAATTAAGTTAGCTGAATATGAGTGCATGTGAAAATGCAGTGTAATCTTTTTACCATATTTGTTCGTAGTGTGAATGATCTGAAACCTTAAATCTTGTATTATGTGGCTAAGAAATAGAAAACAAATGCACCATAGCTATGTACAGGAATACATTGAAAGTATGAAATAGTTAAAGGGCTTTAATACTTTCTTGCTTTTAGGATCTTGATGAAACTTTATCAGAACGACTGTGGGGGCTGACTGAGATGTTTCCCGAAGGACTTCGTAATTTGACTTCAGCACTTGTAAATGGAACTTGTCTTGGTGTTAAAGGTATGCATGTGTGTATACGTACAAAAGACATTTTATTAATGCTTTGCATGCTCATAGAGCTTTTACGTTTAAAAGAATAAACATTATAATAATAACCAGAAAAAATGTAAAATAATGAATTAAATAATCCTAACCAGCAGTAGCATTTACCTTTAGTTGGTTGTGTATACGTACAAAAGACATTTTATTAATGCTTAGCATGCTCATAGACCTTTTAGGTTTAAAAGAATAAACATTATGATAATAACCAGAAAAAATGCAAAATGATAAATTAAATAATCCTAGCCAGCAGTAGCATTTAGCGTTGGTTGGTTGTATTGGTATAACGTATGTAAGGTAATAACTCTACTTTCAGCAGCTTATTGTTGCCACATACTTCTAACAGTGAGGCAACAGGAATGAAAAAGAAAACTGTTCTACTCTATGTATTATTATACAGGCCAAATGTTAGGTAAATACATTAGAGGAAATTGAAATTAAGTCTTTATTTATGGGTGCTCTTTAACTGCTGTAGTTCTGGGCATCCCATTTTACATTGGGGAGAAAGACCACTTAATTTTTCTCAGAGGGCGCTTTATCGGGCTTGAGGTTCTTTTACATGCCAAAATTCCATGACACAGGACTACTGGCTTTACTTTGCTTCTAAAGGAAGCCATGCTAAGGGCTTTTATGCTGAAAAAATCTCTCACCCTCCACTGGGTTTGAATCTATGACCTTTAGAACTAGATGCTAGCATTTGAAGGAGGAAGAGTAGGAAATTGGTTAATGAGGTATAAAAGCTTGATTGTATTAACCCTCCAATGGGTACACTGGCATATAAAATATGTCAAATGGAAAATGATATTAATTTGCAGTAATTTTTGGGTCTAGATAAACAGCTACTTTTTCATGATTGCTTTTGCTACCATGCTGATAGATTGTGCCCAAAGTTGAACACATGTAATGCATCTGTGAAAATTTCGAAAGTGAATGTGTTACATTTGGCGTACAAAATGTAATATGCTTGCACTGGTTTTCAGAACCTAATTTTGTTCATGAAGTAACCCTTCGTGATGAAAAAATTAGTATATTGTGCACCATTAGCGGAGAAAGGTTTCTCAGAGCTCCAATAAGCATTTTTTTTAATGTGAACTATGGTGAGTGATGTATAGTTTTCCTAAAGAGTTGCCAAAAATGTATGTATGGATGACAGTGACCAGTTTCAGCATCTCCTTTCATATAGTTTGTCACTAAAGCCTTAAAAATTAGTTTTAAAAATGTATGGCTTCATCCATGCCTTTCTATGATAGCAGCAGATGCTACAAGTGCCAAGGATGCTGACAATGACAGGATGCATCCAGTTCGGGGGTTTTTTGCTCTCCTGGTATATTGAATATGAAAAAGAAACTATCAGAAAGAGACATTGGTCTGATCTCCAGATCTGAGATAATGCGCTTTGGGGATTACTTTACATGTCATAAAAAACCTTACCAGTGTCAAACTATGGCTCAAGGATGGTTCAAAAATCAAAATAATCAGAGCTGTGGTGAGTTTCAAGAGGTTTCTCTTCCTGCTTAGGGCTTTACATATCTAAGTTAAGACCACTGAGGTTCAGAGAAAAGCAAACGACAGATTAACATCCATCCATGTTATTGTGGATAATTGCAAAAACAGCTATAATATAAGTTAATTTGTAACCATTGATGAAAAATGCAGGCTTTAATTATTGAAGGGCGTATCGGTGTGCAAAATGGAACTGCAACAAAGAGTTCTAATAAAAATTATTCATTGTAAATGAATATGATACATGCAGAACCCCAAAATATTGTGACAATACTTAAAGCAGAAACATCAATGTATGATTATTAATGGTTATTGCTTGTGTATAATTGATATTTGCTGGCATTTTTCATTGAGAAACAATATTTGTATTAATTTTGTTTATTGCCATCATATTTGAATGGTTTACAAATGTCTGAAACTATGACCTTAATCAAATAGAATAATAAAACCTAAATGGCTATCAAATGCACAGAAATAAATCACCAATATGATTTCATAATATGTGAGAGATTTGATGAAAAATGATCATCACTATACCCTGGGAGAAATAACCTGGCACCTGACAGCCTCGTCGCTCATGAGGTGTGAGTAGGGAAGCTCGGCTTATCACATCCAATCACGTTATGAATAAACCACATGACTATCATGTGGCCAGAGGTGTGTATTCACCCATGTTGCAATATGTGCATGTATCCCCAGCTTCTGCATTCCACATGGCTTGCCGCTCGCAACAGTATATTATTTAATTGTTTAACAAGTGCAGAGTGAAAGGTGACTTACGAACAAATTACATACAGCAATGTATATGGGGTGATTGTAGTTTTATTGTTTCATATATTTTATGTAGTTTACCGCTGCATATTTCAGTGTTTTGTTGCATTCGTAACAGATTTTAGGGTCTTGGTCACACTTTTGTTTTGTTTAAAAGTGGCTTATAGTCCTGGTAAAGCTGATAAGTGTGTATTGGGTACACGAAAAACCCTAAAAAGTCAGGGCCGGGAGATGATATAAGCTGTAACAGAATAGTTTGAAAAAGAAAAGAAAAATGGTGGAACCACAGGTCATGGATAGCGAGTGTGTAAGCGGCAACACTGCGACAGAACGGCAGACAGGCAGCTGTAACATCAAGTGCCGGGTTATTTCTCCCAGGGTATAGGTAAGTTATTTATATATGATACAAATCAATAATCTCGAAAATTCTATGTGTAAGCTGGTCATTTAAGAATGTACCGACTATCACTTCCACGAATAACCCAAAATATAGTAGTTTTGGACATTTTCCTAATAAATTGTAATAGGTTGATGGATGCCAATGGAATGCCCCATTGACAACAGGGGACTTGGAAAAAGCTAAAAAAGGAATAAAGATTAGTACAACAAAGGGGAGAGGAATAAAAGACAAAAAATAAAGAAGGTGAGGTTCAATACAGAATTACTACATATAAAATCTAGGTAAAGTGATACAGCTATGTATAGCCTGTCCAGTTTCAATAAATTTGAAAATATTTATATAATTTTGTACATATTTTTGTATCACTTCTGTGGGAAGGAATAATAATAAGGCAGTAGAGAGACCAGGATTGAAAAATGAAAATATCGCTAACACAACTACGGGCGAAAAGGAAAGTAGCATTAATTTAATTAAAAAAAATAGGTTAGGGATGAAACAGAAAGATACGTTTTGATCATAATCCCTGGTGAACATAATATATTGCAGATTAACTGCTGTATACTGCAGTATACATGCACTGTGTGTGTGAATTTGGTGGATTTTTCTACCTAAGCTTAGTAGACATTAAAATATCATCAAAAGAAATAGTAACTTAAGATGGAATTCTGCAGTATGAGGAAGATCCTGAATGATATCATGACCTTACCCAAAATGTAGTGCAATCATAAATACTGGTATCTGTGCAATATAAGAACTCTTAAGTTTCATTGCTCAGTTAAAACAAAAGGTTAAGCGTAATGTGCCCACATTTAAAGGAAGCTGTCAGAAACACCAAAAATTGATTCCTCTATAGTAACCATAGAACACAGCTTGTAAAATTGAATAAAACAGCATCTGCAGTATACTCACACAGTTTGTCACATAAAAACCTTGGGGTTTGACATTTGCATGAACTAATAACTTTGAGAACAGTAGTCACAACAGTATATTTAATGAAAATCACCAATACATGTTAGATTTTGCTTTCTTTGAAGTAACCTCCCCTTGCTTTAATTTTAGCTTAGCAAACTCTGGGCATCCTTTCTATTAAGTATGCCAGTGTATTTTCAGAAACATCCCTTCATAAGTTTTGCACATGACTCTACAATACATTTACATTAGTGGATTGTTTCTTTATGACTTCTCTGTCCACATGATCCCAAAGTAGTTCAATAGGATTGCAGTCAGAACTTCCTGGGGGCCAAACCATCATCTTGGAGTCTTGTCTCTCTTCCAATCGTTCAACATATCTTCTACAGAGTAAAGATGTATGTTTGTGGTCATTGCCCTGCTGCAGAGTGAAACCCTTGCCATTTAACCTCATCCCAGATGGTTTGGCATGGCGTTGGAGAATGTTGTGACAATGCTCCTTGATAATTCCTTCTATTTTCACAATATTGCCTGTCCTATTGCCATCAAAACAACCCCATAACAGCACTGAACCACTTCCATCCTTGACTGTAGGGGATATGCACTGAGGTGCCTTGCGTTCACCGTTTACGCGTCGGACAAACTGACTATGTTTCGAGCCAAATAGCTCAAACTTACATTTGTCAGTAAATAACACCTTTTTCCACTGATCAACAGTCCATCTTACATGTTGGTTGGCCCATTGTAATCTTTTCCATTTATTGACAGCTCTCAATAGGAGTTTCTTTGCCGTAATGTAACCTTTCAGATGTGTTTCCTGACAGCTCTTCACTGTAGAAACACACACAGATTCATCCCTCAACTGGTTGAGTTCCACTATCAGCATGGGTGCTGTTTTGAAACGATCACGTTTGCTGGTCACTATTAAATGTTTATCCTCACTTTTCGAGGTCACTGTAGACCTCTCCTTTCGATAACGATCCTTATTGCTATTTGTAGTTATACACCTCTTTTCAGTGCAATGGACACTTCCCAAGGAAACTTATTCTTGTGTGGCAATTTGACGCATGGTGTTACCTGCTTTATGTAAGCTGACTATTGCAGCATGTTTTTCTGCTGAAAGCTCCCTTCTTTTACCCATTTCAGACTTTTTAACTGCACAATAACATGTGTACCATTCACCTGCTTATGACGCACTAAAGTGCTGTTTACAGCCAATACCTATTTACAGAACGCTTGTGAATGACATCTAGAGAATCATAGATATAATATGAAATTCAAAACAATATTAGGGTAAGTGTTCCTATAAGAGTCAACAAATGCTATATTTTCAAAATGGACATAATTTACAAACAAAAGGTAGCATAGTAAATTTCAATTATGTTTCCATGGATTTCTACCATATATAATATGAGATTGGCTTTATTTGGTATTATACACTTGTTAATTGCAGAAAAACAGTCTATTCAGAAGCTTTTGAGTGGTAGTGTATATGAACATAATCTCGCCTCTAAAGACTAGGTTTTACCCTATGGGACATAATTACAAAAGCTTCATCATATGCACAAAGTGCACAACGTCATACATATAAAAGAAATTATTAATGGGGTTTTTGATAGGTCACAACTTAGAGCTATAACAATGTAAACATAATTAGTAACTTAATCACTAGCTAGGGTGACAGTGAGTTGATGCCCAGGATTCATAATCCTGTTAAAAGCTACAAGCGTGGCATTCAGCACATCAAAATCCATACTTTGGAGATGTTTACTTTTCTCTCAGATTCCAGGGCAGCAATTATAGCAATTACTTCCAAGTTGTCACCAAAAAACCAAACAATTATAGAATGTTGGAAAATCCTTACCCATCTAACAGCACTTCAAAAACACCTAGTCTTCCAATGGATACCAGCTCACTGTGGACTGAGTGGTAATGAGAAAGCTGATTTTCTTGCAAAAAAGGGTATCAGGGGTGTACAAAAATGTATCATTAGGGGTTGACGTCATTAAGATTTGTCGAGTGGGCGTTATCCACCAAAGTGGAGTAAATGAACTGGTCTGGAATAAACTTCAAGATACAGCTACAGGGCCAAAATGTGTGTAACAAACGTTAAATCTTATCTGAATAATATGTAAGATAGTGAATATAAACTAGAAAAACAATCCCTGTTTGGTTCATGTGAAGGATAGATAAGCAGTGAAAACACACATAATACAGAGTCTGTTTGCCTCGTGCTAGAATTTCAGGGAATCAAAGATTACGAATGGTCAAGAAGCCAGAAAATATGGAATAATGGTGTAAAATACAAACAACACATACAGGGAAAGCAGTGTGAGGCGAAAAGTTTTTAATTATAAGTAGCTAAGCATCAAACATTCCATTATTTACTATGTGTAATACGCAGTCCAGTGAGTCGAAATGACTTCAAAGCAGTGCTCCGCCAGCCCTGACTTGTCAGGCTGAAGAAGACCACAGAGCTAACTTCAAAGATACGACCATTGTGGCAAAATGTAGCGGTTTATGGGAACGGAGGGTTAAGGAGGCTCTGTCCATCTCCTCCGAGAAGAGTAAACTGAACCGGGACGCTGGATTGCAGTTTAGTCCATCCTGGAAACCAGCCTTAAAATTGGAAATCGACCGACTCAGAAAACACAGATTCCAACGGAGCAGTGAACCACCTCCACACTAGACCGTGTGTTTTCTACTCGGTACGTACTGGCTGACAGTACATATACTGGTCCCTTCACTCTTGCTTTTCATTCTTCATCCTGAAGATGGGAGAGATGTACACTCCCGAAAGATCGATGTCTCTTCATCACTACACCTGGCTCGAAGCCCGAGAGCATCTAGAATATGTTCGTCGCCAGGAAAGCTTCAAATCATATTTGGTAATCTTTTGTACTTATGGAAAGTCCCACCTTGGGCATGAGTGTTTGTGTGTATGTAAACGTACATGTGACAGAATAACTGAAGTAAACAATCATAAAAACAATGAGGAACATAAACGACAAAGAAAAAATAGGAAAGTGAGTCAATTATATTGAAGCACGGCTGCATTGCGCTGTTAGTAGTTGAAAAGGAAGGAGAGGGAAAATACAAGTGACATCACAAATCAAAAGTATACTCTGGTAAATAAGAAAGGAGAGGGAAAATAAAAGTGACATCACAAATCAAAAGTCTACTCTGGTAAATAATAAAAAAAAGCTTTCTTTGGATTTTTTAAATTAAGATTTGTCTATTATTTACAAAAGCATTTATGAATACTATTGAATCGCATGTACATTTAACTGGAGTTGATATTATCAGACTATAGAATAAGTCCTAATCTAGCCTAGAAAAAAAAGTTAAAATATTAAATAATAACTGAAAGTCACTAACAATATGCATGAACATACATTGAGTATACGTAAGCACTCAGAATAACTAGAGAAACAATCAGCTGTACAGAATTGAAGTTATTCACTTGGTGGATGCTAGCCAGGTGCTTCACATCCCTTGCCATTCTATTCGCTTATCTTGTAGTTACATCTATGCTTTAGGTACTTGAACCAGATTCATTGATGGGCTAGCCACTATGTCAGCAATCAGCAAACTGATGGCACCGACGAGGAATATATATACATATTATAACACGCTGCATATCCTGTACTCTATCCTGTGAACCTAACAGGTTGCCGTACCTGCACATTATTACTTTCTCTACTGGTAAGTAGAGGAACTATTGAATTCCACCCAAAAATTTGAGGTTGAGATTTCACCGGAAATATATGTTTTGAGACCCCCTGAATCCAAAAAAAAAGCATTTTTAGGAGAAGATGTGTGTGTGTCAGTCAGTCTGTGGACAGCATAACTCAAAAACGAAAAGCCGGTTAAAGACCAAAGTTGGTATTTAAGTTTAACATCTTTCAAGGATGTGACACAAAGATTTTGAAGAAAATAGTCCCACCCTAAACTACCCTTTGCATGGAAAATTTTTCTAAAATAATGACTTTCTTGAAAATGACTCTGATGACTGATTAAAATATAATATGTTCAAGATATTTGTATGACAAATGAAATGTATATTTTGAATTTTCTGGCTATAGCCTATGTAGTCCTGTTTTGAATAACTCATAAACTGTATGAGATAGACAAAATCTTACTATACAAAAAACACATGCTAAAACACACAATTTATATCTCAATAAAAGTTTTTGTAGAGTGAACCATTTTGGAGATATTGCTTATTACTTGTGTCAGTTTCGGTAAACTCAAATCTTTTGTGAAATGGAACATTGTTGTTCATTTTTACTTTCTCTACTGGTAAGTAGGGGAAGTATTGTATTCCACCCAAAAATTTAATGTGGAGATTTCACCAGAAATATATATTTTGAGACTCCCTGAATCCAAAAAAAGGATTTTTAGAAAAAGGTCTGTGTGTGTGTCTAGGGACAGCATAACTCAAAAACGAAAAGTTGATTAAAAACTAAAGTTGGTATTTAAGTTTAATGTCTTTCAAGGATGCTACATGAAGATTTTGGCAACTGCACTCTGAACTACCCTTTACATGGAACATTTTTCGAAAACTTTGATTTTCATGAAAATGGCTATAACGATTTTCATTAAAATGTCATATGTTTGAGATATTTTTATCACAAATGAAATGTATATCTTGAATTTCTGGCTATAGCCCCTGTAGCCATATTTATTCTGGATGCCTTTTGCATAATTGGTAAACCGTTAGAGATAGAACAAATCATTACTGTACAAAGATGTAGATCTTGCTAAAATACACAATTTATGTCCAAATACACTTTCTTGTAGGATGAACCATTTAGGAGATATTCCTTGTTATGTGCATGAGTTTCGGAAAACTTAAAACTTTCGTTAAATGGAACATCGTTCATTTGTTTTGCATGTTAAGTGTGCAAAGAGAACAGCATCTCAAAGCTTTAAAAGACTTGACTATCGCTCAAAGCCTACTATATCCTAATATTCCCCTTGCACCAACAAGGAAATAAGCAAAAAGATAATTTGTACAAATGTTTATCTTAACTAACACGAAGAAGATATAGGAATAAGAGTTTGTAAGAATGGTTAGTACAAGAGTAGAGAAAGTCATGTGAGTCGAACACATCAGATTTTTTTATGTGTTAAGTGTGCAAAGAGAGCGCTTTAAAAGATTTGACTCGCTCAAAACCTACTGTATTCTAATGTTCCCCTTGCACCTACAAGGAAATAAGCAATGAGATAATTAAGGAAATTGAAGCTAATAACACAGTGAAGCAACAAGATTCTAAAGTAAGAACAAATTACAAACTAAAAACTTCACTTATCTAAGTAATATTGCAAGTTCTTGGTGCAAAGCTGACTGTAGTTTCGAGATGACTCCAACTCATTCTCAAAGCTATACAAACAAATTTGTTACCAAAGCTACAGATGTTCATTTTAATCACTGATTTCTGAAAACAAAAAACATAGACACTGATGCTCATTTTAATTACCAAAGTTCATAACACGGTTTCTGTTTTTTAAAATAAATATTTTTTCCCTAACCATTAAATCTGTAGGTCCACTTAATTGTTTCAATAATTTAACTTCTGGATTAATTTTATGATTAAATGACCAAAAATGATCTGCCACAGCTGATTTCTCAGTTTGTTTATATTTAATATTTCTAAAATGCTCTTTTATTCTGAAGCAAGAAATGGCTTGGCAATGGGTAGTCCACTTTCACCATTTCTTGCTAATCATTTCATGAGCTTTTTTGAAACTCAAATTATAAAATCATTCCCTCTAATTTTTAAAATATGGTATATATGTGTGGATGACATTTTTGCTGTTGTCCCTAAAAAACAGATAAATGATGCTTTAAAATTTTTAAAATTTACAAGATAAAGCTATACAATTCACTTTGGAAACCGAAAATAATGGATGCCTTCCGTTCCTGGACTTAAAAATTAAAAGACATAACAATAAGTTGAATTTTGGTATTTATAGAAAATCTACTCACACTGATAATTACATAATAAATAAGTTTTAATCCTTCTGCACAAAAATATGCTGTTTTCAGTAGTTTAATTTATAGGTTAATAAATATACCCCTTAATATATTAAGTGTGCAAAGAGAATGGAATCTCAAAGCTTTAAAACATTTGACTTTCGCTCAAAGCCTACTGTATTCTAATATTCCCCTTTAGCCTACAAGGAAATAAGCAGTAAGATAATTTGTACAAATGTTTATCTCAACTAACACGAAGAAGATATAGGAATAAGAGTTTGTAAGAATGGTTAGTACAAGCGTAGAGAAAGTTATGTGAGTGCAACAGATTTTTTTCAATATTTCTCAATAGAGAATACCTGGAAAATTAATCTGACGATTATGTGGTGAAATGCTTAAGTCCCAATTGCTTATCTATTATCGAGATGCAATGATTATTTTATGAAATGTGGTGTTTAAGACTTTTATATTGCAATAAGTAAATATGAGGGTGATAAGTTTTAAGTAATATGATATAAGTGCACTTTATTAAATGTATAATAATAAAGAAATAATTTGTAGTTTGGAAAGTTTATAAGGTTTAGAAGTTGGAGTGTGATTAGCAATAGCTCCAAACTCACAAACTGAGATATTTATCCATTTCTAAATCTTCTCACTATGAAATTTGTCTTATAGCTATCATTAAAACTGCTATGAGATGGTGGCACGTTGGAGTTATTGTTTGTGTCTTTTTTGCTGAACTAGAATAGATTTATCCAGAACAAGTGAAGTGGTAATCTCACTATTTATGTTTTGGCACTTGAATCACTGATACTAATCAGTTTTATTTATAGGTTAGATAGGATACTGACTGCCAGTAGTTATGTGCTAAGTTACTATAAGTGAGAGGGAAACATGTGCCAACTGGTAATCACTTGGGGGATTGCTGGTTTCCAGTAGGAGTAGAATAGTAGAGAAGGTAAAACCAACCTAAACTGTACCCCCTATATACCAACAAGGAAAATAAATCTCAGAACAGTGTTGTTTCCTATGTTAAATAATACTCTTAAGTTGTGAAATTGCTTAATACAGAAAAGGAATAATTTTGTGTAACAGTTTGCTTAAATAACGAGACTAAGACCGATAATTATATCCATAGTAGCATCTGCATGCTAAACTTTTAAAGTGATAACCATTAATTTTGAACACAAGTGTACTTGAACAAAAGTTCTAAGAACTGTTTATGTAAGATTTAATGTGGCACAAGTTATGTGGGGAGAGAGAAACTAGCAGAGAGGTTGCAGTTATTATAATATGTAAGTTGAAAATACAGCAACATGCCTCCTGTCACATAAGTGAACTACTGCAGCGGCTTTCTCACTTCCAGAAGCTGATATATTATGTCAAATACATCTTAAATTTTGCACATTCTTCCTTCATTGCTGATGTTCTGAAGTAAACTAAACTAGAAGGAATTTAAAGGATTGAGGAATGGCATGAAACTTTAAAATCTTGTTTAGGTATTGTTCGTATATGTTGTTTTTTTTACAGGTTTTCCACTTTTCAGCAGTTGCCTTACTGTCCTGTACAAATTTTCCAATATATCCTATCATTCCACTGTCCCTCTTCTAATCCTCTTTTCCTCATTGTTTGTATATACAATTATGCCAGCTGAAAAATAGCAGACCCACAGCATTTAGTTACATCTCAGGCATAGATGTATTACATTCAAGAGAAAGAAATTTTATTCATGTGTTACAAGATACCTCCCATTGGCACCTTGAATCTCACAATAGCTTATGATACAGGAGGCAATCTCATTTTTATTCATATCACTCAATATCATAGGTTATACAAATATCATTCCAATATACTCATCGACTTTCCACCATGTTAACAATATGACCACCGATAGGCATTTCTTGTTCCTGGGGTATTGTATATGAAAGTGTAGTATTAAATTTGTCGTGTGCTTTCCCAACACATTAGTCTTACATAAAGATGTAAAGTGGATATTTAGGAAAGCAGTCTAAAAAAATCATACATTTTTATTTTCTCTACTGTGTAGTAAGTAGAGGAAGTATTGTATTCCACTTAAAACTTTGATGTCAAGATTTCACTGGAAATATGTTTTGAGGACCTCTGAATCCAAAAAAGAAGCATTTTTAGAAAAAGGCCTCTGTGTGTGTGTGTGTGTGTGTGTGTGTGTGTGTGTGTGTGTGTGTGTGTGTGTGTGTGTGTGTGTGTGTCTGTGTCTGTGTCTGTGTCAGTCTGTGGACAGCATAACTCAAAAGCGAAAAGTCGGTTAAAAGCCAAATTTGGTATTTAGGTTTAATATCTTTCAAGGATGCGACATGAAGATTTTGAAGAAAATTCATCCACCCTAAAATACCCTTTACATGCAAAATGTTTCGAAAATTTTGATTTTGTCGAAAAGGCTTTAACAATTTTGGTTGAAGTGCCATATGTTTAAGCTATTTTTATGATGAATGAAATGTATGTTTTGAATTTTCTGGCTTTAGTCCTGTTTACTATTGATTATTTTGAATGACTCGTAAACCATAAGAGATAGACCAAATCTTTGCTGTACAAAAAAAAGCAGATATTAAGACACAATTTATGTCCAAATGAATTTGTTTTGTGGGATGAATCATTTCAGAGATATTCCTGTTATTTCTGTGAGTTAATACTTAAACCTCGTTAAATGAAAGATCATTATTCCTTTTTTTATATCTTAGCCATGCAAAGAGAATGGATTCTCAAAGATTTAAAAGATTTGACTCACTCAAAGCCTACTGTTTTCCAACATTCCCCTTTCACGTTCAAGGAAATAGACGATAAAATAATTTCTGCAAATGTTTATCTGAACTAACACGAAGAAGATATAGGAATAAGAGTTTATAGGAACGGTTAGTGCAAGAGTACAGAAAGTCATGTGAGTGCAACACATCAAATTTTTAGAAAAAGGTCTGTGTGGCAAGGGCGAGGGTGGGAGTAGGCATGGGCAACTCATAAACAAAAAGTCAGTGAAAAACCTAAGTTGGTATTTACTTTTAATATCTTTCAAGGATGTGACACAAAGATTTTGAAGAAAATTCATCCACCCTAAACTCCCCATTACGTGGAATATTTTTCAAAAAATTTAATATACTCGAAAACGACTCTAACAATTTTGATTAAAATGCCATGTATTTAAGATATTTTTATGAGAAATGAAATATATATATATATTGAATTTTCTGGCTATAGCCTGCGTAGTCCTGTTTACTCTGGACAACTTTTGCATATAATTGGTAAACTAAGAGATAGACCAAATTTTACTATACAAAAAATGTAGATCTTGCTAAAACACACAGTTTATGTCCAAATAAATTCTTTTGTAGAGTGAACCATTTCAGAGATGTTATTCCTTGTTATGTGTGTTAGTTTTACAATACTTGTGCTTTCCACAAATGAAAGATCGTTATTCATTTTTTTATATCTTAGCCATGCAAAGAGAACGTAATTTCAAAGCTTTAAAATATTTGACTCACTCAAAGCCTCCAGTACTCCCACATTCCCTTTATACCTCCAAGGAAATAAGCAATAAGATAACTTCTGCAAAAGTTTATCTTAACTAACATGAAAATAATGGGAAAAGAATTTGTAAGAATAGCTAGTATAAAAGTAGAGGTCATGTGAGTGCAACACATCAGATTTTTTTAGAACACTTTTTATATGTTACCCTTAATTTGTATTGATTTCAAGCAAATTTCTAAGTCCAACCCCTTAAATGCAGATTTGGAGAAGCTGTTCATATAAAGAGTATCTCACCCTTCAAAGACAGTACATGTTAAATGGGGCGCAATGTTGCAACATGTACTATATGTATGCCTTCTTTTATATTCAAACCCCAAATCATGTAAGAACCAACGCAGAGCGGCCCTTGAGAAATTTGCTAGGGTATTATCACCGTGGTATAGATTGAACAATTTGCCGCACTCCGCTTTGCACTATTCCATCATATTGCATTAACTTGGCAGTTTATTTTTTGTCCTGCCATTTTTTCTTTCATTTTCGTGGCGTTCTTAGAGGTCCTTTCATTAGTTCCTTTTTAATCCTATACACTACTGCTTCTGAACACCCAATAGCTTTAGCTGTTTCTTTTACTGCCTTATTAATACTCATTTAACTTGAAAAATAATATAACAGATTCATAATTATTTGGCATTCCATAGGCCTGTTTCAGACATCACAAAGTTGGAAAGACAAAATGCTTCTAACAGATGTTTTGCAAATGCTCTTAAAGAATATCCACATTCTTTATACATCAGCACACTACTTTTATTTAACAAAATTAATCTAAAGTTTCAAAAAAGACACCAACGTAAAGCATTCGCCATGTAAGGTATCAAAATCTTTGAATAAATGAGTCGTTTAGTATCAAAACCGGCCAAGTAACAAAATTTTGAAAAGTGAGTTTTTATTATAAACTGAAATTAGAACAAGTACTCTTTCTATGAAGACCATGGAGAATCAAATGGTCGAAAGCTCGAATTTTATAAATTTGACGCGGCTGATCACCTGAGAATCGATTATTATAAGTACTCTTTCTGTTGATAAATTAATATGCATCAAATCTGGCTAAAACAACATATTACACTTCGTTGAATTTAGAATTCTGCAACAGAATAGGCCAAGTCATGCAGGAAGTGCATTCAAAACTAGTTATGTCACGAGGAAAGTTATTTTTACAGTAGTATCCCACTTCGGCATTTTCGCTTTGAAACCTTAATATTGCCAGCTCAGCAAACAATCAGTTCTAAATGGATATGCAGAAGTTAAAAATAATTTATTACTTTAGCTGCAGATGTTATGTTAGTACAAATGACCTTTTTAATTGGCGCGAAAGCATTTTCCTTAATGCCATGTTATTCATATATACCAAGAGTTACCAGATATTGTAATCTAATGTAAAGTAGGATTGAGGTGTATAAAATTATGTCTATGAAAGTGCTGTTGCTTTAATAGAGAATATATCATGCCAAATCTCCTCTGTATTAAAACTCAAAGAGAAAGGAAAAAAAATTACTGGTCTTTTATTTAATTTTCTTATGTTCTAACTTTTGTTGTACTTTAATATTATACTGCATTTTTTATAATTAATGAATAAATGTTTTTTATTGATGTTAGGTACTGATTGAAATAAAGGCTTTCTTATTTGAAAGATTTAGAATTAAAAGAAATGTCTGCAACAGAACTGCCCAAGTCAAAACTTAAAATTTTGAAAAATGTAGTAAATCGTTTTTCTTGGCTCTTCCGGTGTGGGCCGCGTCATGTAGGCGTTGCTTGCCGACGTTTCGCAGGTCATGTGTCCTGCTTCCTCTTGGGCTATGTGCGAAGAAACCCCTTAATGCTGGGGTATACAACATAAGTTGTGACTGCGGAAAATCTTACATCGGACAAACGGGGAGATCCATAGCCACCAGAAGAAAAGAACACATCCGAAGTTTAAAACTCAACCAGCCAGAAAAATCTGCTTTGACAGAACATGCATTTGTCACCCGTCATCACATCGACTTCGACGGAATAAAAGTTTTAGCCATCTCTGACAACTACTCTCACAGAACAATCCGTGAGAGTATAGAAATTTTAAAACATAAAAATAATTTGAACCGCGACAACGGAAGAGCCCTGCGCGCTATATGGCACCCACTTTTAACCTATGACGTCACTGGCCCTCCCACCACCAATAGCAACGCTGGTGGGCGGAGCGAGGAAAGTATAAATTAGGACGTGCAGCTGATTTTCTTCGCACATAGCCCAAGAGGAAGCAGGACACATGACCTGCGAAACGTCGGCAAGCAACGCCTACATGACGCGGCCTACACCGGAAGAGCCAAGAAAAACAATGGACACCGGCCGTGGAAGCCTTCGCAAACATTTAATGTAGTAAATCGTTAATATGGTTTTCCATACATGAACTCATCATACGGAACCTAATAAAAATGAAACAAAAATATTACCAACTTTCATTGGTTTGTCTGCAGCAGTTTTTTAATGAATACTGAAAAAAACATATTTTGTGACTTGGCTGGGTTTGACACTAGACGGCTCAAATGTTGGTGACCTTTGGGAGAGCAAAAGAAGTGAAACTAGTCTTTAAAACTATCATCAAATGTCTTATTTGGTGAAGATTTATGTCAGAAGCAAGCATATATGTGTTAGTTATTAGTGAATTGTAGAATTGTGTATGAAATATGAACTGCAAACTTACATCCATTTTTAAGCATGGTTTTATTGCATTCTCTACAGGACTGTATCAACTAAGCCGTTCTGCAACTTGGATTTTCTTTAGTTCATCAGTTATTTTATTTGCTCCATTAATATTTGAAGTGGAGCGTGCTCAAATGGAGGAGATGCAGCGTAGTCAGCAAAAGCAGGTACAGTGCTATACAGCTTCTTTAATGCTCATATTTTGTGAAGTAAATATTTGTCATGTTAATAAATTTTTGCAGCACTCTAGCACATACTTACTAGCCAGGATAAATAAGGTTCAGAAGAGAGACTTAGCACCTTGACATGTAGAAGATCTTTCATTTTTATGCCCCTGGCCAGCAGTATGTGGTACCGCCTGTTACATACCTAAATGGTATGTAAGATGCCCATTCTCATGCACAAGACACACAGCATCGCTCAAGGGGTTGGCGATGACAACTACGACGTGCCCTATCTCACGCCAGTACTTAGTCATTTTCCATTTGCTCATTGGCAGGGTGTAGACGATCCGTCATTGGATTGCCCTAGACAGCCACACTTCTGGGAGATTGTCGATGTGCTGGGACCTTTCCCCCATACCATACAAACCACATACTCTGGATCTTCCAGACGAGGAAAGTTGTTACCTTGACCACCTCCATTGTCGGTGCAGCTGTCAGCGCATATTTGTCGAGTATGAGACGTTGATGTATCTTGGCGTTGCACACCGCATCTGTGAAGAAATTAGACAGCTTCCTGGTACATGTGTCTAGTCAGGAGGTTCACTTATTCACCAGTTGTTCGTTAGCCAGCACAAACTTATATAGCATCTCCCTTTACTGTTGCCGCCTTGACTGAGTTGACTGCAATGGGCCGCAGCCAGAGAGCCTCCCAGATTTTTCGGGATGTCGCTGATATCAGAATCACATTCAGTATTGCTGCTTGTCCCGGAGGCTAGCTATCAGCCGTGTGGCTTCCTCTTCAGTTGACCATTAGTTGTGGGCAGTGACAGCAACGAATTGTCTGCAGAAGACTTCAAGGGTCGACCTGCTATTGTACTTGGGTGGCTTGACATGCACAGATGTGTTGCATCGTGGCATTTCGACCTTTAAGTTCTTGGGACTTTTGCAGAGGATATGCTTCACCCTGGTGTTCAGTTGCTTCGTGATGCCTTTGACTCTGTCTTCCAGTGTGGTGAGATGTTCCCCTATGTCCTCCAAGGCGTTAAGGCATTGCCAAAGTCTTTCCTTCACGTTAACCAGTTGTCTGCTGATCTTTACTGATAGATCTATCCTCATCTTGCTTAACTCATTTTTCTTTTCCATTCCAGAGTTTGCTTTTAAATTTGGCTCCCCCTCCCCCCTCTTTTTGGTCCATCTGCTGCATTTCGGAATTCCCTGCTTCCATTTCTCGATCTGTCTTGTCTCAGTTGTCTGTCAATCTTCACTGATAGATATATCCTCATCTTGGACATCTCATTTTTCACCTTTTCCATTCCAGAGTCTATTTCTCAATTGTGCTTTTTTTTTTTTTTTTTTTTTTTTTTGGTCCCTGTGCCACAATTTTGTTCATCCCACACAGAAGCTCTGCAGTTAGTGTTGTATAGAGTTCCATGACATCACAGTATAATACTTAACATTAAATCTACTTTTTATTGTTACTTCCAAGTTGTCACCAAAAAACCAAACAATTACACTGGTCTACAAAAATTAACTTTTTCTCTTTCACAAGAATTAAAATAACAGATTCTAAAAGTATTTTTCGTGCTGAATTCAAATATAATTACAGTTTGTCCGCATCGGGCAGGAGTTTTGTGTGATATTCATTTTAATTTTTATAATATTCTAAAAAATCCGTAACTAGCTATCTAACTCAAAATTATAACTACTGATTCTGACTTACCTAGAAAGTGGTAGATAGTGATTTTCGGGTATATTTTGCATCTGGAACGTCTCTCATTTTAGTCCAACAGTAGTCAGCCAGCATATTGGAACTCCACTTGCCTTAGTACCTCTTCTCTATCGTAGAAATTTGCTGATGAAAACGCTCACCGTGTTCATCGCTGACAGCTCCAAGGTTTTCGGGGAAGAAGTCCAAGTGAGAGTCCAAGAAGTGAATTTTTAAAGACATGTTGCATCTCATAGCTTTATAAGAATGCAGAAGATCAGCCACTATGTCACGATAGTTTTCTGCTTTATGGTTTCCAAGAAAATTGCAACATAAACTTTTGAAAGACTGCCAGGCTGCTCTCTCCAGTGGATTTAACAGTCCCTCGAAATGTTCATCAGCCATTAATGATCGGATTTGTGGTCCTATAAAAACTCCTTCTTTCAATTTAGCATCACTGACTTTGGGGAATTTCGATTTCAAGTACAAGAATCCATCAGAAAGTTTATCCATAGCTTTGACGAAATTTTTCATAACTCCTAACTTAATATGCAATGGAGGTAAAAATATTTTTTCAGGATTCACTAAAGGGACACATGCCACATTTTTCTGGCCAGGGAGAAGAGATTCACGTTTTGGCCATGACTTTCTAACGTAGTGAGACTTCTTATCTCTGCTGTCACACTCACACAAAAAACAGCAAAATTTGGTGAACCCAAGTTGCAAACCAAGCAATAAAGCAATGACCTTTAAATCACCACAGATATTCCATTCATATTTTCCATATTGTATTTTCTCTAAAATTAGTTTCATATTTTGATATGTCTCTTTCATAGCGGCATGCGCTACTGGTATTGATGGAAGTTCATTGCCAGTATGTAGCAGGACAGCCTTCAAACTTACTTTAGAGGAGTCTATGAACAATCGCCACTCATCTGGTCGGTGTTGATGCCCAAGAGTTTCCATAAGTGAACAAATATTATTACAAAACACAACACCATATTCTTCAGAGAAGTATTCTTTGAAAACACTATGGCTGCTACGATAACTACTTATTCTTACATCTTTTTGGAGTAAATTCCACCCTTTGAGTCTGGAAGTTAAAACTTCAGTTTGCAGTTTAGACAGATTTAAATCCCGAATCAGGTCATTAAGGTCTTGCTGATTGGGAAAGTATGGTTCTGATGAACAGCTACTGGCTTCATATGTAAGATCATTTTTATTTTCATCTGAATCATTTTGAGTTTCAGTTAGGTCAGAATCAGAGTTATCACTTAAGGTTGTATCTACATATACTGGTACGGGGAACTCTTCACTGTGTAAGACAGGTCTCAATGCAGATTGCAAATTCGGATACTTAACTGTATATTTTGTTTTAGATGTGATTCCTTTAATATTTGTCAAACAAAAAAAAACAAAAAAAATGATCCTTCGGTTCCCTCCAAATCATGGGAATTGCAAATGGCATATGATGTGTACCATTTTTCCACCCAGTCAGCAGTCTAACACACGAAACACAGCATGTATTTGGGGCCCAGCTCTTATCAAAATCACCAACTTGACAGCCAAAGTAAAGATGATAACACTTCTTTACAAGTGGGGTCATATTTCGCCTTTGAGACTTGAAGGTCAGCTCACCACAAATATAGCAGAAATTATCTGCATGATTTACACACTTTCTTGGCATGATGAAAACATTAAGCACTGAAATACAACATGCACAACATACACAATACACTTCTAAACAGAAAGGAAGGAAATATTTCACTAGTGAACAATATCACAGTCAGCTCAGTACTGACACATCACAATGCCAGACAGGTCTGAGCATGTCTAAACATGAATGAACCTGCACAGTCTTGTTTTGTGGTGCTTCAGCGTGATATTACAAATAATTTCAATAAATACGGCTTGAGTAAAATAGCTACATATGAGGTAAAGGTTCCTATGACAGGTCAAAGAAAGTGCTAAAATCATATTTTGAAAAGTAGCTTTCACAGAAAAACCATGCCTGATGGGAAAATTCTGACTACATATCTGAATTCAGGATGAAAAAATGCACTCGATTCACTATTCAGATTTCTTGTGAAAAAAATCTTGTCGACCAGTGTTATAGAATGTTGGAAAATCCTTACCCAATCTAACAGCACTTCAAAAACACCTAGTCTTCCAATGGATACCAGCTCACTGTGGACTGAGTGGTAATGAGAAAGCTGATTTTCTTGCAAAAAAGGGTACGGGCAATGTGCAGAAATCTATAGTTAATCTACCATTTAATGCAGCTAAAAGATTAGTCAACTCTGAATTCAAAAAAATTATTGAAAAATATTACTATGAAAAATCAAAAAATAAAAGATGGGAACTACCAAACATTCAAACAGTAATTCCTGAGTATCCTCGAAAAACAGCAGTTGCAACCTTCAGGTTGATTACAGGACATGATTGTCTGGCAAAACATTTAAACAGAATTGGGATATATTCTTCACCACTCTGTCCTCTATGTGATCTGCAAGAGGAAATATATCGAGACCACCTTCAAATATGCCCGGCCACTTCTAATGCCTCATCCATCATTGAAAAATATTGGAGAGCAAGAGGATTAATGACTTCATTGTCAGAAATCCGGCATTAGCTAACACAACACTTTTTATTGTAACAACTGGCAGAACCTGCGTCTTGAGTCACCTTATATAAACTAATGAGATTCAGTTCTATCTTCCTCCTTCTGTTTATATTCCTCTATACCTGTATTACTATTACTGGGATCAGTAATTCCGCCAGGTTGCTGCTCTTAAAAATTAATAACTTACACTAACCCTTCATATTTAGCTGCTGCATGAATTGCATCGTAAGTAAACATTAGTGAAATAAAAGAATGTTCAGACTCATAATTCATATTTCATGTACACTTTCCTCCAGTGGCATTAGTGGTTGCTCAGCAGTACTGTTGCTGCTGCAGTACTTCTTCACATTTCGGTGCTTTTATTAATTTATTATGTTATTTTTTGCTCTTTATAGTATCTTAAAAGTTTAAAGCTTTAATTAACTCTTAACATGTCTTAAGTAACCATTTTTTAATATCTCCAAAGAAAGGCAATGCTAATTGAACAAGTGCAACTTAAGTAAGAGTTGTAAGGATAAATCGTCAAACCATAGGCAGTGCTGGGTATTTCACCTAGTATGTACAGTGTTGGATTCCCCCACTACTGGCTGCCATTTTGCACATGGTTAATCTGTACTGGGCCTCTGCATTCAAGAAATCCCTCTTTATGATGTGAGAGTTGGAGTTCGGTGTGCTATTAGCACTAGATGCATAGTCGGTGCAATATTCTACCAGCAAACTGTAAATGCAGAGAGGTACGGAAACTACATAACCAACTTTGTTAAAGGATATTGAACTTACCTCCTCCCTAAAAGGTAAATAATTTCATATTTCATTTTATCGTCTTTCTTCAGTTGCTAAAATTACTAAGCATACTGTAACATGCATCTGAATGTAATGGTATAGTGAAACTGAAATGGAAATAAATTTAAGATAGCTGAACCGTAAATTATAAAAAATGCATAGTTTGTAATATGTTGATTTTATTTTCTTACCTTGCATTGCATATTTACTGCAGTGCTAGAATAAAATTTGAAGTTCGCAGGTAAAGAGGTTCCCAAATTGTCTCCTTATAATGCAATTTTAAATTTTTTGTCTCAAAATTTAATTTTTACAGTATATGAAGTGACTAAAGAAATGTACTATCACAAATAGTATGCAGCAGACATGTTATTTAATCAAAGAAAATTGAAGCTATTAACAGTGAAGCAACTTATCTTACTGTGCTTTTCAAATGGGAAGGAGTTTGTCCTTGAGCGCCTCCAGGCCGGCAACCAATCAAAGTCCTGCTGTGTCATATTACTTTCTCCTTAAGTGGGGCTTGATGCGCCAAGAAATATGAAAAGAGTGGGGGTAATGAGCTTGCAGCACTGTGCATGTAAACATATCTCATTGGCCGCAGATCAGAACTCTTCCCATTTGAAAAACACAGTCATATTGCAATATTACTAAGATAAGTGAAGCTTTTAGTTTCTAATTATTATTTATTTATGCCAACAAACTTACTGTTGGTGTTTTTAAACACACAAGCCGTGTGTGGGCAAAGTTTAAGAGGTAGAACCGGAACTTAAAAATTCAATGCCACAACTGGGATTTGAACGGAAGGTCTGTGGTTCAAATCCCAGTTGTGGCATTGAATTTTTAAGTTCCGGTTCTACCTCTTAAATTTTAGTTTCTAATTTATTCTTATTTTAGATGTTATTTAATATACAGATTCAGACACACGTAAATACAAGGCAAATAACCACATAAGTAGGAGAATGCAAACAAACTTGTCTTATGTTCCTTTCGTAGAAGTTTGAAAACAGTGTTGTTGTAATTAATTTAATTTAAAAGGTGAGTTAATTAATAACACTGAACAACACTTACAACATATTTTTCCGGGACGTGTTTCGAAGGTAACTTTCCTCCATTATCAACCGGACAATAACTGGGTTTCCATGGTGCTTGATGGTGCAGATGGTGATGCTTCTTCTGGTGTTTCTTCTGGTGGCGGTTCGATGAACTTACTGAAAATGTCTCTCTGAGGAATGTCGAAATTAAATACTCGGTTTCTATTTTTTAAAATAAAGATTTGTTCCCATGTGGACAGTTCTTGTTTTCCGGTTATGTGTTTAACTTATTTACAAAACTTCGAGAATGTGGTTAATCTTTCGGATCATGAATTCTCCAAAGGAGAAATGACTCTTTTAGATCAAGGTTTAAAAACGTGCGTCCAGTTTTCTACGGAAATTGAAGATTATATAGCAGACATAAATATTTCAACGCAGTGTTTACCATTATCTACACAAAATTCGGTAAAAACCCAGTGCAAAAAGATTCTAGAAGAATTAAAATACAGATCAAGTTACAAAAATAAACGAAATCTGATCCATTCTTTAAAACATAAAAACGTAGTATACACAAAGGCAGACAAAGGGATCAAAATAGTAATAATGAATAAATCAAATTACATGGAAAAAATGGAAATTATGCTAAATAATAGTAACTACGAAAAAATCAGCAAAAACCCGCTAACCACTTGTGTTCAAACATTTGAAAAAACTATACAAAATTCAAGCATAATACCAAACAAATATACAATTAAGCCAAATAATCCAACCGTACCCAGAATCTATGGTTTACCCAAAATACACAAGCCAGACATTACCATGAGACCCATAATTAGCAGCATAGATTCACCAACTTACAAACTGGCAAAATGGCTATCTAATAAATTTAATTCATTTCCTAAATTTGAAAGTTTAAGCATAAGAAACAGTTATGAACTAATAGAACATATCAAAGACTTCAAATTAACAGAAGAGGACACCCTTGTCTCCTTTGACGTAGAGTCACTGTTTCCCAGTATACCAATAGAAAAGCTCCCATCACTGATCAAAAATTGGCTCAAATCACTTGAAATGTCGTCAGAAATTGCAGAATACATAGAACTTACCAAATTATGCACAGAACAAAATTTCTTCCAGTTCCAAACAAAGTATTTCCGTCAAACTTCAGGTTTAGCAATGGGCAACCCTCTCTCGCCATTCTTAGCAGATATTTACATGAGTTCATTGGAAATAAGGATCACAAAAGGTTTCCCGTGGATGTTCAAACTCTGGCAGCGATATGTGGATGATATATTGGCAATAGTTCCAAAAAGACACATCAGTGACGCATTAAAACTTCTGAACATACAGGACAAAAGTATAAATTTCACAGTGGAAGTAGAAAAAGATAATAAATTACCATTTTTAGATCTAAAATTAATCAAAAACAAGGATAGAATAAATTTCGGTATTCACAGAAAACCAACGCAGACAGACAACTACATAAAAGCTAATAGTTACAATCCAAGAAGCCACAAACAAGCAATTTTCAATAGTTTAACACATAGATTGGTGAACATCCCTCTTTCAGCAGAAGAATATAAAACAGAATATTACAAAATAATTGAAATAGCACAAAAAAACGGCTTTCCCAAAGAATTAGTAGATAAAAAGGTAAAACAAGCAGAAAAGAAAAAATTATTAAAAGAAACTACAACTCTCACAGCAGCAAAAACAAAAATGATATTCAAAAAATTCACATATCATCCATGGGCCTTTGATAAATTTAAAAAGGTGTTCAAGGAATACAACATTGAGCTAGCAGCAGTAAACCATTACTCCATAAAAAAACCTACTACTTTCAAACATCAAAGATGCTATTCCACCTAACAAAAAATCTGGCATATACCAAATTGAATGCAGTGATTGTAATGAAATATACATAGGAAAAACCAAAAGAAATTTAGAAATTAGATCCAAGGAACACGTTAGAAACAATTAGAAAAATCAGCGGTTGCATTTCACTTTTGGACAAAAAATCATGACATAAAGCTAGAACC
Organism: Tenodera sinensis; assembly: GCA_030765045.1. NCBI lineage: Eukaryota > Metazoa > Arthropoda > Insecta > Mantodea > Mantidae > Tenodera > Tenodera sinensis. The sequence goes on along the minus strand of CM060965.1, from coordinate 60,699,543 downwards.
GAAACTTCTTAACACATAACCGGAAAACAAGAACTGTCCACATGGGAACAAATCTTTATTTTAAAAAATAGAAACCGAGTATTTAATTTCGACATTCCTTAGAGAGACATTTTCAGTAAGTTCATCGAACCGCCACCAGAAGAAACACCAGAAGAAGCATCACCATCTGCACCATCAAGCACCATGGAAACCCAGTTATTGTCCGGTTGATAATGGAGGAAAGTTACCTTTGAAACGCGTCCCGGAAAAATATGTTGTAAGTGTTGTTCAGTGTTATTAATTAACTCACCTTTTAAATTAAACTTGTCTTAGCTCTTATTGGTTCCTGTTTCCGTTGCTATGACGATTGCAATGACGCATTTATTTATTTATTTATTTACATATAATGTGAACATTACAGGTTTCCCCAATTACAGTCTTCGCTTAAAATTGACAGTATCTGTTTGATTACATAATTAGGTGGAAAAAATAAATACAAAATAAGCAACTAGGTTAACACAAAATGAATTACAAAATAAATCACTGCAAAACATAAAACATCCCCTCCTGTTCATTTAGACCTTTCTACCACGTGGGTAGCAACTGTCAATCATCTTCTAGTTGGCGCCGAATATAGTAGCAAAACAAAATATATGGTCAAAGGAAAGATAGTCCACAAACGAATAAGTCAAATATATGAAAAGGTTGAGTGCTTTAAATATGGGGTTCATTATAAATGGAACAAAATGAGATTGGGATTGAAATTAAGGCAAGGATTAAGGAAGGAAATGTTATAAAGCAGTGCCACATCTCGATAGGAAAAGATATTTTTTTTGTCACAAAGGTTAAACGAAAGATTGTATAAAACAATCATAAAACCTGTTGTAATATATGGAGCAGAGTCATGGACATTAATAGGCAAGTCGGAAAAGCAACTAATGCCTTGGGAAAGGAAAATACTTTGAAGAATTTAAGGTCCAACATTTAAAAATGACATATGGAAAAGTCAAACAAATTTGGAAATAATAAATATAATGCTCCTAACATTGTGGCATCAATAAAATCAAGAAGATTGATGACTAGGACATGTGCAGTGAATGAGTCTGGATAGAATAGCGAACATTTTAGAGGTAAAAATAGGAAGTAGTAGAAAGAGAGAAAGACCAGACTTAGATGGAGTGATGATGCAGAAAGTGATTAAGATAGCTTGGAGTAAAACGTGGAGAAATGAGGCTTTGGACCGAGATACATGGGCATCTATCATAAAGGAAGCCGAGGCTAAACTTAAAGGGATGTTGCAGGATTATGATGATCCTATAATTCTACATTGTGTAGCTTTTAATAGAAATTTTGTAATATGTATCGTTTAAACTGTAAATTTTGTAGTTTTTGGTGTAAATTTCATTGTGAGACAGAATATTGTAAGACCCCAAAAGAAAATCATTTATGTAAATATTTATTGAAAATGTAATTTATTTTTGGTGTTGATACGAGTTAGTTGAGTAACGAAAACGTGTTGCTATTGTTCATTGTTACAAAAAATTAAGTTTGTTTAAAGACGTCATAAATGTTAAGTTCCATATTTAAATTTAATATATATGTATAAATAAAAGAATTATATGTGTTCAATATTAAAAGCGAAGGGAGAATAGCTAAAAATCGCTTCCCTAACAATACGGGAACTATTTTATGAACACATACGCAGATGTGCACAAAAAGAAAGGTAGCATCAGGTGAAGTGGCGCTGGAGTTTGGTGCGGTTTTTGCAATTATTATTACAGAATGTGCTCTGCTATCAGACTCCTTTTCTATCTAGGTCGTGGTAACGGATGGAATGAAAAATCACAATATTTCTTCGCCACAATGTATTAATTTATTAACACTTCATCGATACTTTACATTAAATAATTCCTCTCAGCACCATTCTAAATGCTTAAAAACCTTTCCACTTTTTTACTTAGTGGAACTTATGCTTGATGAAAGTTTGGTGAAAGTTCCATGTTCACACTACCTAAATATGTCTTTTCAGCTCGAACACACACACGCGAGTGAACAGTTTTTGGCGTCATTTGACGCGACACCGCCTTTTTCATATACATCCGCGTATGCGTCCATCAAATAGCGATCCCTAATCATCTTACCCTACTTTTATTATGGAACACATATAATTCTAATATTTATACATATATATTAAAATCAAATATGGAAAGATTTATGACGTCTTTGGGCAAACTTAGTTGTTCGTAACAATGAACCTTATCAACATGTTTTCGTCATTTAACTATCTCATACAAACATCAAAAAACGAATTACACTTTTAACAAACATTCACATGAATGATTTTCTTTTGGGGTCTTCTAATATTCTGTCTCAAGTTGTTAATAGCGCCTGTGTGTTTTTATAACGCGCGTGGATGTGAGCAGAAAATTGACTAAGCTTTCATGAAGCTTTTGTTCTAAAGTTGTTGAAAAACTGGAAAGACTATCAATATAATATCAATTGGTGTGATGAAAGATAATTGTAAAGACGAGAAAAAGTGTTAATAAAATAATATATTATAGTGAAATAACATCGAGTGTTTATTCATTCCATCTAGTACCACACTCTGAGAGAAATAATAGTCTCATTGCTACAAATAATAAAACAGCACCAATTGTTAAATGTTTGACTAGTCACCAACTTAGTGCATGCTCAAATATGTGTTATGTGATGAATAAAGTATTTATTATTATTATTTATTTATGCCAACAAACTTACTGTTGGTGTTTTTAAACACACAAGCCGTGTGTGGGCAAAGTTTGAGAGGTAGAACTGGAACTTAAAAATTCAATGCCACAACTGGGAAGGTCTGTGGTTCAAATCCCAGTTGTGGCATTGAATTTTTAAGTTCCAGTTCTACCTCTCAAACTTTGCCCACACACGGCTTGTGTGTTTAAAAACACCAACAGTAAGTTTGTTGGCATAAATAAATAATAATTACCATCTGAAGGTTATTTAATCCTGGGATATAAAGCACTTACAATAGTAAGTCACCATTGGGGTAATTTGTCTCTGATGTGAGACTGCCTTTGTGGTTTACCAGGAGAAATACGAACTGGTTTGAGAATTTAATGCCATTCTGGCAGTTTGTCACAATAGCTCAGTGGTAGAGCATCTGCCCGGTAAGCGGAAGGTCTGTGGTTCTAATCCCAGTTGTGGCATTGAATTTTTAAGTTCCAGTTCTACCTCTCAAAATTTATTATTATTATTATTATTATTATTATTATTATTATTATTATTATTATTATTATTATTATTATTATTATTATCATCATCATCATCATCATCATCATCATCATCATCATCATTATCATTATATCATCATCACTGTGCACTAGATAGCTAATGTAGAAGGTAATCTGATTCCTCTGTTCTTAGAAGGTAGGCAAATAGTCACTAGAATAGTTAAATGATTACATAGACTTCCATTATCTTTGTCCATTACTTTTTGTTTTGGCCCATACCGGAAACCAAAAAGTACTAGAATAGTTATTTCATATTAAGATAAATATATATAATACCCCACAGTGACCCTCTGTAAACATCCAAATTCAATTATGGACAAAGAACACTTACTAATATGCCAAGCAATTCCAAGGAGATTTTCACACGCAATTAACATCTTATTACTGGGATGCCAGACGGAGAATGGATGAAGTCCAAAATGCATTAGCAAAAACCAACAGTTACTTCATATGACCCAAGATAAACACACACTACTGAGTGGAAAGAGGAAGTAGAATTTCACTCACAGAGATTATCTGCATGTCAGCAATATTATTCCTCACCAGATATTTATCTTCTTTCAAAATTCTTAGTATAACTGTGCTCAAGTTTTAGTAATGAAATTTGTTATTCTTATTTTTGCCACTAACAGATTGGGTTTTATTTCAGGTGTTGCTAGGACCAAATTCTGCTATCTCTGGTGGAATGTCTCCAGGTATTGGCCTCATGCCTCCAGTTCCACGATAGGACATCATCTTCATTGAAAATTAATAAGTTAGAAGCTATGGTAATTCTCATAAATATGTAAAAGTCCAATTTACTACAAAGATCCAAACATTGGCATATTGTAACACATATGGAGATAAATATATTGAATTAAATTATTAATAGATTTTATGTTTGAAGTCCAAATTTAAATTATTTTGATGCTGAAACTCCATAGAAAGTACAGGGCATTAAAACTACATACAAAAATTGCTTCAACCAAAGTGAGAAAAAGTGTCAATCGTTTGCTGTTAGTATTTAAAGCACCTAGATGGGGAAACATTTTACACCATTTGTGAGAAAGTAGTTAGAGCCATAAATTTGTATCGCTTTGTATGAATGACCATCTGATTACTCACGGAGAATGCTTGAGCATTAGAGAAGCATGGGAATGGCGGATGTGAATGATCTCACAGCAAAAATCAATAGACCATACATTTGTGTAATTGAGTGTAAGATTGAATGACATTCACATTTATAGTGTCATCAACCAGTAGTAAATTTACAAATTATTGTGGTATATATATATAAAATGAATGTTCCACTTTTTTTTTAATTTTGTTATTAGTTTAGCAAATAAAGACTAAGAGAAATTTTAAATTAGGTGATTATTTTATTTGGAAACATGAGAAGCATGGAGTAATGCTAGCTGAAGTTTCCAGATTATTCCTTAACAACAGGCAGCTATAAGTTGCTTTTATGTTTGTGCCATAGATAACTTGCAGTTAAAGAAATATGGCATGCTTTCAATGGTTGTGACAGAGCTTGCCACAGCATTGTGATGGGGAATGTTGATATAAAGCAACATAGCCTTTATCTATGCAGTGCAAATGATAGTTCTTTTTTCTGTTTTATCTGGTAGTTTTCATTCATAAATTGTAAACTTTTCTCATGATTTTCATTTTTTTAATTTTACACAGAGCATTTAGTTGATTTGTTTGTGAATTTTTTATGTAAATATTTTTATCAGTTGAAGATGCAAAATAAATATTTGAGGATAAGATTGGTGCTCCTTAATTTAGTGAATTAAAGTGAGCAGACTTAAAAATTTCCTTTTCTAACACACATGTGTATTTGGTACAGCTGAAGAGTAAAAAATAACAATTTGTTTCTCTGGTATGATATTACTGTAGAGGAAAGGAAGAAGTGGATGTGCTCGCATATTTTGCATCTAAATTATATAAATTTGGAAAGAAGTAACTTAAAGCTGATTTCTTTGGAATTAGATTCTCAAAACATATATCGTTATAGTTGCAAAAATAGTTTTATTTCAAAATGTATTGTATGTGTTACTGTGTAAGCGGGTTGCTGAGATGCGTTTTAAAAATATTAACTTGCTCTATATCATTATCTTTTCCAAGTAGTGCATAAAACTACAGTGGATCCCTGCTCATTGTGGAAATGAGAAAGCAGACCAACTGGCAAAACATATAAAAGTACTGCAGTTCACAATATGAACTCGCATGTCAATCTGCAAAAATCATAATCATTAGAAAGCTTAAGGGAGAAATAATGGAACACAGCAAAATAGCTAGTAACAACAAGACATGGGCTCATAATCAATAAAAATCTGATTAATTGCATTCACATTACTTTCTGTAGTGGCTCTTCCACAAATTATTCTTACAAAAGCTTATTGCTTTATCTACTTATTGTTAATATAGATTTCATGTAGGTATAAGAAAAATAAAATAGAGGAAGAAAGAAAGAAGAAAAAAGAAAGCAAATTGCAGTTGAGAAACGTATCAAGTATTTGAAAATTCAAAATAGTACAAAGAAAATCTTAGGAATGGTCATTGCCACAAAAGAAAACAACAATTGATATAAATTGCACACTTCAACCCTACATTTTTTCTGTAGTAAAATTTATTATATCTCTTATGTCAGTCTGGGTGCCACAGATGGCATCTGAACCACAGACCCTCCACTTACCAGCCAGGCACTCTTAAGCCACTGTGACAACCTGCCAGAATGACATCTGTGGTTCAGATCCTAACTGTGGCATTGGATTTTTTCAGTTCCGATTCTACCTCTCAAACATTCCCCACACACAGCTTGTGTGTTTAAAAACACTAAGAGTATGTTTGTTGGCATAAATAAATAATAAAAGAAACTACCTTTGGCAAAAGGAAAAGGAACAATGTCAGCAATAAGAAGTTGTAAGTATAGTGCTAAGTAGTGAGGTTAAATGGGTAAAACACCCATGTGGAGTTGCTGGTCTTGCATCAGGTGTCTCAGGTTGCAGATAGAGTAACATCCACCAGACATGGTGGGAACTGGGGAAATAAAATACTCGGGGTAGACCAAAACCAGCTGCTGCTGCCTTGTAGCATATGAAGTTGGCTCTTCAAAGGCTATGGGAAGAAAACCCTGATTGCAAATCAGCTGGCCCTCCAGGTTGGGGGTTGGTCATAAGGCTAACAACCTTCTACTGTAAAATGAGTTTTGTTCAGAAAGTCATGTTAGATGAAGCTGGACTGATAAGGAAACAACGTAGGCAAAGGTTAGGACATGATTCATGGCTGGCAACATAGAGTGTAATGAGTGTACTACAGGTGGGAGCCCTTAATAACTTGAAAGCTAATCATGGAAGCTTCAAAACAGGAATTCTAGCCATCCAAAACATGAAGTGGAAAGGAGATGGAATTACTAAGTCTGGTAACTTTACTATATTTCACAGTGGGGGAAATAAAGCTATATGTGGAACAGGCTTTCTAATTAAAGAATCATTTTAAAAAACAGATTTTATTCCTTATAATGATAGAGTAAGTGTTCTGAGAGTTACAGGAGGATTTTTTAATACTACCATAGCGGATAGAAGAGAAAGTGTGAGCTCTCCCGCTAGTTTACTGCATCATCCGTGGTCCCGTGGCAACTGAGCGAAACTGTGGCGTGTCGATCGCAGTCGCCTCAAAATGCGACCGAACTGCCTAGTATGTGATTCGGAAGTACAGACATAATTTTATACGTATGCGTTGTGTGTTGTGAGTAATTAAGTATATAACTCGTGAAATTGCTTCTAAGTTTGTGCATAAATGTGTGTGTTCTTCAAAACGTAAGTTTCAAGCAACATCAATAATTGATTAAAAATGCCAACTTGTTTTGTACCCGGGTGTCGTTCAGGATACAGAAACTGCTCAGAAGCTAGACATTTTTTTACTCTACCTAAAGATAAAATTCTGTTTTACAAATGGGAAAAGTCTATTCCTAGGTAAGACACTAAATTATCTGTTAAATCTATTATTTGTAACAAACTTTTCCAGAGGACTTCTTAGTGAAAGTTGATTCATTCATTGTGCATGGAAAACTAGTTGAAATCCATAGAATTAAATGGCGGTTAAAGCCAGGTGCAATTCCCTGTATATTTCCTGATTTACCCAGGTACTTATCTACAGTGCATAAATCCTGAAAATCTCCACAAAACAGAGACAAAAAATTACTGAAAAAGCAATGTTCAACAATCAGTAAATTACCAGATGCAGGATCCAGTCAACCAGTTCTTATTTCAAATGCACCGTCCTTCAAAATGAGGAAATTACAGAAAACAGTTCTAATTCCTCCAAGGTCACAAACACGTGTCAATAATGAAATTGCTACACTTAAGAAAAGAATTAGAAACCTCAATAGAAATTTAGTTAGAACTAAAATCCTGCTATCTAAAGAGAGGGCTAAATTAAAAATAGTAGAAAAGAAATTCACTACTAATTGTTGCGAACATAAATGCAATTTAAATTAAATAAAAAACAAAAGATGACTCTAGATACAATGATTAAAAAATGTCAGACGAGCTCGAAGGGGATGCGTTACACCAATGAATTTCTATTAGAAAGCTTGCTATTTAAAATTAAAAGCCCTAAAGTGTGTGTGTAGTGTTTAATGCCCGCTTTTACTACTACGGCACCACAGGCAGTGACACTGATGATAACATGGAATGAAGATGGAGCACCGGTGGAATGAGATGGCGGGGGAAACCAGAGAACCCGGTGAAAACCCACCCAGACGCCGCTTCGTCCACCACGAATACCACATGTGGGTCCCTGGGATCGAACCCGGGCCGCCTAGGTGGTAGGCGAGCGCGCTGACCGCTCGGCCACAGCGCCGCCTAAAAGCCCTAAAGGTTATAGACATTGCTTAACACATGAGTTGCTGCCCTTGCCTTCTGAAGCCCATTTAAGGAAATTATTTAAAGGGATAAAGTGCACATATGCTATAAATAGCAATGCTCTAAATGCGATTTCTATTACGTTCAGCCACGAAGAAGATGAAAACAAATGTCTTGGAGTTGTAATATTTGATGAAGTCAAATTAAGAGAAGAAATTAGGTTCAATGCTAGCTCACTAAAAGTGGACGGATTCGTGATTCCAGGTGAACACACTCCTGACAATCAGAAAAATTCTATGGCTAACCATGCTTTAGTTTTTATGTTTGTTCCCTTATTACATAATTGGAGCCAACCAGTAGCGATTTACGCAAGTAGAAATTCTACACCCGGTGATATACTAGCTAAGCTGCTTATAGAAGTAATTATCCAGTTAGAAAACTCAGGGACAAGAATTGTTGGCTTTACTAGTGATGGAAGTCAATCAAACAAAAAAGTATGGAACAATTTAGGAATAGGAGCAACATGTGAAAATGTACAAAGCAGTGTCCAGCACCCACTTGATGACAAAAGAAGAATATGGGCTTTTTCAGATTGCTTCCACGTAATAAAATGTATGAGAAATTATTTTCATGATGAGGTGGATGACTGACATAGAAGTAAGAGCATCCAATATAATTTTTATATATATATTTATGAAGCTGACACTTTTCCAAAATTTGCTGGTCTTAGAGTTTGCCCGAAATTGACCTCATCCCACATAGAAAATGAATGTGAGACTGTGTTTTCAATTGTTCAGTAACAGCACTGCAAATGGCATTGACTTCTTCAGGAAAATTAATTTTGAAAAATTTAAGGGAAGCGAAAATACAGAACTATTCACAAGAGATGTAAATAATCCTGTAGATGCATTTAACTCCACAGTTCCAATTAAAGCACTCTATAAAAATTCGCAATCTCACAGAGTACTAAAAGATTTCTTTCGCATAATGTCTGAAAATAACACATTCTGCTCAACTAGGACAATGGAATCTCTTAGAGTCACCTTAAAAAGTACTTTGGAAGTGTCCAAGTATTTATGGAATAGAGGATTTGCATACGTCTTAACAGCAAAATTCAATCAACGGCACTTTGGAAATATGCGTTCTTTAAGCTGTGATGACCATCCTTCCACAGTTGACTTTTTACATTTAAATATACTACAGGCTGTGTATGTCCCTGTAAAACTTGCACTGTCAAATGCTGCTAATTGTGAGAATAAAGTGGAGCCACCACTTACATCTTTTATGAATCAAATTCGTATATTGCCAAAACAAACTGAGCAAAAAAAAACGTGAGCTGTTGGATTTTGTTGGAAACAAAATAAAGAACAAAACTAAAATACTTGAAAGTGAAGTTCCCGAACTCTATGAGGACAATATTTCTAAAAGATGCTTAGTACACAACTTAGGGTGTTATATAGTAAAAAAGATGCTCGAAAAACTTAGTTGTAAAACCTGTGCCTCTACTCTATCCACCGACCTACCCTCTGACACATTAGCTTCCACTTTCACTACAATAAAAGACTATGGCACCCTAAAAAATTGTCGGTATTTAACCTACCCCTCTGAATGTGTGGTTAATATTCTTTTGCAAGTCGAGGCTATTTTGGAGAAGCAAATGTGCTCGTCTGAAAGTTTGTGGGGTGATTTATTTTACGAGTGCTTAGATAACATAGACGAAATCATATTAGGACCCAGTGGAATAGGATGTTGTGTGGAACACAAACTGGATTTAGTGGGAAACTTAACACTACATTACGCGAAGTGTCGCTTCTTTTTTCGTACCAAGGAAATCAGTAGAGAAATGACGTCATCAAAGTCAGCAAAATCAACACGTAAACTCTCGAAGGTTTCCAACATCTAATTCCACAGTGAGTTTCGATATTTTATATAAATAACATACATAATTTGCATTATTGTTTAATTTTTCAGCGCAAATTCATGTAAGCAGATATTTCCCATTGTTCTTCATTAATTATAATACCCATTATTGTAAAATAGCATCCTATATTATGTGTCAAGGAAAGATGATGTTTCAAAACAGTATTTCAAATATTCCTGCTTACGATTTTAGGTATTTAAAATGATAATTGATAATATGAAACCCATTTTCACCATGCATTCGTGAACTAAAGTGAAGCGACCGCGACACCAGTGCCATCTTGCGAGCGAACCATAGTAACTCCCGAAGAGCTCATGCTATCTCTTCTGTCCGCTATGATACTACCATAGTTAGGGATGGTGATTTTTTGCATTTTGATTCTACTATTTAGCACTTTATAGTGTTTTCACATTTCTTATATATTGTTCGGTAGTATTTTACGGAAAATATATATTTTAGGTTAACCCAGGTAAGTGGGCCATTTTTAAAAAAATAAATTTAGTATTAAATTCATAATTGTAAGAAAATACTGCCTAAATGCAATAAAATACAACAAATATAATGAAATCTCACTAAATATAATTATCAATTACATTAATATAATAAATAAAAAATAATATAAGGCCAAATAAAGATATATGCATGATTGATTGGTCCACTTACTGCATTAAATAGATATAAAATAAATAAATTAAACATAATTAAGGAGAAATAATCAGATTTTTATTTCATGGTAGAAACTAAACCAAATGACGTACATTTCTGTATTTGCTGCTTTTACACTGTGTTCAAAAATCTACACAACTGCTGAAAGAGATCATAGAACATGTCTCTACATTATGTTTTGTCATTCTTGTTCTTTTATCTGTTACAATTAAATTGTATATACTAAAAAATCTTTCAGCATCTACACAGTTAGTAGGAGCCCAAATACACTGCATAGAGCCTGACAAAGTTCTGGATATTTGAGCTGCACAGCCAACATTTGCAAACAGTCCACATCTTTATGATTTTGAATGTTTTGAACAAGTTGACTATGGAAATATTCATATCCCTCAACAAAGCTCTCTGTACTAATATGGTGAAAAAATGGTATCTTACTTTTGCTCTGACATCAACTGTCTAAATCAAATCTATGGACCTGCCCAGCAATTGTGGAATTAAAAACTTCTTAAAACAAAATATTTGTAGAATTCTCTATGGTATGGGTGAGGAAGGCCTGTTATTTCTTCAATTTCCTACCTGCGACTAAGCTTTTCAGTGTCACATGGATACAATATTTGTGGAAGCAAACTTGTTAATATTATCATTAAATCGCGTAAAATGTTTTTCTGAAAAAAAGAAAAAATGTCCATTTCATATTTATGTCGCATTTTGATACTCATTTAGCATTTTAGGTGGATTTCACATTTTATCGCATAATTAAAACATGCTTAAAGTGAATGAATTGATCATTAACAATATAAATATGCAAGTATAGCCTTTTTATATGTAATTTGCACTTTATCGCTAATGCGAAAAACCATCACCCCTAACCATGGTTAATGGCTATGCTCCACCAGAGGACCAAGAAGTAGAAAGAAGGGATGCCTTCTACGAGTACAATGATCTGGATGTGGTATGTAATAAAGCCCCACAAAATGATGTTAAAATTATTTTGGGAGATTTTAATGTTTGGTAGAGAAGAAATATTCTAGAGCATAATTGGAAAGAATAGCCTACATAACGTTAGTAACGATAATGGGAATAGACTCTTTGATTTTGCTTATGAGAGAAACCTTGTGGTTAAAAGTACTATGTTCCCACAGAAAGACATCTATAAACAAATGTGAATCAGACAGACCAGTACTGATTGGAAAAAGGCTTTCATCAGATATATTGGACATAAGAAGCAGAAGAGCACCAGACTGTAATGCCGAACACTTTCTTGTACAATTAGATATAGACAGAGGATAGCTAGGAGAAAGCATGCTAAAGGTAGCAAAAGAATTAGATTTGAAACCCAAAAATCAAAGGAGGCGGGGATTGCAGAAGTGTATAAAAAAGATAGGTAAATTACAGGACTTAGCACAAAAGGATGTAGAAAATGGAATAGCAGAGGAATATGCTAGGAGATATAGTGACTGAAGCTGCAGAGACAGTGCTTGGCCAGAGGAACAAGGAGGGGAAAAGGAAAGAATGGTTTGATGAATGTGAAGGGATCAGAGAAAGGAATATGGCAAGACTAAACTGGATGTAAAAGAAAACCAGAGCAAGTGCTGATAATTTTAAAATAAAAGGTAAAGAGGCTACTGAGCTATGTAGAAAAAAGAAGAGGTCTTATTTAAGCTCTATGATACTGGAGCTAAATGAGTGGGGGAAAAGAAGATAGAAATTTTTATGCAAGAGTTAAAATTTTTAAGAAGGTATACCAACCAAGAACGGTCTATTGGGCGGGGGGGGGGGGGGGCTGAAGGAAACCTCATTGGTGATAAGGAAGCAATACTGGAGAGATGGGTTGAGCATTTTAGTAATCTATAAATCATGAAGGTGAAAAATTGGATAAAAGAGAATTAGGAATACAGTGGTATATTGAGGAACAACAAATGATACCTGATAAATAAGAAATAATAGCTACGATCTGAGAGATGAAAGGTAACAAAGCACCAGGAGAGGATGCAGCACAACTGAAGTGCTCAAACATGAACAATTTGAAAATCGCTTTGTCAAATTGATCCAAGAAGTAGGGCTAAATGAAGAGATGCCAGATGATGGAAGAGTGCGATAATCCAACCTATTCATAAGAAAGGGAACCAGACAGTATGTGATAGTTATAGAGGGATAACACTGCTCAATCTAGCATAAAAAGTAATGTCAAAATTAATTGCCAGTAGAATGACTAAAATTATGGAATATACAGTGGGGAGTACCAAACCAGATTTAGGAAAGGGAAATCTACCATTCATCACATATTCATTCTAAGGACCATCATGGAAAAATGCTACGAGTTTAATATCGATGTGCATATGCCATTTATAGACTACAAACAAGCCTATGACAGTATTGATAGGAAAGCTCTTATTGAGATGTTCATCCAGTCATATGTACCACGGAAATTGATTCCAAATGACCCTTTCAGGTAATAGGGTTAGAGTATCTATCCAAGCAGAAATATCAAGGAAATTTAATATCAAACAAGGAATGAGACAAGGTGATGCACTCTCTAGGCTATTGTTTAAAATGATACTAGAAAGAGTGGTTAGGAACCTGGAACTGAATCCTGATGGGACAATCTATAATAGAATGATGCAAATATTAGCATATGTTGATGATATTCTAATAATTAGTAGAACACTCCAAGAATTACAGCTAAGGTTTGCTCCATTACAACAAGAAGGAGTTAAGCTTGGACTTAAGGGGAATACGAAAAACACAAAATATATGATTGCATCTAGAAATGAAACTTGGTGGAGGAACAATACTAATATTATTGTACAAAGTTGTAAATTTCATAGAGTCCAGAGCTTTAAATATTTAGGTTCAGTAATAACAGAAAACAGTATAATAGGTGCAGAAATTAAAGAGAGACTGTAAGTGGGAAACATGTTATTGGGCTTTACGCCGTCTCCTAAAATTCAAAGACCTTTCCAAAAAAGCAAAGAAGAAAATATAAAGCAGTAATTAAACCTCAGTAACTTGTGCAGCAGAAACTTGGTATGTACTAAAAAGTGAAGAGCTTAGCATTACAGTGTGGAAAGCACAGAATCTATGGAATCCAAGAAGAAACATGAAGAGTGGAGAAATAGAACTAATAAAGAACTGTATGAACTCTGGTGATTCCCTAATTGCAAATTGTATTAAAAGTGCAAGGCTCAGATGGATATGCAGAAAAAAGCGAGGAGGGATCCCTACTACAAAGGATATGGAAAGGAAAATCAGGAGAAAGGAGATGTGTTGGCAGACCAAGAAAGAAATGGATAGAAAATATAGAGGATTTGAAGGAGCTTGGCTTAAGAGAATGGAGAAGGAGAGTATACACGATAGAAAAGATTGGGCTTCAGTAGCAAGGCAGGCTCTGTCCCTACAGTGGCTGTAACGCCATGGAAAGAGAGAGGAGGGGGTGTTGGAAAACAATTGTAATATGGTGGTGGAACCATGGGATGTTTTGCAGGGAAATATTGGGTCTTCCAAGTGTGGTGGCAAGAGAAGTAGCACAGATGGAAATGGAAAGGGTGTTGGGTGAGTATGCCATGTTTAAGGATCTATTGACAGCTAAGTCATTAGGACCCCGAGTCCAAAGATAAAATCACGGAAGTTCAAATTTTAAAACCTCACCCTTAAAAAGCTAAAAAAGTGAAAGTTAAAATAGATAAAAACAGTGAAACTCAACTACTGAGGGGTGTCAAGGAAGGGCATGACACTTGTCTACAATGAAAAATGTTCAAGAATGGAAATGGGTGTTTCTTACATATTTTGACCCCCCCCAAGCACAAATATGCTATTTGTTTTTTTTTTGTAGCACCCTCAGTTATAAAAATAGCTCATTATATAAGAATGGTTATAAAAAGCATTTAAGTATTACCTAATAAACTTTTTGCTACATCTTTGGGAAGTACAGTATTAAATCATGCAGACGATATGTGACACCTGCAGTGAAGAACTGTACAATATGTATTTCAGGTGAAGTTAGGTAATCAGAACTGAAAATGGGCACTTAATATTGCTGTGTGAACTGTTTGTCTCGTCTTAATGGTTGGGTGAAGAAAAAAGGTAAAGTTACAATGTCTTTGCTATTCTGACGATATGGAGGGAGCCAACCAATCACATAGAAGATTTGCTATTTCTATATGGTTAAAATGGCAGGGAAGAAGCACAAGGATAGAAAGATCAAGTATCCCTACATGAAGTCAGCTGTTTGACCCATACTGCACAATTCCTCTGTCTGCATTCCTCCAGAGACATCATTCAAAGATAAAACCCATGTCAAAGCTATTTCAGACATGGAGAATGCAATCTCTGATTTTGATTATGAAGAAATGATGCCACATCTCCTGACAAAATGATTTGAATGACCTTGTTAGGAACCTGAATCTTTTTAAGGCACAAGCTGAACTTTTGGGTTTGCTCTGAAGCAGTGGAATTTGGTAGATAAAGGGAGGCATATGTTGAGAGATAATGAGCAAAGGGAGGCAATAGCATGGCTAAGAACTGGTGTTTGGAGTGGAGTTTAAGGGCCTGTCGAGCTAGGTCATTTGGGCTCCAAGTCAAATATTAAAGTCTAAAACACAAACTAGTTGTGTTAAAAGCTAAAACAGTAAACAGGTAAAGCGTTAAAAAGTAAAAGTATAAAACAGTTAAACGTTAAAAGGTGAATATTAGAATAAACAGTTAAAACGGTAAAACAATAAAACCGTAGGTCAGTGTCTAAAACCATAAAATAAAAGACCAAAACAAAAACACAAGTTAAATTTGTTTCGCAAACCGAAGTTGGTCGACGAACCGCAGCACCTTATCTACGGATACCGAGTCGTTGCCCAGAGTTGACCACATACTAAAATCTAGGGCAAAGGACTGGCGCTCTCTAGTATATCACTGACAATCAATCAAAACTTCCGAGACGGAGAGTTGTACACCGCACGTCTGACACGCAGAGACCAGGTCACCACGCAATAGATGACCGTGTGTGACCGATTTTCAATCGCAAAACCTAAAGGATGTTAACCAGGGTTGTACTGTGTCTTTGATTGTCCGCAACTGAATGCCAGATTCCTCTTCCCACGACTTCTGTCAGAACGAAAAAAGATTGTACCGGAAATATCGCTGCGCATCGCTAAAAGACGAGAGTTCGTGTGGATAACCCCGGCAGACGACATGCAGCATGTGCTATAATGCCGAAAAACTGCTGCAGGGCCTGGAGAATGCTCAGAGAGTCGGAGTATATGTTAAAATTTCCAGGACCTGAGATGGAGAAAGAAATGAAATATGGCTAACAGCTCGGCGGTAAATATAGAACTGGCGTCCGGAAGGCGGTACCTGTGAGCCTCATCGTTATACACAAAACTACACCGGGAAACCATCGATAAATACAGGAAGGTAAGTCAGGTAACGTCCCAGGACCTCGGTGAAGAGTTGACGATACACCAAGTGGGGGGTAGCTACCTTAGTATGGCCTGTAAGCTCCAGGTCGAATTGGGCACGCTGAAGTTGCCAAAAAGGAGATCGGTCAAGGCAATACCGTTTACAGCAGGCATTCGGAGAGAATGTGCGGCGAGCAGTTCGCGAAACCGAATGCCGCTGGGGCGGGATATAGAGGTATTTCGCGTATAACGGTGAGCGAGGTCTGGACGCAATACAGACTGAAATGACGGATTACTAAGGTGAGCTGCCAACCGTGCCACGTACGAACAAAGTAACACCGAGCGTCGGAGAAACAGTGGATGTTCTCTAGAATCTGGATACAGACACGCGACTCGACTAGTGCGGAAAACTCCAGCAAGATGAATCGTGTCTAAAAGGTGAAGTTTAGAAACGGGCGCCGCGTCATAGATAAAACAGCAGTAATCTAATTTGGACCGAACCAATAAACGATATAACCTTAATATCACGGTGCGATCGCCACCCCAAAATGTCCAAGATAAAACCCTGAATACCCGAAGCGAACAATCGCAGGAAGCGCGAAACTGACGAATTCGCTGCTTCCATGTGAGTTTGCTGTCGAGGTGAAGGCCCAAGAACTTAAAGTGCGGAACAAACCGTAGGTGTGTGCCACGCAAATGAAGGTCAGAAGGAGGATGGACACCACGAAGTCGATGAAAGCACATACACTGTGTTTTCGCAGGGGAGACCTGAAAGCCAGTGAGAAGTGCCCACTCGTCGATGGAGGATATGGTCAGCTGCAGTTGACGTTCAAGGTGCTCAAGATTGAAAGAGCGGTAGTAGATAACAAAGTCGTCAACATACTGCGACTTCGCGATTCCGCTACGAACAACACTGACGATGTCGTTAATCGCCACCGCGAAAGATGTTACACTGAGAATCGACCCTCTGGGGTACACCATTTTCCTGAATCCTTTCGTGGGATAGTGTTTTCCGAATGCGAACACAAAATCGGCGTAGTTTTAAAAAATTAAAAGAAAGATGGCTAAATGATCGCGTGAACCGTAGCCGTGCAAATTACGGAGGATACCATAGCGCTAGGTGATTTCGTAGGCCTTCCGCAGAGCGAAGAAGACATCCACGACATGCTGCTTCAGGACAAAAGTATTTTGTATATAAGCTTCCATGCGTGCCAGATTGTCGACACAGTAAAGATGGCAAAGAAAACCGCACGGAACATTGTTCAGCAAGTTATTCGTCTCCAGACACCACACTCATCGAGTGTTAATCATACGTTCGAAGGTCTTACAAATGACACTCGTCAGGCAAATAGGACGGTAGGTAGAGCGAAGGTGCTTTCCGTGCTGAGGGATGGGGATGACAAAACCATCATGCCAGGAAGACGGGAAAACCTGTTTAAGTCAGATACGTTTGTAAATGAAGGATAGAGCCGCAGGTGGAATATAAAGCAGCATCTGTCGGTAGATGTCATCAGGACCAGGAGAGGAGTCCTTATTGGGAAACAAAGCATGCGCCAGCTCCGCTTCGGTAAAAGGGGCGTTGTACTGTAACCTACGTCACTGTTAAACTCCAGGACTATTTGCTCCGCAGATTCCTTGATGGGTAAAAAGACGGCATTGTAACTTTGGGTGTGGCTACCAGCAGCGAAAGAGTCGGCAAGGGCGTTGGCGATGTCCTCCTCGCAGGTATAAGTATAGCCCTGTATGGCCAGTCCGGGAATTACCGTCCAGCTACACTTGCCATACATGCGCCTAAGAGCGGGTCCACACTTTGTACCGGATTGCAACTGGTTTCCCAGGATCTGCACTTTGTACTGCGAAGCACAAAACGTGCTCTGGCACGAGAACGTTTAAAGGCTAGAAAGTTCACGTTTGCGCGTTTGGATAACCAAACGGCATTCCTCGGACCACCAACCACAAGGAATGCTGGAATCCGCTGCGAGCACGATAGAATATGTAAAATATTCCACCACGTTGTCAATGGTGATGAAGACATCGTCGGTGACATGGATGAGGGAGCGAAATTTCCCCCAGTCAGCCTTGGAAATAATCCAGTGAGGATGTTGTGTTTGCACAGTATGTGCATGGTAGAGATGAATATTAATGGGGTAATGATCAGTGCCAAATAGGTCGGAAATAGCGGCCAATCAAGAGTTGAGCTAATGCCGGACTACAGAAAACAACGTCTAAAGCTGAGTATAATCTGTGGCTGAGTGTATGTCTTAAGCAGAGGATAAGAATGTAGGGACACCTGTGTTTAGCAAAAGTAACCCGGACATATCACAAACATATGATATAAGGCACCCACGAGCACCGTCAGTGTCGTAGCCTCAAATTGTATTTTTGGCATTCAGATCGCATAGAAGCGGTGGTGGAATCTCTGCCAAAAGGGCCTGAAGATCGTTTTCTTGTACGGCAGTGATCGGAGGCAGATAGACATTGCAAAAAGAGAAACACAGGCCCTGCAGCCGAGCACATATCCCTATAGCTTGCAACGGCGGTTAAGCGGTATGCTGGTGGCAGAGATATTGTGTGCCACCAGCGTAGCAACAGCACCACTAGTTCGCCGATCAGCTGCATGTCTAAATGTCGAAAAATCCACATAGATGTAAACTGTATTTAGGCTGCAAATGGGTTTCTTTTACTGGTGTTTGGAAAATGAGAGGACTAAGAAACGGCATCCCACAGAGTCAGTCTCCTATTTGTGGAGGGTAGGAAGGTTTGGAGCAAATAGTTCTTGAATATCAAGAACCGATTTATGGAGAAAAGTATTTTTGGAGCAGAAATACGGAAGGTGAATAG
The DNA here is from genome assembly GCA_030765045.1 of Tenodera sinensis. Taxonomy (NCBI): domain Eukaryota; kingdom Metazoa; phylum Arthropoda; class Insecta; order Mantodea; family Mantidae; genus Tenodera; species Tenodera sinensis. The sequence goes on along the minus strand of CM060965.1, from coordinate 60,680,615 downwards.
GAGAACAGCATTAAGGGTGATGTTTAGAAAGGAGGGCAAGAGCTTAGGTCAATTTTTACTTTCTCTGCTGGTAAGTAGGGGAAGCATTGTATTCCACTCAAAAATTCGATGTCGAGATTTCACCGAAAATATGTTTTGATATCCCCTGAATCCAAAAAAAAAAAAAAAAACATTTTTAGAAAAAGGTCCGTGTGTGTGTGAGTGAGTGTGTATGTGTGTGTGTGTGTGTGTGTGTGTGTGTGTGTGTGTGTCAGTCTGTGGACAGCATAACTCAAAAACGAAAATCCGTTAAATACCAAAGTTGGTATTTAAGTTTAATGTCTTTAATGTCTTTCAAGGATGCGACACGAAGATTTTGAAGAAAATAGCCCCACCCTGAACTACCCTTTACATGGAAAATTTTTCGAAAATTTTTATTTTCTTGAAAATGGCTCTACGATTTTTATTAAAATGCCATTTATTTTAGATATGTTAATGATAAATGAAATGTGTATCTTGAACTTTCTGGCTATAGTCCCTGTAGTCGTATCTACTCTGGACGACTTTTGCATAAGCGGTAAACCGTTTGAGAGAGACCAATCATACTATACAAAAACGTATATCTCGCTAAAAGACACAATTTATATCTGGATAAATTTTCTTGTAAGGTGAACCATTTCGGAGATATTCCTTGTTATGTGTGTGAGTTTCGGAAAACTTAAAACGTTCGTGAAATTTATCTGTTAAGTGTGCAAAGAGAACGGAATTTCAAACCTTCAAAAGATTTGACTATCGCACAAAGCTTACTGTATTCCCATATTCCCATTGTACCTACAGGGAAATAAGCAATAAGATAATTTGTAAAAATGTTAATCTTAACATGAAGAAGATAGAAGAATAAGATTTTGTAAGAATGGTTAGTACAATAGTAGAGAAAGTCATGTGAGTGCAATACATCAGATTTTTATGTAAGGTTAAGGGAAAATTGAACAGGTTTGTTCAATGGGAATTCGAATGTACAACAGTTTTATATTAGTAATGCCTTAGATAGCTATACAGAATTATAAAATGTGTGCAAATTTTAGCTAGTTTCCAGATAGCTGCTGACATCCAGTAGCTGAGATAATTTTTAGAAAATGTTATTAGATTAGGCCTGTATTACGATCTCCGGTTACTAGCCACGGTTTGTTACCTCTCAGTTATCGCTAACTGTTAGTTGGGCTCGGTGCCTCGTATTACGAACTCAATTTAACTGTAGGTTTGTTACCCTGAATATTATGATGCCTTGAGAGCAGTTGGTAACATTTTTCATTAGGCTTTTGCTGCGTTTGCAACGCTATCTCGTGGGTAAAGCACATCACAGACGTGTGGGATGGTTTGAAGATTTGTACATATTGCATAACCTAAAAATAGCTTCTGTTTTATTCACTATTCATTCAGAGCCTTGAAGTGCTTTGAAGAAGCGCAAAATCGTTGTGTCCACAATGAATATAATGCAACATTTACTATTTAAAAGGTAACCGTTCTGCCCACAATGAATAACATGCAACGTTAGTTAAAGATAATGATCTTATTCCGCGTGTTTTTGAACTTGTGTACCTACATATTGTATAGCTTTCCGTGTATTTTCTGTTCGCAAAATGTGTAATTTGCCATGCTCCGTTTATTACATTTGCGTTAGTTAAAACGTGGTGCCGATGTAATGAAAATCACACAAAACATCGTATTGTTTGTGTCAATCCACTACACTTATGGGCTCTAGAATTATATTTCCCTAACCTAATGCCCATCAACAAATACCTACAATTTATGTTCGTTTAATTTATTTCATTTTAAGAATGTCGGGAATATACAAAGATGCTGGTATAACGTTATATACGTGCTGAAAACTGCCTTTCTGTCGTAAATTCTATTCGATGCCTTATTTCGTTAAAATTGCGATGTCGAAGCTTTTGATAACCTGTATATTTGTTGGAACTCTTTCATGTTCACTCCTTGAAATTATCTTTGCGCATTCTGAATCTCTTCGCTCTTGTATTAAATAAATACTGAGCCAGCATTTCATCTTCAGAGTTGCTGTGGACATACAATTGTGATAGGAGGTCCGCCATTTTTGTGTGTGAAACACGAGTAAACTCCAAGTTAACGCACTAACCCCTACTTGAGGTTGCGGTTAGTGTACTTCCAGAAATAACTCTCAGTTAGCGCTTAACCGAAGGTCGTAATACTGACATCTGGGTGTAACTTCCAGTTAACTGTTAACCGAAACCTTAACCGGAGATCGTAATACAGGCCCTTTAGGTTAAGATTGTAAGCAATTATGTTGGGTGGGTGTGGCGGACTAACAGCCTGGGCTGAATGCCCGTCATACTTAGTATACATATATTATTTTAACAGAAATGTATCACATAAAGAGCTGTGTCCAACCTGCGGCCCTTGATCCCCTTACTTTGGCCCGCCTGTGACATTTTCTTTATCACATCGCATTCGGCCCACTGTGATATTTATAAGTTTTAATATAATGTTTTAAATAATTCCTTTACGAATAGGATAAACTTGAAAGAGCAAGACCTTTTTCTGTTTGTAACACTAGTGTTCGCAAAACTTCATCAAAACATGGAGAAATCACAGCCGTTTAAAAAAATACCTATCCCAATTTTTATTTACGATCCTACTTATCACGTATTGCTTTGAAATCTCCATGTGTTGTTGACCACGAGGCAAGGTTACTGCTTTCAGGTGTGTGCCAGATGCTTTATTATAGTTACATTTTGTCGACATTTCGGTTAGTTTCCAGTTTGCACAAGTTCGCTCACATAGTGCTAGAGGTTGGAATAATATAATTATTCTATCATTTTTCATACGAGATAATTATGGCTTGTTAGTGTGGTGACAAGAAAAGTTTCAGACGAAGATAGATAATTTCAAATAAAGTGGGCAAATCAGTGCTTTTTATTAAAGTGTACAAGCAACTAGTGTGTTTAATTTGCAGCGAAACCGTTTCAGTGTTTAATTAAGGAGTATAACATAAAGCAACATTACGGCACCAAACATGTGTCTTCATGTGATAAATTTGATGGTCAATTTCATGAAGACAAGGAATGTAGACCTAAAATTAAAATTTTGGGACAACAGGTAGATTTTTTAAGGACGTATCACTTCAAACTGAATCTCTGATAAAAGCGAGTTACGCAGTAGCAGAGGACGTTAATTAAAAAAAAAAAAAAAAAAAAAAAAAAAGATCTTTACCATTTTCAGATGGCAAGTTTGTTATAAAGAACTAGCTGTTTTGGTGAGTATTATTATTAATAATGCCGCGACCAATGTAATTAAGCTACGGAACATTGCGAATCAATTGATTGATGAAGCACGACAAATTGCACGAGAAGAGCAACGGATAACTACAAAAATAAATGGTTAAGCGAGCGAACAATTTTGGTGGCTAAGAATTAAGATGTGAATGACTTAAACTTTATAATTCAGAATCAAATAGTTAGTACTCTGCATTCATTCAAATCTATTGACCGTGCAACAAACGAAGACGAAGCCACCAATTATTAACTGAATTTTTAAACACCTTGGATGTGCCTGGTTTACCACCGCACAGTTTACAACTGAAGGCGGGCTTGGTAGTCATCATGCTTCGAAATCTAAACCAACTAAAATTATGGAATAGAACGCGCTTGGTGATAAGAAAACTGACGCCACGATACTCAAAGGAAAATTTAAAGATGAGTTAGTTCTCATTCCGAAGATTCCAATGATCTCAACGGATATGCCCTTTGGGTTTAAACAAATTCAGTTCCCAATTCGCCTTGCCTTCGCCATGACGATAACAAATCACAGCCCATTCTTTGACTGCGTGTGGTCTCAACTTAGAAAATCCATGTTTTTCTCATGGTCAGTTGTACGTGGCATGTTTACGTGTCGGAAAATCACGCGCTTTATTTGTTCTTGCGCCTGAATAGAAAACAAAAAATGTCGTACATCACAAGGTGCTTCAATGAAGAGAATTAGACCGAGTGCATCCCATGCTGCACAATATGTATGATACATAGTTTAATTCAGTCATGTCTTGCTGACACGCGATTGATATACTTAATTTTTGTACTTTTTATTTATTTTTGTGTATCTTAAAAGTACTGAACTAAATATTTATTTTGTATTTATTGTATTACTTTGATAAAACCAAAGATTAAGTTCAGCTAATCTGTAACACGGCATTCATTGACTGTTAGACGGTACCAAATTCGACCGGTCGGGCCCAAATGACCTAGTTGTCGACGGGCCCCTAAACTTCATTAATTCAATCCTAATCGACCGGTCAGCTAGTATATATATATATATATATATATATATATATATATATATATATATATACTATCCAATATATAGAGAACTTTAAAATACCAAATGAGTTATATTCTCTAGTACACGCTGAGAATAGTAATGTTAGCGATACTGCCCAATTACAATATTCTTAAGGGGAGTGATAGAGATTTAAGTATTAAAGATGAATTAACTGCTTTTGTCCCTCTCAAAGGCACCACTAAAGCCAATGATTTAATGGGTAGAGGGGGGGGGAGCGGCACTGAAACCATGAACCGGCTTGACTTGAAATATACAAATCTATCTGGTGTAACAACAGACGGAGCTTCTGCATTTTCAGAAAAACGAGAAGGGTTAGTTAAATAACTGCAATCAGAGGCAGCTAAATTAGGAAACATTCCTGTAATACAGTATCACAGCTTAGTGCACCAAGAAAACCTTTGTGCTAAGTCCGTAAGTTTAGATAGTGTTTTGAAAGTCATTCTAAAAGTGTGAGTTTCATTCGCTCACATGGTTTGTGACATAGAGAATTTAAAATATTTTACAAAATGTGGATTGAGAATCAGAAGATATTGTTTATTATACAGAAGTAAGATGACTGAGCCAAGTATTGAAGCGAGTGTTTAATCTCAAGAACGAAATACAACGATTTATGGAGGGGAAGGGCAAACTTATTGTTCAATTTGAAGATGCAAAATTGATGCTGAGTTTGCCTTTCTGGTAGATATAACAACACAACTGAACAAACTTAATTCACGTGTCCAAGACGTGACCAATTGATCACTACTATGCTTGATCACGTGAAGGCCCTTGGAACAAAATTTAGACTTTGATAATCACAAATAAAAAAACAACTTCCTGCATTTGCCAGCCCTACAAAGAGCAATAATCAAAATTCTCAAATGTTCGCAGAAATTATACCAGAATTAAAAAAACGAATTCTGTATTAGATTTGAAGACTTCAAGAAGAATGTTATAATCTTATTTCTTCCCCTTTCTCCATTAACATAGACAAGGATCTGCAAGTGGAGTGTTGATTTTCAATGAGCGTCAGAACTAAAGAATAAGTTTAAGAATGTCCCCTTACTAAAATTCTATCGCTACTGCTTTCCCGGGCATTAATGGACATGCACTTCGTTTCGCATCACTTTTCGGTAGCGCATAGGTATGGAAAAAAGTTTTCTCTGGGATGAAACATGACGTGCGAATCACCGACAATCATCTGGAGAGTTCGCTTCGAGTTGCTACAACATCAATCAAACCAGATATTGGATGTCTTGTTCGTGAGAAGCAGTGCCAGAAGCTGCATTGACAGGCAAAATATTAATTCAATTATTTTAACAATAATTAATAATTTAAGAATAATTAATATTAATAATTAATTTTAATATAACAATTTTATTTAAATGTTAAACTAATATTTGTATTAAATATACAAGAGTTAATAATAACCGTAACCCCCTGGCACAACAGCCCATCCGGGAAAAGGCCTACTGCTCGAACGCTGCGTCTCCAACCTGTGACCACCACATGCATCAGGAGTGGCGTTCAGTACCGGAGGTAGAGCGTGGTCAGTGCCTTGGCGCTCCAGGCTGGTTATGCGGTCTTCTCGACCAGGGGGTGCTAATTTTCAATAAAGTAGGCCCTCAATTCGTCCCTCAGGGATCTAACAGAGCTGAGTACACCCCGTGCCAGACCTCTCCACGCCAACACCAGGGATCGAACCCGGTCCTCTGTATTTAAATTTGTTATTGTTACGATAAGATATGAAGTAAGATACATTTTCTTTTTTCTATTTTACCGAGTTTGGTCGATTTTTAAATATTTGTCCGAGCGAAAACAAAGTCAAGGTTGCGGGTGGTCATGTTTAACAGAGGTTTTAATTCAATTTTTATTTTTGAAAGAAAATACGGATTTTGACGGATTTTTTTTAGTATCGGTCTAACGGGGAAAAAAAAAATGTGTCGGCAACACCGCTCATTCGTTACAGTTTGATGTCTCTTATTGTAAATCGAAGTCTTGTACTACACATAGTAGTTGTAGGTGATTAATGTGCTTCCGTAATTGCCCACGTTATTCGTGCACATATAACCCTACCTGGCCGCTTGGTTAAGCGCTACCACAGAGCGCTACGTTATTCAAGCGGATAAGCGTGCTGGCTTCTGATTCGACGTAGAATTAATGACATCAGAATGACGTTTAACGGAGATTTCTGACCAGGGTGCGAAGACTCCCTAAGAGCCCTCACAAGAAAGTAGAAAAAGAAGAGGTAGAAGAGGAGGAGGAGGAGTAGGAAGAAGAAGAAGAACCTACAATACTTCAGAGGGAAGTCTACAATGCCATAATTAAAACAATTCTTAGTCACCTTACCGTGCGCATGGGGCTGTTTTCGTTCAGTGCTGATGGCTGGCCTCTGGGTCTGGGCTAACATACTCACGGCATAACCGACACTCCTACACACGATGTGGCACTAAAAACTGTGGCTTTAGCCACAATACAGCTAAAGAACAATAGAACTTTGGGCATATTGAATGAATGCTTGAAATGGCGCGAAGAAGTTCTAACAGCAGAAATAACGGAACTTTTAACAGAAGAAATACTTCAACAGATGCATACAAATGAGGTAATATTAATACATAAAAAAGGAAGCAGAGGCGACCTAAACTATTTCAAACCAATGAGCCTGCCACCCAGGTTATACAAGATATTTACTAAAATACAAACCGATTAACAAAAATAATGGGTGAGAATCAATCACCGGAATAAGTAGGCTTCCGCACAAACTATAACAATATAGACCCCATACACACAATAAACAAAGTGATTGAAGAAACGCACGAGTTCTATCCAATAATATACAGAGCATTTATCGATTAAAAGGTATCATTTGATTCAGTAGAACACAACTTCATGTTGAAACGATAGCCATTTATTCAGAATACATAAGGATTCTAAACGAAATATATAGGAACAGCAAAGCACGAGTGACAGAAAGCGAGGAAGAAATCTTAGAGTAAGAAGAGGAGTCAAAGGGGGTAATCCCACCTCGCCCAAACTCTTTACATGCATACTAGAGGCGATCTTCAGAAAACTGAGCTGGAAGAGGAAAAGAATAAACATCAATGGAAGAATGCTCTCGAATTTAAGATTTGCAGACGATATAGTGTTGTTCGTAAAATCCACCACAGAAATACAGGAAATGGTAGCAGAACTGAGAACTGAGAACACATTAGCGGGACTAAAAATGAACCTACCAAGACCAAAGCAATGACAAATGACTTAGAGACACCAATAATAATAAAGGCATACAACTTCAATAATGCAGCGAGTAATATATTTGGGTTAAGCAGTCTGCCTAACAGATAAAGGGGACAAAGAAATTCGAAGAAGAATAAGTGAAGCATGGGGGAAATTTTGCGGACTCAATTCCTACTCCTAGACAAAGACGGTAACATTCAGTTAAGATTGGAAACCTTAGAAACCTGTATCATACCAGTGCTAACATATGGTAGCCAAACCTGGATGTTGACAAAACAACAAGAACATAAGATACAAATATACCAGCGCAAAATGGAAAGAGCTTGGAAATTAAACTACAAGATAAAGTAACCAATGAAAAACTGAGATTTCGTAGTGGCATCAAAAATACACGCGAAACGACAAGAAGACTCAAATGGAAATCGGGAGGACATGTGGCCAGACTACCTTAGACACAATAGGTCTATGCCGTCACGATGTGGGACCCAAGAAGAGGTAAAAGAATTAAGGGTAGACCAAGAGGGAGATGGGCACAGGACTTCACGGAAGCGATTGGACCAGAGTGGACACGACTTGTGAGAAACAAGAGAGACAGAGAAAGAGAGAGCGAGAGAGAGAGAGAGAGAGGGGGGGGGGAGGGGGGAATTACAATTTTAAATTTAGAACAAAACACTAACAGATCTTAGAACTAAAAGTGTAGTGTAAAGCGAAAACACTGGAAGTTAAAGCTAGGCACATTGGGAACAGCTCACCCTATGTGAATAGCTCATTCTGTGTGTAAAACTGAGCTAACCCTACCTGAGGTAAGGGGCCCTTGCCTGCAAAGAATTTTATGGCTTTTCATATTCTTATTCCTATTAACAGTGATATTTTTACTTTCTGATTTCTATAATGTTTTGACGCCCTAGTACAATATATTTGGGATTATGAATATTTAGTAGTTCATGTCTGTCGTTAGGTTGGTCATCCTTGAGTGATGGCACCCGTTAAAACAAGTGAAACACAACTTGCGTGAGGACAGGTGAATAGTTTGCAAGCTCATCGTAAGATCCAAAAGTAATAGAGTGTTCTGTGATCCAAAACCAGAAGGTGGCACTTGAGAAGAGGAAATGGCATTAGAGCAGATATGTGGATTTGATAAACGTTTGAGTTTGTTCTCAAGTAAAAGAGATGTAGACTTCGGTGTGGATATTGAACAATACAGCAGAAATTTCAATAATAATCTCGATTTGGCATTGCCTCCGTTTTCCAATGTAAGTTAAAATCCTTATTTGTTGACTACAATAACTGATTACTCATTGTTGTAATTTTGGAGAATTCACCGTTCAGAAGATGATAGATTATAGATTCTTGTCATAGCAAGAATCCTAATAAACTGCTGCTTTGCAGTAGCTCTGTGTGTGTCATATCTTGTAATAACAATTATTTTCATATATTTTCTAACCTCAAAATGTACCACCATTCATACTTAGATGCAAAAGTAGCATTTTTTACTCAGAATTCTAGGTAGGTTTTGTTAAGCTCAAAGTATACAAAGGGAATACACTTTACTGCGCTTTCTTAATGGTTGAGTTTACCGAGTTTAGATGTCCTAGAAAAGAGTTTTGGGATACTATCTAAGATAAATAGGTTAACCAAATGGAACTTATGATATTTTTCAGGTTTCTTAAGAGCGCATTAATGAACTTAGGTACTGTTAACTATTCGGAACTTCAGGTAAAAATGTTCCGTGTAGACTACGGCTCCGGGATCGCTATGTAATGCGCATATACATCATTCATTTTTGCACAAGGTATTTACGTAATTAACCACAACGATAGCATAATTTACTGAGGGCGCTAAGCCACAAAGCGTAGCCGAGGTACGTTTTTTATAACTAGAGTAGTGTGTCGACTGCAACTGCTAAGCAACGGGAGAGCACAATCAAAACATAAATATAATTAAAACTCTGATTGCCTTCTAAGCCCCATCGCCTGGTGTGAAATCACAGTAAAAGCCTCTCGAGTATTGGCGTTAAAACCAAAACCTTTTGGAGTTGGGAGGAAATGCCCAATCCTTACCTCAAGAACTGAGAATCTACCTGAGCACACTGGGGATAAAACAGGGTCCTTCAGCATTGGGCTAATCCCCCACCTTAAGTAAAGTTGGTTTCAGAAGGAAAATGAGCTTTGGAAAGGGAAGGATAAATAGACGACTGCAAGAAATATGGATTAAGAATTGGAACATGATAAGGTTAATAAAGGAAAGACTTGGGACCAGTTCAGTAGACTAGCAGAGGATAGGACTGAGTTTAACAAATGAATCCGAGGTAAATCCCTGACACCACAATAGTGATAGAACAGGGAAGTTGAAGATTGCCTTCTATTTCTTATTAACTCAGGATTAACCTATATCTACCCTGAATTGTCAATGTAAGTCTTTCTGAAGCTTTAGAAACTGCATTACTGAACTGTAGTACCACTGAGAGTAAAAAAGTTCTGAACTGTCTGCGCAGTGTTTTGCCTGCCTGCATGCTCAGGGCTTGTTGCATCTGCTGCAATCATAGAAAAGTGCTGATGAAACCATACATTTTTAAGACTAATTTTAAAGGCTTTATTTGCCAACTTTATGAAAGAAGGTGCCGAGGATATTGTTTAGTTTAGTTGACGCGAACACTTGGTCAGAATTTCGGCTAAGTCCAACTTGGCAGTGTGTACGAATGGTCACGAAAGTTGCCAAAGTTGCTGTGTTAATTCAGCTCTGCCAACAGCACAATTTCCCCAGGAGTTTGTTGCCAATAGTAAGTTTGAATGTTTTAGCGGGACCCAGCTGTATGCTGGTGACCTTCTTAGAAGCAAGTTGTGAAAGTGCAATGGATCGCTTCATTAGCATAGTTTGCCAATAGTAAGTTTGAATGTTTTAGTGGGACCCGGCAGTATGCTGGTGACCTACTTAGAAGCAAATTGTGAGAGTGCAATGGATCGCTTCATTAGCATAGTAGATTTAGCGTCTCTGTGCTATAATGAGGAAGAATGCATGCAATTTCTTTATGACGAGGGCCTGCTGAGAACTTGAATGCTATGCAGGGAATGTGATGCCGTGCTACACCCCGTGAGGAGGATATAATATATAATATTATATATAAATAATATATATAATATAAATATAATAATAAATAATAATATAAAATAAAAAATAAAATAAATAAAAAAGAATGAGCCAGCATTTCGTGGACCCAGTAACAAGGCAATAACTATAATGTATACAATAATTTCCACAACAATAGTATGGAGTCGCACTAGCGATGTATCTGTGTGAGCAAAATAATGTACACAATATCTGGCCGGCAAGTGCTAAGTCACCTATTCAGTAAAATAATAATGTACACGGAGTAGCGCTAGCGATATGTCTGTGGCGGCAACGACGCGAGTGCATTTGTGTTTAATGTGTTGGCAACGAAAATTAGTGTAGTGTAAAAAGCAATGTTGGCAGATGTGAAAATCGTCTGCTAGTGACAGCTAGCTCATGCAGTGAAACCTAGTGGCAATTCTGAAACTACTGTCGGTGCATGCACAGTAAGTAACTTTGGACTTAGAATCTGGCCGGCAAGTAACCTAATCTAAACTTGAGCCGGTGTTGAAACTGGCCACTGTTGTCCATACATTTTTAGCACCTCTTTTGGAAACTATCCATCACTAACCATAGCCCACATTTAGAAATACTGGCGGTTTCCTGGTGGATATTTTGTTTTAAGCTTTCCAGGGTGTATGCATTTGTCTTGTATAATTTAAGCTACCCGAGAGATGATAGACATTGCAAGGAATAAGGTTGGGGACCAAAAGGGCCACAAATCTCTACTAATAATTCTGTCCTGAAACATACTTTCAATTGTTCTCATTGAGAGATTGGGCCTATGAGCTTTTGCAGAGCCTTGTTAAAAAAAAGGCAAAATAATTGTTAAAAAGGGAGGTAAAATTGTATTCACATATGTACAGGCATCAACTGTTGACTTGAAAAAAATTGACCCTATAACTCTCTCAGCTAATGGTGCACCATACACCAATTTTTTCGTCATGAAGAGGTAATTCATGAACAATATTAGGTTTCTCAGATGTCCAATAACAATCTCCTTTTATAAAATTGGTAAGTAAAGCCTTCAAAAGTAGTTTTAAAAATGTTGTATGGTTTCATCTGGACCTTTCTATGATAGTGGCACATGACGAGCGTCGAGGACACAGACAGGCAAAACATAGTGCAGCCAGTACTCTCTGTGTTAACTATATGAAACTTGTACCAATAAATAAATGGGGTGTTTGTCATTATCAGGGGTGAAAATTTCAGGTGAAAAAAAGGAAGGGAAAAGGTGCTGAAATAAGGTAAAAAAGGGACAAAAAGCTGCTGGTTTATTCAATTAATTCAACAATTTCTCTTTCCTCTATTCTAATTTATTGAATTACAAACAAGTACATCAAATTATCACTCATCAGAAGAAGGAAAACACATGAAGCTGTTATACTTCAAGACATTAAGCATCTCTACGTTTTTAAAAGTCTGTTTCTATTAGGAGATTGAATGTCTTTGTAGATGCTAAAGCTTCTTTCAACATCCACAGAAACCACTGGGGCAAATCTTGTAGTCACTGGGAATGGCAAATCTGCAGATGTGGCAAACTCCTCAATGTCTGGATTCTTCTGAAGACTAAACTCGAGTTTGTCTTTGGCAAAGCCATCTAACTGCTCCCTCACAGAAGTAAAAATATCCCACTGTTTCTCCTTCCTTGTTCTTCTAATAGTTTAATAGCTGCAGTCAGGTACTTCTAACTATGGGCACAATACAGTTCTGTCTGCAAATTATGTATTTTCCCTGGTAACAAAAGTTACTGTGCCTTGGTGGATCCAAAGAAAGCACATACTCTTTAATTTTCTCAAAATTCTCGCACAACATAGCAGCACACTCAGTTCAAGATCCCCAATGAGTAATGACCGGGAAATTTTTAAGAGGCAGGCAAGTGGTATCCTTGTAGACCACAACATGATTTGGAGCTTTCAACAGAATCTTCTTCAGGGCAGAGATGAACTTATTTGTGATGTCGTATTCGTTCCTTATGGATTCATGGGCATACTTTTGCAGACCAACCCCATTGAAAAAAAAAATCCCAAAATATCTGTTAGGCATGTATAAATACGTACCCAAAATTCTAGCTTCCAAAAGTGCCTCAAATTGCCAAAAAAATTCCCAAAGTTCCATAAAAAAACTGACAATTTTAGAGATAATGATCACGTTGAAACGCAGTTTCTGTACACTTCACCACTTCTCTCCTCCTCTACACTCTCCTTGTCCCTCACCTTTCTCGATTTGATCCCTGAACCTAAAAAAAGAAGCTAAACCTAATCTAACCTAACCAAAGCTAAGCTAACATGGTGCTCTCAAACATTACCAGCTGTAACATAAACAATCTTCTACTGCAGGTGACCAAAGTCAACATTAAATATCTTTCTCAGTTGCAATATTGGGGAGTTTCTCGACTATGAAGAACACTCTAGAGTAACTTTTATACTGTTTCAATGCCATTCTATTAATTCTTGATGGGGTTGGTCTGCGGAAGTTTGCCCAGATTGACAAACCTGTGAAGGGCATGAACCAAGGATGTCACATGCTTCAACTTATGAAATAAAGGCTTCAATTGGTTAACAGCTGAAACCATGTATGGAGAAGAAGAAGTATTCAAACTCGATACCAGCAGACCAGAGTTTTTGACAAAAGTCCATAATTGATTGCATTACTGTACTGGCATTGGCTTTCTGCAGCTCATACATTTGTGACAACCTTGCTAAGGGAAAAACTAAAATGTTCAAAACATTTCAGTCCATTGAGTCTATGGTTTCAGCTACAATGATTCCCACATAGCAATCAAACACGTTCTCCTTGATTCTTTGTATGGTTTCTTGGTAAACAGGCACCTTATAGTTTTTTCTTAAAGTACTCTCATTCAGCATTGACATCCTTGTGTATTTTTCAAGAAATCCCTTGAAGGCTTATTGAGAGGAATTCCTGCTTGTGTAAAAGCTGCACACAACTCAATGTTGATTTCCTTAAAATTTTGGCTTTTTGAAGAACTCTGTTGAAACACATTTTGTAATAGAGGCTGCTGCAGTTTGGTTGCCTGAAGAATCTTGTTCATTTGATGCTTAGAGCTGGAAATGTGCTGTTTGATGCAATCTCGCTGGTGTTTTTCATCTAACGAACTTCCTGAATTGCAAATGGCACATCGAATAACAGTTCCATCTGTGTCTATGAAATCTTGTTTGAATTCCTGAGCCAGAACAATAAGTCAAGCACTGGACACCTTTGGCATGGTAAAATCTAGTAATACATTTGTTTAGTAATGTAACAAAGGACTAACACCAGTTCACTTGCTTACTCAATATGACTGTTACACAACTCATTCATGTTGCAACTGCAGTCTCATGGATTTCTAGTTGCTTCGAGCTGAACCCAGAGTCAATTCTTGGAACTACATGTGTACGGTTACTGCTGTCTCTGTGTGACCTTGGAATCTGTGCGAGCAGATGACGTCTGTCACAGTAACAAACCCACATTCACAAACAGGCTGCTGATTCTGGTGAAATTAAAAGGATAGAATGATGTAAAATGACAATGAGTCATTGTCAGTTGCATTATTGCGGGCTGCTTTACAGCGGTAAAACAAAGAGGAAGAGAATTTGTTGTACACAATTATTTTCCATTGGTGTAGGTGTGCTTTCAACTCCCTTGCAGCGTTTACTGAAAGAGTTAGGCTTACTCTTCATATGTTCACAGCAAGCTTAAGAGATGTTAATTAAAAGTTAAATATTTTATATTGATTAAAATCATATAGAGTAAAATGGAAGGAAACTTAAAAGAAAAAAGGGAGAAAAGAGGATTATGGGCATGGTTGGGGGAAAAAGGAAACAAGGTGCATAAAAAATGCCTCTTTTGGCAACTAGAAACAAAACTTCACACTGGTATCTTTCCAAAGAGCTTAAATTACCCTAAGAAAAATGGTGTGCACCTAAAAATCCTAACCCTGATCATTATAGTGCATTATGAAGTAAATGACAGCATTGCATAAGTATTCTAGGTTTAGGTTCCATTGGAGTGTTGGCCCAGAATCGCTGTGTAATACACATATTCATCATTCCTTTCTTGTACAAGATATATATGTAATTAACCACAACTAAAGCAAAATATACTGGGTACCCTAAGCCACAAAGCCTAGCTGAGGGACAGTTTTTATAAGCAGAGGAGTGTTGGTCGCAACTGTGATAGGAAAGGTAGCTGAAACATCAATATAGCTTAAACCCAATGTTCACCAACTACTCCTTAGTAACTCAGGAGTACTATGTACACCCATGGGCAAAAAGAAATGAGTCATGTCTGGAAGGCCAAATTCATCTAAGTCCTACACAGCACAGTGCCTTGTTTACACCATGTGATACAGTGGTGTAGCTGCAGTCCGAGTTGCCAACAGTTCCAAATTGCAATATTACTAACCCATATGATAAATCAAGGTGCTGTGCTATGTAAGTCTTACACTAGTTTCCATTCGAGATATGATGGCTATGTCTCTTTTTTTTTTTTTTTTCCCCCTTTTTTCTTTTCCCATGGTGATGCATATCCAGGAATCCCTAATGTAAATCTTTCCTACTACAATACAGTACTGTATGAGCAATATAGAACCTATTCACATTTTAGTTCTTTCAGTTTAAAGACTGGAGCCACATTTGGAAGTTTAATCCTACTCTGTAATAAAGAATACACATGAAAAAGAAATAGTTTTACACATTTTGCTGTAGGCACAAAGGGATACAGGAGGCTGAAACAATAATAATATTTTTCAAATGTGATCACTGATCACTACTGACTTTGAATTTTGAAACTCTTTCCATGACAGCATGAAAAAGAAAAAAAAAAAACTTTAAAAATGATGAAAATTTTAAAAGCTCAAATCAATAAAATACCTTGGAAATGCCTGATGCTACAAAACAAATTATTTGAAATGAATTTGTGTTTTAAAGAATCTACATTTTTATTTGTTTATGATTGTTTGGTCGCACTGTGAGCCATCTCAGGGAAACTGAACATAAACACACATACACACACACACACACACACACACACACACACACACACACACACACACACACACATATATGCTGATGAAAACTGCACCAACAACCTTGCAGTTAGTGGGTATAGAAGTAAATAATTGAAAAAAAATTTAACAGTAAATTTAGAAACTCCATTTTTGCTTCGGAATCACATTTTAGGTTGATTACCTGCTCCTGATGGGAATCAGAAAGCAAGTCCATTTCTGTTTTGAATGGATTTCATATCATCTGAAATTGCCAGGTATGTGAAGAAATACATGGAAGGTTGTAACCAATTTCAGTGGTCAGAGATGACAAATGTTTTAAAATCAAGTTCAATTCATTTTTCGGATTCAATGGAAGATTTTATGTTTCATTTGATACAAACATTTCGCCAAGTTTGAGGCTTCCTAAATCCAAAAAGGAAATGCATTTCTAAAGGTACATTTCTCATTAGATGGAAAGTGTTTTGTTACCTTTAGTTTACTCAAAAATGGCTCCATACATTTTGATAAAAATTCCATATTTAAAATGACAAAATGTACATCTTGAGCTTTCTGTGGTTACCCTGTAAAAATCATCATTCTGAATACTTTTCTATAACTTTAAACCATCATACTACACAAAGTGTAGAACTTATTGAACAACATCGTTTATGTAAGATTTAAAGCTTTCACGCCACACGTTATTTAGAACAGCTTCACGGGTGATCAGCCGTGTGAGGTTTAAAAACATTGAGCTTCGGCCATAGAGTCTACAATGGCCAAAAGCTCAATGTTTTTAAACCTCACACGACTGATCACCCGTGAAGCTGTAATAAACATCGTTTATGTCAAATAAAAATTGTGGCATTAACCATTCCCAAGATATTCTATATTATTGGATTGAATTTTCGAATACCTCTACCTCTCTCAACTGGGAAATTGCTATTCACTTTTTTCTTGTGATCATGCAAAGAGTATGGAATTTCAAAGTCACTACATTGTGATCCACATTTTAAAAGTTGGACTTGTGGCTAGGATGCATTCAATAACACAAATAACACACTCAACAAGTTCAAACGTATTTATCACCAGCCAGGCACACAAGCACACCAAGAAAACAGAAGATTAACTAAAAGTATATATAAAATCTTTGATGGATAAAGTGGTGTAGACCTCAGTACTCCCCCACGAGTGTTCAACTAGAGTACTTTGTGTTGAAACAAGCACGCCATCCAGAGTGAGTTACCACAGGTGGAGGTGATGTACTCTGGTGCATAGGGTCTGTCACTTTTGGTTGTAGTGCAGCAGGATTTGTTGGGGTACTCGTCATGGAGTCGTCAGGGTCAGCAACGAATGCAGGTTTCAGCCAATCAAGAGAAACAGTTGTTTCTATGCCATGGATTTCAATGTCAAAGGTCTTGGCATGACGATTTATCACTTTGAATGGGCATCATATGGAGATTGTAGCGGCCTACGAACTGGATCTTGTTGTAGAAACATGTGTGAACAAAAATATGATTTGAAGCTTTCCTGGCGACGAACATACTCAAGATGTTCTCGGGCTTCTAGTCATTCATCCTGAAGATGGGAGAGATGTACACTCCTGAAACATTGATGGCTACGCATCACTACACCTGGCTAGAAGCCCGAGAACATCTTGAGTATGTGTGAACAAGTTTCAAGGTCACAAAAAACAAAAGTCTGTCGGGTACTGTGAGGCCTTGATGAAATAGGACGGAGGACAGATCTCTGACGAAGTCTGATGTTTCGATCTTGTCACTGGTAGTATCTGAGCAGAACTCGCCTGGCAATCACACTGTCTCTCTATACACTAACTCTGCAGCAGTAGGTATCTGATGGAAAGCACGGACAAGATCAGTGTTTGAGAATATGTGACGTCCATGGAGATTTATGGGAAAGTCTTCAATGTGTGGGACCAGATAACGGTCTGGAACTGTTCGAGC
Organism: Tenodera sinensis; assembly: GCA_030765045.1. Taxonomy (NCBI): domain Eukaryota; kingdom Metazoa; phylum Arthropoda; class Insecta; order Mantodea; family Mantidae; genus Tenodera; species Tenodera sinensis. Next base: position 60,662,993 of record CM060965.1, on the reverse strand, counting down.
ATTTAATTAATGGTAATCACCACAAGGTCTCCACTGATTGTTTTTCTTAGGAACAATGAGGAGTGGGGATGACCAACAACTCGTAGATGGTCAACACATTCCCTGGGTCATCATGAATTCAAATTATCTTTTGGCCATCATGAACTTGTAGGTTGGTAACCGCGTGGTCTCCATCGGATTGCGGTTCACATGGATGGGGTCAGCTGCCATCGCTACTGGCTACCTTGGCAAGAATAAATTGGCTCTTGAATTGAGTGAACCAAAGCACTGGATTTTCTGCCCAAAAAGATGGTGGCTTGACCGAAACATGGTTTATCACAGCTTGATCCTCAGTCGCCATGAGAGAGCAAGTGTATATGTGTAGATACCATGATTAGCTCGATAAATATATATTGAATGTCTACTCACAGGATCATGTTGGTGTCACCAATTTGTGGCTCAGGATGCATTCAATAACATAAATAACAACACTACACAGGTTCAAACGTATTTATCACCAGCCAAGCACACAAGTCAAGGAATACCAAGACGACAAAAGATTAACTAAAAATATATATATAAAGTCTTGATGGATAAAATGGCGTAGGCCTCAGACTATAGCTTTAACCTTTTCTATGCTCCATATACCTACAACAGAACATGCAAATGTTTAATAAAGCTGTATTTTGATTATCAAGTAAATAGGAGAATAAGCTTTTTTAAGAATGGTGTGTAGAAGAGTGAATAGAGAAAGTCTGTGTAGAAGAGTGAATAGAGAAAGTCATGTATGTAGAACACTATAGATTTTAAAAGAGTCTTCCGGGCTGATTTGCCGTGGTCTGCTGGAGTAACTTTTAGAATTTCGAACACCGGCCGTGAAAGCCTACGCCTACTCATGACTATAGATTTTGTTTGCGGCATCGTATGAGGTAATATGTCCAGGAGGTATGATGCAGTTTGGCTAGGACATATAAACTAGGATATGTACCGCATATCACACACATGTGCGCAAGACAACTGCTAGGGGTCTTGATGTGGTTTGCTGCAGCTTGATATCTTATCCTCTCCTCCTGCTTGTTTAAGGCTAAGAGAATTTAAAAGCATTTAGCATGATCTAATCCAAAGTATATCCAAGATTTGATGTATAGAACACTGATGCATGTAACATTCCATTACAATCAATTCAATATCAGTAAAGGAGAATATAGTAGAATGCAAGTGTTTGTAGTGAAATCATAATGTAGTTGGTTATATTATTATATACTTTTGTATTGCTTTCTAGCCTGCAGAAAATTTGAAAAGATTTTCAACAGATGAACATGGAAAAGGAATAAAAATCAAATTTGACCATGGGACCACCACCCTTGGATTTCAGTATAATGGCGGAGTTGTTCTTGCTGTGGATTCCCGAGCTACAGGAGGGCAGTTCATAGGTATGTATCTTCAGCTTTATCATAGAAATTAATTATTTAGGAGAATGAAAACCAAAATTCTTAGACCAACTAATTTTGGAACAATGGTATGGCATTGACCTGGCTAAGGGTGAAGCTGGAACATCCTTCCATTGCAATGTCAGCTGTAAAGAAATAAATGATAACAAATAAGAAACAAACAGCAATATAACATAAGTAATAACATGGGAACAGTAATACACATATTCCAGCACTTGTACAAAAACAGAATAGGACGAAGCCTTTTATGGAATGCAAAACGAAATGCAGGTATGTAACTGGATAGGAAAGAGAGTGATTGTGAAGATCTGGCTAAAATATAGTCTACTTTATGGAACCTGAAGACGAGAAATGCCAGGTTTTGGTGAATAACAGGCAATAAAACTGAAAGCAAGGGAGAGATTGCCAAAAAGAAGATGGCCACTTCAATCAGCGTAGGCAAACATTGCTAAAATCACTGACATGTTATTGCAACAAATGCTCTGCAAGTATGTTAGATTATGCATCAAGTTATCACATAGAAATTAGTAAATTTGTTGCAGCATAAAGATCAAGAGCATACTTGAGTTGAAAAGGTGTATTTAAGCTGACTCAAAAATCAAGGCATTGTGAGAATTGTTTTTGGTCTGTATGGAATGGGAAGACCAATATGTGGAAAAAAATGGTTTTTTTTTAAAAGAAAGAAAAGAATAATATGCTGTACCTTGAAATGGCTGGCGTTGCTAAGCCAGCAACCTTCTTTTCTTCTTCCAATTCATGACTTCACGACCCATCATTATATTACATCATTAGCTCACCACCCATACTGCAGAAAATCAACTGTAACTCACCCTCATACACCACCACAAGGGAAAGGAGAATAAAAGTACTCTTTAACATAAGGATACTCACAGCTTAAGACCATAATTTCTATAACTTCAAAAACATAGCTCTAAATTCAGGTAATAGAATTTCAGACAGAGACAGGTGAGCTTGGTTTTTAAATTTAGCATCTTCAGTGCCTGCTTGAAAGCTATTTAAATGTATGTGTGCTAAAGAACTGACAGTAGATACTATCTATTGCAAATCAGATATAACAGAATGATGAAATGTACAGATTATAAAAGCCTATGGAAGTTATAAACAATCAAGTATAACATTTATATGCAGCCTAATTGTATTTGTGTGTACATCTTAAGTAGTGTTGCAATTACATGTAAGTATTTGATTTTGCTTCTTATACAATTATTACAAATTTATTCCTGCTCTGTTTTCATATTGCTGTATACAGTCGTCACAATGGAATTCTTTACAAGGCAATAAACACTGACTTTACATGGTTTTATTTTTAATATTATTCAATACAATTAGTACTTAGTCATATTTCCCTTAACTTTTATCACTTTCAGGAGTCTGAATGTCACATTGAGTCTGCTAGATGTTCAAAATATTTTTGGTCCATTTCCACCCACAACTTCAACACTTCCTGTAGCTCCTTAATACTTCATGGTTGCAGCTCTTCTATTTTATTTTTCATTTTATTCCCAGCATTTTCTATCGGATTTAGGTCAGGAGAGTTACCAGGCCATTCAAGTACAGGTATATTATCTTTCAGGAACTTCTGAACCATCTTTGTCCTATGTGCAGGGGCACCATCATGCATGAAGTACTGACACTGGTGAATCGGCCAAAATGTGACCAAATGCTGTTGTAACACTTCTACATAGTTACTTCCCTTCATTGCGACATTCTGTGGGAGAAAGTACAAGCCACCTCTACCATAATTGCCACTAAAAGCACCCCATACCATCGCACTTTCTGGATGTTTAACAGTTTTGACAGTAAACTTTGGCTCATACCGTGGCACAATCTTTGGCCTCCTCACCATTTTGGACTTTCCTCTGACCAGTTTGAAGTGCTTTCATCAGAAGACATTACTTTGCCCCAGTCCTCTGATATGTCTTGCAAAAATTTACCCTTTTCTTCTTCATAGTTTCAGTCAGAAGAGGCTTCTTCACTGCACACCTACTTGGTAAACCTAAGTCTTTTTGAAGTCGATGCTGAATGGTCCTTATTGTAACATTGTTGAGAATGTCTGGAAGCTTTTTCTTTAACCCTGCTGCTGTGATCCATGGATCAGCCATCACTTCAAGTTTTAGCAGGTCATCTTATTGAAGTCTTTCTTTTACCACCTGAGCCCATTTTTCGTCTTGGTGTGGCGTCAGCTGGAAAAGATGTTGCTGCTGTTTTTAGGTCATAAATAGCTTGTCTTGAAACCTTTAGATCAGCAGCCACACAAATTACAGAGGTACCTAGTTCCAATAGAGTTAAAGCATGAGTCTTCTCCTCAGAAGTGACCTTCTTGCATCCCATTATTTGTATTATATTCAGAAATACACAGCTTTAAAAATGGCACTCAGGTTAAAAATTTAATGACAAACTGGAAACAGAACACTACAAATACCAGAGACTGACTGAGACCTAGCCTGCTAATAGAAGCAAGCTGCTCTGTGCGCTAAGAATCATGTGATTTGCAGTTCTGCCCGCTCCTTTGTATGGTAGCGGGAGAAGAACAAACTGAGCACATTGTCTACGTAAAGATTTTCCTTGCGTTAACAATGTAAAGATTTCAATTGCGGCGATTGTATAGTATCTTTCTATTGTTCAGTATTCAATCTAATATTTATGGAAATAAACTGTACATTTCCATGACATGTTCAGTGCTCACAGGCCTTTGGTTACTAGTAAACTCACTGAATGCAATCCAATCATATGACACAAAGGTTTGCAAACCAAGCGAGATGGCTGCATGGTAATGTGTGAGGCTTGCATGCAGGAGGTTGTAGGTACAATTTCTTTGGCCAACCTTCCTGTCCCATGAGCTTTTTTGGGGGTTTCTAGGCAAATCCTGGGAAGGATAATTGTATCCTCTGAATTTATTGTCCTTCCATTTCACTTCATTAACCATTTCATTCATCGTTCATTCTGTTGGTTCTTTCAGGGTCCCAAGTGTCAGTGAAGGTTTAGGTGCAGCTTGGCAGAGATGACATGCACACAGGAAATACTTCTGTCCCTCGTCTGTGGGATCTGGGTAGGGGGTGGCATATGGGGCCATTGGACCTGGCCAGGATCCTTCTTAGAAGTCCCCAAAAGACATAAAGACCTCGAGGTGTCGTCAAACTTGGGAAACCTGCCAGTGTCTGTACCATTAATCTGGTTCTGGTCACCCAATGTCTCCTCTCACCTCATCTTTCCTCCCGGGGGTGCCCCCTTGGGTGCATAGGTACAATAAGTCTGGCTTTAGTGCCGAACCTCCTCTGCATCTCTCCTATTTCTCCTAAGGTTTGCAAGATGATCTCCCCCACCTCATATAAATTACACTTTATATGGAGAATTCCTGATTATTTTTAATTTCTCAAAAAGGGCTAACAATTTTGATTAAAATATAATTTGTGTAAGGTATTTGCATGACTAATAAAATACATATCTTGAAGTTCCTGTAAATTGTCAGTGAATTCATCTTCATTCCAATTGAATTTTTTATGTTCTACATAAGGATTACCACAAAAATTTTAAAATGTGAGAAAATGAAAGTTGATCCACTTGAATTGAATGCAGAGTGCAGGTAACAAATTTTATTTAGGCTGTCTTGTTAACTTTTACCTGTAATAAATTTGTTTTCAGGCTCCCAAACAATGAAAAAGATAGTAGAAATAAATGACTACCTTCTGGGAACACTAGCTGGTGGTGCTGCAGATTGTGTGTATTGGGACAGAGTGTTGGCAAAACAATGTCGCATGTATGAACTACGTAATCGAGAGCGTATTTCTGTAGCTGCTGCATCAAAGCTGATGGCTAACATGGTGTACAACTATAAAGGAATGGGCCTCTCAATGGGAATGATGATAGCAGGTTGGGACAAAAGGGTGAGTACACCTATAATAAGTAGTATTGTGAAAACTGCATTTTCAGATGTTAAATTCTGTTACGGGTAGCATTAATATGTTTGCTATATTAATTTCATGAAAATGTACACCACACCATCTTATTGTATTTTCTGATCTATTTTAAATTATGTTCTCATCGTAATTAGGAAACGATTCAAAACGCATGAAATGGCAGCTAAAATATTTTTGGTATGTCACAGTTGCCTACACCATTCAATTATGATGTATATAGTCAGACAAGAATGATGTAGCCTGTCTCTGTAGTGTGGTGGTAGTGTGTCTGCCTCACATCCAAGAGGTCCTGAGTTCGAATCTTGGTTAGCATGAGTTATGGATAAGTTTTTCCCCTAGTTTTCCCTTACCCTGAGAAGACAAATGTTGGGTAACTAAGCTCTATGAACCTCAGGCTCATTTGAGTATCACTTCACTAATTTCATCCATTCATTGTCCAATATGACATTACGTTGGAAGACATTATTATACAAAAAAGAGAAAAGATAATCTCCAAATATAGGTTATTGACTTCAGTTGTAAATACATGTTCGGTTTGAATTTGGCAATCAAGTCACTGTACAGACAATTAACATGAGGTATATGTATATTTTAAAATACATACAATATATAATTAACTAGTTTTCAGTAATATAGCAATTTGTTATACATAAATTGTTAATATATTTATTAACGATCTGCCACAACAAATACAAGAATCAGGTGTGAAGTGTGCACTATTTGCTGATGACTTAGTAATGTGGACTTCAAAACCAAAAAGCAAAAGTACAGAACTAGAAAAAACCATGCAACAATCCTTAACCAAACAAAAACAAAATTTAATGACTGTTAATGCAACAAAATCAAACTACCAAATCTTTTCACTAACAAAAAAACCACTAAAAATAAAACTAAATTCTGAGGGTCAACAATTACCAGAAACAAAGGAAGCAAAGTATTTAGGAGTTACATTTGATACCAGACTTACATGGACCAAACAAATAGAAAATGTAATACAAAGAGCAGAGAGGCACCTTTCACTGTTAAAACGTCTAACAGGAATGAAGTGGGGATGTTCCAGAGCAACTCTTAACACAATATACAATGTATATATAAAGCCATTATTTACTTACTGCAGCGAAGTTCTTGTAATAGCCAACACAAAAAAAATTCAAATCTTTCAAAACCAAAGTGTGAGATTAATTACAGGTGCTATCAAAGCCACACCAATAGCAGCTATGGAAATATTAACCAAACAATACCCCATTGAATATGAAATAGAAAAAGCGGCTCTTATTCAACACGAAAAGTTGATCAGACTCCCATTCAATACATGGCACAAGAAAAATTTTACACATACACTAAAAACTCAGGAGAGCTTTCTTTCCAAAATTCAAGACATCAAGAAGAATGTACACCTTCCTAATTCAAAGGAAAGCTTCATATCTAGAGTCAATCCGACACAAACATTAGACATCACATATTATTTACACCTGACAGAAGAAGTTAAGAAAAGTGATACTCCAACTAGTGTTCTAAAATTATTGGCATTAGACAATCCATACTAGATTTCCAGAACACGAATGGCTCCATATTTATACTGATGGATCATTGATATCAAACCAAGATGGAGCAGGTGCTGGAGTCACATGTCACCTCTTTTCTTATTACAAATCTTTAAGTTATGGAACTACTAACTTTGATGGAGAAATTGAAGCAATTCGAATAGCCCTACAAAATCTTTTGTACAGAATTTCACATTTTCAGCAAGCAGTTATTCTCTCAGATTCCAGGGCAGCAATTATAGCAATTACTTCCAAGTTGTCACCAAAAAACCAAACAATTATAGAATGTTGGAAAATCCTTACCCGTCTAACAGCACTTCAAAAACACCTAGTCTTCCAATGGATACCAGCTCACTGTGGATTGAGTGGGAATGAGAAAGCTGAGTTTCTTGCAAAAAACGGTACCAGCAGTGTACAAAAATCTATAGTTAATCTACCATTTTATGCAGCTAAAAGATTAGTCAACTCTGAATTTAACAAAATTATTGCAAAATATTACTATGAAAAATCAAAGAATAAAAGATGGGAACTACCAAACATTCAAACAGTAATTCCTGAGTATCCTTGAAAAACAGCAGTTGCAACCTGCAGGTTGATTACAGGACATGATTGTCTGGCAAAACATTTAAACAGGATTGGGATATATTCTTCACCACTCTGTCCTCTATGTGATCTGCAAGAGGAAATGGATCGAGACCACCTTCAAATATGCCTGGTCACTTCTAGTGCCCCATCCATCAGTGAAAAATATTGGAGAGCAAGAGGATTAATGACTTCATTGTCAGAAATCCAGCATTAGCTAACAACAACAACAACATACATACATAAATAGCAAAGCAGCTTGTCGTAACACGAATCCCGTATTTTTCTTTATGCCCCAAAGTTAGTACATCCTAGACAACTGAATAATTTTTCTTCCAATTTTACTAGCACGTTAACCTAAAAGTACATAAATGAAATTAAATAGTTTCATATACAAGTGCAGTCTAGTAAATTCTCGGCCTAGGCCAGAGATCGCAACACTACTCACATGATTTTTTTCTCTTACGTTGGTACATGTGTTGGAAGTCATTCCAGGTAGCAATTGACTGTAGGCACTCATTTGAAGCAGTTGTGTGCATGGTGTTGAAAATGCAAAAGGTTGAGTACCATGCAATGCCAGGTACAGCCTGTTCAGGTATTGATACTGCAGTACTGAGCCACTTTGTGGCTTAGCCTGCCTGAGGTTATAGATGGGATGATGTTCTGCAGGAAAATGTTTTTGGGTGTTTCAGATTGATTTGATAGGATTTGCCCACAGGGGATAAAATTCTTCCTAAAAGAAGGTTTAACACCTTCCGAAATTCATATGTGGTTTGTACATGTGTGTGGCGACTCTTCTTCTTCAATGTCCACCATGAAGAAATGGGTGGCCGAGTTTAAACATGGCTGTGAAAGCGTCCAAGATGATCCACACAAAGGAAGTCCAAAATCTGAAACCACTCTAAAAATCACTGAAAAAGGGCAAGTGATGATTTTGGAAAATCGGCATACAAAGATGTATGAATCCATGTGTAATCCTTTGTCACATATCAACGTAAAAAGTCACTTTTGCTGTTCATAAAATGAACCAAGCACTTTTCGGAGTGTTCTGTGAATGCATTTGTGATCTGCAGTGAGCATATGTGGCACCCATCCTGCGCAAGGCTTTCTCATGTTCAATTCCTTGTGCAAGATGTGACCAAAATCATTCAAATTGGAAATGCATAAAACTGATGAAAATGAAGTGTTTAAATTAGTGGAACATATTGATAAATTTAAAGATATGTAAGTTGGAGCAGAATGTGTGTAGAAATAACATATTTTTCAGTTTATTGTAAATGCATTCTAGCATGCTTTCCTACAGATTTAAATAAAGGTTCACCAACTTCTGCACTAAAAGTTTTGCCTTATTGAACATTTTGTTGTACAAAATGCATACTGTATGTGCATATCTTTTAGCCACGAGTTCCTGCCTCTATGGAAAATTTATCTAATCTCTCACTTCCTCAGATGACAATTGCTTAAGGATATTGTGCACTTCAAAGTAATATTTCTGACCTGAGAGTGGAGTACTTTCACCTGCACCACCAGTACCAGATTTTGAAAGTGACATTATTAACCGTTCGTAATACACCAAGCGTAAAAATAAACATTTTGTGCTATTGACACAGTTACACAAAGTTAATTTACCTTTTGCACTTTTTTGAACCAAACTTCAAACATGTGCATGCTTTCAGACTGTAATGAGCTGTGTTCAGTTAATTTATAAAAGAAATATGTGCAGTTGAAAACAATATTTCATAAATCTCTTAAATGACTAATGTGTAATGAAAGCGAATAATCCATGGGCATTGTTTATCCTTAAAACAATAACTCAATAAGTACACTGCATAGAAACATGGCCTTTGAACAGGCTGCTTCAAAAATGTTGTATATATCTAGCACGTTACACTATTGAATGTCCAGTAACAATTTTGGATATGTGAAAAAGAGGAAACTGCTATTCATGCTTGTGCTATGTGTACCCAAACTAGGGGCGGCACCGTGGCCGAGCAGTTAGCGTGCTCACCTACCACCTAGGCGGCCCGGGTTCGATCCCAGGGACCCGCATGTGGTATTCGTGGTGGACGAAGCGGCGTCAGGGCAGGTTTTCTCTGGGTTCTCCGGTTTCCCCCGCCATCTCATTCCACCGGTGCTCCATCTTCATTCCATGTATCATCAGTGTCACCGCCTGCGGTGCCGTAGTAGTAAAAGCGGGCGTTAAACACAACAACAACCCAAACTAGGAAACAAACATGTCTATGACAAACCAGTTGCTCTAGGTAAGCCCCTCTTAGTACTACTTCACATGTCTTCTAATATTTTATTCAATATGGATTATTATAATAGGGTATTTCTTTCATAGTAATTTTATGAATATATCTCAAATTATTATTTATTTATGCCAACAAACTTACTGTTGGTGTTTTTAAACACACAAGCTGTGTGTGATCAATGTTTGAGAGGTAGAACTGGAACTTAAAAATTCAATGCCACAGCCGGGATTTGAACCACAGACCCTCCGCTTACTAAGCGGGTGCTCTAACCATTAAGCTACTGTGACAACCAGCCAGAATGACATTGAATTCTCAAACCAGTTTGTATTTCTCCCGGTACACCACAAAGGCAGTCTCACATCAATTACCCCAGTGGTGACTTACTATTGTAAGTGCTTAATGTTCCAGGATTAATTAACCTTCAGATGGTTATTATTTATTTATGCCAACAAACTTACTATTGGTGTTTTTAAACACACAAGCCGTGTGTGGGCAATGTTTGAGAGGTGGAACTGGAACTTAAAAATACACACATTGTGGAATACACAATGAATACCTTGTGCAAATTTTCAAGTAAAAAAGATTTCCTATTGTCAGCCAACAAAGCCTTGTACTTTGAAAAGCTCCTTTGTACTTCATCTGACACAAGAGGATCATATTTAAAATGAACAATATAATTTGAATCTAAATCTGAATGATTAAGAGAACTTTTCACCCAACAAAATCATTGAAATAGAACAGTGTATGATACCCTTCATTTTTTTCCAATATATTTTCCATTTTCTTTGACACTTCTTTTTCCACTTCACCACAAACACCCTCTAATTTATTCACAACCTTTCTCACTTGTTCTATCTGCTTCACTAGTGGCATTCTGATTCCTCCAAAGCAGTTATGACAGCAGGAATAAATCCAAAATTTGATTTTATGTATGAAAGTTTGCCTGAAATTTCACCATTAGACATTAATTCTTGGGCTAGTGCAATTGAAGTAGCTTCACTGCTATCGAATAAATCAATTATGCTTTTCATAACAAAGTTCTGGCAGTAGTAGTTGCAGGCATCAATCGAGGACCCCCATCTTGTCAAAATGGGTGATGGTGGCAAGGGAATGTCTGGAGTCAACAATTTAAATGCTGCAACACGTGAAGGGTCTTTCAAAAATACGTTTTTGATACACCCAATAAATTTGTCAACGTCAGTGAATTTACTACAAATCTCTTCTGCAACTCAGTGCAAGGTGTGAGCTAAACAAGTCACATGCACCATTTCACTGTGTGATGCTTTTAGAGAATTGGCAGCTTTCACCATATAAGTGCAGCATCTGTTACGAAGAGAAGTACATTGTCATGCTGGGCCATATGGCACCCATAGATCTGTCGAACAACCTAGAAGTGGTGGAAAAATGTACTCTTTCTAAATGTTCACAGTTCATTAGAAACTTTTCGGCTGGACCATCTTTTTCCAAAGTTCCCACAATAACATTTGCAATATATCTGTCTTCCCATAGAGTCTGTGGTTTCATCAGCTGATACCCAAATTTTTTTATTTACAAGCTGTTGTCTGATTTGTTATATTGTTTCTTCGTAGCTTTGGATGACAAAGTTCTTGCTTAATGTGGAAGTATCAGGAAGAGATTTGCCTGTGTATTTTTCTAAGAATTCACGAAATTTTGGATGGTATAGTTTACTTAAGGGGATATCAGTACAAAGGAAAGCTGTACAAAGTTCTTCGCCAAATGGCGAATAAGACTGGCGGGATTCCCCTAGGAGCATTTGCTGTAATGTTTCTTCATTTTCAATCTATTGCACTCCATGTTTATGTTTATCTGTCGCCACATGCTGCTGAACGTTAAATGACTTCTCCGCAGTTACTCTTACATCGCACAGTTTACAATACAGTATTTTACCGTCACTTGAAAATACTTTCTTACCATATTGAGACACAAACTTTTTAGTTTTACTTGAACATTGTGCTTCACTTTAGGCATTTTTTCGGAACATACGGCATGTGCTTACGACTTCAATAAGACCAAATAACACAATGACCTGAGACCAATAACACTTGTCTGCAGTCCAGGGTCTAATCAGCTACTTGCTCATAGAGTAACAATAGCTTACACAAACTCACTGATGCATAAGGGTGCATTCCATATTGTGAATTCAACAACAACAATATTGTGAATTCAAAGGAAACAGGGAAGGAAGGCAGATATTTGCCATTTTCCAGCAAACAAAATGAAGTGGTGACAATTCTGAGAAATGTAACACAGAAGAAATAAATTGCATGAGAAAGTTCTTTACTTCTTGAAAAAGTAAAAATATGACGAATATGACCATTTACATACTAAAATATGCTCTATCAGAGAGAAATGGCCATATATGCAAAAACATGACTTATCAAATTAGGTTAATTCATTTCTCTGATTCATAAGAAGCATTTATATGTATGTAAGGAGCATGTCAGTCCTAGCCCTAATTATTATCATTATTTATTTATTAATACAATTTTTAATTTGTTTTATTTTTAAGGGTCCTGGACTATACTATGTTGATAGTGAAGGAACACGTACAAAAGGGAAAGTCTTTTCTGTTGGATCTGGTTCAATCTATGCTTTCGGTGTTCTGGATTCTGGATATAATTGGGATCTAACAGATGATGAAGCTTATGATTTAGGCCGTAGAGCCATTTTCCATGCCACACATCGTGATGCATACAGTGGAGGAATAGTAAGAGGTAAATAATCTTAACCAAGCATTGCCATTTGAGGCCTTTACTGAAAGTTAATTTTCTTTACTAATTATTATTCCTTGCTTAATTTTATTTTTCAGTGTATCACATGAAGAGTACTGGATGGGTTAACATATCCAATGAGGACTGCAAGGATCTGTACTATAAATTCCAAGAAGAGAAGGGCATTACTCCAACATAAGATGCTGTTAAATTATATGGTTATAAGTTTATGGCCAATATTTTAAAACCAATGTCATATGTTGTAAAGCAAAGCTTTTGAATCAATTTCTAATTAAATTTCTTTCAAAACAAGAAGTGTCCATTTGTCATTAGTAATGCTACGAGTGATTTGTCAAATTATTGATAAATTCTTGAGTCACGAAGTGACAAGAGAATTTGACTGTCATGAGTTGCATTTATTAAGACTATTTCATGAATTAAAGGATGATATGTCCTATGAAATGTTATTTAAATGATTATGGTAATTATTAACCTCTTAAAAGAAACATACATAAGCGTCCATTGGCCGCCTACAAGATTCTCATATGGATGCTCCAAATTTTTACTTTCTGTACTGGTAAGTAGGGAAAGTATTGTATTCCACCCAAAAATTCAATGTCGAGATTTCACTGGAAATATATGTTTTCAGACCCCCTGAATCCAAAAAAAGCATTTTTAGAAAAAGGTCTGTGTGTGTCTGTGGACAGCATAACTCAAAAATGAAAAGTCTTAAAAACCAAAGTTGGTATTTAAGTTTATGCCTTTCAAGGATGCTACACGAAGATTTTGAAGGAAATAGCCCCACCCTAAACTACCCTTTATATGGAAAATTTTTCGAAAATTGATTTTCCTGGAAATGGCTCTAACAATTTTGATTAAAATTTAATATGTTTGAGATATTTTTATGACAAATGAAATGTATATCTTGAATTTTCTGGCTATAGCCCCTGTAGTCATATTTACTCTGGACGACTTTCGCATAAACCATTAGAGATAGACCAAATCATACTGTACAAAAAATGTAGATCTTTTACTAAAATACACAATTTATGTCTGAATAAATTTTCTTGTAGGGTGAACCATTTTGGAGATATTCCTTGTTATGTGTGTGAGTTTCAGAAAACTTAAGTGAAATGGAACATTGTTGTTCATTTTTTATATGTTAAGTGTGCAAAGAGAACGGAATCTCAAAGCTTTAAAAGATCTGACTATCGCACAAAGCCTACTGTATTCTAATATTCCCTTTGCACCTACAAGGAAATAAGCAATAAGATAATTTGTACAAATTTTTATCTTAACTAACACGAAGAAGATATAGGAATAAGAGTTTGTAAGAATGGTTAGTACAAGAGTAGAGAAAGTCATATGAGTGCAACACATCAGATTTTTCAAGATGTAGCACTGTCAGAAGTTGGAGTATCTGCTGTTAATTTATAATTTCATTCAACACAAAACTTGCAAAACTGATTCCAAACATATTTCCTGTTCTATTCAGTGTTCTAAGACTTCCCTTTTCAGATTATTTCAGCATTAGGTAATCAACAGTGATCCATATTTGACATTTGAATAGCGGCTCTGTTGTGTCAAATTACATCAGCTGTAGTGCAGCTAGATTCTCTAACCTGATCTAACATAAGAAAAGCAGACGAGGTGATAATTAAAATTCAGAGGAGGTGATAATGACATGTCATAATTTTTTCACTAATGAAGGCCGTTATTAGATGAAATTTTAAATTGTTATGCACATGATTGGTTGATTTCAACCGAGCCACATTTGAGTGAAATAGTCAGCATGATGTGCAGATTTGTGATAAAAGCTTCAAGTTAATACATTTCATCAGCGTCATCATCTCTTCATGGATTAGGAGATCTCTCCTGTTCTGGCCTCATACCTCTTCCCATTCTTTCATCAGTCTTCCAATACCTCTTTTTCCATGTGGTTGGTATTCATATGTTATTATGGGATACTGGGTTTTGTCCATCTTTATCTTGCCTTATTCTGTTGTTTGTAGGACCAATACCTAATTCCTCTGTGATTTCTTGATTTTTTTTTTATCCATTATTCTACACCCTTGGAAGTTCCTCATTTGTGTCTAATTTATTTTATCCCATTCTATTTTCTTTATAGTCCAGGTTTCACAACCATACATTAGGGATGGAATTGCCACTGACTTGTAACATTTTAGACTGATGTCTTTTCTTGTTCTTTTTAATGCGCTCAATCATTTACTTCCATCACAGGAGGTAGAAAACATGTGTTACGGCAGTTCTGAAAGACAAATACCCTGCTGCCTCTTATGTACATTGCCATGTACATAAGCTTAATTATGTTAAATGCAGCCTAAATAAACACAAATGTGAGAGTATCTTTTGCAAATCTGTAAGAAATATGCACTTTTTTTTTTTCCAAATTCTCCATGAAGAACTGCTTTCTTGATGAAGTGCAGAAAGGATTACCACATTTTGTTCCAGCATGATGGAATTTTCATTCAAGGATCGTCATTACTGTTTTCAAACACCAAGAAAGTTTGAGTGCATTAAGGTCATTAAGACAGGTCAAACAAGCAACAATGTGATACTTATTCAGGCTTCTGGGTTTATAGGTACTTTAAAAGATGGATTTTTTATATTGGTTGTTGTTCTTTCATAAGATCATGCACTCTTGTTGACATTTTATATAATCAGCTACAAAAATGAGATTGCAACCCACCACTTGCTCCTGCCCGGCTAAATATGTTTGAGAATGAAGTACAAAAAGTAAGAAATGTAGATAATGAGGAATAAAAGGAACCTGCAACTAAGAGGAGAACAACAGATGATCAAGTCAGGTTGTGAAAAGGAGAGAAGCTATTGAAGTCTGCAATATTATTCTGAGAGAAGCAAAGAACAGGTTTAACTTCACAGGGCATCTCATAGCTTCTATTTTGTTTCACTCTGATAAGTTCTCTAAATGTTATAAAGCATTTCCAGATAAGTTCCTTAAAACAACATTAAGGTTCTATCCTTTCATCAAAGACAGTAAAAGTCACCCAGAACTGACTAATTTACATGTGAAAAGAATTCCGAGGGATGTCTGGGGCTTTGTGTTTGATGGGACATGTCGAGGACAGCAGTATCTAAAGCATATAAAGAATTAAAAGAAGCAAAAACAATAAGATTGGAAATTAATACATCCTAAACAAAGACAATGATGCAAAGCAGGAGAAGAAATTATACAGGAATGCTGGTGGAGAAGATCATGTGCTATGTTCAGTGAATGTGTCAAACTGCTGTGAGTGCTGCTGACTGTATCAATGTCTTCCTCAGAAGCAGAATGCTGTTATTGCACTCTAAAAAGTGTGTATATCAGAGAACCGATTGTCAGCACTCACAATGCTTTCAATAGAGTGAGTATTTGTGATGAAAATGGATGATTTTAATGCAAGAGTTATTGATAATTTTTTCAAGTCTAAAGATAGGAGATGACTGTTTTATGTTTATTTTAATCTGTTGTTGCTGTTGTTAGCTAATGCTGGATTTCTGACAATGAAGTCATTAATCCTCTTGCTCTACAACATTTTTCACTCATAGAGCAATAGCAGTATAGTAACCGCTTTTAAGAGAGCACCAAATTTTTATGTTTTGGCAGTCACATCGCTCTCTCACAACCCCCAGAATGTCTGGAGGACCACACCTGTCGTTGGTTTACGGGTCTCACCGACCTGACCGGGAGAATTATCAAAATAAATTCACCGACCATATCCTCTGATTACCAGTCAGAGTACGTATTACATGCCACGACAGGTCAGCATGTTAGGGGTTAAGATTTTATAGAGAAATGGAGAGATTGGAAAAATAAAGACTCCCTAGCCCTCAGGAACCCCAATAGCATCGGGGTCGGAAGAGAACAAGAGATGACCAAGGTAAGGTCAGATAGAAAAGTTACAGTGAGGAACAAAACACCAGTAAGTGGAAGTAATGTTCTGCTCAGCTTGGGTACCTTGTGGTCGCCATTCACATATCCCCTAGACGGAGACCCCTGTGCACCACCTAATTTGTAATTTGCCAATTGCCTTGATTTTTGAGTTAATTATGCATAGCTTAGTATAACTACGAGGGTGTATCAAAAAGTTGTGGGAATTATTTTTTTCTGTTTAAACATGCGCTTGTCAAAATTCACCAATCGTGGTAACAGAGGTCTGACCTTGACTGACACTGGGATAAGTGCAACACTGTCCTTACACTGTTCAGTTTGTATGAGAGAGCCATTGTGTAAGCATGTGTTTCAGAGACTCGACATGGATTTCAAGTTAGAATGAGTGGCAATTTGGTTTTGTGTTCTGAAAAAATCTGGAACTGAAATGCTACACATGATACAGGAAGCATATGGAGACCAAGCTTTATCAAAAACACGTGTTTTTGAGTGACATAAAGAATTTAAAGATGGTGAAAAAAGTCTTGAAGACGCTCCACGTTAAGGACGGCCCTCCACTTCAAGAAATGAGGTGAACTGCAACACCATTTACGTTCTATTGCAAGAAGACAGATGATTAACAATAGCGAAGATAGCAGACATTATGTACATTTCCTTTGGGTCAGTTGAAGACATAATTCGTAATGATTTGGGCTACAGAAAAGTGGCGGCAAAATAGATTCCACGAGTGCTTAATGAGGAACAAATATGTCATTGGGTCATGGCCAAGGCTTCAGAGGGAATCCAACTTTCTGGAAAGGTTGTAACTTGTGGTGAGAGCTGGTTTAATCACTATGATCTGGAAACCAAACAACAAAGTGCACAATGGAAACATCCCGACAACCCAAGGCCAAAAGAAGCGAAGGTGTAACCAAGTGCAGGGAAAGTCATGCATATTGTGTTTTTCGACAAAATTGGGGTAATTTATGACCACGTGGTTCCTAAACACACCACAGTAACTGCTCAATACTAAAGTAACGTCCTTAAAGGGTCACTCAAGAGGAAAATGGCTGCCAAGAGACCAGAAGTTGTCAATGGATGGAGTGAGTGAGTGATTAGGGTTTAAGGGCCCGTCGACAGCTAGGTCATTAGAGCCCCTCAATGGATGGATGCTCCTTCAGGACAATGCCCGTGCTCATTGAGCCATAGCAACATGAGGCAATCACTCATCTAGGTATCGAAATCATGCCCCACCCACCATATTTGCCGGATCTAGCACCCTGCGATTTATACCTATTTCCACAAGGGAAAAAATATCTTCATGGGCGCCTTTTTCAAAACAATACAGAACCTAACAGTGTTATTTCGGGGAACAGGATGTCAAACAAGGGCTTCTCTGAGTGTTTTGAAAAGTGGATAGAATGTTGGAACCAGTGTATGTCAGTAGGAGATTATTTTGAAGGCTTTTAATTAAATTTTAACCCTTTCATGCCTGAATTATTTTGCTACTTATGCCATTCTTCCTCTAATTCAAAACCGGTTTAGATTAGGCAGTCTGGGACACCTTCAGCCTGCTGGCTTGAATAGCCATGATTGTTAAGGCAACACGTAGTGCACTGGCCATGCACTCTAAGCCTGAGGTCGTGAGTTCGAGTCTCGACAACCGCAGTCAAATGTACCTGTGGTAAAGGACGGGAGGGCCCACGTAAAATAATCGGTGTGATGGCACGAGTGGATGATGACGGGGTATCATTTGACTGCAGTTGCATGGATTTTGCTTCTTTTCTTATAAAAAAAACACTATAATATAAATTGTAAAAATCATAATTTTTTACTATTCAAAACATCTCAAATATGTATGTTTAATTGGTGACAGACAGTATAACAAGAACATAGCAGAAAAAAGGTTAAAACTAGTACAAATAGGAAAAAAAGCCTATGTATCTTATAATACACACCAGGCATGAAAGGGTTAATAAAAGGAAATCATAGTGTCCGAAAAAACATTTTTTTCCTGTTTCTTTTTCATCCACATTCATAGTAAACTATCAGAGATATACAGATGCTTACATGAAGCTTATTAAAATGCAGATGGTCAAATTATTTTGTTGTATTAACTATGTATCTGAGGTATATCTTGTAATTGATTTGAGTTTTTAATTACTTTATACTGTTTTCCAAGTACTAAGCAGGTATTAATTTTCTTCTTGTGTTCATGCAAGGAACATGGAACTTTGAAGTCATCACATAGTCACATCCTTTCAAACGATCTGAGTATTACTTTTGCTAAATGTATCTCTCGTGTATCTGCAACAGAATGTTTAAGAATAGTTTGTTAAATACTTTGTGGAGAAAGTCTTGTGGATGTAACACAAAGTTTTTCTTTTTTCCTCAAGTGCTGAGCTGATAGCCTTTCTCCCCTAGTGACAATTAAAAAATCACATAGATTACGCCTGCTGTATGCTGTTGCCTGCACAACAGAATATGTAACAAAAGGATTTTTGCAAACATTTAACTTGATTAACAAGAGGTAGAATAATAAGCTTTTGTAAAAATAATTGGTTGAAAAGAGAACAAAAGTCATGTGAATGTAACATTTTGCCATAGAAAGGGAGGTGACTATCTTGGTTATTAATGAACTACACCAAAATACTTTGAGAGGATGTTGGAGAAATTTTCAACAAGTAATTTAAGATATCAGACATATGGCCTATTTATTCAAATTTCAAATTATGGCTATTAGTTACCAAAGTGCCACTATGCCACTAGCTAATATCAGCTATTCAGAGTGCAACACACAAAAACAAAAAGCATACATCTCTGGTGCAATGATTATGACTAGGGAGCAGATTTATAGGCATTAAAAATGTGTGAAATAGGCAGGCAAATAGGCACTAAATATCAGCTAGATCAATATTCAGAAGCACAAAATTTGAGTAAAACAGGCACTTAAAATGCACTGTAATAAATATTAATAGCATTAATATTAAATTGGTTGCTTACAAATTATACAAAATTCCAAGCAACAACACGTCGATCAGGATATAAGCATACAAAATACACGAAGTAGCTTAGGTGTAAAATAATTGAAACCAAATGCTTTGTTATTGGTACCTGTGGTGAGATATATCACCTGTCCATAAGGGTTGCAAAGGGGGGCAAGGAAATTAATGAACTTAATTTACAATCAATTACTGGCTATTAGACTTGTTATTTTAATTTTAATATAAAGAAACATGTTTATTTAGCACAAATTAATACGGTTATCTGCAACAAATACTATAACTTTTGACAACAAAATAATTAATATTGTTTGATTGCAAACTTCCAACATGTGCACCCCACCCATTCCCCCTTGAAAAAAGTCTGCTGATACCCATACACCTGCCATTATCAACAACACTTTGTTTTACAATAGACACTCCACTTAGTTTGCAAAGTTATACCTATAATTTTGAAATTATATTATAATTAAAAGTAAATGCATTAGGTGTTCTTTTTTAGTGGTTCAATAATGTTTTTAAGCTAAATCTCACTGTAAAGTTGTATCATGTGATGAAGAAAGATTTTAAATATAAGATAATATATTAATACAAACATGAATGATTAAACTCATCTTTTCATACAAGGCTGACAAAAAATTACCTTCCCATCTGTGCTAAACAGTGGATCACCACTTATCCATTGTTTAAGTAGTACCTTCTGCTGCTCCTTTGGCATACTTTCATAAGAAACTGATCGTAATCTGTGCACTTGAAATACTGCGTACAGAATGGGCTTTCCATTCCCCACATAAAGAATCTCATTTCTCAATGCATTAAAACATTGTATAGCTTGTAGCTTACTTGTCCTTGGGAAAATTCTAAGGTTGTTCTAAGTCATTAGCACATTGTGATGATTCTGCAAAGCAGATACATTATGTGCACCACTACCTGCTGAACTGCTTTTGTATATCCAATGTGATAGATGTGTAAGAAATATTTCTTCCCAAAAAACATCACGTTAAAACTAACAAATTCAAAAGCTGTTGTCACAAATTACAAACAGGAGAAATTGGCTAAAAAGGTAGTTTTAGGCACTAATAAGCAGTCTAGGCATTTATAGGTGTCATAAAACTAATAATTTTGGCTTACAATTGTAGGAAAAGTGCTTATAACTTAAAAGCCTACATTCCTTAACAAAGGAATAAAAATAGGCAAATAGGGCAAAAGCTACTCCCTAATTGTGGCATTAGCATTAGAGTATAAGGTCATCGTATTATAGTTGAAGTCTTGTTCACCACTTTTTTCTTTTCTTGCTTTTGAGTAGAATATGCTAATGTTTTAAATTCTGTTTCAATTTATGCATTGTTAGTTCAACATATCAGTACAATTAATTACAATTCTTGTTAAGAAAAGAGTGAATCCTGCTTCATATGCTGCACTTCGAAATGTGAAGTGGTTTGAAGGGTGAAGAATGTATTGGGCTCGGCGCACAAAGGATGGACATAGCAAAGCTACTTCATACCACATGCTGTGCCAATGAGCAGGCAAAGGGTTCAAGGTTGGGCTGCCTTGCGTGGCTACTGTGTGAACATGACAAACAATAGAAGTGCCAGAACCAAAAGGGGCTTTTTCTAGCACCTTCAAGAAAGATCTGGTTGTATGATCACCGGTGCATGTGTGCAGAACTCGAGAAAGGTCCATGTGACAGATCTCCACTATACAAAGTAAGAACACCTAACAAAATCTCACAAGAAGAAAGTGAATTTCATAGATTTTTTTTTATTTATATACTATGAAGCTATCAAAACTTAGCAAATTTATGAATGAAACGGAATTCATGTATGTAACTCTTAATGAAATTACTTCCCCAAACAGTAAAAGATTAATAATGGAGTCATTGAGATATATGCAATAAGAACATTGCCATAGTTGAGCAATTAAACGCAAAAGCATCCTAGAATCGCAAAAAATCAAGTTATTTGAATTCTTCCAAAAAATGTGTTAGATTGCTTTCAGAGACTGTACGACAGTTTGAAAAAGGATGAACTTGGAAAATTGAGATTAAAAGGTCAAACAATAGCATTGAATTAGTTCATAGTTATTGCTACGGACATAAGTCGATCAGTCAGTATGAAACAGCTGTGCGTGCATATCGTGAAAGATTCGTAAGAAGATTCCACGAGCGTCCAGTGATTGTGAAGTCCTAGGTAGTGTATGAGAAAGTAAATGAAGAAAGACACTAAAAGGACTGAGGAATGTTTGAGAAGGAAAAATGAGTTGTTATAGCCCGAAAGACTACAGACGGTTAATGACGAGAAATCTACTTGGGGTAAAATTTTAGAAGACAAAAAGATAGAAAAGTAACCGGACTCCTTTTACCGTTTTGTCACAGTATTAAAAACAACCATGACTTCACACCATTTTATAAGAACTGCTTGAAAATAATTCATGGCAAAGTTGACAGCGGCATAGGAACGATTTTATCCAAGATTGTAAACTGAATCAAGGAAATGATAATGTTAATGCTCTTCGTCGTCTGGAATAAAAAGAAAGAAAACAAAAACTACTTGACGGGAAACGGAACGATGAACTTACGGACAACAGCTTTTGCATTAAGAATTAAGCTACAAGAGCAGTAAGTCTCGAGTACGTTGCACATCACAAGAAGGCAGTTAATGTTCAGTGTAGCATTATCAAGTGATTATTTCGAGATTTGAAAGATCTTTGTGACATTAAATCTTGAGAATGCTGATAACGAACAGTTAAAAATTGATATTTCTGTTCTCGGGCAGCAGCTTTAAACACATTCTAATCCAATTTTCACCCTACTTTATCAGCATCTTATGCCAATACGTTTAACATATAACTGCGTTATGTTGAGCTGCAGACCTTACGTCACAGAATAGGTGTCAGCTATGTTGCATGTTGGTAAAATAAGTTTTTCGTCACTAAATGATCTTCGACAGAGAGGTAATTATACATTTACATTGTTTCTACTTAATATATGTGTGTAATATTGGTATTTTCTATTAATACTGGTGAAATATGTAGCAATTAGGTATAAGATGCTTTTAACAGTTTATTGTTAGTGGAAATGTTAACATGTTGTATTTAATTGATAATTGTATTCATTTGTATTTAATTTTCAGCCACGCAGGTAGTGGGATATGCCTACGATATATTCCTTGCAGCGTTGCAGTGTAAATATCCAGGGACACTAAAGTTAGAATCTGAAGGTATGTTATTTATTTTCAATAAGTTTTAAGAGCTTCTTACTGTACCAGTGATATTGGATGAAGATAGTGTATTTAACAAAATGTTTATCATATGTAGCTTTTTACGCACATGTGGCAGTTATTGTATCCATTTGTTGCACAAGTTGTAAAATACATAATTGACCTACCCTTAGAAGATGTGGAATAGTAATAAAAATTGCAGGATATTATAAGAAATATGTATTTTAAAAAAATTACACAAGGTTGTGCAAAGTAATAGGCACATGATGATTTGAATAAGACTTTTTACTTGGCTGGAGATAATCAAGTGCCCCTGTTTGCGGTCACATATTTTAAATTATATTAATAAGCAAATGCGGCAATAACACTACCACATTAGAAAATACAAATGGATTCAACAAACTGTGGATAATAGAAATCATGCTCATCATAACCTATTTCAACAAATACAGAATTGTCATATGAAACAATGAACAGTCATTGACACTGCCTTCAAGAGTTGAGTGTTCTGTATTTGCCAAACCAAACCAAATTTACATAAATGAATTTATATGTACATTAATATACAAGTATATTAACATAATATGATTGATATTTTAATGAATGTCTATAAAACAAGATAATCATACTCGTGATATCTAACTCTCAAGTGGTATTTGCCAGACTGTTAACCAAATAATGTGTTTAATAGAGCATATTGATATTATAATAATGTGTTGGCTAAAGTTGTCACGAGTGTTAAGATTGCAAACCTGCGACTTTTGGCAGAAAATTTATTACTTGCTAGGTAATCATATGTACAATTGTCCTGTGTAACGATCCAGCAGAAATGAATGAAGAACACTTGAAGACCTGTGAAGCACTAAGATCAGAAGAAACTACAGTTCAAAAGTATTGGAAAGCACGAATGCTAATGGCTTCATTGCCAGATGCAAGGCACTAGAAAACAACAAACAACAACAACATAATTGGTTATAATTATTGGTAGGTGAGCTACCAAAAGAATGAAGTTGTGCACGTTTTGTCTGAACAGCAGATGGACACCGCACACTGTGCTATGTCACATGACCACTGCAAATGCCGATAACTTTATTCATCTTTAATGTAGCTCGTCTACTAAGCCCAATTATAATCCATCTAAAATTGTCTATATTTTAAATGTTAATAGGATAATGGCCTAGCCCTTCTTTACGTAGGGCACTTTCATTACTTAGACTTTAGTTATACACCAGGGCCGTATTTACGTAAGGGCAAACCGGGCAACTGCCCAGGGCGGTACATTTTAGGGGGCGGCAAAATTACTGGAAAGCTGCACCAAAAAAAAAGCATAGAAATGAAACACCGAGTTCCTTTTGATTCTGGATAAATTTATAGAAGAACTGGACAACAGGGTTTCTTCCTACAAGGAATTCAGTGAACCATTTATGTTTTTGACAAATCTGAAGATGCTTAGTCCACTTGAAATTCAGGAAGCATTGTCCAGACTTCAGAAAGTCTACAGTTCGGATCTTGAAGATTCAGCATTTGCACTTGAATGCTCACACTTCAGAAGCTACATAGAAAAGAATGAAAATGTGACGCACTCTCCTACACAGCTATAAGGTAACTGTCTAGAGAGTGTTTACCCAAACTTAAACAAATGTACTTGAGCACTCCTGCTTCCAACTGCTCAACTGAGAAATCATTTTCTGCTCTAAGATGCATAAATAATTATTTAAGAACATCACAAGTGAAGGATTGTCTTAGTTATCTTGGTGTTCTTGCAATTGAATCTGACTTACCAGTGAAAATGGACAATAACGAACTCATAAACTTGTTTGCAAATGACAGAGCAAGGAGGAAGCCTCTTGTTATTTAAACAGTATATGTTTTGACATCTAATATGGGGTGATGCCTCTTTTATTGTAAGTTCTTTCTATTAAGATGTTCCTATCTAAATTTTAATAACCTCACTTATGGTGTTTGCTACTCATACTTAAGTATCCAAAGTAGTGAAACCATTCTCCATGTTGTGAAAATTTAAATAATATATGTATTGGCAAGTTGGGGGGGAGGGGGGTGGCAGTACCTTTTTTTTTTGCCCAGTGGCGTCAGAGGTCCTAAATTCGGGCCTGGTTATACATAAGTGTTGCTATTTGTTGCATTGTTTTTTGTTTATTTCTAGGATATGCACGATGGAAGGTCGGAGTTAAAGGTATTCCTGTGACTGCAGTGGCAGCTCACAGTCAAAATTTTAGGGTAGGCAAAGTGTAACAGCAGCAGCAACAACAACGATGATGATGATGATGATAATAATAATAATAATAATAATAATAATAATAATAATAATAATAATAATAATAATAATAATAATAAGAATAAGAATAAGAATAAGAATAATAATAATAATAATAATAATAATAATAATAATAATAATAATAATAATAATAATAATAATAATAATAATAAACCCCGTTTATGCTAAATATAGGGGGCGAAGTCATTGCGGATAACACAAACAATATATTGTGTGGTTGTTTAATAGAGCAGAGTGAATGAGTGACTTACGGACGAATTACCGCCAAAGCTAAAATCACGAGTGTCGGCAGACTTTTTTCCAGGGGGGGGGGGGAATTTGCAATCTTATAATATTAAATCATTATTTTACTGTCAAAATTTATAGTATTTGTTGCAGATAACCTTATTAATTTGTGCTAAACAATTGTTCTTTACATCAAAATTAAAATAATAGTTTAATAGTAACTGACTGCACATTAAGTTCACCAACTTCCAAGGGGGGGGGGGGCCGTGGCCCCTCTTGCCCCCGTTTCGCGACGCCCATGGCTAAAATGGATTAAGAAATTGAAAAATTGTCTGACTGCAGCTTTGTGTTAAATGGCTAAAACACTCCTCTTTTCATTGTCAGTGCGCCGCGAAAGCGGAATTTGTAATAGTTCACTAATTAAGTCGGTTATACTGGTATTACAGAGTGATAACGACACGTTCGGGTCTCAGAGATCTTCGTTCGTGGAGTATAGCTGTTCGGAAAATGTCGCATAAATTCGGATTTGGGCAGGCAAGTGTTCGGAGTGCTGGCAGACGCGTCTACGCATGCTCGGAGTGTGTATACAGACCTGTGATACAGACGCAATGTTTCCTTATCCCTGTTCAAGGGCCTCGTACTGAGGAAATGCAGTGTTGTCAACTTAGCCTTTTTATGGCTAGATCTGGCCTTTTTGAGAACCTATCTAGCTATAAATTTTCCAAAAAGCTACAAGTACCTTTCCTGGCCTTTTTTCTAAGCTTCATTAGCCTTTTCTAGCCTTTTTCATTTTATACTTATCTACCGGTACCTTTAAAATAATACAGAATTTAATCTCCCTACTGCAGCTATTGCACGTAATGATATAATCCTTTTGGTGAATTTCCGAATTTTTTGGATTCTGGGAGTGTGGCTTCCACCAAGTTGTGAGATTCTTTGGCACTTTCTAGAAAAAGCTCCCTGAGTGTATCTCGAAAAGTTGGTTAAAAACCAAAGTTGGTATTTAAGTTTAATGTCTTTCAAGGATGCGCACGAAGATTTTGAAGAAAATTGTTCCATCCTAAACCCTTTACATGGAAAATTTTGATTTTCTTGAAAATGGCTCTAACGATTTTGATTAAAATGCCATAAGTTTGAAATATCCTTTTGACAAATGGAATGTATATTTTCAATTTTATGGCTATAACCTCTGTACTCCTATTTACTCTGGACGACTTTTGCATAACTGGTAAACCGTTAGAGATAGACCATATCTTACTATGAAAAACTGTAGATCTTTCTAAAATACACTATTTATGTCTGACTAATTTTTTTATAGACTTAACCATTACGGTGCTGGTGCCTTGTTATTTGTATTTCTGTAAAATGGAACATCGTTATTCAATTTGTTATGTTAACCCTGCAAAGAGAACGGAATTTGAAAGCTTTAAAAGATTTGACAATCGCCCAAAGCATACTGTATTCTAACATTCCCCTTGCACCTACAAGGAAATAAGCAATAAGATAATTTGTACAAATGTTTATATCTCAACTAACACGAAGAAGAAAGAGTTTGTAGGAATGGTTAGTATAAGAGTAGAGAAAGTCATGTGAGTGCAGCACATGCGAAGTCCCAGACGAAATATTGAAGCTTGTTGGTACAAATGCTGCAAGAACCTAAGGGAGATCCCAGCTGCAGCAGTAGAAATGAGGCAGAGGGGACATGGGCGTCGCGAAACGGGGGCAAGGGGGAGGGGCCGCGGCCCCCCTTTGGATGTTGCGAACTTAATGGGCAGCCAGTTACTGACTATTAAACTATTATTTTAATTTTGGTATAAAGAACAATTTTTATTTAGCACAAATGAATACGGTTATCTGCAACAAATATAAAATTTTGACAGTAAAATAATTATTTAATATTATATGATTGCAAATTTCCAACATGTGCCCCCCCTCCCCCCTGGAAAAAAGTCTGCCGACACTCATGGAGGGGGATGACGAAGACCACGTTTATTTTTGCTAGGTGATCCATGCGTATTTTTTTAATAAACCGGCAGAGGTTAAGCTAGCCTGCTCTCCACCACCCAGGTTCCATGCGTATCATTACTGCCAAGCGTTTCAAATACGCAGCGCAGTTTTGATGAATCGGAATTGAGATTAAAGGATTTGACCATGCGCTGGTCATTATAACCGAGAAAACTTTTCTTGAACTGCAATTAGGGGGAAAATGACGGTTCAAATGATAAATGCAGAATCATAGTTAAACTACCCTGAGGAGCCGCGCCTGTGTGACTGTGGCTCTGTAACTTCGCAAGCTGTGCCTTTTTGGTGTCCAGTGCTGGTGCTGAATATAGTGAAATGGTGTGAAAGTGTTAAATGAAGTGAAACTGTTCAGAGGACATTTGTTGCCATGCTAATAATTAGGGCTAGGAAGTTCATGCTTTTGCATGTTTTTTTTCTCATAGGGGTTAAAAAGTATGCTTTTACATTATGTGCAAGAATTATGGAATTTTCAGTTATTTGGACATGATTTTATGGTGCATATAACTGCATATTTTCTTGATTTTTTTTTTTATAAATGCATATTATTTCAATATTATAGCCCCTATATTGCATATTTTAATGATTTTTATGGTTTTTATAATATTTTTCCATGTGTATAATACTTTTCATATTGGTAGTATTGCACATGTTGATGCAACTCGCGAGGTGAGTCATGTTGTCATGCAGTGAACCCCCTGTTTCCATCACTTCATTATGTGTTTGTGTGTTGAGAATAATCAGTGCGTTATCTGAGAGGTTTATATTGTCACCGCGCCCGCCGCATCTAATTGCCGACAACAGCAGTGTCACCCATCGCATTATTGTCGGCACTACCGCAAAGGAGCCGAAGGAAAGAGAAAGAGAATGGCCGCATTGTTGGGGCGCTTGCCGAAAGAGAGAAAAGGATAGAGGCTACTGGAATCTTCTACTTTGTATCTCGACGCAATAAGTGAACGTTCCTGAAGCTTCCAGAATAGTGCCTGGGAGATATAAATAGCGGTAAAGTGTGAGAAGAGGCAGTCATTCATCATTCGGTGATTGGAACTCGCATCGTCTGCACCTCGAATCTACTGGACACTGGAAGAACGGGGAAGCCAACTGTGAGACCTCTCGCCAGGGAGGAGCTACTACGCACCGCGCCAACTCAATAGTGCATTTGCCAGGCCGGGCGCCGCTAGTTCGTCGAGGAGTGTCCTATAAGAGATCTGATAGCAGATTTTAGGGCACTCCAAATTGGAGAAGAAGAAAGAAGTATTAGAAGACCACCTTTCCCGGAGGGGATCCGGAGCGGAGGAGGAAGTGGGCATCAGCCCTCTACTTGCCTCCTTACTAGAAATAGCTCGCCGAGCTATTTCAAACCAGCACTACCCAGACATGGAGAACTCTAGAGCCGACTCGGCACCGACCGACGGACATACGAAACCGCAGGCCCACATGGTTGCAGCCAAGGGACCAGGCTCTAGCCTGGACCCGGGGTTCACTGGAACCACCATAGGCGCGTCGCAAGGCGTTAAACCCTCTGTGGGATGCCGGATGGCACCTGCAATGACAAAAGACATGCCGAGTACCAACGCCAAGGTAAGACCTGACGCGATAGGTACCCCTACCCAGAACCCTTCCCATGGTCCAAGGGTGAACATCGTCAAGGCGAAAGCCAAGACGCTCCTCAGGGCCAAGAACAGGCCGAAGGCCAAAAAGGCTATTGGTCTTGTGAACCAAGGGACAGCAGTCCTTGTCACACCACCACCAGTACCTATGACCCCTGTCCCAGCACCAACAACGCCGGATGACGACGGCTTCGTTGTAGTGCAGAGCCGTAGAAGGAGATCTTCCGGTTCAAAGCCGGAAGGGACTCCCCCTTCACCATCATCTGCAACTGCAGCGCTCGCCCCAAACCAGGCCCCACAAAAGGAGGGTAAAATCCCTCCGATTGTGTCCGATCCGTTCCCGAACCACATAAAGGTTATGAAGGAACTGAGACGACGGTTAAAGGCCACTTTCCAGGCAACCCGGCATCCAGGGCGGGTTGTCATCAGAACCACCACCTCTGACGACCACACGGCCGCGAGGGGGGTGCTGAAGGAGTGGTTCGCAGAGTGGTTCGCAGAGTGGTCAGGG
The DNA here is from genome assembly GCA_030765045.1 of Tenodera sinensis. NCBI lineage: Eukaryota > Metazoa > Arthropoda > Insecta > Mantodea > Mantidae > Tenodera > Tenodera sinensis. Next base: position 60,633,739 of record CM060965.1, on the reverse strand, counting down.
GTCTTGATTCGGAGACAGACCCCCAGGATATCCGTGAAGGCCTACAGGACGAACACGGAATCAAACCGAGGTCCGTGGTGCAACTAACCACCACAAAGGAAAAACAGGGGAAACCCACCAAGGTACCCCTACCACTATTTTTAGTGGTAGTTGAAAAACAGGGGGAGGGAACCCCAAAAATCGATCAGGTGACCCACCTGTACAACACGAAGGTCACCATCGAGCCCTACCACAGCAGGGAGGGGCCAGCCCAATGCTACAACTGCTTGGGCTTTCACCACTCGAGCCATGCTTGTGAGAGGCAACTCAGGTGCCTTCGCTGTGCAGGAGAACACCTGGTGAAGGATTGCCTGACACCAGAAGAAAATAAAAAGTGTGCCAACTGCGACGGGAGCCACATAGGCATCTATCACGGTTGCCCGAAACGACTTGCAATTATGCAAGGAAGACAAGGCAAAGTACCAGAGATCCGACAGGGGGTGTTTTTGCACAGGCAATGTCGGGGCACGTAAGTGCCCTAGTACAGGCCGAGAGTGCAGAAGCATCCCCACAAAACCAGGTTGTCAGTCAAACGACAACGCCAGTCCCAAGTGTCACTCCAAAGGCGGGCACAGAACATCCAGTGCCACCCCCCCAGTGTTGCCCCAAAGGACAAACGCCCTCCTAAAAGGAGGAGGAAGGGGAGAAAGGCTCATGTGACTGAAAGTGCAGAGCCAGAAAAAGCCACGGTGGAGGCAGGTAACAAAAGTGTTGCCCAACTTTCCCCACCAACTGCTCCAGCCAATCAGGCACCAGCCGCTACAGCCAACCAGGCAACAGCTGTTACAGCCAACCAGGCAACAGCAACAGCGCAGCCAATCAGCGCTGGCCCGTCATCACAGACTGGCTCTATAAGTAGAACCCACACAACACCACGAAGACCACGAATAAGCACTCAGTCACAGGTCTTGGGAGACGCCTTCGGCTCAGAGGACATGGCGGAGTTTATTGAACTGGCAACTTGGTTTGCGGACCTTGTACAACGTTCCCTCCCCATTCTACGGCGCTGCAAGGAGCAAATCCTCAACCCAGAATTATCGGCTGTGAAGAAGCATCTTATAATGCTTCAAACGGCCAAGGAACTCTACGCTGACTCCACAAGCTCTTAAATGGCGCATAGAAATGTGCGATCATTTAGAGCTGCGTTTTGGAACGCAAATGGAGTCAGAGAGCAGAGACCTGGCCTGTTAGAGTTTGTAGACAGCCATGGGATTGATATCCTTATGGTCTGTGAAACACACTTGCACGCCGGTGTACAGTTCAGTCTGCCAAGTTACGTCGCCCATCGGTCTGATCGGGTCGGCCGACAGGGCGGTGGTACTGCCGTTTTCATAAAGAACCATCTCACACATATTCCTGTTACCATTCCTCCACCACAACACCTAGAGGCAACCGCCATAAGACTTTCCTTAGGCGGATGTGACGTGGTACTTGTAGCGGTATATGATCCTCCGGATGGGCGCTTCTATGAAGCGGACATTACGGCACTCCTAAACCTACACCAAAGAGTCTGTATCGCAGGCGACTTCAACGCCAAACACCCAAGCTGGCACAGCCGCACCCAGAACGTGAAGGGTCGGGGATTGTACCGTCTCATTAGCGGGAACCCCGCCCTGCATGCACACGGGCCGAGAGGTCCAACATACTACCCGGCACGCGGCGCCGCGGATGTCATAGACTTCATTGTCACAAAGAACATCCCATTTCACCTGGATCTCTCGGTGATTAACGCTCTGGATTCTGATCACAACCCTGTTGTGGTCGACTCAGACGTTAATCTAACTGCGCTGGGAGTGCCTGATTGGGTTGAGGAAGTCGACTGGGATGCAGCCGTCCTAGCCCTCCACAACTCCGTGGAAGCATGTCCTCGAATAAACTCGATAGAGGCTCTCGAGGAGGCAGCCACGGGGTTCTCAACCTCTGTCCTAAATGCGGTGCGTGCTCATACGCACCGCATTCCTACCGACGCACCAAACCCTACAGCTATCCCTGTTCCACTGAAAAGCCTCATTCAAGCGAAAAACGCTGTTAGAAGGCTATGGCAGAGATTCCGTCACCCTAGGATAGGAGTAATACACCAGAGGTTCAAATCCCTGGTGAGACGACTCCTAAGAAAGCATAGGCAAGCAGCTTGGGAAAACACGTTGCGACATGTAAACCTCCAGGAGAGGAAACCATGGCGCATCGTCCGAGGGTTGAGGAAAGATAAAACTGTACACCAGCACCCTGTGCATAGTCCTCGGGGAAGACTTGTGTTTGAACCGAGGGAAAAAGCAGAGGCGCTAGCAGACTATTTGGAAACTCAATTCCAGCCTAGAGTCGACCCTCAGAACGACGACCATACTGACCTCGTGGAGCAAGCAGTAGAAGACTTCTTAGAAGTTGGACCTGCGGGCCACGAGGATTTCCACATCCCGATAGTTACCCCTCGCGAGGTAACTAACACCATCCAACACCTAAAACCTAGAAAAGCCCCTGGGCAGGACCGGGTAACAGCGGAAATGCTCCAGCACCTTCCCTTTAGAGCCGTGATGCACTTGACTCGGATCTACAACGCGTGCCTGAGCATGCGCCATTTTCCGGAAGACTGGAAGAGGGCGCGTGTGGTATGCGTGTTGAAGCCGGGCAAGAATCCGATCTTTCCTTCTAGCTACCGTTCCATCAGCCTCCTACCAGTTATCTCGAAAGTTTTCGAGAAACTGTTCCTGACCCGCCTTCGACCTCTTTTAGAGGAAAAAGGCCTCCTACCGGAACATCAGTTTGGTTTCCGTTCTGACCATTCCACAACCGAGCAACTACTGCGAGTAGCCGAAAAGGCCTCCCTGGCCTACCAGGAAAGGGCCAAAACGGTGGCAGTGTTGCTTGACGTGGAAAAGGCGTTCTCTACCACCTGGCACGAAGGGCTTATCTACAAACTCATACAGCACGAAATCCCCCCTCCATATATTTACTTGGTGGCTAGTTTCCTACAGGAACGTTGCTTCCGAGTGAAGGTGGAGGGTTCATTTTCCCGAGAAAGGCCCATTGGCGCAGGAGTTCCCGAGGGCAGTGTACTGTCACCGGCACTCTTTAATGCTTACATGGCCGATCTCCCCACGCACCCCAACACTCACATCTGTCAGTATGCGGACGATCTCATGATCTTCGCAGCAAACAAGAACCCGCGCTGCAGCTACCGTCAAGTACAAGCCCACCTCTGTACCATCAGTAGATGGTGCGAGAACTGGCGCATGTCTATCAACCCGGAGAAAAGCTCTGCGATTCTCCTGGCCAACACGCTGGCAAACCGGCTCCCGCAGGACCTCGTGCTTCGGCGCCGTCGGATCCCTTGGGTCACTACGGCGAAGTATCTCGGGGTCACGTTGGACCGGCGGCTAACGTATAGGCATCACGTCAGGGGCAAAGTACTACAAGGTCATGCAGCCCTACGGCAGTTGTATCCTATCCTCAGCTCCAAAACCATGCCCATTCGCCTGAAACTCCAGCTGTATCGTGCGATCATCCCGCCTCTGGTCCTGTACGGATGCGAGATCTGGGGAGTGGTGGCAAAGTCCACCTTCATCAGACTCCAGACGTTGCAGAATCGGGCATTAAGGATGATCTACGACACTGGTTGGAGATTTCCTGCCCACATCCTTCACGAACATTCCGGCATCCCGTACATTGTCGACGTGATTAAAACCCGCGCTCGAACAATGTACAACAAACTCCAGAACCACCCTAATCCACTGGTGAATACTCTGGGACAATATGACCAGAGAGAGCCTCGCCGACTACCATCTAAAAAATTGCCGAAGGACATCTTAAGTCCAACGGTCTAATTTTCGCAGATGGGAAAGGCAAAATGAATATCTGTACCTAAAACAGAGTAAATCGCCTAACTCAGATCACCTCTCAGTGTGTGACTGACGGCCAGAACCAGGAGGAGATTAGCGCGTCACCTGATTGACTAACCAGCCAATCAGCATGTATGGGCAGTGCCCGTTCATGGACCAATCCCTACCATCATCCACCTTGTCCCTAAAATACCCCTGTTCCCAAACATTCCCAGAGTTTAAATCCCTGTAGACCAAAACACCATACTGTGACTTTTTGGTTTGGTTGTGAAGTAAAGATGACAGATGTAGTCGAGATAAAGAAACACTTTTATTTCCGTAAACAGTAACTTTGTACACTCGTTGCAACAACAAGAAAGTCTTTTCCCATTCACCAACAGCACGGCTCCGAACTAGTAACACAACAACTGTCCCTTCTCCGTCGGCACGACTACTCCCTTCACATACTGACTGACTGTTCTCACACTTTACCGCTATTTATATCTCCCAGGCACTATTCTGGAAGCTTCAAGAACGTTCACTTATTCGCTGGAGTACAAAGTAGAAGATTCCAGTAGCCTCTATCCTTTTCTCTCTTTCGGCAAGCGCCCCAACAATGCGGCCATTCTCTGTCTCTTTCCTTCGGCTCCTTTGCGGTAGTGCCGACAATAATGCGATGGGTGACACTGCTGCTGTCGGCAATTAGATGCGGCGGGCGCGGTGACACTGCTCCCTCCTCAGAGCTGGTCGTCCCGACCAGCACTATCACTGCGGCATCTCCCTTGCCCCCCGGCGGACTATCCCATCGAACCTCTTCTCCAGGAGGCACGATCCTAGGTATCGCTGTTGGATAGTGTCCCTTGGTCTGGGTAGCACGACGTATGCCATCCTGCTCCGAAATTCTGCAACAGTACCGCTGGTCTTGACGGTCCCTCGTCCAGTTGCCCTTCTTCCTGGTGTGTAGACGGGCCATCCTGCGCACTTGGTAACGGCTCATTGGGTACCGTGTCCACCGACCTCTCTGGCGCACCTTCGCAGCCACCTTGCTTCCGATGGGTCCGGCAACAAACCCCACCACATCCGCGCGAGTCGTGTCCACCGCTGCACTCGTGTTCACTCGTGCTCGGCACGGCCTCTCCTGTATCCTGCCGTCCAAGATGATGTCCATCATTCTTCCGTTCACAGCACTATGCGTCAGGTGATTGGATGGCTCCGACGGTCCCCCCATGTCACACGCCAAGTCGGTTCTCGCGTGTTGCTCGTTTGCTTGTGCGCTTCCCTGCTGATGGTCCTCCACGTCATATCCTGGTTGGTTACGTACCCGACACACTCCTCCAGAGGATCCTCGACGACGTCCCTGAACTGCCCCTTTGTCTTCCCCGAGACGTACACTTTCGTTATCGGAAACGGGTGCAACTGTCGCCTCGGCCACTAGGTGCTTCCTCCCCGGGTCCGCGCTATTCCGTCTGCCCCTGGCATCCAGTACTTTGACACTCTCGTCAACTCTTACTACCAGGGCGCCAAGACGTTCCCCGTCGTCCTCCACGACGTCCACATGCTGGCAGAGGTCTTCCACCTTTTCGCCGAGTTCTTCCACGTCTTCCGTCATGCCAATCAGTTCGCCGAGTTGTTCCACGCCTTCCGTCACGCCAATCAGTTCGCCGAGTTGTTCCACGTCTTCCGTCTCGCCAATCAGTTCGCCGAGTTGTTCCACGTCTTCCGTCACGCCAATCAGTTCGCCGAGTTGTTCCACGTCTTCCGTCACGCCAATCAGTTCGCCGAGTTGTTTCACGTCTTCCCTTACATCATCTGAAACGGGCGCAACTATCGCCTCGGCCACTAGGTGCTCCCTCCCCGGCTCCGCGCTATTCCGTCTGCCCCTGGCATCCAGTACTTTGACGCTCTCGTCAACTCTTACTACCAGGGCGCCAAGACGTTCCCCGTCGTCCTCCACGACGTCCACGTGCTGGCAGAGGTCTTCCACCTTTTCGCCGAGTTGTTCCAAATCTTCCGTCACGCCAGTCAATTCGCCGTCAATTTTCACCAATAGCTCCATCTTCACCTCTTTCAGCTCGGCAGCGAGGTTGTCGTTTGCCGTCTTCATTTCTGTAGCGAGGTTGTCGTTTGTCGTCTTCATGTCTTTCAGTTCAGCAGCGAGGTTGTCGTTTGCCGTCTTCATTTCTTCTTTCAGCTCGGCAGCGAGGTTGTTGTTTGTCGTTTCCATTTTGGCAGCGAGGTTGTGGTTTGACGTTTCCATTTTGGCAGTGAGGTTGTCGTTTGCCGTCTTCATTTCAGCCATTTCCGTCTTCATTTCGGCGAATAATTCTTTCATCATTGCTATCATCCTGGTTTCCGAATCTCCCTCCATCTTGGTTCTAACGTTGCAACTTCTGACGATGTAATGAAACTAGAAGCAATTCGACGAATCCCACTTCTGACACCAGTGTGACTTTTTGGTTTGGTTGTGAAGTAAAGATGACAGATGTAGTCGAGATAAAGAAACACTTTTATTTCCGTAAACAGTAACTTTGTACACTCGTTGCAACAACAAGAAAGTCTTTTCCCATTCACCAACAGCACGGCTCCGAACTAGTAACACAACAACTGTCCCTTCTCCGTCGGCACGACTACTCCCTTCACATACTGACTGACTGTTCTCACACTTTGCCGCTATTTATATCTCCCAGGCACTATTCTGGAAGCTTCAAGAACGTTCACTTATTCGCTGGAGTACAAAGTAGAAGATTCCAGTAGCCTCTATCCTTTTCTCTCTTTCGGCAAGCGCCCCAACAATGCGGCCATTCTCTGTCTCTTTCCTTCGGCTCCTTTGCGGTAGTGCCGACAATAATGCGATGGGTGACACTGCTGCTGTCGGCAATTAGATGCGGCGGGCGCGGTGACAATACTATCGCGCAGGTAAAGCCGTATAACGGCTAGGTACTGCGGTAAAGACACTTCGGGTGGAGGAATAAGCTTCCACACTCGGCTCGAACTGCCTCTGGAGCCTCTGGAAGAGGCAGTTTGACGTATGTGAAGGTTGAGTAGTCGTGCCGACGGAGACGGACAGACGATGTGAAGAGTTGTGCCGACGGAGAAGAGTTAGTTCTTTGTGTTACGAGTTCGGAGCCGTGCTGTTGGAGAATCGAAAAAGACTTTCATGTTGTTGCAACGAGTGTACAAAGTTACTGTTTACGGAAATAAAAGTGTTTCTTTATCTCGACTACATCTGTCTGCTTTACTTCACACCCACAACCAAAAAGTCACAATATTAACAAAATAAAGTGCAGGTCAATATTTTGAGCAGCACGATTATCACAACACTTCCCTGCTCTCCAATAGTTGTGCCATGGTCTTCAAACGTAACAGTGTTGTGAACCGGTTCCCACCAAATTAAATTAGGCGTGTAAAATGTTAAAAAGCTCTTCAAATGCCGAAAATAAAACCAACTTCGAGTGCTAGATTAAATTACAGAACGAGTTTTAGAGTGATTTAATATCTACAGATAATAGAGCACAGTATTGTGGAGCGTGTGAGAAAAATATAGGGAGTGAGAAAAGATTTCAAATAGTTCAGCACATAAACACAGCAAAACATAAGGAGAATATAATCAGAAAACTCGCAAACAAAGAACCTGTTCAAAAACAGCTAGTAGAGTGTTTAGGAAGTAGGGTTACTAAATTTTCCTATGACCTGTGCCAATAATTTTTAGATGCTGGTATTCCCTGGTTCAAAATCAATAATCTAACATTTAAAAACTTTCTTGTCAAGTACACTCGACATATGCCTGAAGAAATACACTGCGTAAGACTTATGTAGGACATTGTTACAATAACGTATTGTCAATTATACAAAATGAATTAGCGGATCAGTTTGTGTGGTTGTCTGTTGATGAAACCTCTGATTCTGAGCGCCGTTCTATTGCTAATATCGTGGGTGCCTTAAATAATTAACAAAAGACGACACCTTATCTTCTTAATGTGTGCGAATTGTCGGCCACTGACAATGTAACTGTAACCCAGTTTGTGATTGTTCTTTGAAATTACTATGGCCATGTAGAATCAAATACGACTGGTGACATTTATTTGTTACTGATGCAGGTAAAAGGTATGGTAAAATCAGGACAAACTGTGAAAGGCATTTTCCCAACTTAATTTCTTTTAACTTGTTTGGCACATGCTCTTCATCACATTTCTGAGACAATACGTGATTATTTCCCATTGGTAGATACATTTGTGTCTAGTACGTACAAAGAGAATTTTTGTTGAATCTCCTAAACGAGTGAAATTGTTTAGATCAACAGCACCTAATATCAGACTTCCTCCTGCACCAGTGTTAACTCGATGGGGAACATGGGTCGATGCAGTTTTATATAATGCTGAGCACATAGAAATAGTCAAAGAGGCTGTTAATTCATTGGACTCGAAAGATGTTTCATCAATAGAAACTGTGCAAAATATTCTGTCAGGCACTGGGTTAAAAGAGGATCTTAGTTTCATATCTGCCCATTTTTCTTTCTTACGAACAGCCATAACGGCATTGGAAACTGTAGGATCTCCTTTGCATGAATCACTTACTGTCTTTGAAAAAACAATACGTGATCTAAGTTCGGTTCCTGGTAGCATAGGACAAAAAGTGAAAGAGAAAGTGAATTATATAATTTCAAAAAATTCTGGTTATAAACAGATGTGCGATATTCGAGACATCCTTGAAAGAAAAACATCTACCACCCAAGAGACTTGACTCTCTCTGTGAGGCAGTTAACATCATTTAAATATGCCCCGATAACATCTTGTGACGTAGAGAGAAGTTGAATTATTTTGTTGTTTAACGACGCTGTCAATTGCCAGGATCACATCAGCGTCGCCGGTGTGCCGGAATTTTGTCCCGCAGGATTTCTTTTACATGCCAGTAAATCTACAAAGCTGTCGTTTTTAACCCTTTATTGCCTGGTGTGACTTATAAGATACATAAGCTTTTTTTCCTATTTGTACTAGTTTTAACTTTTTCTGCTATATTCTTGTTATACTGTCTGTCACCAATTAAAAATACATATTTGAGACGGTTTGAATTGTAAAAAAGTATTTTTTTACAATTTATATTGAACCTGCAACAATTACAGAAATCATTAATATTTCATAAAAGCTATTGATGTACATACTATTGGACAATTTTAATAAAAAGAAATGATAACAAATAAACTGGTTTTATACCTGCTTACTTGTCAGTTTCAGCTGATTGTGTGTCCTAATGCCATATTTCTACCGCTCACGCATCAAGTTTAATATGTGAGCCTCCATAGTTGTGATTACAGTTTTTAAGAGCGCCAAATTTATTAAAGCACATAAAAGTTAATTTGCGTGAGCTTTAATATGCAGCACCCTTAAAAACTAATCACACTATGGAGGCTCATGTGTTAAACTTCACGCATCAGCGGTAGCAATATGACAGGACATACAATCAGCTGAGACTGACATGTAGGCAGGTATGAAAAATACTGTAAGAGCTACCGGCAACGTGAGCATTCGAGAGTGCGATTTTTCATACTTTAGTTCCAACTCGCCGCACTTGGAGCGCTTCGATCGCTGTTTTGTTGACAAAAATTTTCCGTTCTTACTACTATACTATAGGTGTCCTGTGGCTGACGCTTCCAGAACACCAAACGTTTGTTTTCGTTACAAAACCTGAAACCTTGAATCAGCCAATCAGATTTTCGTACGGGTCTAGCAGTGCCACGAGCACCACTGTGTTGTGCCGATAGAACTACTAGAGCTGGTGGATTCGTGTTTCCAGTTCCGCAATCCAAGTGGGACCCCATACCTTGCGTTGCCTACCTCAAATTACTTGTATCAGTCACATCTGCAATCACTGAGGTTACTTCGGTGTAGTTCATTAATCCCTGTTCATCTTCAAATTTTATGGAAAGTCATTATGCTGTCGTGAATGAGCACATTAATGTTGAGTGTATAGAATTTTCCAGGCCTACAGCTTCAATTTTGCAGATTATGGTGTTCAGTACCACAGAACACCTAGTAGTTCAGTACATCACTAACCATAGATAGACACGCACGCACCCGCGCGCTCACCCGCACACACAGGTTGTTTCCAGTTGGAGAGCAGTCGATGAAGTATGACGTATGAAGTTATGGCGTCCAAAGACGATGGCATCAGTTGCATAACCAGATATTGCTCCATTGATTTTCATCTCATGAAATGTTGAAATTGTCACTTTTTCTGGCAGAGCGAAATGAAGCGGCTTCTCTTTTATGAGTAACAACACTTCTTATAGCCCAGGGTCCCACTTAAATGTGTGTTTTTTTTCCCTATGTTTGTCTGCTTTTGTAAGACCAAACGGCAAGACAAAGATATTTTGCACTCTCGTAAATATGTATTGGCTTTTCTCGAAAGAGCCCTTAAGGTCAATGTCCTTGCTATATCTTACGCTTCCCATTTGACAAATCTTATTTGTTATAAACTCCGAATTTACCCTGGGATAAAACCAGTTAACAGGGTTTCCAGTATTTGTGCGTTAATCTTAGTTATACTTTTGATGTACTGAGCCGACAACTAAACACAGGAGAACAACAATTTTTGGAGATGCCACGGCCATTCTCGCCTCGCATGAAAGTCCTCTTAGAGCCTCAGAATATCTCCAAAACCATCTAGACCGGCTTCAACATGGTTAAATAATGGACAATACAGGCAAACCCCAATAAATCTCATCATATCACATTTTCTTTAAGTCACGGAACATGCCCTAAAGTCTATGTAGATCATGTAGAAACTCCTATAACAGCTGTGAAATATTTTGAATTGCACTTAGATGAACACCTAACATGGAAATACCACGTTATGACTAATTGGAAAGAAGTGAAATTTAAATTCCAGCAGCTATACTAGTTACTGAACAAACATTCTCATCTGTCTCTCTACAGCAAAATATCGATGTACAAGACCATTAGAGCTGTATGAAGTTACGGTGTCGAACTTTGGGGAACTACCAGTAGCTCCAATATTGACATCGTACGAAGATTTGAATCCGGAACTCGTCGTCTGGCAAAAGCACCTGTGTATGCAGGGTGTCGCACCTAACTCTGCGACCTCAAATATCTCCAAAATGAAATAAAATATTAAAAATCCAACTGGCCAGGAACTTGCCTATTTCAAGGGCTCACACAATGGGAAGGAGTACACAATCCATATAAGTATACAAGTAAGACTTCCAACACAACGTTACGTTTTTTAAATGGAACACGTACGTTTATTCTAGTGAAATGAAAACGAGCTATAATTAGTGATAACACACTTGGTTTCACTTTTCTCGACGCCAGTGACCTATAGCCAACAGAAACTTCCTTGTAAGGCATTACATCTAGCATGGAAAATGCATCCACAAATCACCAGTACATAGTGTATTGTCCGATGAAACTGTGTCACTTCAACAGATGTTCGAAATACCGTCCGTTTGCATCAATAAACTTTTGGAGACGGATAATAAGAGAGTGCTGCACCTATTGTAGTGTTTTTACAGATATTGCCACACATGCTGCACTAATATGATGTTTCATGTCCTGTACTGTAGTTGGGATTCTTGGTACACTATCTTTCACTGCGCACTAGAGAAAGAAGTATAATGGCGTCAAGACGGGGGACCGAGCTAGCCATCTCACAGAACCTGCCTGTCCTAGCCGCCCATTTGGAAACTTCGTATCTACAACGTCTCTGGAAAGATGTGCATAGTGTGCGAGACATCCATCATGCTCGAACTGCATTTATAGAGGCGTTTCCACCCCCACATCCTTCATGAAGTGGGGTAGAGTGTGTTGAACTGATGGATATCGCTGTCCGTTTAATGTTTCCTGATAAAAACACTCCACTGTCGTTGATGAGTAACTTGGCAAATCTAGTAGAGGTTTTGTACGAACCAGCAGTGCATGTTCGTAGATTCACATGATCATGGCGAGTAAATGAATTCTTCGTCCGTAAACAACGCATTACTTAGGAATACTAGATCACGTAACTGCTGAAGTACAAATCTACAGAATGCAATGCGGAACCTCGTGCAATCTGTCGTGTACACTCACCTCAAGATTGTGCTCTGCGGCAGCAAGAAGAGCAACTTCGTTTCCATTGCAAGTCGCTGCCTAGTTGTCGCTTTGTGGGAGCAAAGCTCCTTGTTTCCATGAGTTCCGTGCAGATGTTGGCAATAGTACGAGGTGAAGGACACCGTCGATCTGGGTAGCGTTCCGCATACAATGCTACAGTTATGGTTGCACTGCGTCGTAAATTAAAATAATATATAGGGTTTTTTTTATTACTGAAGGCAGGCATATCGACTAGATCACGGCAAATGTAACAAACCACATGAAAACAGGGTTTAATGTGTCAATATGGTAAGAAATATCCGAAACGCATTGCGTTACAGTATGACAACAGTGCAGCAGACCAGATCAGGAGACACTATTCTATACTGGAGCTAGAACGTGCTGAGCTGATACTGGTTTGTTTACAGCAGGCCTCAGGCCAGTGCACGCAACTCCTTCTCTGAGCACAGTACTACATACATGTGTCGCGTCAGAAACTGACACCGTTGCCATTGTCTAAAAGTCACGCATTTCAGAACTATGATGCTTAGAAACGTGAAGTCAAGTGCATTATCACTAATTGTAGCTGTAGTTTTCATTTCACTAGAATAAATATGCATGTTCCATCAAAAAGGCAACTTTGTGTTAGAAGTCTTATTTGTTTACTTTTATGGATTGTCCATATCATCTCATTGTGTGAGCCTATGGCATGTGTAGATACATTCCTGGTCAACTGGATTTCTCATATTTTGCTTCATTTCGGAGATATTTGATGTCGCATATTTAGCCGAAATATCCTATGGCTTGGCTTAGGGGTATAGGCTGAAATGGAATGGAATTGTATTTGGGGGTACTTGGAGGAAAAATAGTTGAATACTACCGTACTAGACGACAGCACTACGATTGACAGTCTACTGCGCTGTGATATTTTGGACTTACCATTCCTCTTTAGCTACCTTTAGTCATTTAATGTTCCAGACATTACTTATAACCCATTTACTGAATGTTCTTATAAGAACAGATTGAAATTTTCAGTTAATGTATGAATGAATTCATAATGTTGAAAAGAGGCTTTCGTTACGAAAAAATGGTGGGCTGCGTCTCAGTTGCAATAATACTAGTGTTAACTGTGTATATTTCTTCATGAAGGCACTTTCAGAGACGCAGGATTGTGATAATTTAAATTGTATGAGCGATTTATTAACGCATTTCCTGACGGACGCGTCCTATATGACAGCAGAGCTAGCAGCTAGTGTATAGGTGTTCTGTGGCTAGCAGACAAGGTTCGGGTTCTCGAAACATGGTAAATGACACAGCTCGTGTATTCACGGTTCTCTGTATACATATAGTAGGCAACGAAGCGGTACATCGCAATTCAATAATGATTTGGGGGAGCTTTGCGTATTTTTAACATCATTTTAATGTAGAGAGCGGGTTGTTCAGATAAATGACATACGGACTACCGATATTAAGCTGTTTCATTAATTCACTTTTGGAAGCAATGTTCCGAAAATATACATTTGAATTTGAAATGTGAGCTTATAAAATGTGCCTTGGGTAGGTACTTAATTATTTTAAAACTTTTACATTAAGTGAAGGTCCATTCTATATATGCTTATTGAGTAGGTATTCATCTTAGCTTAGTGGGTATTGCAGTCATAGATTACAATGCATATTATGTATTATGCTGTATCAGTTGAAAACGCTCTACCAACTGTAACGGACCCATAAATGAATTTTCTATTTCTCTAAGATAAAGAATAGAATCTACATCTTTATTGTCAGTGAATTACGTATTTTAACCGATGCTCCAACATGTCTCAGTCCAACCTCTTCTAAATTACTTGTAACCGTGTGATGAAACCTCTGATTTATAAATCAATGTGTCATAAAATTGAATCTGTAATTTCTTCGTGAATAAAACTATTCTGGAAATAAAATTAATTATTAAACTCGTCAAATTTTATCTTTAATATCAAAGAGTTAGAATTCACCTATACAAGCTAGTTCTGTTGCTCAGTGTTGCCTTTGGCATTATTAGGTAAAAGCACGGTTTTAACCAAATACAAGCCCCGCGTACTTATTGAATAAGCTGAAGTCACAACTGAAGAACGATTGCACACCTAGAAGAATATTTTCGAAATTGAAAATTACTATATCTGTTCAGTGTTGGATATTTTGAACTGCTTAATGTTGTATAAAAAGCTAGGTTATATTTTTATATATGTTATGCGCCACTAAAAACATTTTAAACTAACTTTAATATCACATACCGGTATAAACATTATGAAGTTAGCTTAGCGGTAAATGCGAGTTGCAACGCAATTCTCTAATAATTACTAATAACAGTGAATGTGGTTTTTCCTTGGAGGGGGGCATAATGCCCTTTGACAGGTTAGGTCATATCAGACGGCGAATGATATGGATGAAATGGTGCTCAAATGAGGCTACGATCATTGGAGCTTAGAATTACCCGACATTTATCTTTTAGGATAAGGGAAAATCCCTTATCCAGGTAACTCACCCTGATCAAGATTAACTTGAGATCTCTTTAATACAAGGCAGATACATTATTTCCACACCACATAGCATGTAGGTGAGCAGTAAAAGTGTTGTCTCAATTCCCATGAATATATGTATCTATGTGTGAAACAAAGTAGCAACAGTAAACATATTCCTATTTAGTCTTTTCGCGAACTGATTTATGAACAGCTCGTATGTTTCGTGATCATTAGATTTCGGGCCTGAAAATATGCAGAGTAAACTACATGAATAATTACTTTCAGTTTTGCTCATCTTACGACAAAATGACAGGAACCTTTTAGATGTGTAGAGGACTCGTTTGAATATTAATTTTGCTCATGTTGTCGTTTCTGTAGATCAAAGTTACTATAAGTACAACGAAAGTTAGAGTCGCTTCCCATCTGAAACGACCGTTAGGCTAAATTCAAATCTGGTTACATTTGATTGGTGGGTTTCTTGCAAAAATCACTGATGGAGTAGTTCAAAGTATTTTAGTTTACGTTTTATTGTATGAGATTCATTTTATATGCCAAAGTGCTAACTCTCCCAAAAATAGTTTAGTTGACACATTCTGCGCTGAAAAAAGGAAAACAAATCATCTAATATCAAGGTAAGTAGAGTAGACAGGACCTAATATAACCTATTCCTCATAAGATAAATAAAATATATGCAAGAGTAGGCACGTTATCCATTAACAAATTATGAAGAATGTAGAGGAATCAGTGTTCTTAGCAAATGAGTAGCAAATATAAAATGATTACAAATACATATGTATAAAATCTGTACATGGCAGAACGGCAATTATAATAATACACAATTGCCCAGCAGTACCTTCGTACTTATTTTGATGTCCAGCTTGTCTAAAACGTCATGCCACTCAATATGCGTAAGTGAGGAGAAATGCGGTAAAGAGTTGAGAGTGGTGGGAGAGCATGTGACTAGAAGGTTATCGGAACTTGGAAGCAGTCACATATACAATGATGAACTTGTCACTCTCACGGCAACTGCAAGACTGACCCCCACTTCTCTTTTATGCAAGTGGACTGCTCAGTGCTATTACGAATTTTGCGTCGGGAGTGGGAGAATTCCAGGACGTTTTAGACAAGCTGCAATGACTGAATGTTTGCTTTTTATTGCTCAAGAGGTCTGAGAGTGAGCATCGCGTAGGAAATAATAAATAAAGCCTAATCACCTAATGTCAACCCTTAATGCGCGCTAACATGAAGTAGGTGTAAACATAAATATTTCGTTGTTCAACGACGCTGTCGATTTCTAGGATCACATCAGCGTCGCGATGTGTCGGAATTTCGTCCTGCAGGACTTCTTTTACATGCTAGTAAATCTACTGATATGGAGCTGTCGTGTTTAAGCACACTTAAAAAACATCGGTATGGGCCGGATTTGAACCAGCAATCTTGGGATCAGTAGGCCAGCGTTTAACTAACATCCAGACCGATACGAAGTAGTTGTGCATAGCTATACAGAAAAGAGACCGTAACCGTGAAGCTGCTGGCAAGCCGGGGTTCAGCCTGAATGATTTTGCTGCATACCTACCCCAATGGGGCATTACCCATATTTATAGGAAAGGCATTTAGAATCGGTCATTGCAGAAAGGTCATGAGTCAGCTTTTTTTCGAAAATGAGTTTTATACAGGATTTTGTTGTTTAGAGGTAGATGCACAAGTCTACACAGAAAGGGCACGAGTATGTCATTAAATACGGTGTTAGCGGTGTCCCAAAAATCGTGGTTTGTGCAGAAACGTCATGAGCCATTGACTGATGCCCTTTCTGCATGGATTGCCCTTTCTGCAGAAGGCCAAGGAAGGACAACCCTAAGGCAAGGAACGTTAACTTCTCCTATTTTATTCTGGTAGGAAATAACAGAATAAATGTCTGTAAAAGAGCTTTTATCAGTCTGCATGGTATAACGGAAAAAAGAGTCCGTAGGTTGTGTATACTACTGTCCCTTGGGGAAAGTCCTCGAAACTTAAGGGGCACAAATTCTAAAGGCAATATAATTTCTGGGGAAACATGTCAAAAGATCTATGATCATATTAAATCATTTCCAAAGAAGATAACTCACTACTCAGGGAGGGAACAACATTATTTGGATGGTAGATAGATGTTAAGCAAATGCACCAAATGTTGTTGCAACAATATCCCGAGGAGAATGTAAAGTACAAATTCTATTTAAAATATTTCAATGAGAACTTTAATCTAAGGTTTGAAAGACCACAGGTTGATACTTGTTCGAAATGCGAAGAATTATCAGCAAAAATACGTAGTCCACATCTTTCTGAATCTGCCAAACGAACTGCTGTTGCAGAACTAATAGTTCATCGTAGGAGGTCAAAGAAATTTTATGCCAAAATAAAAAAAGTATCAAATCGATGCAGCCAAGAAGAAAATACACTGGGTTTAAGCTTCGACTATATGCAAAATTTGCCCCTACGGAACATCCCAGTTCAGGATATTTTCTACCTGCGTCAACTTTGGGTTAATGTATTCTGCATACACAATCTTAAAACTGGTACCTCACATTTTGTGTTTACCATGAGGGAGAGGCAAAAAAGGGGGCAAATGAAGTATGTTCCTTCATAAATCATTACATTCAAAACTATGTGGCAGAAAATGTGACCGAGTTGCATCCCTTTTCTGATGGTTGTACTGGTCAGAATAAAAATCATGCAATGATTCGTTTTAACCTAACTCTGGCTTTGACTAAGACCTTCAAAAAAATAAAACATTACTTTCCAGTAAGAGGACACAGTTTTCTGCCAAATGAGCAAGACTTCGGGCTTATTAAGAAATTTGTAAAACGCCATGATAGGATTTACCTCCCTGAAGAGTATGTTGTTATAATAAAGAAAGCATCAGAGAGATTTAAAATTGAAAACATGGATAGTGTTCAAATATTAGATTTAAAGCATTGTTGGCCTGTTTATTACAAAAAAAAACAAAAAAAAACAAAAAAAACATGCCTTTCAGCATCAAGCATGGGGAAAAATCCCCAAGGAAATGAAGATTTCTTTCTCTCCTTCCAAGTGGATGGCTTTTGAATATAACAACCACTCTCCTGGCATGGTGGCCACAGAAGAATTCATTGATGACCTAAGTAAGGAGCATTTCCATCTTTTACATAACCTAAAAAGCAAACCTACACTACCAGAAACACCTGCATACCCACAGCGTAAAGTGCCTAGCAACGTGAAGAAAGTGGAGGACATAATGAAAATGAAAAAGTACATTGTTCCAGAATATATTGAATTTTATGAAGATATTCTACAATGGCCAACTGACACTGTTGAATGTGATGGGGAAGACTAGATTCAAATGCATTGTTAAATGATTTATCAATTTGCAGTGCTTATGAAGGGTTAGCAAAATGTTTATGCAAAAATACTGAACTTCTTAGTGCAAATTTGTAACAATGTCAAAAAACATGTACCATACAAAATTAATGTAAAACTGTTTAGAATTATAAATGTGGTATGTACGTTATAACATCATTTACAACTATGTTTACAAATAAATAAAAATATTACGAGGCATCTAAATGTAATTACTTTTAATAATTGTGCGTTCATTGCAGAAAGGGCATGAGTCTAATGAATTAAAAGCGTGTTTTTGAAAAGGAAAATAATTAAAATTAAAAGTTCTTGTTTGTTTTCTAATCCTGTCAAGTTCTGCTAGCAATGACATTAAACTCGGCAAAAATAATCAATTTGTTTAGGTTCTAAACAGTTTTTTATCTCTCCTGTAAAATTTGAATTTAGTGACTCATGACCTTTCTGCAATGACCGATTCAAGGGTGGCGTGTTTGAGCTACATATTCCATTTCATGTGGGCTACCATCAATGTTGCCAAGTTGGAACATTGACAGTGGCATATTCTATTTGGTAATATCGTATTTGTAAATAAAATTAAGTTAAAGTAAATAGCAGCACAATTTGCAAACTGCTGAAAGTTTATGCTTATTAACAAAACATGCAAAATATGCGTTAAATGCAACAAAGATATTGTTTAAATTGTTAGAATTTTTGGTAATTAATCCAGATATCTAATAAGCATATCTCTGACAGCAGAGAAGAACTTTGCAATTGACACAATTTACAAAAATCGTGACGTCTGGTTCCAAGCGTTGCAATTTCTTTGACCGGAAGGGTTAGGAGAGACGTCAATTTATAATTTAAAATATACAATATAAAGCATACACAAACAATTTGTAATTATTAAGCTCGAACTCTCATTACTTGATGAGAAAATTCATCTTGCTGTGTTTAATTACAGTAAATTGTGACACTGGTTGGATTCTGAACTTCCCATGATAGGGTCCTTTTCCATTGGAAGCATTAGCCTTGATGACAGTCTCTCTACAACCATTTTATTCTCTTATTGTCTGTCATGGAACCTAACAAGCTAACAGCTCTTGACTCGATTGAAGTTACTTCACGTAAAAGATCTATTCTAAGAAAAATTATGTAAATGGTACACACTTTCTTCACTGTCTCTTTTGGGATGTTAGCAACGCGCTCATGAAACAACTCTGGTAAAAACTAATTTCTTGTCCTCACAAACTAAATCGGGCTTCAGCTTCACTTACTATGATTTCACAAACTTCTTTGACTTCTCTTTACCACTCGAAGAGGCCAGACTTGCTCGTCTTATTGGCATTACTGGATTCTCCTGATATACCCAAATCAACACATTTTTTTTCCCGATTATCCAACATTCTCTTCAAAGATACATTGAGCTCTTTGTGTAATAATAATATTTAATTATGTTACTGTCTTCTCTGAAGTTAGGAAAAAAAACTATAAGTGGCATCATTTTACTGAAAACTGTAACCAAAATTAAATTCCAAACTCACGAGGACTCTCTTATATCCAGAAGCTTGGTCAACTGTTTGTAAACGTTTAATTTTAACCAAATGTTCAGAATTTCATCCATGCACTGGCTAATAACGCTATTGGGGTCAACTATAGCATTTACAAGAAGTTATAAAGAATGTTATTTACTCCGGGTAATTCTTTCTTTACTATGGGATTTAGAATAACAGTGCACTGCGGTCTGACAGAGAAAAGAACGTCAAATGCCTTGTGAATTAGAAAGAAAAATTTCGACCTTTCTGTTTATTCAAGCGATCTTTCCCAAGACAATGTTTACTTGACGTCTGAACATATGTGCTAAGAATTATGAAAAGACCCCTTGGTTAATGCTCGTACGACTCATAAAGAACCGGACTTAACAGAAGCCACATCATATGTTTGTGCAGTTTATTTCCAAGCTTTGTCATCTTTCTCTACAATCTGCTTCTGTAATTCCGTAAGAATGCAAGAAGCGAATGTGTTGGCATCATGCTGTGTAGGTGAAACACAGTTCCAAAACTACTCATTCGGCCAGCCTTTTGCAAGATATATAAACAAGTTATTTTATTGATATTTAAACTGGCACTTGTTTCACAAGCAGTCACAGCTAGGAAATTTCTAAGCAAATTCAATACTTAAATCATCAACTGAAGCAGTTCCTTCTGAATTTTTTCTAAGTGACTTTTCAATGCGCATTGCAGTTCTAAACTAATTCTGACTAATCCTTAATAAACAACGGGACATTTGATGAAAATTCGGTTTCGCCATACCCCCGCAAAGCTAATTAATAGCGCCACAAAATTTCATACAGTCAATGAAAATGTTCAAAATATACCTAGTTTGTTTCACTGTCTCATTTTCTCCCGCAATTTTTCACCTGTATGCAGGATCCAACTGTAAAGTCACATTTACTTTCCCGCATGGTGTTAATTGAAAACTATTTCTTACAGGAAGAGCCAAGGATATGCGTTTCTTGATACTAGAACTTCGTTATGTATGTTATGCCAGTTCGCGTCTTCGACTGTTCACTCCGAAACAATATTGATGAAAACTGGAACAGATCATTTTTCACTTCACAAACCTAAAGCTATTCGTCATTATCGTACACTTTAGTCCTAAAATCCATTTTAAATATTCTTTTCCCAGTCGTAAACAGTTTGAATAATGTTAATATCAAGGAAACGCTACAAAATATTTAAATTTTAGTCTATTTCCCCGTCAGCAAGTTCAATAAGGTTTTTGTTATGCATACTATTTCCGAATTCTTGAATTTGACAACTTTTTTAATTTGGCACAAACATGTTAAAAACAACATCCTTCCTAAACACATACTGAGTAGTATGATCTGAAGCTTTCCTAGCGACGAACACATTCAAGATGTTCTTATTCATCATCCTGATGATGGGAAAGATGCACATTCCCGAAACGTCGATGGCTCTTCATCACTACACCTGGCTCGAAGCCCGAGAACATCTTGAATATGTACTGAGAAATTACATAACATATGAATTATTTGAAAAAGAACATTTACATCGGGACTCAAATTATGTTAAAATATTGGAATAGCACATTACGTTATAACATATCCAACTGCACGTGATTATTACAAAAAGTGAAGAGGAATCGGGACGTTTCTCGTCAAGGGTGTGTCATAGGGCAAATCTTGTCTGCTTTGTTCTTAAAACGGAAGATTGGGTTCAATCGGCTTTCGCTTTTAGAAAGAGACGGACCATCCCACTGCTGTTATCTGACTACTTTTGCACGAGGTGTGCAACGACCGGCTAGATGAAACTTAGCTCTCCAATGCAGGTCACATTAATCAGGCACTCATAACACATTTACTGGAGTTTTTGAAATTATAATATATTATAATTTGGAATTGTTTTGATGATATTTGCTTAATGATGTCCGCATCCGGAGATCCGATTGGGGGGATACTTTTAACTCCGGAATATTTATCTGTAGGACTCATTTCATGAAGTTATGGCTTAAATGGAACTGTTTTCTTAACCGGCACCAGCTTTTACAGTTTGGCCGTTACATCACCCGATTTTAACCCCCATTGTGCAAGGGGGACCGCACCTGTCGTTGGTCAGTGGGTACATCGGACCTAGTGGGAAGGACTAAATAAATGTAGATCCACCATTGGGGTAATTGTCTCTGATGTAAGACAGCCTTTGTGGTTTACTGGGAAAAATACGAACTGATTTGAGAATTCAATGTCATTCTGGCACATTGTCACAGTAGTTCAATGGTTAGAGCACCCACCTGGTTAGCGGAAGTTCTGTGGTTCAAATTCCAGCTGTGGCATTGAAATTTGAAGTTCCAGTTCTACCTCTCAAAGATGGAATAATGCATTTATTTCCCCAGTTCTAAAATATAGTTAAGTTAAAATTACTTAGTGATTAGCTGCAGAAAAATCAAGAGAAACATCTGGTTGTTGTGTTGCACTACAACGACTAGATCAGCAGTCGCCACTGGAATCGTTTAATCAAGATGAAGCGTCCAATGTGTCAAAATAACGATTTCTGAATTATTGGTTAAAGAAAAGTTTTATTAGATCTTATGGTTATCGGCGTAGCCAGACTTTTTTTCAGGGGGGGGGGCATGCAGGAAGTTTGCAATCAAACTATATTAATTCATTATTCTATAGTCAAAAGCTATAGTATTTGTTGCGGATAAGCGTATTAATTTGTTCTAAATACAAATTGTTCTTTACATCGGAATTAAAACAATAGTCTAATAGTAAGTACTTGACTGCACATTAAATTCACTGCCCCCCCTGCCCCTTCGCGATAGCCATGCTTAAAGGTACAATAGGCTTCCCAAAACAGAATATTACATCATTATTTCACTGTCCGCAGTATGATGAGTATATAATTTGCCGAAAATTAAAGTTTAAAGTTACTCCCCAACAGTGAACATATTAGTAAATTTGCTTTAAGAAGTGTGCAAAGAGGAAATTTGTTTCTTTTCAAAGTCTGTTATGTGTGAACGCAAAAATATATAATCGGCACTTTAGAATGTGAATTTATTTTTGTATTTTATTATTCATACTAACGTTGGTTATAAATCCAACTGTTGGCAAAATAATGTATGATAGGTTAGTACTGAGATATGTAACATCCAGTACAAAAGAATAAATTCCCCAATAATACACACACACACACACACACACACACACACACACACACACACACACACACACACACACACACACAAACTCTCACGCGCGTGCAGGCACATATGTCGTATCAAAA
Organism: Tenodera sinensis; assembly: GCA_030765045.1. Lineage (NCBI taxonomy): Eukaryota > Metazoa > Arthropoda > Insecta > Mantodea > Mantidae > Tenodera > Tenodera sinensis. The sequence continues at coordinate 60,611,153 of CM060965.1, read as the reverse complement.
GAAAAAAAAAGAAACAACAAAGACAAGAAAAGGAAGCAAGAAAAGAAAAAGAAAGTAATTTGAAGCACAATTCCTCTTTTATTGTATAACGTGGTGTTATCAGATGACAAATTTTGGAAATAATATGCTTAATATGTAACGTTGTTACTTTTAGTCTATTGACTAACGTCTATAAAGACAAATGCAATGATTGTATACTATGCATTACGAACTAACAAGAGAGACAAGAAACTAAGAACTGGTTGAGGTGTTCTTCCTGTTCACATTATCCGCGCTCTTTGCCGCTTGTTGCTGTCATAGAACATCATAAAACATTTTCTAAGCTATTTTTAAAGATTTCACATACCAACTTTGTGAAAGGAGGTGCCAAAACTGTTCACCGTTTTTGTCCACATGTTTAGGCACCTTGTTAGGAAATATCCAGCATTAGAACTATTTCAGATTGAGAAACGTTGGTAATTTCCTGGTGGAAATATTTTTACATTCTTCCAGGATGTAAGTCATCATTAGGGCTTGGAAGTTCATGCCCTAAAAACACTGAAATATACATGCAAATATGCTCTTAAAAGCTTGAAAATATTCCAAGAAATATGCACTATTTAATTAAAACAATTAATGTTGCTTTGCAGTAGACAAGACGAGTTAGTATAAATAACAAATCTAGTTACCTTATTCCTTAGAGGTTGAAGCAGAAGTGGTACCACTACTACGAGAAATTGCAGTTCACAACCAACACTTTGCACAAATTTTCAACTGTAAAACATCGTCTGCTGTCTCGCAAAACGCTTTTGTAACGTGAAAAACTTCTCTCTACGTCACAAGATGTTATCATCCGGGCATATTTAAATGATGTTAACTGCCTCACAGAGAGAGTCAAGTCTCTTGGGTGGTAGATGTTTTTCTTTCAAGGATGTCTCGAATATCGCACATCTGTTTATAACCAGAATTTTTTGAAATTATATAATTCACTTTCTCTTTCACTTTTTGTCCTATACTACCAGGAACCGAACTTAGATCACGTATTGTTTTTTCAAAGACAGTAAGTGATTCATGCAAAGGAGATCCTACAGCTTCCAATGCCGTTATGGCTGTTGGTAAGAAAGAAAAATGGGCAGATATGAAACTAAGATCCTCTTTTAACCCAGTGCCTGACAGAATATTTTGCACAGTTTCTATTGATGAAACATCTTTCGAGTCCAATGAATTAACAACCTCTTCGACTATTTCTATGTGCTCAGCATAATATAAAACTGCATCGACCCATGTTCCCCATCGAGTTAACACTGGTGCAGGAGGAAGTCTGATATTAGGTGCTGTTGATCTAAACAACTTCACTCGTTTAGGAGATTCAACAAAAATTCTCTTTGTACGTACTAGACACAAATGTATCTACCAATGGGAAATAATCACGTATTGTCTCAGAAATGTGATGAAGAGCATCTGCCAAACAAGTTAAAAGAAATTAAGTTGGGAAAATGCTTTCACAGTTTGTCCTGATTTTACCATACCTTTTACCTGCATCAGTAACAAATAAATGTCACCAGTCGTATTTGATTCTACATGGCCATAGTAATTTCAAAGAACAATCACAAACTGGGTTACAGTTACATTGTCAGTGGCCGACAATTCGCACACATTAAGAAGATAAGGTGTCGTCTTTTGTTAATTATTTAAGGCACCCACGATATTAGCAATAGAACGGCGCTCAGAATCAGAGGTTTCATCAACAGACAACCACACAAACTGATCCGCTAATTCATTTTGTATAATTGACAATACGTTATTGTAACAATGTCCTACATAAGTCTTACGCAGCGTACTTTCTTCAGGCACATGTTGCCGAGTGTACTTGACAAGAAAGTTTTTAAATGTCGGATTATTGATTTTGAACCAGGGAATACCAGCAGCTAAAAATTATTGGCACAGGTCATAGGAAAATTTAGTAACCCTACTTCCTAAACACTCTACTAGCTGTTTTTGAACAGGTTCTTTGTTTGCGAGTTTTCTGATTAAATTCTCCTTATGTTTTTCTGTATTTATGTGCTGAACTATTGGAAATCTTTTCTCACTCCCTACATTTTTCTCACACAGTTCACAAAACAGTACCCTATTATCTGTAGATATTAAATCACCCGAAAACTTTCTGTAAATTAATTAATCTAGCACTCGAAGTTGGTTTTATTTTTTTCATTTTAAGAGCTTTTTAACATTTTGTACCCCTAATCTACTTTGGTGGAAACCAGTTTACAACACTGTTACGTTTGGAGACCACGACACAAACTGGTGGGCAGGCAAGCGTTGCTTTAATCGTGCTGCTCAAAACGTTGACCTGCACTTTATCTTTGCTAATATAAACCTCTCAGTGAACGCACTGATTATTCTCTACGCACATGGAAGGATGGAAACAGGGGATTCACTGCATGACAACATGACTGATTATTACTTCTCGCCATCTCGCGAGTTGCATCATCATGTGCAATACTACCATTATGATAAATATTATCCAGATGGAAAAAAAAAATAAAAAACCATAATAAAAAACGATAAAAATCATTAAAATATGCAATATAGGGGCTATAATATTGAAATAGTACGCATTTATCAAAATCGAGAAAATATGCAGTTATATGCACCATAAAATCATGTCCAAATAACTGAAAATTCCATAATTCGTGCACATAATGTAAAAGCATACATTTTTAACCACTATGAAAAAACATGCAAATGCATGAACTTCTTAGCCCCAGTCATCACCTAGGGTCAAATGTTGACTCGAAATAAACTGGACCTATAACTCTCCGCTCACGGCGCACCATACACCAATGTGTTCGTCATGAGGGGTACTTCATTTACAATATTACATGTGTCAGAACTCCAATAAGGGTTAATTTGTGTACACACATATCCATGAAGGTGAAACCAAGCCTCGTGCGAGGAAAATATTGAATATTGGTCTATTTCGCAATTTTACACGCTTGAGACTTCACTTACAAAATGCGCAGTTAATTACAGGGTCAGCTAGTTGAACATATGCTGCAATAATTTTATATGTTTTATCTAAAGCAGTTTAGTAGTTCTTGCACAGAGCCATAAGAAATGCCTGCCTGTCGTGAAAGACGTCTAAGAGATTTGTGTGTGTGTGTGTGTGTGTGTGTGTGTGTGTGTGTGTGTGTGTGTGTGTGTGTGTGTGTGTGTGTGTGTGTATCGGGGGGGGGGGGGGGGGGTAGAGTTCAAACGATGACCGATGTCCTCTCATTTTTCGTCAGTAAGGATCCTCTTTTAGGTTTTTTAGGCTGAAAATTTCCTGTGGCCTGACATGTATTATAAAGTACATGGATTGTTGTGCGGCCTGAAACTTTTACACCCGGTGATCTTTCTGCAAATTATATTTTCACTTGAGCTGACTGAGTTAGCACATCCGAGTCAGAAGTAAATACACGCTGCACAGTAGAAAACATATGATCAGTCATAACATATTTTGTGTGTAAATACAGGACAAAATAATAAGCCGTAATAACTGAACTCCGAAAGGTCACTGTTAACTTAATACCGCAGCAGCGTGGAATCGTGTGTCCACACGAGAAAACACTGCGTGGTCCATAGTTCATTGGCTCTCTCTCTGTAATAAAACACACCCTTGCAACACATTTTTATTTGCATGTTTTTTATAAATATTACGACATGTTACTGTTTTTAAATTTCCAGTTATTTCTTTAAGCACTTATTGTTTACTGTTATCACCCCAGTTTCTATAATACTTCTAAATAGTTGAAAATGTGATCTCAGTAAAAATATAGCGTGAGGGTAATTGTTTGCGAGGAAGGGGGGCTCTTTTGCACCCAATATTTTTCGTTCATGCGCATTCCTTTAATTGAAAATGGTTGGCTTCACGTTTCATCAGCTGGCAGCAGTTAATAAGAAGTAGTTAAAATGTCATTGGTAGTGCAAAAGTTGTGGATTATAAATGGTGGTACCAGTTATGATATTCTGTCTCTCGTATCTTTAGGTAGTTTGGCAATTGCGGAACACAAGAGCAACCTAGCGGTTACACTTTGTAAATGACGCGCATGCCACAAAAAAATACAGGCGGATATGCACTGCACAGCTGCACAGTGACAGTGAAGGTGTCAAGGGTAAAGCAAAGGTGAAAGGGTGTAAACATGGATGGGAGACCGGCGCTGACAGAAGAACCTACCTGGAAGGAATTGCAGAAATATTATGACGAAAATGGTGCAAAAATTAATATATATGAGCTTATGAAGGCTGATCCACAGCGGTTCCAGAAATACAGGTAAAACTTTTCATTCCTTATTCCAAGATATCCTTCAAATGACCTTAGATCAGAAAATAATGTTAATACGAATTTTTGTTGCAGTATCACAGTGAATACACCTGAGGGAGATATTTTACTGGATTATTCAAAAAATCGCATAAATGATGATGTAATGCGGTTGTTATTGCAGCTGGTAAGCATTTTATTTGTTAGGGTCATTGAACTTTTACCAAAATTGGTTGTCAAAAAAAAAAAAAAAAAAAAAAACATTGCACTAGGTAGCGAATATAAAGGTCACGCTTTTATTTTACATTTGTGTAAATGGACATTCTTTACTATTTTGGCCCAATTTAGTAATTTTAACGTTTTGCTACCAATTATAAATAGTGGTTGAATAAATGTGCAGATCAGCTTGGTGACCCAAAGCTATTTAATATACATTTTAAGGGCTGAAAAATTTAAAAACCAACATCTTTGCTGAACTGGGATGCATAGGCAGGCCTACTCATTAGAGCTTTAACTCTGCACAGAAAGACGGACACTCACTTCCAAAAAAATCTGATGTGTTGTATTTATACTACTTTCTCTACTCTTGTACTAACCATTCTTACAAACTCTTATTCCTATATCTTCTTGTTAGTTGAGATAAACATTGCAGAAATTATCTTATTGTTTATTTCCTTGGTGCAAGGGGAATATGGGAGTACAGCAGGCTCTGAGTGATTGCCAAATGTTTAAAGCTTTGAGATTCCGTTCTCTTTGCAAGGCTAACATATAAAAAATGAATAATGGATGTTCTATTTGACGAAAGTTTGTTTTCCAAAACTCGCAGAAATAACTAGGAATATCTCTGAAATGGTTCACTCAAAAAAAAAAAAAAAAAAAAATCATTTGGACATAAATTGCGTGTTTTTGCAAGATCTACATTTTTTGTAAAAGTTTTTCATGTATTATAGACTTTGTCATTTCTCAGGGGTCTCCATCTAGAGGATATGTGAATAGCTACCACAAGGTACCCAAGCAGAGCAGAACATTACTTCCACTTACTGGTGTTTTACTCCTCACTGTAGCTTTTCTATCTTACCTTACCTTGGTCATCTCTTGTTCTTTTCCGACCCCGATGCTATTAGGGTTCCTGAGGGCTAGGGAGTCTTCATTTTTTTAACCTCTCCATTTCTCTTAATTCCTCTATAAAATCTTAACCCCTAACATGCTGACCTGTCATGGCATGTAATATGTCCTCTGATTGGAATCAAAGGATATGGTCGGTGAATTTATTTTGATAATTCTCCTGGTCAGGTCGGTGAGACCCGTAAACCAACGACAGGTGTGGTCCTCCAGACATTCTGGGGGTTGTGAGAGAGCGATGTGACCGCCAAAACATAAAAATATGGTGCTCTCTAAAAGGCGGTTACTATTACTGCTATTGCTGTCTTCAATATCTTGTGAAAAATATTGGAGAGCAAGAGGATTAATGACTTCATTGTCAGAAATCCAGCATTAGCTAACAACAACAACAACAACATTTTTTGTATAGTAAGATTTTGTCTATCTGTTATGGTTTACCAGTTATGCAAACATCATCCAGAGTAAATAGGACTTCATGGACTATAACCACAAAATTCAAGATATACATTTCATTTTTCATAAAAATATCTCAAACATATGGCATTTTAATCAAAATTCTTTGAGCCACTTTCAAGAAAACCAAAATTATCAAAAAATTTTCCATGTAAAGGGTAGTTTAGGGTGGGGCTATTTTCTTCAAAATCTTTGTGTTGCATCCTTGAAAGTCATTAAACTCAAATACGTACCTTGGTTTTTAACTGACTTTTCGTTTTTGAGTTATGCTGTCCACGGACTGACCAACACACACACACACACACATACACAGAGACCTTATTTCTAAAAATGCTTTATATGGATTCAGGGGACCTGAAAACATATTTCCGATGAAATCTCAACATCAAATTTTTGGGTGGAATACAATACTTCTTCTGCTTTACTATAGGTAGTAGAGAAAGTAAAAATTAACTCAAAACATTGACGTCATGTCACACATTAATATGAACACAATATAAATTTTGGGAAAGCTCTCTAACCTTTCCAAGCATTCTTACTTGATACTACACCTACTCATAGCTAGAAATGCTATTAGCCACACATAGCAGCTATTAATAAAAATATGTTCCTTCTGGTGCTGTTGTATATTTTATCTCCTTGCAGTCTGAAAAATATGTATTGTGTGAAATTAAGGTCCCTTCTTTCCTCCTGAAATGTTGGAAATATGAATGAAAATAGGATGAAAATGGGATTGCAGCTTTTTATATGTCTAATAAATTATATGCTGTAAGTTAAGGCTATAATAATACTGTGTTACCATGAACTTCAGATGAAAGACCGGAAAGTGGAAGAAGCTAGAGAGGCCATGTTTTCAGGACAGAAGATTAACTTCACTGAAGGTCGTGCTGTTCTACATATTGCATTGCGAAATCGCAAAAACCGACCTATAATGGTTGATGGGAAGGATGTCATGCCAGATGTAAATGCTGTGTTGGACCACATAAAAGAATTCACGGAGCAGGTACATTTACAATTTTATTTCAGAACATTCTTTTATTTTAGCATTAAATAAATCATTAATTTGATTTTATTAAACCCAAAAGAGTTTAACTGCATAATTTAGGGAGATTGTGTTTTTAAATCAGTTTTATGATATGGAAATCAAATCACAACTGGAGGTTGGTGTACTCGTGGATTATCCAGTAATATAGTGGCCTCACATGGTTTAGTGAATACTGTCGTTTGCTATGCAAGGAGAGGACATGGCCTCTGTTGTAGTGATATCACATTTTGTAAGGAAATCCTTGTTTCGGGTTACAAAAGTGATAATAACACATTTTTTAAAGAAATTGTTTCTGCGTCACAAAGTATATGCTATTCATACTTCCTGTAGTTGGTCACATTATCATGCTTCTATAAATTTCATAGTTGCAGCATCGGTAACATCTACATCATCCTGGCATAGCAAGCAATTGCAGATAATTGAATATGCTAGGCCATGCAATACACGAGCTGAGGCTGCTATGCTACAGGCTAATCTACTCGTGAACTACTACATTTGCAGCCAAGCTCATATGCAAAGGCAATGCAGTTCTGCCTCAGTGAATGATAACAGCAAAGCAAAATGATTTGTAGAAGAAAAATGACAGCCAGTGGTGACATAGGCAAGGGGAGTGCAGGATAATTTAAACAGGATTAGCACCCTGAATTCTTGCATTCTATTTGTTTTTACATACTTTACAATTTATATTAAAGCTATGGCTTCTCAAGCTTAACAACATTTAAGAAACTGCAAGATAATACTTTCTGATAAATTTGCAAAGAATGAAACTATATGGATTTTACTGGTGCAAAGAGTTAACTTCTAGTCCAAATTTTGTAGTGCACTAGTAGCATCAGTGTTATAGGATCTGTCATATGGTGTTTTGCAAATCTGTTCAAATGTTTATGATTACAGGAACATACAGATTTTGTTTCTATCAAGTACTTTGTAAAATTCAGTTTATAATATGCCTTTGGATTGTATTGTATTCTAATAAAACTGCATGACTGAAGACATTCTGCAAAACTAATTTCTACCAGGTGAAGTTCCCATGGCACAGGTAATAGAACCCTCAGTAAAAACCATGATCACTTGGAATAAATCGGACAGTTGAATATGACACTACTTCTTTATCTGGTTTTAACCTGCCTGAGGATAGGCCATACTCGAGCCACGCATGCACACCTTTTGCGCGGTGATCCGGAGCCTGTCTGTGACGTGTAATATTCCAATCTCCGTCGCACATGTCCTTCTTGATTGTCCGCGATAAGCTCGTGAGCGCCAGTCCGTTGGCCTGGATCTTACACTGTGGTCAGTTTTAGACGACGACCCATTATCTGTAAATACAGTGCTGCGGTTTTGTTCCACAATTGATTTTATGAAGCAAGTGTAAGGTTATTTTATTTCAGAGATTTTAGCCTTTTAGATTGCCGTATTTTTGGGTTTTTTAACGTTTTAGTGTTTTTTACTTTCTAGCAATTTTAAGTTTCTGTTTTTAGCATTTTAAATGGAACGTTTTAATAGTTGTTTAGCTGCTTTTATCTATTTTAACCTTAGATTTTTAGTTTTTAATGGGTGATGTTTTAACACTTGACCGTACGTAATTTTACTTTTGGACTCAGGGCCCTAATGACCAAGTTGTCGACGGGCCCTTAAACCCAACACACTTACTCACTACTTCTTTATCCGAGTACCCCCCCTGTATGGAGGACTGACACCTCCTATACTCCATCCAGCCTTAGATCCACCCCTTGTATCCCTCCGCGATAACATGGTGTTCATATCATCTGTGACTAACACAAACAAATGCCTCGTGTTTATGACGCAATAGAGCTATATTTACTCTGGAGTTTTAGGAATAGCGCTGCTATCACCTTACATTCTAGTAGTCCTTACCAGGGTCATCGTACGTCTTGAAAACTCACAGATAGTCACCAATATTTAAGGTACTATATTTTATGGTGTGCTTTGGTATCGGCGTATCGCAGGTTAGTTGTTGACGGCTTGTGTTTACATCGGGTGCGGATCTAAGGGTGGAGCAATTATAGGCCAGCGCTCTCCAACTTTCTTATGTGCTCGGGGAATTTAACTCATGCCTAAGGAGAGGCACCATCACAACCACTGTTAGGGCAAGTACTCTTCTTTTGAGAGGAGCAAGGGAAAGCAATGGCTAGGATACAGCTTTAGGTGTCCGAAAAGCATACTTCTTGGATGTGTACTGGAAAGATATTCGGAAGAAAATAGTTTTGTCTTGAAATTTGAATTAATATTAGAAATCGTGTGGGTAAAAATTTGCTTATGAAGGTTGCCAAAAAAATATATCACAAGCACCATGGCGTCTGTGGGTGCCGCAGTGAACAGTGCTGCCCTAGGCCTTATAAGCCTGTGCCTGGGGTCAGATGCCTTTCAGGGAGCAGAGGAACATATGGACTGCATAGAGTGAAAGATCTGGAAGCAGGTGGTGAGCCCAGCACCAGGTAAGAGAGGAAGAGGATGATATGAAATGCAGGCGAAATGGAATTGGAGCAGGTGGCGGAATGAGTGGTGGGGGAAACTGGAGAAAACTTGGCCAGACACTACTTTATCCACTACGAATACCACATGCAGGTTCCTGGGATTGAACCTGGGTTGCCTGAGTGATAGGTGAACAGTCTAACCGCTTAGCATTTCAGGCACTGCCTGAATGTGACACTAGATGTAATTAAAATCAAATTTTTCTGAAAAGTGCTCATAAAAGCTAATCTAATGTATCGCAACACAATATTTCAAGCTCTCAGAAGAATTTATGTGCAAAGTAATTAATTCCATCACAACCTTTGTAGAAGATGCTTATCATGAGAAATACAGCACACATATGCAACAAACCTAGAGTATAAGTAAATACTGTATTTCATTACAAAATCAACACTTTCTGTTTTCTTCATAAAGTAAAAATACACAGTGTGATCATTATGTGATGAAATATTATTTTATTTGTGTTAACATTCAGTGACTAGCATATGGTAACAAGAGTAAGAACAAGTCTGAGCATATTGAAGCATGGCTAAGATAGCTGTTCGTAGTTGAAAAGAAAGGAATGGACACAAAAGTGATGGTGACACTGCAATGCAAACACCTACTTCAGTAAATAAAAAGAAATAATTGTCAAAGAAAAATGTGACTTTGGATGCAGATTCATCTATTATTTACAAAAGCATTTGCGATACTGTTGAATCACACGTACTTTGAAACTGGAGTTGATATTATTGAACTTCATGGTTTTAGGGACAAAAAAGAGCACCTTGAATAGCTCATAGATTCCCGTTTGCGCCAATCTGTTAAATTTTGCACTCACTGAAAACTCCCTTTCTGCGGCTTCATTACTATTTTGTTCTGTAAATATAATCACTTTTAGTTTAAAACCTGACATGTAAGTTATATATTTTCCAATACTGGTTTTATTGTTCTCCATGTTCCAGGGCTAAAATGTAAGCCTCTGGTTCCCAAGGTCGCAGGTTCAAGCCTGGCAGAGGGTGATAGATTTTTTGGGCATAGAAATTCTTAGCATAGCTTCCTTTTGCAGCGAAAATAAAGCTGTATCATAGGTATACAGTGTGTAACAGAACATCAAACCTGATGAGAGGCCTTTGATCAAAGTTAAGTGGTCTTTCATGCCCAATATTGAATGGGTTGCTGAGAACCGCAGCAGTTAAAGAGCATCCATAAACAACTCAATTTCCAAATCTGTGAGACTGGTGTTTCACAAAATAAGCACTGGTTAGAATAACAATAGAAAGAAACAGCCATACATAATAGAAGAATGAGATCTTTATTGACTTGGTGTATACTAACCAAATGGTTCATATCCCTTACTGCTCCGTTCCCTTATCACTACTAACATCTGCTAATTCCTGCACTTTCAAATTCATTGATGTGTTGTCTGCAGACTGATGACATTGGCAGTGAGGAATGTGTTATAATATGCTGCATACCATATACTGTTTTCTGTGAACCTAGTAGGTTGCACTTATGGTTTCAATATTTCCCAATAGTGAATACCTGGAATATTAATGTGACAACTGTGCAGTGAAATGTAAGTCCTAATTGCTTGTTTACAAATCAAGTTGTGACCATTATGGTAATATTTCAAGAAAGAGTGGAAAAAAAATACCTTTGCAAGCAATGCATGTATTGGAATAATCCAGAGAATGTATTCTGAGTTGCAGTCATCTATATGTTCTGTCCTGTCTGCTAGAATAACTGTGAAAATGAAACAATTTTATTAATCAGCTGCCTCCCTTTTTTTAGGTCCGTTCGGAGGCTTGGAAAGGCTATACTGGAAAACCTATTGAAGATGTTATTAACATTGGTATTGGTGGTTCAGATCTGGTAATTGTCCAATTTATTTTAAAATTCTGAATTTAACTAGAAAAAGAATGTAAGAATACAAAACATTTTGACATAGATAAGTGTATATATTTTAGGTTATCTGATGTGGTACATATTGCACTAGAAGTCTATATTGTGACTTTGAAAAAAAAAAGCTATTGCATGCTATTAGGTGAACAGTCTGCATGATCTACAGTGATATCGGAAGGAAGCAAATACGGCTAATGTGATGTTGCTAGTTCTAACAGAATTAAGAAGACAATAAATTATGCATTTTTAGAATTTAATTTACATGATTCTATTGAAATACATCAAAGGCAAAAATTGTCGTTCATTCAATTTTCTATGAATGTAGCCATAAGTGAAGAAGCTTTAATCAATATTAATTCAACCAGGTGATGATAATTGTTTGGATAAAGTATTATTTCCTAGAAAATTTAACTTTCCAGCTTTTTTATATTAGATTTCTTATTCACAATAAGAGAAATTAGCTGTTAAAGTCTGATGGATTATTTTACTTCCACCCTGTATAGAAGAAATATGTTTCACCCGAAGATTTTATGTGAAGTTTTCATTAGAACTGCATATTTTGAGGTTCCGTGAATAAAAAAAAGCAACTTTTTTACATTTCTTAGCACCTACCTATAATAAGTAGAGGAATTTTCCACTCAAAATTTGAGAGGGATTAAATAGTATCTCCTTAGGATGCAACTCAGTGTCCAGAAAAGTCTAAAAATTTGTGCCCTACGTATAACTTTCAGTTTTGAATGTTTCATAAAAAATGTTAAATGCTGCATTTGACAAAAGTCACTTTATATATTGCACATAGTTGGAAGAATTGTATCATCAGGTGAAGGGAAAGGTATGCCTTTCTCAAATGACAATCCAGATTTAGTGTAGCAACCCTGAAGGTTTCATTGATTCTACATGCAGAACAATGTATTTTACTTTTATTTTTAATTTTTTCCATTCTTATTTGGAAGAGAGATTAATTTAAGTGCTAGTAGCATGCTGGAGCATTGTTTGATGCATATAAATCATTGTACAAAGGAATTGCAGAATTTTTTATGATAGTCTTAGATACACTCTTACAAAATATTTAATTTTTTAAATCTAAATCAACTTTTCAATCTTAGCCTGTACATGAATAACATGAGAGAACAGTTGCCAATTATCAATAGTTTGTTGCTTTTGTTTCTCTTCACTTTAGGGCCCTGTTATGGTAACTGAAGCACTAAAGCCCTATGCAGGTAAACTAAAAGTTCACTTTGTATCTAACATTGATGGAACACATTTAGCAGAGACATTGAAGGTGTTAAACCCTGAAACTGCATTGTTCATCGTAGCATCTAAGACTTTTACTACTCAGGAGACTATTACTAATGCAACATCTGCAAAGGAGTGGTTTTTGGAGAAAGCCAAAGATGTAAGTTTACTGTTATTTGTATATTGATGCATATGTAATAATTATGGTTGATGTAATATGTACCCAGATTTTGCTTTTTCTCCCTCTTAGAATAAACTTCCAGTTTGTGTTATTATTGTATATTATTTTCATGATGTCTAGCACCTGGAAAAATCAGGAATATCTGGGAAATTGCCCAGAATTTAAAATTGTACTTTTAAAACCAGGAATTTGTTTTGATTTTCATAGACTGTCCTTGAATTTTTCCTAAAACACCTCTAAGTTACATTCTGGGTCATTCTTGCACACTTGAGATTATGCTGCTCACAGAAACAATTGTGGGATTGTTTACATTCACACATCAAGAAACTAGTATGCAAAACACTACAAAAAATCAAAAAGAAAAACCAAATTCCGCATAAATCGACTCTTATCAGAAAAACACAAGAAGAAATTTATAAAATTCACTTACCACCCATGGGCAACTAAAAAATTTCAAAGGATATTCAATCGTTATAATAGTTTTGTCATCTCTGAACAAGTATGGTGTAAAAACCCTCATTCCATCCACTAACATAGACAAAGTTCCAGTAAATAAAAAACCAGAATAGACTGCAATAACTGTGACAGTCTGCATTGGCAGAACAAAAAGAAACATAGGCACCAGGCTTAAGGAGCATTTTTAGTAATTTAGTAAATCAACAGATTGAAAAAACTGCAATTTCAGCCCATTTCTGGAAAATAGACCATAATACCCAACATGTCTATCTTTTAAAATATGCACAACAGGCAAGAGATCTCAGCACATCGAAAATAATTTATATGAAGAAGTTTCTAACTCGTCTAATGAATTTTTATCTTTCATTTGAAGAAAACCTGCGAATGAAGTTTGGCCATTTTATACCAGAAGGAAAACAGTCAACAGTTGATGGAAGATAAGCTAATTAATTTTACCTGATAGTCAAGAGCAGCTGAGCAAGTATGAAATCTCCTGCATAACTAGTCCTGCATAAATAAGTTTTTTGTGAAACAATTTTGTCTTTATTTAACTAAAAAAGTTTATTATAGCAACAAATATGTGTAGTAGAAATAAAGTTGGTGTGTGAATCAAAGATTACAGACGACCTTTTAGTTCACATGAAACTTCTCAATTCATTTCTATCAAAAATGACTACCATAAATATTCAGCATTTTAAAAATAAGTTGCATAAATGGTTATTAAAACATCCTCCATTCAGCATACAGGAATTTGATACAGAAAGTAAGTGTTATAAGTAAACAGTGTTGAACAGATTGTAGGTGTTTTGATGAAGGCTATGTAATTATTGTAATTACCAAACTGTGAATAAATACATTTTCTCAATTTTGACATTGATAGATTCCAGAATATTTGGTTCATGGTGTGCTATAATTGAATGAGTGGTTCAATGGATTTCTGTGATATCTATTTTTAGTGCTAATTTTATGTTGAATAAGGAAAATTGAAGCTATTAACAGTGAAGCAACAAGATTCTAAAGTAAGAACAAATTAGAAACTAAAAACTTCACTTATCTTATTGTTTTGGTGCTAACCCTGGGGTTTCAAGCTGTGTCCAGCTCATTCTCAAAGTTATTATTATTATTTATTATTTATTTATGCCAACAAACTTACTGTTGGTGTTTTTAAACACACATCTGAAGGTTATTTAATCCTGGGATATAAAGTACTTACAATAGTAAGTCACCATTGAGGTAATTTGTCTCTGATGTGAGACTGCCTTTGTGGTTTACCTGGAGAAATATGAACTGGTTTGAGAATTTAATGCCATTCTGGCAGTTTGTCACAATAGCTCAGTGGTAGAGCAGCCGCCCGGTAAGCAGAAGGTCTGTGGTTCAAACCCCAGTTGTGGCATTGAATTTTTAAGTTCCAGTTCTACCTCTCAAACTTTACTTACAGGTTTAAGTGCCAAAGATCAAATAGTGTGCTGATCAATGGACCTATTCTTCAAGCAAAAGCCAATGACATTTTGCATTTTAAAGTTAAAACAACTGGTTAAAGGCCTAAACAACATATCTGTATTCTAATTGTAAAAATACTAGAAAATTAAATTCCAATATGTGTTATTTTTTCAAAATACAGAAGTGGAATAATAGTGTATTCATTATTGATGTTTTGCGGTTATATGTGTTTGGTTACAATGCATTACACAACATTTTAAAGAGAAACAGTGGAAAAAGTGTAGGCCTTTGTGTAAGTTATGTGTAGAATGCTGTCTTTTCCATTTAGTACTGTTGATTCTATTTTCTAAAAGTAACTGGAACGTAGTTGTCATTCACGACAATCGTACCATACAGCACTTACAGTACATTTTAAACATGTTCAACATTTTATCTCATTCATTATCCAAGATCATGTTCGACATTAGTGAACAATATACATTGCTGCTACTTCTTTCCTCACTTATAGGCATGTATTGCTATCTGTACTGCATAAACATAAAAATATGCTTCAGTTCTCAGCAAATTCTGAATTGTAAATAATGTAGATGTACTGTATTTCTGCTATTTTTTTAAGTTTTAACTCTATGACAGGGTAAAATTAGCACATGCAATTTATTTTTGCATTTGCAAAACAAAATTAAAAAAGCAAACAGCCAGTTTGTGTGACCATCAGCTATAAAGGCCACAAACCATTAGTCCCTTCAATGTTGTTATAATCAATTTTGACTTTATAACTATGCTGACATAGAAATTCACACCCAAGGGCATTTGCACTCTTTGTTTGATGATTTGGAAGAATATAAAATATTTAAAAAGACAAGAAAAAGGAAAGAGCAATTTTTTTAAAAATTGAATTGAGTAATGAGTAACTGCTAACCATAATTGCTAGAGAAGGATAGTGTATTTAAACGGTCTTTTAGCATTAAAATAGAAAATGGGTCAATTAATAACACTGAACAACACTCACTTTTTAAATTTCCTGGAACATGTTTCAGAAGTTAGTTTCCTCTGTTATAAACCAGGCATTGACTGAACTTGTTTGTAGAGGTTGGTCCTTCCGCAGACTTCTCTGGTGGTGATTCTAAGAACTTGTGCAAAAATTGACCCATTTTTTTATTTTAATGTGATCCAACAACACTCGTCAACTTCTAGATTATTAATGTAATCTTGTAGTGTTTTGCATGCAAATGATGCACTCAGCATTATAATTTGAAAAGTATGTTGGTATTTAGAAAAACATTGTGCTCCAACTTGTAATAATATTATTCACAGGACTAGTTTCGGAGAGGGTCATCTCCATCATTCAGCTGTTCAGTCGATTTGTTATAATTTACTGCATTATAATTTACTAATGTGCAATCATAAGCTCCCTCCAGCCTCATTTTCACCATCCTGCAAAACCCCACATCCTGTCATGAAAGTGTTTAAGCTCTGAAAAGGGCAGGTACATGTATGACAAATCTCAGGCTGCTCTCAGCCTGCTAACAGGATGATGATCATATCTTAACTCACATGATTTATTGCAGCCCTCAGCAGTGGCAAAACATTTTGTGGCCTTGTCAACTAATGGCCCAAAAGTTAAAGAGTTTGGAATAGATGAAAAGAATATGTTTGGATTTTGGGATTGGGTTGGTGGACGCTACTCCTTGTGGTCTGCCATTGGAACATCCATAGCGCTTTATATTGGATTTGATAATTTCCAAAAATTGTTGGAGGGTGCTTTCTTCATGGATGAACTTTTCTGTAGTGCGCCACTTGAGAAAAATGTAAGTATAAAAAAACAAAATATTATTGCGTAATATTCATCAATATTGTATTAATGCAACCTAATATTACCATTCTTTAACACTGAAATAACAAAATTCTGTTTCACTGACCAAATGACTTGATTTTAATAAAATGTTAAATCTTGTGTTAGATTAACATCAGTTTCCCCTGTGTTAGATGCTTTAACAAAATGGCTTCTGTAAATGAAGCTGCAAGTGATGAATTGTTACATTTGTGAGTCCGAAATATCCTTCCTAGTGAATATTCATCTATAGATAACATGAATTTTAAAAATTTGAGAAGAAAATGTTATGTAGAGTTAGAGTTGTAAGCTACAAAACCAGTAGTCAACGAGATCGTGAATGGAACTGAGTAATGGAAAAATTAAATGACTTGAGAGATGAAAGTATCATATGTCTTATTTCTGAAATCCATTGTGCAGTTGGAAGGTACTATAGCCATAAAATTTGACTCTAATGAATTTTTATCTTGTCTTAAGCATGTTTGTGATTTGTAAAATTCATAAATGACTCAGTTAAAGACATCATTCAAGCTTTATCAAGTTCTATACAAATTATAAAAAGTATTTTTGCATGTGTACAAGAAATTGTGATACCCACATTTATGTACAGAATAAAACATTAACTTGAATTTTATATAGTAATTATTATTTATTTATGCTAATAAACTTACTGCTGGTGTACTTTTTTTAAGCACACAAGCCGCGTGTGAGCAATTTTGAAGATAGAATCTGAACTGAAAAATTCACTGTCACAGCCAGGATTTGAACCACAGACCTTCCACTTCATGCACAGCTGCTCTAACCACTGAGCTACTGTGACAACTTGCCAGTATGACATTCAATTCTTCAATCTGTGTTAGTGAATTTTTCAGTTCCGATTCTACCTCTTAAACATTACCCATACATGTGTGTTTAAAAAAAGTATCAGCAGTAAGTTTGT
This sequence comes from Tenodera sinensis, assembly GCA_030765045.1. Classification (NCBI taxonomy): domain Eukaryota; kingdom Metazoa; phylum Arthropoda; class Insecta; order Mantodea; family Mantidae; genus Tenodera; species Tenodera sinensis. The sequence continues at coordinate 60,593,793 of CM060965.1, read as the reverse complement.
CAGCATAAATAAATAATAATTAGCATCTTATGGGACATAAAGTGCTTACGATTGTAAGTTGTCCTTGGGGTATTTATCTCTAATGTGAGATTCCCTTTGTGGTCTATGGGAAAAATAAGAACCAGTTGGAGAATTCAATGTTATACTGTTTGAGAGGTAGAATCAGAACTGAAAAATTCAATGCTACACCTGGGATTTGAACCACAGACCCTCCGCTCACTAGGCAGGTGCTCTAAACATTTAGCTACTGTGACAACTTGCAAGGCATACATAGTTTAACTGCAATGTGTCTACTTCAGCATGTGAAGTAGTTCTAGCTTCCTTCAGCAATTCAACACAAGTCCAAGAAGGTGTTCTTTTAAAAGTATTCTTACATTGTTCATATGCATAATGTCACTTCCAGATTGCATGGTCTGCCAGCTGCATGTTTTTTGTGAAAATCTTTCTTGTCCACGTAAACTGTGTTTACCCTACTAGTCATATTGTTTGTGATACCGAAATTTAGATTTCCAATCGAATGGGCTTGATAAAGACACGTTTTAACTTAATTGCCGGATGTGAGATTTGCGATAAGTGTTAAGTAATAACATAAATAGATGATAGAGCAGGAAGTGTTGTAAGGTGAGCAAGATATGAGTAAATAATAGTCGTTAAATTTGTAGGATAAACACATTATTGGTTTGAAATTAACGAGTCATGACGTCATACTACATAGTTTAAATACACGTTCGAAAGTCAGGTCTGCTAACCTTAAAAGTCGCGCGATATATTTAATAAAATATAAAGTAAACATCGTTTAATCCTAAAAAGGTAATTATATATTCGAAATTCATAAAAGAACATGTTATAATAGAAAGGGACATTTCTAAATTGCGGGAAAAGGAAATAGCATTTTGGATACGAGGCTTTCTTGGATGACGTCATGACATTCAAAATTTTAGAGAGAACGGTTTTCCTAGCGTGGGTAAGCTAGAAAGCGTCACTACTCAGCCCAGACCAGTACTGCAGGTTGTGCTGTGCGGACGTGAGTGCGATTCCTCTACATATACAATCGGCATAGCTCCCGAAAATATCTAAGATGCAATAAACAATATATAAAGGTTTTCTTGGGTAGTCTATTTGATCACACCTACGCAGACCCGAGATAAAATAAAGAGATCTCAAGCTGAGCTAGCGGGAAAGAACCAAATCAACGGGCGACAACGAGAACCGAACAACGACTTCAGCTTCAAATGGCGATCCAACAACGAGGAACAACGACAATCTAGCTTCAAATGGCGACCCAACGTGTGGCGTCGAAAGAATGGACCAACCCCAAGACGACCAGGCCAGCATCGAGCCAGCAGACAAGAAGGTGCCCAGCGTGTGAACATCTGTGAAACGTGTAGTGAACAAGTTTAAGTGCAGTTAAAAAAAAAAAAAAAAATAAAAAGTGAAATATTGGTGAGTAGAAAAACACGTGTAAATAGTTTAGAGATGGAAGACAGTGATAGCGATTTTCTAGGTTTTGAGAGTCCGGAAATTGAGAAAAGTGTAGTCAGGATGGAAGAATATAGTCAAAATATAATCAGTAGCGGAATATGCCAAGAAGTAGAAGATCAGAACGTTAGAGAAACACCTAGAGGTAGCTCAGAAATGTTTAGTAGTAATTCAGAAAGGCCAGCGATTATGTCAGAAATAGAGAATATGTTTCAAAAGATAATGGAAAAGATAGGTGAAACTAGTGTAGAGTTAGGACAGAAATTAGAGAAGGGAATTGGGAATGCAATTGGAAAATCAGAAGAGAGCTTTAGAAACCTTTAGGGAAGAAGTTAGGGAGGAAATTAATAAAGTCAGTAGTGAAGTAAAAGAAAATAGAGAACAGGTTAAGGGAGAATTAGAGACAATAAGGCAAGAAGTAAAGAATTCTGAAAAGAAATTAGGTCAACAAGTGAGTGAAACATTAGATAAAGAAAGGGAAAGAGTAACATATAAATTAGACAAACAAAGGGAAGAGGTAGTACAAAGGTTAGATAAAGACAGGGAAGAAATTAGAGAAGAGTTACAGGGGTGTAAAGTTAGAATGGAAAGATCTGATGTAGAAAGTGAAAGGCAGGCTAGAAATTTGGAGGATGTTACAGACCAAATAAAAGGGGTAGTAACAGAAATTACTCAGGTAAAAGAGGCCTTAGAAAATTTGAAATTAAATGAAAATGCATGTAATCACAACAATCTTAGTAATGAAGTTGCAAGAAACGAGGCAATACCAGGTGTATCAGCTGACATTTCGATGCAAAATAGAGGTAACAGTAATTCCCATTCTGATCTCAGAAATAGTGCAGGGACAGGTGACAATTCAAATTTACATTGGCCTAACCATGTCTTAAATGAAATGACACCTCCAGTTTTTGAAAATGAAGATTCAGATGATCCTAAAGCCTTTTTAGAAGGGTTACAAGAGTACTTCACGGTGAAACGTATACCAGAGGAGTACAAGATGGTGATAGTAAGAAAATGCCTAAAGGGTAATGCTGCCAATTGGCTAGGCCTTTCTATGGGTAACAATAATGATTACAGGACCTTTAGGAACATCTTTTTAACCAGATATTGGGGAGCTAGTAGGCAGGCTAATATTAGAGTCGAATTAAGCAATGGAAAGTTTAATCCTAGATCGGAGGAATCGATAGTAAACTATTTTATGAGAATAGCGAGAAAATCGAAGATGTTGGATCCTCCCTTAGATGAAAAAGATCTAATAAATATAGTTACTCCACATTTTCTGGAAACGCTTCAACACTACCTAATCATAGCCCGACCCGATAGCATTGCAGCTATGATCGAATTATTATCAGCCTTAGAAGTCAATAAGCCAAAACACGCATTTGGAAATAAATATGAAGAAAAAGAAACTGTAAATTCTTTCGGGCAAGGGGCACAGTATTATCAGAATAGAAGTGAGATTAGGGAAAGATATAAAGGACCAGTACCAAGGATGGAATCATTCCGGTGGGAAAATCAAGGTAGATGTAACCAGGAAGGGCATCACCAAAATAGAAATGGTAATCTAAGGGGAAGAAATATAAGGGTGAATTATATGAATACAAATAGATTTGATCGAGGTAGACGGGGACGTTATTTTGGACATAGTAGAAATTCAAATGATAGGTATTGGACAAACGGAGATAATGAGTTTAGACCGAGGTCACCAAGACAGGGAGAAAGGTATTCTAATGGACGAGATTCCCCCGAAAATGCGGAAATGGTTGAGGCCATTAACACGGTCAAAAACATGGTAGGAAGTAACCCCGATTTAATGCAGGAAAACAGAAGTAACAATTCAGGAAATAGTACAGGAGCAATACCTAAAAATCAGGGAAACGCCAGACCCGGTCAAACGCGCCTTCAGTGAGAACTGGGTATCCTAGTAATGATTGTGATAAGTACTCGGAAATAAATAGTCCTAGAAGGCAAATGATGATACAAAAGAAAAGAGAATGGAAAAATAGAATTGACGAAAACGAAAAAGTAGGAGAACCACCTAAAATCAAAATTGGAGTAAATGGAAAACAATACAATGCAATTATAGATACGGGATCAAATAGCACAGTATGCTCACAAAATTTTTATGATAATTTACAAAGTAGTGGTTTTAAAGTAATGTCTTTACCAGTTAATGGGATATATTGCTCGCTAGCTGTGGGAAAACGAAAAGAGAGAGTAAAATTTCAAGCAATGATAAATATTGAAATAAATGGGAGAATACTAGGAATTTTATTTCTGATTGTAGGAAGACTTGTGACAGATATTATAATAGGTTGTGATTGTCTTTATGCCTGGGAAGCTGTGGTGAATTTTAAAAACATGATTCTAGAAATGAAAGTTGAAGATGAGACCATTATAGTGCCTTTTGTGGAAGATAGTAGTTCAGAAACTATTGTACGAGAAAAAGAGGAAGAAGAAATCCAAGGGGATACATTCTTTGTAGAATATGTTAAAGTAGGAGCTATGGAATTAACTGAAGTAAATGTCAAAGAGTACAGTATCGATAATAAAGAAAATGTAGAATGGGATAAAAATGATTTCATAGACAATTTGAGGTTTTCTGACGCAACTAGGTACTATGATAGGGAGAGTAGTGAAGACTTAGAAGAATTGTTGAGGGAAAAAGTAACTCAGGCTGATCAACTAAATGAACAACAGAGGGATAAACTGTTTGAAATATTAATCCGAAATAAAGAAGTATTCTCTGAGAAACCTGGTAAATGTAATATTTATACTCATTCGTTTGAGATGATACCCATCAAACCTTTTACACATAAAGCGAGAGCTATCCCTAGTACAATAAGAGAAGAGGTAGATGCAGTTATAAAGTCAATGTTAGAAGATGAGGTTATTGAGATTTCGAATTCAGAATTTGTGAATCCCCTATGTATTGTAAATAAGGCCAATGGAAGATTAGGGTGACATTAGACGCGAGAAAACTAAATCATTGTTCCTCATACTTTCCATCAGGGAATCCAACAGAACGTGTCCTCCGAGATATAGGAGTTTATTTACGTGTACTTACACATCATAATCACAAGGATTGGGTGAAATATTGTCCATTGATAGAAAAGATTATCAATCATACCATTAATGTAACTACTGGGTTTGCACCAATAAAATTAATGTTAGGGATTCAACCAGAACCAATATTGATCGGGGTACCAAAAACACTGAAAATTAATGACATTCAGTTAAGTGAAGAAGAAAGAGCGAAAATTGCTTTTGAACGAATCAAGAAAAAGGCAGAGAAGCGAAAATTAAAGAAAAAGAGTAGAAAACATAAATGGGAACCTAAGATAGGCGATTGGGTACTAGTTAAAGACCATAAGTTATCAAGTGCGTTGCGAGGTAAGAACAAAAGGATGGAATTGTTATATAAAGGTCCTGCAGAAATTATATCAAAATTTGGTTATCATACCTATGAATTAAAAGATGTTAAAAATGAAAAATGTCTGGGAAGGTGGCATAAACAACTCCTTCGACCATACAAGAAACCGTGTGGTGCCTTGGAACCTTGATTTCATGTAAAATTCGAAGTGTCATTTGTCTATTGGCGCCCAATCAGCTTCGAGATAAAATTTAAATGTTAGCTTACTTGAAAACCATATATTGGTCAGGTACTTACATATTCATGAAAAATGCAGAATGTGAATTGCTATATACTACAAAGAGCTTAAGAATATATTGTATAGAGCTCACAATAACAGCTTCAGAAAGATTGTTAAAATGTTCATCTCCGCATAGAGAGAAAACAGAATATTTACTTTGTAAACATTTGTTAAAATATTTAGATGTATAGATAGTTATCACAGCAAGACAAAGAAAGAACTTGTCCGAAGAGTGTAATGGATTTATATAAATATATGTACATTTTAGTGCTTAAAGGATATAGTACAGATATGTGTTACAATAACAAAAGTGAAAAATCACAGTGCAAGTGATAGTGAGAGCGAAGTGAGCAAACATGAACTAAAAGAAGGAAGTATAAAGAAAGACTCTTGAAATTTAACCTTTATATAAAAGCTTCACAGAAGAAACCATAACATATTGTAATTAGTATTTAAGGATTAATGTTTAGTCAAGTGTACAATTGTTTGTCATGTTAAAAAGATTAATGAGAAAATGTGTTAATAACCAATTTCAAAAACAGTGTAATTGAAAATTGTATATAATGGGAGTGTTGCCGATTATTCAAAATACAGGAGTAATTTTTAATTTTTCTTTCGGGCAAGACATTTACATTATTTTATTATGAAATAATAAAATAACATAAATGGGGGCATTTGATACCGAAATTTAGATTTCCAATCGAATGGGCTTGATAAAGACACGTTTTAACTTAATTGCCGGATGTGAGATTTGCGATAAGTGTTAAGTAATAACATAAATAGATGATAGAGCAGGAAGTGTTGTAAGGTGAGCAAGATATGAGTAAATAATAGTCGTTAAATTTGTAGGATAAACACATTATTGGTTTGAAATTAACGAGTCATGACGTCATACTACATAGTTTAAATACACGTTCGAAAGTCAGGTCTGCTAACCTTAAAAGTCGCGCGATATATTTAATAAAATATAAAGTAAACGTCGTTTAATCCTAAAAAGGTAATTATATATTCGAAATTCATAAAAGAACATGTTATAATAGAAAGGGACATTTCTAAATTGCGGGAAAAGAAAATAGCATTTTGGATACGAGGCTTTCTTGGATGACGTCATGACATTCAAAGTTTTAGAGAGAACGGTTTTCCTAGCGTGGGTAAGCTAGAAAGCGTCACTACTCAGCCCAGACCAGTACTGCAGGTTGTGCTGTGCGGACGTGAGTGCGATTCCTCTACATATACAATCGGCATAGCTCCCGAAAATATCTAAGATGCAATAAACAATATATAAAGGTTTTCTTGGGTAGTCTATTTGATCACACCTACGCAGACCCGAGATAAAATAAAGAGATCTCAAGCTGAGCTAGCGGGAAAGAACCAAATCAACGGGCGACAACGAGAACCGAACGACGACTTCAGCTTCAAATGGCGATCCAACAACGAGGACACAACAACTTTCCGCTTCATTTGGCAGCATTTCTATACCACAAGCTTTCTGTAATACTGGAAATTCTTTAACTTTGTTGACTAGCAAGCTGAATTTTAATGAAGAATCTTAGTTTGTATTTGCAGAATATGTCCATAGGGCTGTACAGATAGCATTTACAGTTAAACTGCCTACTTTTATAAATCAACTTTTTGGAAAGCCTTGAAGACCTGTGAAGCATTAAGATCAGAAGAAACTACAGTTCAAAAGTATTGGAAAGCACGAATGCTAATGGCTTCATTGCCAGATGTAAGGCACTAGAAAACAACAACAACAACTTTTTGGAAAGCTTAAAGTGAATTCATAACAACTGAATAAAGAAACACTCGCAACTTCATTTTCTAACAACCCACGTGTTAACGATTAGAATTAAAATTATATGTTTAGTACAGCATAGTAAAATAAACTGCATCAACTTCTATTTGAGGAACTATTCATTCAAAATATTTTCTCTTTTAAATATTTTACAAAATTAGGGGCTGTTGATGTAAACAGCATGTAATGGTGAAAAGGCTGTTAAATTTAATAAGCTCTCTTGTTTGTTTTTTAGCCTTCTGTAATATTGGCTGCATTGGAAATATGGTATAACAACTTCTATGGAGCAGAAACTCATGCTTTGCTGCCATATGATCAATATTTGCATCGATTTCCTGCTTATTTTCAACAAGGAGATATGGAATCTAATGGAAAGTAAGGAGAAATAAACCATGTTTGACAATATCTTTAAGCAATGTATAAGTAATTTGTAGTATAGGTTAAAAATAAGACAGCAAACCATCTGTCATTCAGCAAAGTCGCATGATCAAGGGTAAGTCAGTAAGTATCCACACAGTATTTTTTTAATTTATTACAGCAGAAAGTGAACAGTTGTGATTTTGCATTGTAGTCCTCCTGCTTCTCAGTACACTCCATCACTGCACAAATCTCTTGAAGTCCACAGAAAAAAGTGTTCAATTGTTCAGCAAGCCACACATGCACTGCTGGCTTCACTTATTCATCTGAGATGAGCAGAGGCCTTATAAAGCTTTTAAAGTGTACCAAAGAGATGAAAATCTGCTGTAAGATTGTTGGCATAAATAAATAATAATCATCATCTAAAGGTTACTTAAACCCGGGACATAAAGTACTTACAATTGTAAGTCGCCCTTGGGGTATTTATCTCTAATGTGAGATTCCCTTGTGGTTAACTGGGAAAAAGTACGAATCAACTGGGGAATTTAATGTCGTACTGGCAAGTTGGCCATGGTAGCTTAATGGTTAGAGCAGCCGCTCGATAAGCGGAAGATCCGTGGTTCAAATCCCGGCTATGGCATTGAATTTTTCAGTTCCTGATTCAACCTTTTCAGATGTATAATATTTGGGTGTGCTACTTATCAATATGCTTATGATCCATGAATTACAACAGCCACAAAAAGTTGTCATTTCTGAAAAAGGATGCTACCATTAATGCATTCATGTATAGCACATTATCTGATTGTGCCTTTTGAAACCTTCATCCATTGTTTTCAGAAAAAAAAGCTAATCAGCAATATATATCCACTATCAATGTAGCCATATGGCATGACTTCATGGGGTACTAGAGATTTGCATCACAATTTGGTCACTTACGTTAGCAGCTTTTCCAAGAGTCACGAGAAAAGGGACTCTAAAATATTTTTTTTTCCTTTCAAAAGAGCATAACCTCACAGTGCAATATCATTTTCTATTAATTTGAGAAGCTATTGAAATTTTGAAGCATGTAAAGAAAATTAACAAGAAAGAGGAATTGCTCAGATTGTACAGAACATCTATGTAGATGTGTAGACTGTGTTGATACCTAGTAATGGAGTACATTTTATCAGGTACATACACATCAGCAGAATCAATCACAACCAAGCAATGAAGTTGAAGTGCCTAAAATCTTGCCACCACATACTTGCTTTGGCCAGGTCATATAATTCATACCTTACCATCAGAGCCCAAGGGGATCAGTTGCAACTGAATCCCCTACTGAAGATGTCTGCCAAATTTGTATCTAGAAGCATTTAACTACTCGTAGTACAAGGACATAAGTATTTTATATTGAGTAATTTCAATACATATGGTACTGTTTTTATTATTTGGTCTTTACATAGCAGCAGGAAAAGATTCTTTACATAGCATACCGGAGATAATGTTCTTACTGAATGATGTAATAGTTTGATATCGGACGCGGTTATCTACAGGGTCGATGGTTACAGAATGGAATGCATAAATCAACGTTCCTTTATCACAACGTATTTATTCGTTAATTTACACTTTTAGCACCATATTAATTAATCAACAACTTTCAAAATTCGATAGAATCTACACTGGTTAAAAGTTTGGGTGTAAGTTACATGTTCACACGCTATCAAAAAATATACATCCTTTCATCTTGAACATACAGACGCTAATGAAAAAAAGAGTCCCTAGCGTCGGTATGACGCAACACCGCCATTCTTATGTATTCATCCGCGCAACAGTTCTCATTGGTTGAACTCAAAGTGACGAGAAAACATTGGCTATCTTGAATATTAAAAAAAATAAGTCCCTGATACACCCAAATTAAAAGAATTAGAAATTTACACACTCTTACAAAAATATTTACATGAACGACCCTCCATTGGTCAATATTCTGTCTCACATATATGATAATTTCTAAAAGCATGAGCAACAATCACTATAAATAATATTTTATTAAGATTATTTTACTTTTTTGTTTCTTCCTCTTTACTGATGCATTACTGTTTCAAATGAATTTCTTTACAGATATGTAACTAGGAGTGGAGCCAAGGTAAATTATAACACTGGAGCTATTGTGTGGGGTGAACCAGGGACTAATGGCCAGCATGCATTCTATCAACTGATACATCAAGGAACTCGCCTCATACCTGCAGATTTTATAGCCCCAGCAGTAACACAGAATCCTATTAGAGATGGTTTGCACCATAGGGTAAGGATGTCACAGTCCTGCAAAAAGCATGTTATAATTATACACTTGTTCTCAAAATCTATTTATAAGATTCTGTAGCTAAACTGCATTGCATACAGATTTCATTGGTAATACATACTCGAGGTTCCTTAATCTCCTCCTCCCCCTGAAAAAAAAAACAAAAAAAAAAACACTCTTTTGCAAAAAGGTATGCAAGGGAGGAGAGAGAAAGAGATATGGATGAATTCCAAACTTGATAATTTAAATTACAGTTAATGTCAATTAACTTTTTTAGGAGCTTTGTAACAGTGAATGCAGGTTCTAATGAGTGAATGTTGTGAATCGAGTTCTGGAACATTTTTGCTGTAATTTAATAGCACATGTTTCAAAAGCTTTCACTTCCATCATCTGCTGTAGGTAACCGGTGGCATTGCTATCTTCTCCCCTCTGGTTCCCGGTAGATGGCATGACAAACTTGGTATAGATGTGGTGCTGTTTTTATTGAAGTGTAGCTTCACGTTTGAGCGATGTGGCTCTTATTTCTCTCAGGGCGTGGTAACGGATGGAATGAAAAATCACACGATGTTTCTTCACCACAATGTATTATTTTATTAACACTTTTTCTCTATTTTACATTTAAATAAATCCTCTTAGCACCATTTTAGATTATTTAAGTTTTTCCACTTTTTCAAGAAGTGGAACAAAAGCTTGATGAAAGTTTGGTAAACGTTCTACACATTTTCGCATGTTACCAAAACATGTGTTATCACCTTGAATATACAGACGCTAGTGCCGATTCTTTTAGTTGCGAGTCTGTCATTCTGACTGCCACGTGTACATCCGCGCATGCGTTCATCAAATAGTTCCCGCATTGTTAGGGAAGCGATCTTTAGCTATCCTGATTTTGCTTTTAATATTGAACACATATAATTCTTTTATTTATACATATATAATAACATTAAATAAGGAAATAATTATGACGTCTTTAAACAAACTTAATTGTTTGTAACAATGAACATTAGTAACACGTTTTCGTCATTTAATCAACTCATACCAACATCAAAAAACAAATTACACTCTTAACAAATATTCACATAAACGATTTTCTTTTGGGGTCTTTTAATATTCTGTCTCACATGCCCCTTGTTTTGTTTTTCAAGTTGTCACCTATATTTACAATCTTGAAACACAATACAACACTTCTCCCTATTCCTCTGATACAATAACTTTGTACAATACTTTTTTTTTTACAGTCTCTTTGCTGTATGTTTTTGTCTTTTGTTTTGGTATGACACAGCATGTCTTTATAAATTTCACATATTCAGTTACTATACAATACATATTCAGTTATTATACAACACATATTCAGTTATTATACAACACATATTCAGTTATTATACATTTGACATTGACACAAATATAATGTTTTAAGTGTATCATGGTTTATTGTGTGCCTTTTGACTTATGTTCCCTGTTATGAGGAGAGAAAGACAGGATACAAATCTTGAACTAATGATTATGATCATATTTATGGCAATATTTTATTCAGTTCTTTGCCTTCTTTGTCTTGTAACCTTATTATGTATAGGCAGGTCATTGAGTCAATTCTTAAACTCTGATGTTACTAATGGTACCATTATGTAATTGGGTTCTTATTCACTATTGTTTAGTTCGACATTTCTTCAAGCTTAGCATTGGCTATATCCATCTTAATTCATAGGCATTGCTTTTTTGACTATGGTTTTTCTTACTTCACTGTATCTCTTATCTCTATAAGAGAAAACTTCTATACTTATAATTATTCTGCAATTGTATTATTTTTCTTCTCAATTCACCCTTGACACCTTTGTGTCAAAAATATTTTATCTTTGTCATCACAATTGATTCCTTTTTATTTTTGTCCCTGCCATCCTTATGTCAAAAACACATTGTTTTCCGTCTCTATAATTCACTTCTTTAATGGCAGTGTCCTCATCTGTCTTTGTTGGCAATGCTCTTTGTGGTCAATATAGCCAATGACTATGTTGATTTTCTTTCTTGTTGTATTTTCCAATCTGAACATAATCTTCTATAAGTAACCCATTAAAAATTATTATTTTCCATCATCTCTACTATTCCTGTCTTACATGTTTGTTGGCAAAGACTATTTGGTCCTTTCTTTGTATGGTTTTAATTTATTTTTATGGTATCTTCCTACCAACTTGCCATTTGTATTCTGTAGCTCATACGTATGGTCACCCAGCTGTTTTGTTATGACCAGTGGTCCAGTGTACAGCAGTTCCATCTTTCCAGATCTTTTCTCAGATGCCTTGGATGCTTTGTGGCTTCTTAAGAGCACCTTTTCTCCAATTTGTGGGGACCATTTCCTGATAAATCTTTTTACCTTGTTTCTCCCTTTTTCTGCCTTTTGCTGTAACCTTCTGAATGCCAATTGACATTTTTCCTTCTCTGTCAATTCCCTTTGAGCAGCCATCGTAGTGTCAATGTCAATTGTCAATCTCTTGGGTTTTGTGTTGGTCATCAATTCGATTGGGGCGAACTTAGTTGTGGTAATTTCCCTGTGTGTTGGTGGTGGTTGTTGTTTTTGTATTCTGTGCAACATCTGCCCTATTCGGCACATTTTTATCCTGTTCCTGTTGTCTTATGCTACCGGTGTTCCATTGGTCTCTGCCCCTTTTTTGTCGGTCTGGGTGGCTCAGTTGGTTAGACGCTGGCCTAGTGATCCCAGGTTCAAAGCCGGCCCAGGCCGATGGTTTTTAAGTGTGCTTAAAAACGACAGCTCCATGTCAGTAGATTTACTGGCATGTAAAAGAACTCCTGCGGGACGAAATTCCGGCACACCGGCGACGCTGATGTGATCCTGGCAATTGACATTGGTGTAGACCCCTGTTGCATGGCAGTCTTTGGTTGTTCAAGTATTCCCTACAGAATCGTATGTGGTTCACTTGATGGGTACGGTCTTCTGGTCTCCCCACGATCATATCTATGCTTTCGGTATCTCGATTCACCACTCGGTATTGTGTCGTGGTACCGCTGTCTCGTGTTCTCCATCCTATCACCATGATTGTGTGGTTGTGGGAAATGGTGTGCCCCTCTCCCCCTGTCATGGGTGCTCCTAGTATTTCTATCTTCTCTCTCATTCTGGCTGTTTGTAGTCGTGCTTCTGTTTAAGATAGGTGAGTTTGGGTGACCATTTCTATGTCTATGCTCATTAGGCTGACCATTTTGCGTTTTGAAGGCTGTTAGTAATTCTATCATGTCTGCAAAATCTACTGGCCTTGCAACAATTAACCCTGTTCTCACTGTGTCTGGGATATGTCTTGTTATGGTGGTAATTAACTCTGCTTCCGACAGGTTAGGGTCTAATAGCTTCCCTTTGTTGGTTACTTTCATAAAATAATCGACTAGTGATAACCCTTTGGCCGGATCATATCTTCCTGTCGCTAACTCTACCCTTGTCTGGTTTTGCTTAGCTGGGCCCCAATACCTTGATAGGAATAGATTTCTGAATGAGCTATACGATTCATGACCAGCTGGTGTTAACCTTAGCCATTCTAATGCTTCGTTTTTCAAGCTTTTCTTGACCATCATCATCCTAAGCTCATTTGGTATACTTTTCACTTTAAAATACTCTTCCATCTCTTTAACAAAGAGTTTTGGATCGTCTCCCTTCTCCTCGACAAATGTAGGTGGTGTGATTTCATGTAGTATGCTGTTGGTGTAGCATGTGTTGTGTGTTGTGTCATTGTTTAATTGTGAACTCCTTTCTCTATATGGTGAGTCAACATTTTGTACATTATTCAAATAACTTTCATCTTGAACATCACTTGGTACATCTAAATCATCATTTTGCCTTTGTAGTGCATTCACAACATCATTTACATTAGCCAAACTTTCTTTTCCTTTTCTCATTTCTTCACAAATTGATTTTAAATCATTCTTTATTTCTAAGTGACTTTGTTTCATATCATTCATAGCATCTTGTTGTGATTGTACTACATCAGCCAGAGTTTTAATTCTAGGAATTACAATTTGTTCTAGTTTCATTAATAATTCCTTTCTTTACTACCTCAATTTCTTTCCTTAATTCCTCAGTTATTTCTAGTTTTACATTTGTAATCTTACAGTCTACACTTGCATTACACTCTGTTATTTCATCTCTATATCTACCAATTTCTCCTTCTAATACAATCTTGTTCTCTTTCATTTCCGATTCAATTTTTCCCATCCTATCTCCTATGATTTCTATCCTAGCTTCTAAAGCTTCCTTTGTCTCATTTATGTATTTATGTACTAATTTTAAATTAGTTTCCATTACTTTCATATTTTCTTTACACTCCTGTCTTCCCAATTCTATTTTCTTTCCCAAATCTAGCTCTAATTCTTTGCTATTAAGTTCTATTTTCTGCTCTAAGTTCTGTCTTCGCAATTCTATTTTCTGTTCTAAGTCCTTTCTCACTTCCTCCATTTTCTGACCTATCTCTTTTTTGTTCTGTTCTAAGTCCTGTCTCAGTTCTTCCTTATTCTGTTCTAGTTTCTGACCTATTTCTTTTTTATTATGTTCTAAGTCCTGTCTTAATTCTACCTTATTCTGTTCCATTTTCTGACCTATTTCCTTCATATTCTGTTCTAGTCTTTCAAATATGATTAGTAACCTTTGGTCATCTCCTATTGCTACCTCTTCCTCTCTTTCTGTTTCTATCTGATAACTAGGCTTATCTGCCCCTTCCCCTATTCCTGTTCCTACCTCGTTCTCTTTTCGCGACATTCTCGTTTTTTGACACAGTTCACTTGGGCTTAAAAGTCCTACTATTTTGGCGCTTCACAGTAACATAAAATTAAATGAATGTAAAAATAAAAATTTTTGGTCCTACTTTTTTCTTGTTGATTTATGTCGTTACGTGCATCCCCTGGGCAGTTGGCTTCGCTAGACGATCTCTGATGTTTGCCACATCGATGGGTATCTGTTCATCAGCTTTTTTAGGCACTTCCCCCATTGATTTCAACTTGGCGACGTCTCCGAAGTCGTAAATTTCAATGGATTGTCTAATGGTGTCTTCTTCCTTTTTGGCACAAAGATTTGGCATTACTTGGTATTTCGCTTAAGTTCATTTCCCGTCGATTTTCATTCCACCCGAAATTCGTGCTCCACATTTGAGTAAGCCATTTGGTGCTGTTTTTATAATTGTATTGCTTCGGATTGAGCAATGAGACTATTATTTCTCTCAGGGCATGGTACTAGATGGAATGGATAAACACTTGATGTTACTTCACTATAATATATTACTTTATTAACACTTTTTTTTCGTCGTTACAATTGAATTATCTTTCGTCGCACCAATTTATATTATATTGATAGTCTTTTCACTTTTCTAAAGTCTTTTCTACCCACTTCCACGCGCGTTATAGAAACACGTCTTCTTATCTCAAACACACAGATGCTATTAACAATTCCAGTGCCACTTCACATGATACTACCTTTTTTTGTGTACATCCGTGTATGCATTCATCAAATAGTTCCCGTATTGTTAGGGAAGCGATCTTTAGCTATTCTTCCTTTGCTTTTAATATTGTAACAAATTTACCAAATCTTTTTATTTTCTCAAGCTTCAAGTACAGCCATACTACTCGTTTCTGTCTCTTGATCCTTCCAAACTCTCACACAATACTAGTTTCTATCTCTTCAGCTTCAACAACTCAAACTGTCTCTATGGCAACCTCCTTGAAAATCAAAGAGTCTTAATGACATGGAGAAGCCATGTCACACTGCTCCCTCCTCAGAGCTGGTCGTCCCGACCAGCACTATCACTGCGGCATCTCCCTTGCGCCCCGGTGGATTAACCCATCGAACCTCTTCTCCTGGTGGTCCACGAGGGCCTGGTGGTCCTGGTATACCTTGAGGTCCTGGGTTTCCATCTCTTCCAGGCTTACCTTTAGTTCCAGGTTCACCATCTTTTCCCGACAATCCTGGAGGTCCAGTCATGCCTTTGTCTCCTGGAGGTCCCTGAGGTCCAGGTAACCCTTGTAGACCAATGAGACCACGGTGTCCTTTTGCACCCTTTGGACCTTCTTCTCCTCTATCACCCTTACCTCCCTCTGGCCCTGGAGGTCCTGGCTTTCCTCTAGCTCCCTGTGGCCCTTCTACACCCTGTGGTCCAGTTTCTCCTCGAAGACCCCGTTCTCCTGCTGGTCCTGGAGGTCCATTTGGACCAGGTGGCCCTGGAAGACCTGGTGCCCCTGGAGTTCCCGGAGGTCCTGAAGGTCCTACAGGTCCCTTATCTCCCGGTCTTCCTGCAATACCAGGTGTTCCTGCTTTACCTGGTGCTCCCTCTGGTCCCTGTTCTCCAATTGGTCCCGGTGGTCCTAGAGGTCCTGCA
This sequence comes from Tenodera sinensis, assembly GCA_030765045.1. NCBI lineage: Eukaryota > Metazoa > Arthropoda > Insecta > Mantodea > Mantidae > Tenodera > Tenodera sinensis. Next base: position 60,577,872 of record CM060965.1, on the reverse strand, counting down.
ATACCTTGTGGTCCTGGAGGTCCTTCACTGCCTGGCTTCCCTGGTGGACCTGTCTCACCTTGTGCACCTCTCTGACCTCTGAGGCCAGCAGGTCCTGTTGGGCCGGGTAATCCTGGAAGTCCTCTATGTTGTCCTTGAGAGCCTGAGTCACCCTTAGGTCCTTCAGGTCCTGGTGCACCAGCTTGTCCTGGAGGTCCTGGATTGCCCTGTTCACCTTTCATTCCTGGGAATCCACGTTCACCCTTCATTCCAGGCAAGCCTACCAGACCCTGAGGGCCAGGGAATCCTTGTAAACCTTGAGGGCCAGTAGGACCTCGCTCTCCAGGGGGCACGATCCTAGGTATCGCTGTTGGATAGTGTCCCTTGGTCCAGGTAGGACGATGTATGCCATCCTGCTTCGAAATTCTGCAACAGTACCGCCGGTCTTGACGGTCCCTCGTCCAGTTGCCCTTCTTCCTGGTGTGTTGACGGGCCATCCTGCGCACTTTGAAACGGCTCACTGGGTACCATGTCCGCCGACCTCTCTGGCGCACCTTCGCAGCCACCTTGCTTCCGATGGGTCCGGCAACAAACCCCACCACATCCGCGCGAGTCGCGTCCACCGCTGCACTCGTGTTCACTCGTGCTCGGCACGGCCTCTCCTGTATCCTGCCGTCCACGATGATGTCCACCATTCTTCCGTTCACGGCACTATGCGTCAGGTGATTGGATGGCCCCGACGGTCCCCCCATGTCACACGCCAAGTCGGTTCTCGCGTGTTGCTCGTTTGCTTGTGCGCTTCCCTGCTGATCGTCCGAAACGGGCGCAACTGTCGCCTCGGCCACTAGGTGCTCCCTCCCCGGCTCCGCGCTATTCCGTCTGCCCCTGGCATCCAGTACTTTGACGCTCTCGTCAACTCCTACTACCAGGGCGCCAAGACGTTCCCCGTCGTCCTCCACGACGTCCACGTGCTGGCAGAGGTCTTCCACCTTTTCGCCGAGTTCTTCCACGCCTTCCGTCACGCCAGCCAGTTGCCCGTCAATTTTCGCCGATAGCTCCGTCTTCATCTCTTTCAGCTCGGCAGCGAGGTTGTCGTTTCTCGTTTCCATTTTGGCAAATAATTCTTTCATCATTGCCATCATCCTGGTTTCCGAATATCCCACTTCCTGACACCAAATGTAACAAATTTACCAAATCTTTTTATTTTCTCAAGCTTCAAGTACAGCCATACTACTCGTTTCTGTCTCTTGATCCTTCCAAACTCTCACACAATACTAGTTTCTGTCTCTTCATCTTCAACAACTCAAACTGTCTCTATGGCAACCTCCTTGAAAATCAAAGAGTCTTAATGACATGGAGAAGCCATGTCACAATATTAAATATATATAATTCTTTTATTTATACATATTAAATTTAAATGTGGAAGTTAACATTTATAACATGTTTAAACAAACTTAATTTTTTTTGTAACAATGAACAATAGCAACATGTTTTCGTTACTCAACTAATTCGTATCAACACTAAAAATAAATTACTTTTTCAATAAATATTTACACAAATGATTCTCTTTTGGGGTCTTAAAATATTCTGTCTCAATCATATCACAGTAACAAAGCTTTTATTTCACTGGATCGACTTCCTTAGCACTATCGGGATTTCGTGTTTGAAGATTTATCAATATTTTGCCAAATGCATTTTCTATCACTTTATACTTCGTCGATCCTATATTCCTTCACTAAATTGTACACTTCGTACTAACTTCTTGAAGTTAATGTATTACTTATTTTTCTCTAATTCACAGTCTTTAAGCACTTAGCCACTTCACTTTAGCATTTTTGGATGCGCATATATACAATTCGTGTCCTCTACTGATGTTATCGGCAAAGAAAGATTGACATTGCCGCATCTTTTGAGTTATGTGTGCATGTATCCATCCACATATGTACGCCTTTAGTAGCATCATTCTGTGACGTCATTTTCCGCATACTTTTATAATCCCAAAAATGCTAAGAAAGCAATTTTAATCTATCTCTTTAACATTTTTGGCATTAAATATTCAAAATAACTCTTAATTCTTTACACACAACTGAAATCTGGTATTTAACAATTACAATATGTAATTATAACGATCCAGCAGCAATGAACGAAGACCACTTGAAGATCTGTGAAGCATTAAGATCAGAAGAAACCACAGTTCAAAAGTATTGGAAAGCACGAATGCTAATGGCTTCATTGCCAGATGCAAGGCACTAGAAAACAACAACAACAACAATTAAAATATCGATAAATAGGTAATCTTCTCAACAATGAATTGAGTTTTGTGTAACTGAGAAACAGAGAGAGAGGGATGGAGAGAGTGTGAGAGGGTTACTACAGGAATAATAATCTAGAGCTCATTAAAACTCAGATTTTGTCAAACCTTTTGTTTTTTAAGCATAGGTACTTTACAAACATTTCAGTGGTGTTTCCACATACTCTAAGACCCTACTTAATTTTAAACCAATTCCAGGCAAATATTTATTGTGAATAACATATCAAATTCTTCAAGTTTCCAACATAAATTTAAATGCTTTAAAAGCTAAATGCCACGAAGGGCAGCTTTAGAATCAGACAGACGTAATATGTATTCAATGTGTCATGCTAGCAAAATTACCAACGTGAATGTAGCACTAATATTCTTTCTTGGTATTGTTTTATCACCAATGTGCAACACTGTACAGATAGCGCTAATTTAGTTCAGAACTAAATTTCATTTACAATCAATTTAAATTACAAAATTCAATTTAAGAGGAAGGAGTGTGTATGTATATGAATGGCAGCACTGTTAGCAGTCAAGACAGCGCTAAGAAAAATTATTGCAGGTGCTTTCCCCCTCCACCCAGGTGCCACCTGGATTGTCATTCCTCTCCACACCCCTCTGCCTACAGTCAAGCCATCCCTGCATTTCCCCTCACTGCTGGCAGAGTCTACAAGATGCGAAGATTCCTGTAGGGATGAGCTACAGTCCGAAATTGTACGTATTAGCAGTGTAAAAATATTTTCCATGAAATAAAATGGGTAAATGGAAACAGGAAGTATACGAATGTATTTTGGCATAATGTCTGATGTCAAGAATATTTGAAGTAATGCTTTTGATTAATGCTACCTTTTCTTTCTTACTTTTATTTATTGGTAGGGTGCCGTCCTAGAGTCGTCCATTGCCAGCCGCCACTGGCCCCTTCTCTTAATGATTTAACTTGGTTGAAAATTGTGCATAAAAGGATGCAAGTAAATAACATCTGTTATTTGTTTCCAGTATTTGCTTTCAAATTTCCTGGCTCAGACAGAGGCTCTTATGAAAGGGAAAACACCTGATGAAGCAAAAGCAGAACTTGAAAAATCTGGTTTAAAAGGAGATGAATTGAATAAGATTCTCCCTCACAAAGTTTTCGAAGGAAACCGACCAACAAATTCCATAGTAATACCAAAGGTTTCACCTTTTCTTTTGGGAGCACTAATAGGTAAGTTTATTATTTTTATTTTTAACTATTACATTTGTTGTTTTACGCTTGTGAATAATATAATTTGTTCATTCTTTGTCTAATTTACAGTGCTGTACGAACATAAAATATTTGTGCAAGGAGTTGTTTGGGACATCAACTCATATGATCAGTGGGGGTAAGTGGTATACAAATTATGCATGATAAACATTTCAAATTAGTTGACTTTGTTTTTCAGACTGAAGTGTAATTTATGCATTCATGGAATGAAATAATTAGATTAATATGTATCTTAAAAAGGAAGGGTTTAAAAGACATTTTGGAACATTGTTAATTTTTTCTTTAAAATGACTCTTTAACGATTTTGATTAAAATGCCATATGTTTAAGATATTTGTATGACAAATAAAATGTATATTTTGAATTTAATGGCTATAGCCTATGTATGTTTACTCTGGATGACTTTTGAATAACTCATAAACCATAAGAGATAGACAAAATCTTACTATACAAAAAATGTATATCTCACTAAAACACACAATTTATGCCTAAATAAATTTTTTTGTAGATTGAACCACTTTGGAGATATTCCTTGTTATTTGTGTTAGTTTCGGAAAACTTAAAACTTTCGTGAAATGGAACATCATTCATTTTTTATATGTTAAGCGTACAAAGAGAATGGGAGCTCAAAGCTTTAAAAGATTTGACTCGCTCAGAGCCTATTGTATTCTCATATTTCCCTTGCACATACAAGGAAATAAGCAATAAGATAATTTGTACAAATGTTGACCTCAACTAACACAAAGAAGATATAGGAATAAGAGATTGTAAGAATGGTTAGTACAAGAGTAGACAATGTCATGTGAGTGCAACACATCAGATTTTTTATGTAGGTTCTGTATTTCTTTGATCTTAATCATTTTGGACCAAGTAGTAGAAGAACCAATAGCTTGGAGGGCAGCTTTAGAATCAGACAGAATAACTACATTTTTGCATTTATATAACCATGGAAATAAATTTTAAAGTGATTATATATGGCATCAATTTGAGACGGGAACTTCTACGTATATATTTGTAATTTTAGATTAAGAATGTACATAAATATAAGATTTTAGATATAAGTATAACTTGGTATTGTGCAAAGAAATTGCCTTTTGAAAGTAGGTTGACCTGAACAAGTTTCTAAAGGCCTCTAGAACTAAAGAAATCAAATCTATGTCCTTAATTTAGTCACATTAGAGTTCATTAAACAGTTAAATAATGTATCGAATGGACAGTATGGGAAATCGAGGTGCAAAGTGCAACGGTCTGACAGTTGGGTCTGGATGGCGATGTGCCCAGGAGTGTAAACCTCGTAGCGCTAAATAAGTATAGCTTCGCGCCAAAAAGGAACGTCGAGGTGGAAAGTGTAACGGTCTGACAGTTTGAGTCTGGGTGGCGATGTGACTAGAAGTGTAAACCTGGTATCGCTAAATGAGTATAGCTCTCGCGCCAAAAAGAAACGTCGAGGTGTGAAGTGCAACGGTGATTAGTGAACGTAAAGCAGTTAGCAATCTAAGAGAGAAGCACCAGAAACTTGCTCAGGTCGGAAATTCGAGGCAAATGAAGTGTTGAAGAATAAACTTAGTAAAAGCCTGTGTTGTGTTGTCATCTAACCTCGCGCCCGAGAAACATCCTCTCATGCCTACCTAAATCCGGCACCCAACGTCCAGAAACCGCTACAAACGGCGCATCCAAGTCACGATCCCGTTACAAATGGCATCCCAACGTGGTGGCTCGACAAAGAATGACAACCAGAGGATCACCGATGTAAGCAGTTAACTCGGCGAGAATAAATCGACGCGTAGGAAGAAGGTGAACTTCAACCCAGGGACAGCAGTAGAAGCCGTGGACGCGAAAAGGAGCCGACGACCAAGTAACATCACGAGCGACAGGAAACAGCCTCAAGACCTCGGAGGAAAGGCGCACGAGGTGCTGTTTCAATAAGCGAGACAATCAACATCAGAGGACGACCACATCAACCCAGCAACGCAAGTCACCGAAAGGTTAGAGTTAAACAAAACAATCCTATGTAAGACAATATATATCACAGTTAAAATAGTAAATGCATGGAAACAAATGTGTGGAAGAATGAGAGGACATTATATACTGTATGATTGAATGGGGAAGATTAGAATAAGGTAATTTTACATAGATGCTCCTTCGTAGCGGAAAGCTAAGTAGAAATACCAAAATGGAGTCGTTAGAACAGAGTAAAGAAAACAGTGCTGAGAGCAGCGATGCAGTAGGGAATACTTCGGGAGATTGCTTTAAGATACTCTTGAAAAAAATAAACGAAATGAGTACTAGAATAGAGAATATGGGTGAGAAATTGGAAAGTAAAATTAGTGGTCAGGGTAAGGAACTAAACGAAATGAGTAGTAGAATAGAGAATATGGGTGGTCAGGTTAACGAAATGGGTGAGAAATTGGAAAGTAAAATTAGTGGTCAGGGTAAAGAACTAAACGAAATGAGTAGTAGATTAGAGAATATGGGTGGTCAAGTTAAAGAACTCTTAGACGAAGGATTTAGGACCCAAGAATCAAAGCTCAAAGAACATTTAGATCACAAGCACCAGGAATTTGAGGAGAGAATGAGGGAGCAATTAAATACACAGCAGGGGAGCATTTCCGAAATCCAGGAAGGGTTAAATTCCTTTAGAATTAACGTAGACGAAAATTTAGAACGTATGAAAGAGATGTGTGAAAGAAAAAATGTAGAAACTAGGAAAATGCTGACGGATGAGCTAACAGCTATTAAGAACGCAGTGCATGGGGAGGTAAATGAAACTTTGCAGGTAGTGCACGCTGAATTAGAAGCTGAGGGACAAGAAATTAATAAACTTAAGGAAAACACGGAGAGACAGCTATTAGCTCATCTAGAGGTAGATAACCGTTCAAAAAAGAACGAGAGTAGAATAGTGGAAATCCAGGGATCTGTAGAGAGAATAGAGATACAATTAAGAAGTATTAATAATGGTAATGCGACAAGCGCAGTTGACAGTAATGGAAATAACTCAATTGTAAATAGCGCACAGCATGAGGCTGTAGCTATAGAAAATGTGACACCTAGCTCCTTCCACGTGAACCCGTCTAATACAGGAAATAGTCTTAGTCAATATGGCCAATTACTGAATGAAGTGTCTGTTCCCATTTTTGAAGAGTCTGAGGACATAAATCCTAAGCAATTCCTTATCGACTTAGACCGCTATTTCGAGATAAAGGATATACCGGAACAGCTCAAAATGTTTGTTGTGCGTAAGGCTCTGAAAAATAGATCTCTGACGTGGTTAAGGCTTGTTTTGGGGGAAAATTGTTCTTACGAGTATTTCAGGCAAATGTTCCTTAACAAGTACTGGAACGCGACTACGCAGAACAAAGCCAGATCAATATTGAGCAACGGCCGATACAATGAACACGGCCGACAGTCGATGGCGGACTACGTGTTAACTTGCGCGCAAAATTGCAGATTAGTCGATCCTCCTGTAAGCGAAGGAGATTTTATTTCGCAAATTATTAAACATTTCCCTCAGCAGATTACAAATTACCTGATCGTAGCGAGACCGAAAGATATTACTGAATTAATAGATCTTGTGTCAGCTTTTGAAAGTAGCAACTGGGAACGGGAGTTTGATCATGGTTCGCGGAGAAATGAAAGGGGAAGCTGGCGTGGTCAGCCGAGTTCACCGCGCGCCAACAGAAATTACAATGGGAACCATAACCGAGACGTTGGTATCAGGGAACGATACCGAGATGACCCGCCCAGATTCGAGGGTAGGCCAAGAAACGGCAGACGAGAGCATCAGGTAAATTTAATTAGAACGGAGGAAAATTTCCATGACGGGCCGTACCGACCTAGGGGACGTCGAAACGGGCATAACCCGAGAACCCCGTGGAGAGCCCACGACTCCGACGAAGAGCATTACCGTAGAGAAGACAGGGGGAATTACGGTAGCGGATACAGCTCGCGAGGAAATAACCGACGGGGCCAAAGAGGGGGAAATTCTAATATGCCCGGAGGTCAAGAGATCTTAGTGGCGCCTGTGAGAGAAGGTTTTGCAATAGTGGATGGAAATGATCCGGAAAACTAAATTGCGATCTTGTTGTGGACCGGAAAAAGATTGCACCGAACCCTGGGGTGATTTACTGCACAGGGCTACGGTCCGAATTAAATGATGACGAAAGTGAACAATTGGCAATACTGAAGAATTACTCGGACGAAAACGAAGTAGAATCCCCGGTAATAGAGGTTAAAGTAGGAGGTAAAGCGGAGTTATTTACAGTAGATACCGGTGCTACCATGAATGTATGTAGCGCGAAATTTTTCCAAGGGTTGCTAAACCGAAATGTCAAGATGATGACTTTACCTACTTCTAATGTGGTTTGCAAGGTAGCCGTAGGCAAAACGGTGCAAAGGATTAAACTGCAGACCATGCTATGCTTAGAAATCGGCGGGGAGGTGTTTGAGTACATATTCTTAGTGATCGATAATTTGATTTGTGATGCCATTATTGGATGTGACATGTTGTACGACCTGAAGGTGGTCATAGACTTCGCAAAGGGAAGTTTAATTTTAAATAAAGGTGAAAGGAGAATAGGTGTACCGTTTGTTCGTGACATAAAACAAAGTGAGATTGTTGGCATGTTAAATGAGTCGGATATAGGAGACGAACACTTATTTATCCAGCATATGCGTGTAGAAACGGAACCGGTTGTAAAGATTGCTATCAGGTATAACAAACCCGAGGGTAAAAGACCTCTTTTTAGTGAAAAGGCGGTGGGTACTTTGGAGCGAGAGAAGGGGAAAGCGCCCGTACCCTTGTTCGTGGAACAAAGCCACCAAGTTCGGCAGGCTGCAATGAAAGAAAAGCTGACCGAGTCTTACCAATTGACCAATGAACAAATGAGCCGGTTAGAAGACACATTAACTAAAAATGCTAACACCTTCAGTAAATTACCCGGCAGATGCAAAGCATATCAACACAGTTTCGAGGTAAAAGACGCGAAAGCTTGTAATTACCGACAGAGGGAACTACCATTAGCCATACAGACGCAGGCTAGAGCTATTATCAACCAAATGTTAGAACTAGGAATACTTAGAATCTCAAATTCGGATATAATTAGTCCCGTTGTTTGGATAGCGAAGAAGGATGGCAGTTTAAGGAAAACATTGGATGGACGGGGGGTAAATAAATACACCCTTCCCGACTATTTTAGGAGCGAATCTATTGAGCAGTTGATCACTAAGATGTCCAGGGGCCGATATATTTCCTCGATTGACTTAACGGCGTCATATTGGCAAGTTGAGCTCAAAGAAGAGGTTAGGAAATACACGAGTTTTATCTTCGAAGGGATACAGCTAGAATATACTGTCTGCCCTTTCGGAATGCGTACCTCGGGAAACGGTTTGCTTCGGGCCATAAATGAAATTTTAGGGGATGCCACGAGGACGTATTTGCTCCATTATGTGGATGACTTCTTGATCATAGATAAAGATTTTGACGAGCACATGAAACATGTAGATTACGTGTTGACGAAACTTCGAGAAAACGGAATGACTGTAAACCTCGAAAAATCTAAATTCTGCGTAAAGGAGGTAGAATTTTTGGGATACATAATAAATGAAAAGGGGCTAAAACCTGACAAAAAGAGAATAGATGCCATCATGAATATTCCGCCCCCTAAAACGGTTAAACAAGTTAGGAAACTGAATGGCGTCTTAAACTATCAGGCGAAATTCATTCCTCAGTACGCCAGTATAATGGAACCTATAAGGGAATTATTGAGAAAAGGGGTGAAATGGCATTGGGGTGCCACCCAGCAGACGGCGTTCGAGAAGATTAAACAGTTGTTTGCAAACTCTATACTACTTGAGAGGCCTAGGGATGGACTTCCTTATGAAATTTACGTGGACGGTTCATGCCAAGGGTTTGGAGCTATTCTAGGGCAAAGGTCAGCTCCAGACCAGTTCCATGTTATAAGTACGGCTTCCAGGGGGCTGAACCACGTAGAGAGAAACGCGTCAGTGACAGAAATCGAGATCTGTGCGATGTATTTTGCCATTCAGCGATTTAGAACTTACATATACCGCAAAAAGGTAAAGATCTTCTCTGATCACATTAGTTTGTCTTTTCTACAGAAATGTAAGTATACTAGCTCAAAGATGTGTAGGTACGCTCATGAAATAATGATGTATGACGTGGAAATCCTACATATACCGGGAAAGATGAATACGTTCAGTGATATGTTATCGCGACTAACCCATCATGCTGAAATACCCGATAATATGGGTGGAGTGCTAAGAGAAATTAAAGTGTTGAAACTAGAGATACCAATGGATAGGGGATTAAAGGAGAAATTAAAGAAAATCAGCGAATTGCAGAGGAAAGACTGTAAGTTGGTCGGTTTAATGGTCAAAGCGCCGGAAATAGATGGACAGGTGGAAGGTAGTTTGGGAATGAAAGACGAAGTCTTATATAAAAAGCACGGAGCCATTAACCCGAAGTGGAAGACGTACATTCCTGGTAGCCTGGAAAAAGAAATTATTACGACGTTCCACAAAGCGTTATGTCATTCAGGGACGGACAGGACGACTGCTACCATATTGGAAAATTTGTACATCCCTAAGTTAAGACGAAAGGTAAGGCATACGGTTACGGTGTGTGACGTATGTCAAAGAGCGAAGCCACTGCAAGTCGCGTACGATTACGAGACGAACGCCATCCTACGGGATAAACCAAGATCCTTAGTTACGGTGGATTGTCATGGCGAGTTACCCCGAGGAGCGTTTGGATATAGATACGTCATAGTATTTGTAGACGTGTTCTCAAAGTTCGTTAAGATTTACCCGGTTAAAAAGATCGATAGTGCCACATGTTTGAATAAATTGCTGAAGTACTATATTCCCCAGGTCGGAAAAATGGACGCATTGCTAGCAGATAACGCTACCATGTTTACAGGAAAGAAGTTCGTTAACACGATGAAAGAACAAGGTATCAAACTTTACCACTGTTCGCGTTATCGGCCGAATAGCAACCCGACCGAGAGAACCATGAGAAACCTATCGGTGTATCTGCGAGTATCCTGTAGTAAGCAACAAACAAAATGGCCCGAAATGATACCGACAATTGAAAAGATATTAAATGAATCGATAAACCAAGTCACGGGATTCAAACCGGTAGAGTTAATGCAAGGCAAGCTCATTAACACGATGGGTGCGAACATACCGCGAACCCTTGATGTAGAAGGCGCCGTGAGTACGTCGCAATTAGAAATTATGGAAATGGCCGCAGAGCGAATGAGAAAGAGGGCGGATAGACGTAAAGAAAAACATAAGGCGAAAATGAGGAAAAAGTGGAAATTACACAAAGGCGATCTCGTATTGGTGAGAAACAAGAAACTTTCTAGCGCCATAAACAAATATAACCAGCGCATGGGACTTTTATACAAAGGTCCGTATAAGGTAGTAGAGGAATACGGAACTGACACGTACTTGCTTATGGACTTGAACAGCGGTAAACTAGGGGGAAAATGGCATAAGCAGCTTTTACGTCCGTACCTTCAGGACGAGATCAGAACCGAAGAAGAACCAATAAAGGAAGAGCACGCAAAAGTACATAAAGAATAAGTATTCGAAGTAAGATACGCCGAGTCGGCCTATCAATTCGAGAGTTTCGTCATTACAAAATAAATGGTGTCAGGGGTCTAATTACTTATCAAAGGGAGACCGAAGATGCGGGAAACACTAACAAGCAACAATCGAAATGAAAATGATGGTTTAAAATACGCGCGAAGCGGTAAATAAGTTTAAAAAGACAGATGAAGGAACAATGGTAAACTTGGAAGGATATAGGTGAAAATAGGTAGAAATAAGTGTACAATTAGTAGCTCGTAAGTGTGATTAGATTAGCAGTGCAGAATGTCATTATATGAAACGCTGGTTTAAGAATTTAAAAAAAAAAAAAAAAAAAAAAAAAAAAAAAAAAAAAAAAGAAAATGTAAAATTAGTAGCTTGTAAATGTGAGTAGATTAGAAGTACACAATGTCATTATGTGAAACTCTGGTTATGAACTAAGGGACCCTGGAAGACATTGAACCCTTGTGTTTACATGGGCCAGGTAGACAAGGAGAACCTGTGTCAGTGACCTATATGTGTGATATTGTAAAGGAAGAAGGTGAAAGTCCAAGACAGGTAGATAATTGAAAGCAAAGGTATACTACGAGGAAGTGGACATTTTCATGTGTAGGTTAAGCTGAAGTCAGGACTTCGGAGGAAAATAGAATTTGGTAACCAAAAAAAAAGGAGAAATCTCTCAAAGATCTTCCTGTTTTTCTTGTTACAAAATCCGGCGCATTTGAGACGGGAACTTCTACGTATATATTTGTAATTTTAGATTAAGAATGTACATAAATATAAGATTTTAGATATAAGTATAACTTGGTATTGTGCAAAGAAATTGCCTTTTGAAAGTAGGTTGACCTGAACAAGTTTCTAAAGGCCTCTAGAACTAAAGAAATCAAATCTATGTCCTTAATTTAGTCACATTAGAGTTCATTAAACAGTTAAATAATGTATCGAATGGACAGTATGGGAAATCGAGGTGCAAAGTGCAACGGTCTGACAGTTGGGTCTGGATGGCGATGTGCCCAGGAGTGTAAACCTCGTAGCGCTAAATAAGTATAGCTTCGCGCCAAAAAGGAACGTCGAGGTGGAAAGTGTAACGGTCTGACAGTTTGAGTCTGGGTGGCGATGTGACTAGAAGTGTAAACCTGGTATCGCTAAATGAGTATAGCTCTCGCGCCAAAAAGAAACGTCGAGGTGTGAAGTGCAACGGTGATTAGTGAACGTAAAGCAGTTAGCAATCTAAGAGAGAAGCACCAGAAACTTGCTCAGGTCGGAAATTCGAGGCAAATGAAGTGTTGAAGAATAAACTTAGTAAAAGCCTGTGTTGTGTTGTCATCTAACCTCGCGCCCGAGAAACATCCTCTCATGCCTACCTAAATCCGGCACCCAACGTCCAGAAACCGCTACAAACGGCGCATCCAAGTCACGATCCCGTTACAAATTTCACCATCCAAATTGGTTGTATATTTTCCCACTTTACTATAAAAGAAAAAGAGTTGACAAAATGTGCCTGCTCCAGTCCCTTCTTAGTAATCCAGAAGAGAGCCATCAGTATAGATATGAATCCAGTCACAGAGAGGTACGTTGTATTGATGGTTTCAAGGGTAAAAGGGTTTAGGCATTCCTTCTATCAGCAAAGTTGCACATAAAGTTTTGATACGAGTGCTTTCTCTTTTGCCTTTTAAAAGTTATGCTATTTATAAATCATGTAAGATTTATATGCTATGAATGCTATGAGTACTTAAATGTCCTAATTTGTTCTTCTCTCCTCTTTTATTTTTCAGTGTTGAACTTGGTAAAGCGCTGGCAAAAGCTATAGAACCTGAGATGCAAGACGATAAACCTGTGACCACTCATGATCCATCTACAAATGGACTTATCAACTTCATAAAGAAAAGTGTAGGTGGTGGTGGTGCAGCTGGTGGTGGATGTCCTTGTGTTTCATAGTCATTATGTACAATTTTTAATTTTTAGTAGTTTTACCCATATGGAGACAAATTTATGTGCTCACAAACTCTTTGATATTATAACTTTTTTAACCTTTTAATTGTAAGAAATTTAAATTTTGTTCAATTCATCGTTCTTGTGTTGTTTATGTATCTAATCTATACATATATAAAAGTCATTTTATGTGTATATGTTGCTTAACGGTTCCTATGTTGCACAGATTTCCACCGAACTTGGCTTGTATAAACTTTTACATAAGGGGAAAATTACAGTCTAGCATGGAATTGTAAATTACTAACATTTTTGCATCATATAGGCCAAAATTAATGTTGAGCTTAGAATTCTAAATTCCACTTCATTTCACACAACTATTTATTTGCATGTAATGCCTACAAGAGCTCGCAAGATCATTTATATCTTCTTCAAAAATGTATTTCAAACATTGCCAACATAAGAATAGTTATGTTTGCACAACCTCATAAAGTAACAAAGGTACAGTGAGTTCATGTGATATTCATTGGTCTTCTCTCTGACATGAATCACTGTACAATAATGTAGACAAGTTTGGTTTTTCTTTTGTTTTGAATTTCTTGTATTTTCTTAGTTTTGTGTATAACTGTTACTGAAGGTTATTGGGCAAGTCTAACCTAAGGCGACATGTTGTAGGGATAAACACTCAAACCATGAGCAATGCCAAATAATTAATGGTTTTATTTGTATAAATTTCTATAGGGTACCAGATAAAAGAAATTTGACTAAGCTATTATACCTGCATCACTTTGTAAAAGTGGAGAAAGGGTTGAAATATGGTGTTATAAATATCTGGTTATTGATGGTAATGGCATGAGTAGATGTTGCCTTTCTGATAACGGGATCCTATCACTCCATTCATATACACACACCTAGGTGTTATAACCTAACATGGGCCAAATTTCAATACCAATGTATCCTATCATCCTCTTCATATACACACACTAAGCTAAGCATCATAAACTAACACAGGCTAAATTTCAATAACATAGGACTCTGTCATGCTGTTTATATATGCACACTAACCTAGGCATCATAACCTATCACTGGCTAAATTTCAATAACAAGGACTCTTGTCATCCTGTTAGTTTACGCGCACACACTAAACTAACCATTGTAACCTAACATGGGCTTAATTTCAATACCACTGTACCTTGTCATCCAGTTCATATACACACACTAACCTTGCCGACATAACTTTAACACGGGCAAAATTTAAGTGACACAGGACCCTGTCATCTGTTCATATACACACACATAATGTAACACAGGTTAAATTTCTATAACCCAGGATACTAGCATCATATTCATATAGTACACACACTAATCAAGGGTCATAACATAATATAGGCTAAATTTCAGTAACAAGGAATCCTGCCATCCTGTTCATATACACACATTAACTTGATTTGATTAATACAGGACAAAGATTGAAAAGCGCACAATGTGCAAAGAGAAATTATAAATGAATGACTATTCCAAAGCCAGTTTTATAATCGTTTTCCTAATTTTGCAGTTTTGAGTGTGGTATCTCTCATAATGTTTCTTCTGCAAATCACAAACATAATCTTTGTCCGACTGGTGAAATCTCCTGTTTTGGCAGAGTTTATGGTGACATCCATGCATGGTGTAATGTGTCACTACGTGTCGCAGCTCGTAAGTTTGTGTGTTTCCACTCGTCCGTCATTATGGCATCACAGGACTTGTCATCCAATTTACAAACATGCATGCTTGTGCACACATACAGGACTTGTCATCCAATTCGCATGAGCACACAGGCAGAGACAGAGAGAGAGAGAGAGAGAGAGAGAGAGAGAGAGACACACACACACACACACACACGCACGCGCACACACATACACACAACCTTTTTCTAGATATGCTTTTATTGGATTCAGGGGGCCTGAAAACATTTCTGGTGAAATCTATACGTAGTAGAGAAAGTAAAAATTGCCTGAAATTTCATAATTACATTTTACAATATTAAGATTAAAAGGAGAAGCATTATATATAGTGATGTCCTGATCATTGTGAAGGTTTTTAGTTGCTTTTATATATTCAGGTAGACAGTCACTTACTTGTAGTTGTTGATAAACAGGAGCGCTTTCGTGGAGGTTACGTCCACATCCTCAGCCAGTAGCAACTGTTATACAACAGTTATACAACTACAAGTAAGTGATTGTCTACCTGAATATATAAAAGCAACTAAAAACCTTCACATTTTACAATCTTTGGATAAGAAGCAATTTGGTAACTCAGAATTCATGACTATAATTGCTCCACCCTTAGATCTGCACTTGGTGTAAAGACAAGCTGTCAACAACTAACCTGTGATATGCCGAAACCAAAGCATACCATAAAATGTAGTACCCTAATTAATGGCGATTATCTGTGAGTTTTCAAGATGTATGATAATCCTCATAAAGGTTACTTGAATGTAACGCGATAGCAGCAATATTTCTAAAACTACTGAGTAAATATCATTCTGTTGCAACATAAACAAGAGGCATGAATCCACGAGGTGTTTGTTTTGTTTTGTATTAGTCGCAGGTTATCACGGAGTTGTTGTTGTTGTAGTGTTTAACACCCGCTTTTACCACTACGGCACCGCAGGCGGTGACACTGATGACACATGGAATGAAGATGGAGCACCGGTGGAATGAGATGGCGGGGGAAACCGGAGCACCCGGAGAAAACCCGCCCTGATGCCGCTTCGTCCACCACGAATACCACATGCGTGTCCCTGAAACCGAACCCGGGCCGCCTAGGTGGTAGCCGAGCGCACTAACCGCTCGGCCACGGTGCCGCCTGGGTTATCGCGGAGGGATATAAGGGGCGGATCTAAGGCTGGATGGAGTATAGTAGGTTACCATAGATTTCCTTGTGCAATGCAAAATAATTATCAAGAGTCCCCAGTTTCCTCTTTCCCCAAGTGCTGCTCCATCCTATTGGTTGTGTATAATAATATTGCTACCACAACTAACAGTATGAAGAGCAGCTCAATTTTACTCACTTTGATTCACAGCAATAAAGCATATTACATATGTGAAAGACTTTCAATTGCATAAAAAGGGCTTCTTTATATTAAATTTAAACAAAATTTGGAAGCATTTAACACAGAAGGAGAAATTACTAATGAAAAACAATTATCCAAGTTCTCACAATTTCTTTTTTTCTTGGGGGGTGGGGGGGGATTTGCAGCTAAAATATTTTAAAAGGCTAGCAGAAGATCAAAAACTTAAGAAAGCTAACAGTAAGAGCAATTTAACTTTGCAATTTTTCATGAAAATAAGTTTGAGCTAGCATTTTCTTAGTATGAAGCTTTTAAGATGTGCAGTAAACAAACAATGCTGAACATCATGACTGTTTTATGCTAATCATGTTTTAAAATTTGTTTCAATTTTTTCCCTGATTTATCCATGGAATACCTTCCTTCCTTCCTTTGTGTCTCAACTACACTATGTGAGCATTTGAAGATGCACTTTGCTCTGGATGACTGCATGCATGTAGGTTTAAGGTAATTTATCTAGTTAATTACTATTAAATTTTCTTGGTTACTTTAAATCAAAATTAGGATATTTTTTTCCAGTAGTATTAAATTTGTTTTTGTATTTAATCTTATTTTCCATGCAAATAATTGTTTTTTTAACAGAAGTGACAAGTTGATAAACTGGGTCAATAAATTATTTGAGAGGTAGAATCAGAAATGAAAAATTCAATGCCACACCAGGATTTGAACCACAGACTTTCCACTTCATGTGCAGCTGCTCTAGCTGCTGAGGTACTGTGACAACTTGCAAGTATGACTTTGAATTCCTCAACAGATTCATATTTTTCCCGGTAGACCACAAAGGGAATCTCACATCAGAAATACATGCTCACAAGTGTTAGTCGCCCTTGGGATATTTATCTTTGATGTTTGAATTTTTCAGTCCCAATTCTACCTCTCAAACATTGCTCTCACATGACTTGTGTATATAAAAACACCAGCAGTACGCTTGTTGGCATAAATAAATAATAATTGTACAATGAATTATTATTATTGTTATTAATATTAATGTATGAAGTCAGTCAGAATGTAATGCCTCCCAACATTTTCTAGTGCCTCCAGTTAATAAATGAGGTGTCCACATATTGCATGGTGGAACGAGGTTTCCTTGGAGGTCATCAACCAACCATTGTGTGGTAGTGTGAACACAAATTGCCCAGGCAATTCTTGGCAATAAATTCAACTCAAAGGGCAATACCACTATATCAGTTATGCATACGTCAATACTTACTATTTGTTTAAGACAATGAACAGGATAGAATTCTTAAATGTGGGAAGTGAAATGCCCATTCACATTTATGAAAGGCTTAAGAATATATTGGATTCATTCTTATTGAATCTGAAGAGGATACCTGATTGATCGATGAAGAGTGGAGTGGTGCCCAGATACTGCAGTGGCTGCAACGCATTGGAGTATAAACTGAAGCAAGTACACAAGTACATAAATTACTTATCTTTTTAACTAAAGTAGTAATTTATATACACAAGTTATTTGCCTCTTTTGTAGTGACTGTTAGATAACTAACAAATTGGTTACGTTCTATTAGTAAAGGCAGTGTGATCGCTATTGATAAATTATTTAATTCAAAGATTTGGTCACAGTGAGTACCAGAACAAAAAGATGAGAGCAGTAGCCACCAACTTATTGGGCTGCTTCAGTATGTAAGAGAGAAGTTCTTGGATGAAATTGTGAAAGGAGATGAGAGTTGGTTTAATTTTTTTGAAGCCGATTACAAAAAGCAATTGCCAAGGAAGAAAAAACTCAAACATCAGCAGGGAAAATTATGGCAACAGTCTTTTGCAACAAGGGAGATATTATATTGGTGGAATTTTTGGAGTATGGGTACACAATAAATTGCACAAGAAGCTTAAAGTATGACTTGGACAATTTCATTGATCAAGAGATGTTCTTTTGTATGTCTATGCAAAGCTGCACACAAGTGTGCACAAACACTCAGGAGATTAGGAAATTTGGATGGGAAGTATGACCCTTACATCAGCAGACTTAACTGTTCATAATTTTGGAGATGGAGATGCTGAAAAGTTCTGTGCACCAATGGATACAGTGAGTTTTACCATGCAGAAATCCATGCCCTTGTCGAAAAGTGTACAACAGCAATGTCCAACATTTGTGAAAGAGAGGAGGTTGGATTTATCTCCGACTATATGCAGACTTTGTCATTCTTTGACACACAGACTTGTATTGTGTTACAGTGGCAGGTTGGTTACACGCACATTGTTTGATTTACAAAAGCACTTTCAAATCTTATGTGATAAACATCTGTTCATTAGTGACTTCTTTGGTACTCCATACATCTAAGAACTCTATGAATATTTTGCAACAAATTCGAAGTGCATAGCCTTAGAAGTGATCGAGTAACCTATTGCAATACAGACTTTTACTATTGTTCAATTTTAAGAAACTCTGTTTGCAAATATATATAGAGCTATGCTCACTCTTATACAAACTATTCTTGCAAATGCTTATTTCTCCATCTACTTCATTTTGATCAACACAAGCATCTTATTGCTAATTTTCTTGCAGGTGCAAGGGGAATTTAGTAGGCTTTAAGTGATAGTGAAATGTTTTAGGAGTTGGTTATTATGTGATGCCTTTGAAATTCCATTCTCTTTTCAAGGCCAAGAGATAAAAAACCAAATAACATTTGTATTTGAGAATTGGCAAATTCAAACAAATAATAACGAATATAATGGTTCACTCAAAAGAAAAAAAGAAGTGTTAGACATACATTGTGTGTTTTAACAAGATTCACATTTTCATTTAGTAAGCTTTTCTCTGTCTCTGTTTACCATTTATGTAAAAATCATCGAGAATGAAGAGGTCTTCTGACAACATTCCTAGACAATTCAAGGTATGACTTAGAAACAGCCTTGGAATTGCCTGTTTGTGTCCACACTGGATACTGACTACTTGTGAGTCTAAACGCCACAGGCATGATTCACCCTCAGACTGAAAAAGGAGATGGGGAATGAAACCTAATTATGTAAGCGTCTCCAAAGAGACAAGGTTGGAAATCACTGGTGTACATACCTTTACAAGGCATAGATATATTACAAAGTGAGAATTAACTATGAAGATTTCAATTAGAGATTCTTGTGAATTTAAAGGTGAGAAAAAAGCAGGAGACACTACTTTCTTACTGACCTTCATATTATTAAATTTAAAAGTAATGTAACCACTACAATGCATAATGTAAATAAGATATGGGGACACTAAGTTAGTGGAAGTGATTATAAACGTGTAATATTTTAACATATTGAAATTAAAGTGTCATCACTACATCCACAATTTCAGTAAGATATGGAAAGATTGCAACAAGTTGTACTATATATTATTGCAAGACAATTGTTTTACTAGCTATACCAGAAAAGAAAACTATAACTCAGCAGTATACTGCTAATTTCATTTAAAGGTAAATAATTGTATTTCTGCACAAAATTCAACTATTGGGTTCTGAATTGTCTCATAAGAGAAACAAAAACTAGCAAGTTTTTAAAATTCCTTCAGTTTCAAACTTGTATAAACAAGAGTTTGTAGACATGTACTAGATCATATTATAGTGTAATAATTACTGAAATTGTCTTCTCCTTGCAGCGTTAAACAGCCAAAGGAACCTGGCATGACAAGAATAGCTGACAAAGACATGAAGCTAGAAGCAGCACAGTGATCGCCTAATGATGTCTATACAGTGGGTGTCTACAAATGAATAATGAAATAGTATGGTAGAACATCACATGTAAATAATAGAAATTATTTTTTGTAAACTTTTTTTTGCCATCAAAATACTTTTAGAAGCATGTCTGATTATAATACTTGTATGAAATGCCATAAGTATTGCCCAACAGAATTTTTTTCATAATGTTAAGTTGTTACTTGTTCTCTATTCTTATTTTGAAATTTTATCAGAGAGATTTATATTAAAACAGATATTCAGTTACTTGTGAATGTTATTTACTCCCTGGTTTCTATAGGTTTGGTCCCTGCTCCAACATTGCACTCTGCCACCCATACCTGTAATAAGATTGTGAGCCCTCCAGTAAATATAAAGTATCCTAGGTTCAGTTTGTGGCTGACAGGACATTGTTCTTTAATTGAGATTATTTCCTATCCTTCAGAGACAGTGGAAGTATAAACAGAAATGTGAATAAGTGTACGTTTCAATGTTTAAAGCATTAAGTCAAATAATTAAAATTGGGATGTGTTGACAGCTTATTTAAATGCCTTTTACTTCACTTACACCTACTTATTAGATAAGCTTCTGGGAACATCTTCCCCATTGTCCATTGTGTGATGGACTGGTATTTCCATTGATGGTTTGTCCTGCTTGGCGCTGTGCCATTGCCTCTAGTTAATCTGATAATGCCATTAACAGTGATGATTTCAAAATTCATGTCTTCATAGATTGTGTAATATTGTATGAGGGTCCTTCAATAAATAACTGAACTAATTTTTTAATTAACACATAATGGCTTGATTTCACTAACATTTACCCACACACTTTCGAAGTATTCTCCCTCTGATGAAATACAATTATTCCAACAATTTACTCATTGTTCGAAACACTCATTGAACCCATTTTTGGACAGTGTTCAGGATACCCATGACAACATTGTTCAACTCCTTATCACTTTGAAAATGGCGACCACGAAGCTCCTGTTTCACTTTAGGGAAGAGGTGAAAATCGCATGGTGTGAGATCCGGAGAATAAGGTGGATGAGGCATGATCTCAATGCCCATTTCTGCAATGACATCTTGAGTTGCACGAGCTCGATGAGCAGGGGCATTTACCTGATGCAAGATCCAGCCTCTCCTTGCGAGATCTGGTCACTTTTCGGCGATCTTTTTCTTCAGTGGCCCCTTCAGTACGTCATAATAGTAAGCAGCAGTTACTGTGCATTGATTAGTTACAACATGATCATACAGAATGCCCTGTTTGTCAAAGAATACGAGATGCATGACCTTTCCTGCACTTTTCTGAACTTTTGCTTTCTTAGGCCTAGGGCTCGATGAATGTTTCCACTGCAAACTCTCCTGTTTTGTTAACGGGTCGTAATGGTTGAACCAATTCTCGTCACAAGTGATGACCCTATTCAGAAAGTCTGGCTCCCATCGTAACCTTCCAAGCCATTGTTGACACACCATGATGCATTGAGCCTTCTGTTCGTCCTTTAGCACGTGCGGTACCCATTTCGCTGCAACTTTTCGATAGACAAGATTATTGCGAATTATATCCTCTACAGTTCCAACAGACAAATGCATAAGTCCTGCAGCTTTCAAAATTGTTATGCGATGATCTTCTCGCACAATTACGCCAATTGTGTTAATGTTGACTTCCGTTTTTGCTGTTACGGGTCTTCCAGGGTGCGAAAAATCTTGAAGGTCTTCATGACCCCTTTGAAACGTTTATACCACTCAAAGTCTTGTGTTTTGCCTAAAGCTTGGTCCTTGTATGCTTGCTGCACCATTTCAAAGGTTTCTGTAGGAGATACAGAACACAGCACAAAACTTTATTGCTGCACGTTGCTGTAATTTCAGTTCCATGGTGGGTGCAGTAAACATGATCTCACGTATCGGGCTCTAACTCCCAACTGATTCACTCTGCATGACTGGCACTCACAGCACTGCTAGAGGAAGGATTCACCTTTCCACCACTAGCAGCCATGGCGCTCCTGGGTGGTTTATTTAAATACAATTAAATTAGTTCGGCTATTTATTGAAGGACCCTTGTATATAGTTAGGTTGTAACTTTAATAGTGGTAACTATGTATTTATTACTGGTATACTTCTATGAAACTTCTAGTACTTCAATGGTAGTACCTAACATTGTCTACAATTTGTTGCCAGTGACGTGAAAGTCATAGTATACCTATAGCAGCTCTTGTTTTGTTGATTTTTTGATGGACTCCCCACTGCCTGCAGAATCTCAAGAACAGTCCAGAATCGATCACAAAGTGGTTCCCTTATGTTTGGGATCAAACCATAATCACAGGGGCTTAAGCCTCCAACAGTGGTACAGATTAACTACAGGTTATGCTGTGTGCGCCCAAGCATTATCGTGCAAAATGATGGAAAGCTTGTACAAAACGTGAGTGAGCTTCCTTCACAACACTGGTCTCAGCTTATTCTCCAAAAAAATCTCGGAAATACTGTGCATTATTATATATTACTGTGCCACCAGTCATATGCAAGAATCAACATAACTTTCACATTTGTAGGGATATTATGCAACACTTTTGTGTGATCACCAGGGTTAGGAACTTTATGCATTTGCATGTTTTGTTTTGTTATAGATATGCTGATTTATTATCTATTTGTTTCACAACATTTACAGTTTTCTGACAGATTTTTATTGTGCATATAAATGCATATTTGTGCCTTTATAAATTATTATGTCATATTTTAGTAAATTTGCGCTTATTCAGACATATTTTAATCCTTTTTTTAATTCTGTTCTATTTTTGACTGAATGAAAGATTACATCACATTTTAAGTCGGTGAATCAAGTCTGTTGATCACGTGAATTATAAATGCACAAGTTGAAAGACGCACACAGGTCAGCTGACTTAGGGAGTTTCCCACCTACTGCAGGGTAAGTTTCACAAGAAAGATATCAGTGTTTCTGTTAGCCATAGCCAGTGAGAGTGCACATCTAATATGCCAAAAACTAAGTGTTGCAAGTAGGTGTAAAAGTTTAGAGAGTGAATTTTCTAGTGAACTTATAAGTACAGATGGTGAAGTAATACATTGCAAGGTGTGTGAAAAAACCATTGGGAGTGAAAAACGGTTTCAGATTCTCCAGTAATAATGCAAAACATAAGGAACTCCTAGCAAAAAGCGTGACAGAAGTGAAGGTGTTCAAAGTTGTTGTTGTTTTCTAGTGCCTTGCATCTGGCAATGAAGCCAGAAAGCTAATGAAAATATTAAAAGGTGTTCAAAGTCTATTAGCGGAATGTATGGGAAACAAACTTTCTCAGTTTTCATATGATCTTTGTGAAGCATTCCTAGCAGCTGACATTCCGTTGTGCAAAATAAACAATCCAGTGCTGCATAGCTGGATGCAGCATCCTCCCAACCCCAAAATATCCATCACCACACAATGATGGTAAATTGTAATTCATCCCTTATGTTAAATGTGGGGGAAAAAGCATCTATTTCTCAGCAGTAATACAGTAAGTTTGCATAGATACAATGCCTAATTTTGACATTTTTAGTGCATATTTTAGGATATTTTAAGGGCATATTTGCATGCATATTTCATTTGTTTTTAGGGCATGAACTTCCTAACCCTGGTGATGACCTGTAATGTATTTGATTGGCACTTAAGTAGAGTTTCATATGACCTGGCCCATGTCTCATTAAGCACTGCTGAATAATGTTTGACTGAAAGCTTTATTTATGGTATATACTGCATGTTGTTGTTGTTAGCTAATGCTGGATTTCTGACAATGAAGTCATTAATCCTCTTGCTCTCCAATATTTTTCACTGATGATATTGAAGAGAGCAATAGCAGTAATAGTAACCGCTTTTTAGAGAGCACCATATTTTTATGTTTTGGCGGTCACATCGCTCTCTCACAACTCCCAGAATGTCTGGAGGACCACACCTGTCATTGGTTTACGGGTCTCACTGACAAGACTGGGAGAATTATCAAAATAAATTCACTGACCATATCCTCTGACGACGTATTACATGCCATGACAGGTCAGCATGTTAGGGGTTAAGATTTTATAGAGAAATGGAGAGGTTGGAAAAATAAAGACTCCCTAGCCCTCGGGAACCCTAATAGCATCGGGGTCGCAAGAGAACAAGAGATGACCAAGGTAAGGTCAGATAGAAAAGTTACAGTGAGGAGCAAAACAGCAGTAAGTGGAAGTAATGTTCTGCTCAGCTTGGGTACCTTAATATATTGATGTGTGTAATAAATTGGAAAGGGAAGGGTGGGCATGGGTAATAGGACTGAGGGATATGAAACAGGGAATGGACCTACAGAAGTGCCCTATGTGTAGGGAAATAGAAAAGAATTTACACTTTATTACGGACTATGAAAGGACTAAAGTATGGAGGGAAAAATGGGTACCAGCTAGGTAGTCAAAAGTTCCAAGAGAACTTTACTACAGTTCCAAGAGAACTGTACTTAAAACCTATCTATTATTATATTGCACTCACAATTGCCTTTTACCATTCAGAGGAGAAATGCTACCAAAATTGTAGTTGGAATGCTTTGTTATATTTACTTCATATTACTGTGAATTAAACTTAATTATGAAATTCTTTAACTTTATTTATTGACGAAAGTAACTCAGATTATTCAGATTCCAGGATGCACCATTAGTTTTTTATGATTTAAAATGTATATTACTTTTTTAATAATACGCACAAACACATTTATTGAGGAGTGATCTCCAGTGGTGCAGCAAGAGTGATCCTAGAAAGAAGCGAGCACCTTTAATAAGCTTGTGTTATGATATAATTATAATATTAGCATGCTCGTCATGCCTTGGATAGCAATATAGAAGACTCCATTGGCATAAATAAATTAATCAATTAAGAAATTTTAAGCTTCCCAACAAAGTTAACAAACCCTGGTTATGCTACTGTTTATCAACAAATGTAATGCACAGGCCCCCACCGTGCAGCGGAAGGTTTGTGTGTGATCATCACTCCCAATGCTCTTGGAAGCAGTTCTACTGAGAAAAAAGAGGTACTGTTCAGTGAAATGACGTCACAGAGCAGGTAACCTGCCGGTAACTGATCTATCTGATTCAACCTCTCTGTTACTTCAATAAAACTATATTTTACAATCAAGCATTTTAAAGATGAAGTATTCCATTTCAACAATGTAAGAGCACAACTAACTGAACTTACAAATAAATCAGACTTGTTCCTTTTTGTTCTAGGGCCTCTAACTTAAGTATAGTGTTTACCTGAGGTTGCATAGAAAACATAACAATCACAATGACAACAATGAACATTGTTAACCATATATTTCTATATTTACACATTTATACAAGCACCAGCATATCTTCTTCTCTGTAACATAACTTCATATTTTAAGACTTTTTTTCCTTTTTCTAAGGTAGAAATTTTGGTTGAAATTATTAAACACAATTTCATTTGCTTGTTAATGTACAAAATATTTAGGGTATTTGTGAAAATACACTTTTTGGACTAGTAGCCTTTTGCTTAGTTTTGTTAGTTCGTAAAATATAATCAACCTTATCCCTAATTTCTGAGCGAGAGATATCGCCTCGCAAACTCAATAAGCGAGTCAAGTGGTCTGCTGTCACATCTGGATATTTATCTACTAGACTGTGCAAATCAAGTGAAAGTATTTCAGGATCCTCACTTTTCAAAACCTCTGCTAAATTGCTAATGATGTCAAAAGGTGAATCAAATTTTGCCACTTTAGGGGCAAGACGGATAAAGAATGCTTTGATTTCCTCTGCCTCTGTTATGATTTTTACAGCTGCAACACGTCGCTCATCATAAGTCTTAAATGTGACTTTCTTCTGCAGCATTGCTGTTATGTATCGTTTTGCCACCCAGTTTTGTGCTTCAGAAATGACATAATCAAAATTGCGATTACGAAGATGACTGTAATCCTGGAAATAGTCCTCTAATGTTACACAAATTGTTGTAACAGGAATCTCACTGACTATCCATTTGCTTGTGATGAGGTCCTGGAAATGGGATTCCAGATCAAGGAAGGCCTCTTCCAGCAGAAATTGTGCTGCTTCATCTCGTAGTTGCTGGAAAAATATGAAGTTTTTATCTTCCTTTCATTTATGTTTGAAAACAGTGTTGTTGTAATTAATTTAATTTAAAAGGTGAGTTAATTAATAACACTGAACAACTGTTGTTCAGTGTTATTAATTAACTCACCTTTTAAATTAAATGAGGTTTTTAGTTTCTAATTTGTTCTTACTTTACAATCTTGTTGCTTCACTGTTAATAGCTTCAATATCCTTAATGCAAAGATTAATTTCATACTCACATTTAGAAACATAAATAACTGAACTATTACTTCTAAAATATAACAATACAGTCAAGAGTTTTATGGTCATCCACTTCTTTAACCACAAAATCTTTCACAGCAATAATACAATGGTATACGTCCAAATTTGCAGGAGAGTTTCCAGCTCTAGGCAATGAAAAACTGATGATATTGGCTTTAAACAATATGTATCTTTTTAGATAAAGAGCACCTTGTAATTAGTTAACAACAGTGTAATGGCAGTTGATATTTCAAAATCCTCCAGAATCAAAAAAAAAAAAAAAAAAAAGAAGGAAATCAGCAATTTTTTAGGAACAAATGACCTTGTATGATGATCTTTTTTCTTGTTCCTTGAGAAACCTTGAATGTTACATTAAATCACTGTGAAATAACATGCATTATTTCTGGGAAAATTCAGCAATAATCAGAATATATACAAATTTACAATTACACAGTTGTTCTGTACCTGTAAAGGGTTTTTTTTTTTGAAAATTGAAAACAGCCCAAAATGCCTGGTGAAGGGCAAAGGCTTCCTATAAAAAGGGAAAGCTGGTTTATCTTAGTGTGGTGAGCTATTCCGTGTTAGGTGTTGCACATGCTTATTGCCCACAATTCACTATTTAGTCTCTACACAGATGTGTCTCTCAGGATTTCCAGTTGCTTCTTCTTCACGCTACTTGCAACCACTGCTGTCCTGCATGCCCCTTGAAGAGGTCTGTCCATCTGCGTCTCCATCTTCCTTGTAGTCATTTTCCTATACAGAAGTCGCACATAGAAGCCTTGTATGCCCACCTGCTGTAATCTCGCCATGTGGCCTCCCCATTTCCATTTTAATCTTGTTGTTGTTAGCTAATGCTGGATTTCTGACAATGAAGTCATTAATCCTCTTGCTCTCCAATATTTTTCACTGATGGATGGGGCATTAGAAGTGGCCGGGCATATTTGAAGGTGGTCTCAATCCATTTCCTCTTGCAGATCACATAGAGGACAGAGTGGTGAAGAATATATCCCAATTCTGTTTAAATGTTTTGCCAGACAATCATGTCCTGTAATCAACCTGAAGGTTGCAACTGTTGTTTTTCGAGGATACTCAGGAATTACTGTTTGAATGTTTGGTAGTTCCCATCTTTTATTCTTTGATTTTTCATAGTAATATTTTGCAATAATTTTTTTGAATTCAGAGTTGACTAATCTTTTAGCTGCATAAAATGGTAGATTAACTATAGATTTCTGCACATTGCCAGTCAGCTTTCTCATTACCACTCAGTCCACAGTGAGCTGGTATCCATTGGAAGACTAGGTGTTTTTGAAGTGCTGTTAGATGGGTAAGGATTTTCCAACATTCTATAATTGTTTGGTTTTTTGGTGACAACTTGGAAGTAATTGCTATAATTGCTGCCCTGGAATCTGAGAGAATAACTGCTTGCTGAAAATGTGAAATTCTGTACAAAAGATTTTGTAGGGCCATTCGAATTGCTTCAATTTCTCCATCAAAGTTCGTAGTTCCATAACTTAAAGATTTGCAATAGGAAAAGAGGTGACATGTGACTCCAGCACCTGCTCCATCTTGGTTTGATATTAATGATCCATCAGTATAAATATGGAGCCATTCGTGTTCTGAAATCTAGTATGGGTTGTCTCTAATGCCAATAATTTTAGAACACTAGTTGGAGTATCACTTTTCTTAACTTCTTCTGTCAGGTGTAAATAATATGTGATGTCTAATGTTTGTGTCAGATTGACTTTAGATATGAAGTTTTCCTTTGAATTAGGAAGGTATACATTCTTCTTGATGTCTTGAATTTTGGAAAGAAAGCTCTCCTGAGTCTTTAGTGTATGTGTAAAATTTCTCTTGTAAAATGTATTGAATGGGAGTCTGATCAACTTTTCGTGTTGAATAAGAGCCGCTTTTTCTATTTCATGGGGCATTGGTTGGTTAGTATTTCCATAGCTGCTATTGGTGTGGTTTTGATAGCACCTGTAATTAATCTCAGACTTTGGTTTTGAAAGATTTTAATTTTTTTTGTGTTGGCTGTTACAAGAACTTCGCTGCAGTAAGTAAATAATGGCTTTATATATACATTGTATGTTGTGTTAAGAGTTGCTCTGGAACATCCCCACTTCATTCCTGTTAGACGTTTTAACAGTGAAAGGTGCCTCTCTGCTCTTTGTATTACATTTTCTATTTGTTTGGTCCATGTAAGTTTAGTATCAAATGTAACTCCTAAATACTTTGCTTCCTTTGTTTCTGGTAATTGTTGACCCTCAAAATTTGATTTTATTTTTAGTGGCTTTTTTCTTAGTGAAAAGATTTGGTAGTTTGATTTTGTTGTATTAAGTCATTAAATTTTCTTTGGTCCACCTTTGTAATTTGGTTAAGGACTGTTGCATGTTTTTTTTTCTAGTTCTGTACTTTTGCTTTTTGGTTTTGAAGTCCACATTACTAAGTCATCAGCAAATAGTGCACACTTCACACCTGATTCTTGTATTTGTTGTGGCAGATCGTTAATAAATATATTAGAAAGTGTTGTGCTGAGCACTGTGCCTTGTGGTAAGCCACGGTGTACTTGTTTGTATTTAGATATGTTTCTTCCATATCTGGTAGCAATAAAGCGTTGTATTAGGAAATGACATAGCCATGAAAACATTGGACCTTGTATCCCTATTTTTTTTACTTTCTTTAGTAGTTTTGTTCTGCATATAGAATCGTATGCACTTTGGAATTCTTGAAGCACACATAAATGGTGAGTTATGCAGTTTGGTGAAGTCCGTCAAATACATTTTCAAATACATTCATAAGGGCAGTGATGAGGATGTATTTGCTGTTCAAAATGCAAATGATAATGATGAAATAACACGTTATCAAATGAGCTGATATATTAGCAGCGATAAAGTAATTTGGCGCATTTTCAATTTTCCCACAAGCGAAAAAGATCCTGCTGTTATACATTTGAGCATACCCCTTGAAAATGGACATGTTTATTTCATGGAACAGATTGCTCTACAATAAACATTAACTGTCCCAAAAACAACACTGATTTTTTCAAGCTATGCAGCCGACTAGATATTTTTGGTCAATTTGCAAAGACATTAACTGATGTGCCACAATTTTTCACATGGAACAAACAGTTAAAAAATTGGGAGCCACGATTCAGTATCCAGTCCAAGGATACGTTGGTATATTCATGGCAAATACTTTAGGCAGATTATATACAGTCTATCCAAAGCAGTGCAAATGCTTTATTATTTTTTTGCTGTTGGTTAACATTCCTGAACCGACATTCTTTCAATATTTACTAACAGTCAATGGTATTTTGGATGACACATACTTTGATGCGTGTTACGAATTGCATTTACGGGAAGATGATAACCATTAGGATCTCACACTTGCAGATGCCATACTGAGTTCCTCTCCTAATCAAATTCATCAATTATTCGTTATATTACTTAAGACATGTTTTCCATCTGAAGCTTTTGCTCTCTGAGATAAATATAAAGATTCAATTAGTGAGGACATTCTAGATTGCTGATCAAGATCCCAAAATAGATTTTTCACCGGAAATATATAACAAGGCATTTTGGTATGCCATCACCTAAGCGCCCAGCAGCAGAAATTATTAGGAGCAATGTTCAGCATGAAGAACAGTTCAATATGACCTCTTTGACTACTTTTGTTGCTAATAATGAGCAACTGCTAACTGCTGAACAAACGAATACACACGATCAAATTAATTTGTCAATTGCAGCACAAGGTGGATTCTTCTTTTTTTTTTTGGACACAAGGTGGCAATGGCAAAACATTCCTCATCACACTTAGGTCACAAAACCATATTGTGTTGGCAATTGCTTCATCAGGCATCGCAGCGACCTTGCTTGATGGTGGGTGGACTGCGCATTCAGCACTCAAGTTGCCAGTGAACAAACACAATTAAAATTGAATTAAAAGTCCTACATGTGTGAATCTTTCACCTTCTCTTCTTTTTCTGGTTGCCATTTCCTGATTTATTCTGAATAACCTTATAAACTGACAAACTCGTTATCAAAGTTGGACAATGACTGCTGCTTCCCATGTATGATTAATTAAGCACGGCATCCTTGCCTTTCTGTTCTGCTTCGGTTCTGATTCAGTATCTGTTTCTGTCCCTGTTCTGGGCAGATGTGCCCTAGACTTAAGCTATGTAGACACCATACTCATTTGAACATCTGTTCAGCTATTTCATTCACTTGCCATTCAATATAATACCTCATTATGCAATGTTAAGTTGTACGAGGGTTGTCTGTAAAATAAGGTTCCCAAGGAATGCTGTTACAGGAGATCTGGCAACACTGGCATGTAGCTTGGTTCACCCTCTCCCAGTACCCTGCCCTGCGAGCTGTCTGCAATGCTCAGTCTTGGCTTGACAGCTGTTAGAAATGGAGCTTCCTCTTCTCCCGCCAGATGCAAATTACACATTTGTTGCATTTTTTGTGTGCAAAAAGACTGCATTGGGGGACATACATTCCCAACTTTGTGAAGTGTACGGGGAGTAGTGTATGAATGTACAACATGTGTGCAAATGGTGCAGAGAATTCAAAGACGGATGTACAGACGTCCAGGATGACCAATATTCTGGATGGCTATTGGTTTCGGACAAAACGATTGTGAAAGTGTAAGAAGCAATGCTGAAAGATCGAAAGGTGGTAGTTTGGGAGCCCTGTGAGATGATCCCTGATTTGAGTAAGACCAATTTTGACCAATCATTTAGGGTATACCAAGGTGGGTGGAGGCATGCTTACAAAGGGAGTGCATTTCCATCAGGGCAACGCTCGTCCACACATTGCCCATGTGACAACCAATCTCATCAACAAATTTGGATGGAATGTTGTCACATACCCTCCCTACAGCCCAAGTGACTACCATCTCTTCCCTGACTTGAAGAAACACCTGCGTGGAACACATTTCAGAACCGGAGAGGAACTAAAAGAAACTGTTTTAAGCTATCATTGCCATGCAGCGGGAGAGTTCTACGATGCAGGCATACAACACCACATGCAAAAATGCACTGATCAGAATGGCAAGTACGAGGCTGAAAAATAGGAAAAAGCCTAAGCTTTCCAAAAATGTATTATTCGATGTCAAATAAATGTTTTTCATTGTGAAAAAAGATTGGGAACCTTATTTTACGGACAACCCTCTTACAATGTTAATTTTCTATTTTCAACTCTACATATTTTTTGGATGTATAAATGTGGCTGAAATACTAATTGAATATAAATTGAATAATAAAATGTACCTGGAATGTGTTCAGTAGGGCTTCAAACTTGGTGCCTGCTTCATTGTCATGAACTCCTGGTCGCCAGTAATGCTGCTTCATTAGTTGTGCCAGTTCAACAAATTGCAAACAGTTATTCACTATTGTTATCATGTGGTGAGTAAAGTACAGTACCTGCAAAGAGATCAAAGTGTTGCTAAATGTTCTCATTACCTTTATTGCTATAGTGCAAAAATGCTATATTTTCTTGATTTAATTACTTACAAGTATTAGGAAGAAAGGAATTAATTTTAATGTTTAAATTCCTGTCTGCATAATTATCCATCAAATTTTCTGACAGTAATAACAATTATTAAGTCATCATGTTTTAGTCATTTACATTGAGTATAATTCTTAAGAATAATACTTTTCCTCAGATTCATTCATAAATCAGTTTGTGTTCAGGGATCAAAAAACAGGCTCAGAGTATACTTAATGATAAAGCATTTAAATTAAATCTGGTGGATTACAATTACTTGAGTATAGAAGAGACTTAGCAGTATAGTAACCGCTTTTTAGAGAGCAGCATATTTTTATGTTTTGGCAGTCACATCGCTCTCTCACAACCCCCAGAATGTCTGGAAGACCACATCTGTCGTTGGTTTACGCGTCTCACCGACTTGACTGGGAGACTTATCAAAATAAATTCGCCGACCATATCCTCTGATCACCAATCAGAGGACGTATTACATGCCATGACAGGTCAGCATGTTAGGGGTTAAGATTTTATAGAGAAATGGAGAGGTTGGAAAAATAAAGACTCCCTAGCTCTAGGGAACCCTAATAGCATCGGGGTCGGAAGAGAACAAGAGATAACCAAGGTAAGGTCAGATGGAAAAGTTACAGTGAGGAGCAAAACACCAGTAAGTGGAAGTAATGTTCTGCTCAGCTTGGGTACCTTGTGGTTGCCATTCACATATCCCCTAGACGGAGACCCCTGGGGTCATAAATATAAAAAATAAAACTGGTCAAATGTTTGATTGTCAGTGTGTAACCACTTCTTCATTTTTACTTCTGTAATCAGCATAGAGGGGTAGAACTTAGATAAGTTATTTGTGCATCTTTCAATTGTTGTTAAAATGAGTCATTTACCCACAAAACGATATTAAATAATTGAATTCCAGTGTGTCTATTGGAAT
Organism: Tenodera sinensis; assembly: GCA_030765045.1. Classification (NCBI taxonomy): domain Eukaryota; kingdom Metazoa; phylum Arthropoda; class Insecta; order Mantodea; family Mantidae; genus Tenodera; species Tenodera sinensis. The sequence continues at coordinate 60,545,280 of CM060965.1, read as the reverse complement.
AATTTGTGGACATGTTTGGCAATCACACACAGCGGAAAGTCAGCAATGTTGACTGTATGTTTTCCAAAGAGCTTAACTTGTTGAGCTGGAAGTGTCCAATCTTCATATTCAACTTCAGCTCTATTTCATTGTTATATATGTGAAAACTATTTGGCATTTACATAATTACGTAATTATGAGGAGACCAAAGAAGTGTAAAGGTTTAAAATTTGCCCCACTATGATTATCTAAACAAATTACTTGATGCCCTTAGGACCAAGGATTGCTTTGTCACCAAACAATACTTATAGGCCAAGCACAATTTCTAGAACTGTCACTGATGTTTCATGTCCTCCTTTGTTAACATCAGACTTGTCACCCATTACTAGCAATAGACAGCAGGAAATTACTATTACATGCAATAAAGGAGAGGATTCACTAGATCATTCCACAATAACTTCATAAAGAACGAGGGGAGATAAATTAAATTTCATCATTTGAGTTTTAAAACCTAACCATGTAATGTCAGGACAGAATCATCACATGCAACAAATAACAACCAGAATTTCCACTCACCATTACAACAGAAGTCTCTGCAGCGTTACCAACTGTCTTCCTACAAAGTCTGCCACTCGAGTAGACATCTTCTCACCATTAACGTGCCTGGTTGTATCAAACTTACATGGACCAAATAAATAGAAAATGTAATACAAAGAGCAGAAAGGTGCCTTTCATTGTTAAAATGACTAATATGAATGAAGTGGGGATGTTCCAGAGAAACTCTTAACACAACATACAGGGCTTTCGAACCGGTTCTTCATTGCTGCCTTTTGCCTGTGCGAGTTTGAAACTGCTGTGGCTGGGTACAAGCTGCACGTATAACATGTATAAAAATCTTACATTGTAGAAACTGCTGGAAATGTTGTCCCTCCTCCGCTATACAGGCATTATATTGGGAAAACACATTCTGATTCACACAATTAAGTTGGGCAACTGTAACGTCTCTGATTTCACTTGTAATATTTCGTTTTAGTTCTTCCAATGTGTGAGGTTTTTTCTCGTAAACTTTGTCTTTCAGGTTACCCCATAAGTAAAAATCACACACTGTTAGATCAGGGGAGCGAGAGGGCCATACCCAGCACTAATCACTCTATCTTCAAACACTTTCCTCATTTTATTCATGGTCTGTACGGGCAGTAAAAGAATCTTGTTCAAACCACCCATATGATTTCTCTTCTTCTGTCAGTTCACGAAAAAATGGGGTCAAAATGTCATTTCGGTACCTCTTTATTTACAGTCTGGACCTAAAATATTGGGCCAATTATACATCTAGCGCTAACAGCACACCAAACTCCAACTCTCCGATCATAATGAGGGATTTCTTGAACGCGATGTGGATTTTGAAATGCTCAATACCGACTGTTATGAGTGTTCACACGACCATCTAGATGAAATCACCCCTCATCTGAAAAGAACAGAAGCTGTGAATTGATTAAACCATCGTTCACGACATTGCCAGCATTTTCTATAATGTAAGATGTTTACACGTGTTTTACGTGCAGCTTATTAGAAGCGGCAAACCCGGCCGCGGCAGCTTCACAAACTCACGCAGGCAAAAGGCCGTGCAGCGGTGAAGAACCAATTCGAAAGCCCTGTACAATGTGTATATAAAGCCATTATTTACTTGCTGCAGTGAAGCTGTTGTAACAGCAAATACAAAAAAAAATTCAAATCTTTCAAAACCAAAGTCTGAGATTAATTACAGGTGCTATCAAAACCACACCAATACCAGCTATGGAAATACTAACCAACCAATACCCCATTGAATATGAAATAGAAGAAGCAGCAACTCTTATTCAGCACGAAAAGTTGATCAGACTCCCATTCAATACATTTTACAAGAGAAATTTTACACATACACTAAAGACTCAGGAGAGCTTTCTTTCCAAAATTCAAGACATCAAGAAGAATATATACCTTCCTAATTCAAAGGAAAACTTCATACCTAAAGTCAATCCGACACAAACATTAGACATCACATATTATTTACACCTGACACTAGAAGTTAACTAGTGTTCTAAAATTATTGGCATAAGAGACAATCCATACTAGATTTCCAGAACACGAATAGCTCCAGATTTATACTGATGTATCATTGATATCAAACCGAGATGGAGCAGGGGCTGGAGTCACATGTCACTTCTTTTCCTATTACAAATCTTTAAGTTATGGAACTACAAACTTTGATGGAGAAACTGAAGCAATTCGAATGGCCCTACAAAATCTTTTGTACAGAATTTCACATTTTCAGCAAGCAGTTATTCATTCAGATTCCAGAGCAGCAATTATAACAATTACTTCCAAGTTGTCACCAAAAAACCAAACAATTAAGAATGCTGGATAATCCTTACCCATCTAACAGCACTTCAAAAACACCCAGTCTTCCAATGGATACCAGCTCATGTGGATTGAACGGTAATGAGAAAGCCGAGTTTCTTGCAAAAAAGGGTACCAGCAGTGTACAAAAATCTATAGTACCATTTTATGCAGCTAAAAGATTAGTCAACTCTGAATTTAACAAAATTATTGCAAAATATTACTATGAAAAATCAAAGAATAAAAGATGGGAACTACCAAACATTCAAACAGTAATTTCTGAGTATCCTCGAAAAACAGCAGTTGCAACCTTCATGTTGATAACAGGACATGATTGTCTGGCAAAACATTTAAACAGAATTGGGATATATTCTTCACCACTCTGTCCTCTATGTGATCTGCAAGAGCAAATGAACTGAGACCACCTTCAAATATGCCTGGCCACTTCTAGCGCCCCATGCATCAGCGAAAAATATTGGAGAGCAAGAGGATTAATGACTTCATTGTCAGAAATCCAGCATTAGCTAACAACACAATTCCTTGAGTTTTTCTATCCACTTCTGTCATACTTTGTTACTACTCTAACAAAAACATATTCTATCTACTTCATGTAGAACAAGACAAATATTTGCAGAAATAGTTTCATTACACTTTTAAGCACAGATACAATGAAGATACAAGGAGCTGAAGCAAGATTGGATTAGACTGCGTTCAGCGAGTTCACTTGTACTAAAGGAAATGTCTAGAGCGGAGTGCATACCATAGGCAGATGATAGATATATAGGGACACCAGTGTTCAACAGAATTAAGCCAGACATATCGCAAACATCTGCTACAAGGCACCCACGAGCATCGTCATTGTCAGAGCCCCAGTGAGTGTGCTTGGCATTCAGATCGCCAAGAAGGATGAGCAGTGGCAGAATCTGTGCCAAGAGAGTCTGAAGATCATGCTTGTGTACGACACTGATAGGTGGCAGATTAGACATTACAAACAAAGAAATAGATGCTCTGCACCTGTACGTGCACTGCTACAGCTTGCAGCGGCATGTTAAGTGGTATGCTGGTAACAGATGTTACCAAAATAGCCACACCATGGCATGCTCGTTCATCAGCTGCAGAGTCATGTATACATATATGCCAAAAAATCACGAAGACAGGGAGTGTGGTTAGGGTGCAAATGGGTTTCTTGTAGACAGTTGATTGATGGAGTGTGTTGAGAAACTAGATACTGTATGTCCGGAACACGTGTCCGGAACCCATTAACATTCCACTGGATTACTATCATAGTAAACAGAGATTAGTACATTGTCTTTATATTTTTACTTTCCCTACTGGTAAGTAGAGGAAGTATTGTATTCCACCCAAAAATTCTATGTCGAGATTTCACCGGAAATATGTTTTGAGACCCCCTGAACCCAAAAAAAGCATTTTTAGAAAACGGTGCGGTGCGGTGCGGTGCGGTGCGGTGCGGTGCGGTGCGGTGCGGTGCGGTGCGGTGCGGTGCGGTGCGGTGCGGTGCGGTGCGGTGCGGTGCGGTGCGGTGCGGTGCGGTGCGGTGCGGTGCGGTGCGGTGCGGTGCGGTGCGGTGCGGTGCGGTGCGGTGCGGTGCGGTGCGGTGCGGTGCGGTGCGGTGCGGTGCGGTGCGGTGCGGTGCGGTGCGGTGCGGTGCGGTGCGGTGCGGTGCGGTGCGGTGCGGTGCGGTGCGGTGCGGTGCGGTGCGGTGCGGTGCGGTGCGGTGCGGTGCGGTGCGGTGCGGTGCGGTGCGGTGCGGTGCGGTGCGGTGCGGTGCGGTGCGGTGCGGTGCGGTGCGGTGCGGTGCGGTGCGGTGCGGTGCGGTGCGGTGCGGTGCGGTGCGGTGCGGTGCGGTGCGGTGCGGTGCGGTGCGGTGCGGTGCGGTGCGGTGCGGTGCGGTGCGGTGCGGTGCGGTGCGGTGCGGTGCGGTGCGGTGCGGTGCGGTGCGGTGCGGTGCGGTGCGGTGCGGTGCGGTGCGGTGCGGTGCGGTGCGGTGCGGTGCGGTGCGGTGCGGTGCGGTGCGGTGCGGTGCGGTGCGGTGCGGTGCGGTGCGGTGCGGTGCGGTGCGGTGCGGTGCGGTGCGGTGCGGTGCGGTGCGGTGCGGTGCGGTGCGGTGCGGTGCGGTGCGGTGCGGTGCGGTGCGGTGCGGTGCGGTGCGGTGCGGTGCGGTGCGGTGCGGTGCGGTGCGGTGCGGTGCGGTGCGGTGCGGTGCGGTGCGGTGCGGTGCGGTGCGGTGCGGTGCGGTGCGGTGCGGTGCGGTGCGGTGCGGTGCGGTGCGGTGCGGTGCGGTGCGGTGCGGTGCGGTGCGGTGCGGTGCGGTGCGGTGCGGTGCGGTGCGGTGCGGTGCGGTGCGGTGCGGTGCGGTGCGGTGCGGTGCGGTGCGGTGCGGTGCGGTGCGGTGCGGTGCGGTGCGGTGCGGTGCGGTGCGGTGCGGTGCGGTGCGGTGCGGTGCGGTGCGGTGCGGTGCGGTGCGGTGCGGTGCGGTGCGGTGCGGTGCGGTGCGGTGCGGTGCGGTGCGGTGCGGTGCGGTGCGGTGCGGTGCGGTGCGGTGCGGTGCGGTGCGGTGCGGTGCGGTGCGGTGCGGTGCGGTGCGGTGCGGTGCGGTGCGGTGCGGTGCGGTGCGGTGCGGTGCGGTGCGGTGCGGTGCGGTGCGGTGCGGTGCGGTGCGGTGCGGTGCGGTGCGGTGCGGTGCGGTGCGGTGCGGTGCGGTGCGGTGCGGTGCGGTGCGGTGCGGTGCGGTGCGGTGCGGTGCGGTGCGGTGCGGTGCGGTGCGGTGCGGTGCGGTGCGGTGCGGTGCGGTGCGGTGCGGTGCGGTGCGGTGCGGTGCGGTGCGGTGCGGTGCGGTGCGGTGCGGTGCGGTGCGGTGCGGTGCGGTGCGGTGCGGTGCGGTGCGGTGCGGTGCGGTGCGGTGCGGTGCGGTGCGGTGCGGTGCGGTGCGGTGCGGTGCGGTGCGGTGCGGTGCGGTGCGGTGCGGTGCGGTGCGGTGCGGTGCGGTGCGGTGCGGTGCGGTGCGGTGCGGTGCGGTGCGGTGCGGTGCGGTGCGGTGCGGTGCGGTGCGGTGCGGTGCGGTGCGGTGCGGTGCGGTGCGGTGCGGTGCGGTGCGGTGCGGTGCGGTGCGGTGCGGTGCGTCGCGTCGCGTCGCGTCGCGTTGCGTGGGTGTGTGGACATCATAACTCAAAAACGAAAGTTTGGTTAAAAATCAGAGTTGGTATTTAAGTTTAATATCTTTCTAGGATACGACAAAGTTTTTGAAGAAAATAGCGCTGCCCTAAACTGCCCTATACATGGAAAATTTTTCGAAAATTTTGCTTTTCTTGAAAATGGATTTAACAATTTTGATTAAAATGTTATATAATGAGACATTTTTATGATAAATGAAATGTATATCTTGAATTTTCTGGCTGTAGCCCCTGTAGTCATATTTACTCTGGAAGACTTTTGCATAACTGGTAAACCATTAGAGATAGACAGAATCATACTATACAAAAAATGTAGATCTTGCTAAAATACACAATAAATTTGTTTGTAGAGTGAACTATTTCGGAGATATTCCTTGTTATGTGTGTGAGTTTTAGAAAGCTTAAAAATGTTTGTGAAATGGAACATTGGTGTTTATTTTTTTATTTGTTAAGTGTGCAAAGAGAACGGAATCTCAAAGCTTTAAAAGATCTGACTGTCGCTGCACAAAGCCTACTGTATTCTAATATTCCCCTTGCACCTACAAGGAAATAAGCAATAAGATAATTTGTACAAATGTTTATCTCAACTAACACGACGAAGATATAGGAATATAAGAAGAAGAACTGGAACTTAAAAATTCAATGCCACAACTGGGATTTGAACCACAGACCTTCCATTGGGGTAATTGTTTCTGATGTGAGACTGCCTTTGTGGTTTACCAGGAGAAATACAAACTGGCTTGAGAATTTAATGCCATTCTGTTCAAATCCCAGTTGTGGCATTGAATTTTTAAGTTCCAGTTCTACTTCTTAAACTTTGCCCACACACGGCTTGTGTGTTTAAAAACACCAACAGTAAGTTTGTTGGCATAAATAAATAATAATATAGGAATAAAAGTTTGTAAGAATGGTTAGTACAAGAGTAGAGAAAGTTATGTGAGTGCAGCACATCAGATTTTTCTGTTTCATCTTAAGCTTAACAAACCTTGGATGCAGTATGTGAGTTTTGCCATCCTCTGGTGACTCCGATGTTCGGGAGTGTGAAGATCTCCTGCGGCTTGTGGAACGGGACTTCATGGAGTATGTGCGGCTGCTGGCACAAACAGTAGATCTAGAACTGTGGCTGTCGGCAGGTTGGCTACGGCTAGCTGTCTTGTGAGCTGGAGTCTGCATGGTGGAAGATGTAATTGTCACTGCAGGTGTGGCACAAGACAGTGGAGGAGCACTCACTGGTAAGTCTGTCTGTGTCATAGCATTGGAGACGGGAACGTGCTGGATCACAGGGTCACAGGTACATGTGGTGTCCTCATGGGCTGGTGAACCACAACGCTCACAAAGAGCAGGATTGTTACATGATGCCTTAGTATGTCCGAACTTCTGACACCGAAATCAGTGCATAGGGTTCGGAACATACTGACACACCACGGCTCGTTCGTACCCACAGAATATATATTCTAGCAACTAGTTCCCTTAAACGTGAGGAACACTGTGCGTAAGGGAGACTCTAAGCCATTCATCTTCCGAGTGAGGCGGTAGGCTTGACACTCCTGTTGGTCAGATAGGCCGCTTGCAATATCCTTGTTTGACAGACCGTCCAGACTGGAGGTGGTGACAACTCTCTGCATGAGCTTAGCAATTTGTGTGGGACTACCTGGATGGGGTAGGAGCCCCATTTAAAAATTTCTGGCACTTCTGCGGTGGTCCCTTCTACCAAAAGCATTGACTTCTCATTTTGTGTAAAAAGGGCTAAGATCCTTCATTGTTTTCCGTTCACAAGCCAAGGTCATTGCTAAAACACTGTCGAAATGGGGAGGGGGGTTTAGCGCAGATGCATGATGAATTGGACTCCCATGAACCGTCCGTGTTAGCCTGCCATCTGAGGACCAAATCTCCACAGTCTCTGCCACCATGGAGACCCCTCTATGACTGATCTCAAAGCGTAAGTCAGAGGGACTACCCTCCAATCTCCACTGCTTGTCCACATGGATAAACCGTTCACCACGCACACCCCGGTTTTATGCTCCAACCACAGGAATAACTGCCTGTGGCTCCCCACTTTAGGTCACACTGCCTCAACGAAGTCAGCGTGGATTCAGGGAACTTGTAGTTGATTATACCGGGGTTCTGTAAGTGGTAAGACGTCCGGCTGATGTTACTAACCTAATGGCACACGGCCATCGGGGAATTAACACAGGCTGGGCATTCAGAGAGCTACGTGGCCTTCAAATGATAATAATTAACAAACTATTAGAGCAAATGAAACAAACTACATGGCAATCATATGTGTGTGTGTGTGTGTGTGTGTGTGTGTGTGTGTGTGTGTGTGTGTGTGTGTGTGTGTGTGTGTGTGTGTGTGTGTGTGTGTGTGTGTGTGTGTGTGTGTGTGTGCGTGCGCGCGTGCATGTATGCGTGCATGTAAACATCTGACTACTGATTCAGGTTCCTCTATTCCCCTTATACCTATGACAAAATGCACCTATTTCTACTAATGCTTAACTTGATTAATATGAAGTACTGAAAAAAACAACAATATGCAAATCAATGAAAAACTGAAGCTATTGACTGAAGTAATATAATACCTATCATCCCTAATGATGGTGACCAGGATATATAGTTGGAACATTGATAATGTAAATAAAAATTCACAAAACCTTGGTCTGCCTTTAATATGAGAGGTGTCTCAAAAGTAAGTTACACTACTTTTTTGGAAAATAACAAAACATTTAAATATTATAAAAAGCTTATATTTCGAAAGCTACATTCAGTAACTATTTTTCTACATAATCTCCTTGAGTCTCAACTCATTTTTGTTACCCTGATACCAATTTTTTTAATCTAGCGTCAAACCACTCTCACTCCAAACTTGCTAGCCATCTTTCCACCTCTTGTTTTAACTCATTTACGAAGCACCTTCTCCTGAGTTGTTGCTGCAGCTGTGGAAAAAGATGGTAATCACTTGGTTCAAGGTTAGGTGAGTAGGGTGGATGATCGAAAACATCCCATTGAAACTGCTCAAACAAGGCTTGAGTTTCATGAGCAGCATGCAGGCAAGCACTATCATGGAACAGAAAAACTGTTTTGCTCAACTTTTCCCTTCTTTTGTTTTGAATTGCCCTTTTGAGTTTTCTCAGCATCTCACAATAGCATGCAGCTGTCATTGTGGTCCCACAGGGGAGATAATCAATCAACAGTACTCTATTTGAATCCCAGAATATCGTTGCCATAAGCTTGCCAGCCAATGCAACAACTTTTGTCTTTTTTTGGTGTTGGCTCATCGTTTCGTTTCCACATCTGCACTAAATGATCGACACCAATGAGAAACCATTGGTCTTGACATAACATCCTTACCGTACGCACTGCAGAACTTGCAATGAATTTCAGTCGCACATTTATCTTTTGTCGTCAAAAAAATATTACAACAAGAACTTCACAATCAGTGATAGGAGCGAGTGGAGTCTCCATTGCTACTGCTACTTTAATGTCCAAACAGTAAAGTAGATGCTGAGGAATTTTACAGTGCTGCCACTACACTCAGATCTAGGTACCCTGTGACTCCAGACTTTTCCTGCCTACTGCACGGATTAAAAAAGATAGTGTAACTTACTTTTGAGACACTCCTGGTACAACTAAACCAAAGATAAGTGAAGCTTAGTTTATGAATATTTATTATATTTGCTGAGAAAATTATGCTTTGTATGCAGGCATTGTACACCCTTTTTGCATTAATTGGACCTCAAAACATGTATTTTAGATGAAAATTCAATTTCTTTTGGGTGGAGTACAATATTTCCTCTACCTACCATATGTTAATAGGGTAAATAATAGCAACATGTTACTTTTACCTTACTTCTGTCTTCAAAATGCCGTATTTTGAACTCAACTATGGCATCACGGTACATTTTACCATATTTTGTAACCTGATCCATACCCAGAAGAAGAGCCTTAAATGTAAGGTCTTGGCTGAAACAAATGAATAAAATTTCAAAAGCACCAATAACCATACAGGTAATATTAAAATCTAGTAATTATATAATTCAGAGAAAATGTATAAAATAGCAAAGTTTAATTACACTAGCCAACAGTGAAAATGTAACTGAGATGAAATGTTTGTTAACTATACTGTCCACGCTAACTGTAAAGGTTAATTATACTAGTCATTAGTGAAAATGTTAATTGAGATGAAATAAATGTTTGTTAACTATATTGACCACTCTAATAATGAAAACGACAATCAAAAACTCAAATTAGGTCTCATTCCAAGTTAAAGGGGTACATTTAATTATACTTATATTTTATTAGCACTCTTGCCAATTCCTTCCCATATAGGCTTTGAAGTCGTGCTTATGGTAGACTGACGAAGTTTCAGGCAACAATAGCTGTGTGTGTTTTGTTGTTATTTTTAGCCCAGGTTCATAGTAACAAGGGGAAGGGAGGAGAGAAGCATGTTTCACTTAAGCATAGTTTCATCTGTTACAAGCTGTGTTCTGGTCGTGTGCTGGAAGAAAGAAACATTGGCCTCAGTGTCAATCACTTGAACCAGGATCTCACAATGTTATGCAGAAACACTTGTCAAATCCAAGAATATAGTTCTTCATGCTCTTTATATAAAATTGGGTCTAATCAAAAACTCTGTTAAGGCCATGGACAAAACTGGGGAAGCATTTATTTACTTGCATGAGAAATTTCGACGTCTTAGTGAGGCGAAAATAAAAGAGGGGATTTTTGTGGGTCTCCAGATATGCAAACTGTACAAAGAAGAGCATTTCAACACTATCCTGAAAGGTGATAAAAAGTTAGCTTAGGGTGCCTTTGTTCAAATGTCAACAAACTTTCTAGGAAATAAGAGGGCAGAAAACTATAAGGATCTTGTGGCAAATTGTCTGTACTGCTAAAATAGACCAGGTTGCAACATCTCCTTAAAGTTATATTTCTTAGATTCCCATTTGGACTTCTTTCCCGACAACTGTGATGCTGATGCTGTAAGCGACGAGATGAGGAATGCTTCCACCAGGAAATTTTGGATGTGAAAATGAGATACCAGGGAATGAGATATCAGGGATAGTAGAGTGTACGAGTGAAGTGTATCGTATCAATGTTAGCTGACTGTTGCCAGGATACTAATCAGGGAACTGTCAGCAGAAAACTACAAACCCCATGCAAAGTGGTTGCACTTTCAGTGACTTTCCTCCAAGAGAGGTAAATACATGCATAAGCTTATATAGGCAATGATGTATAGTTATTAAACTAGGGTTGTCCATAAAATAAGGTTCCCAAGGATCTGCAGTTGCAAGGAACGCTGTTACAGGAGATCCGGCAACACTGGTGTGTAGGTTGGTTCTCCCTCTCCCAGTACTCTGCCCTGCGAGCTGTCTGCGATATTCAGTCTTGGCTTGGCAGCCGTTAGAAATGGAGCTTCCACTCACTTCTCCCACCACTTGCGAATTACACTTTGTGTATAAAAAACCTGCACTGGTGGACATTCATTCCCAACTGTGTGAAGTGTATGAAGAGCAGTATATGAGCGTACAACAAGTGTGCAAATGGTGCAGAGAATTCAAAGACAGATGTACAGACATCCATGACGACCACGTTCTGGACGTCTATCGGTTTTGGACGAAATGTTTGTGAAAGTGGAAAAAGAAATGCTGAAAGATCGAAGGGTGACAGTTCGGGAGATCTGCGAGATGACCAATCCCTGATGTCAGTAAGACCTATATTCACAACATTTTGACAGATCATTTAGGGTATACCAAGGTGGGTCCCGAGAATGCTTACGAAGGACCATAAGAAAACGTGTTGAAGTGGGCCGTGAATTTCTTCAGGGCTACGACCAATCTCATCAAGAAATATCGATGGGATGTTGTCAAACACACTACTTACAACCCAGACCTAGCTCCAAGTGACTACCATCTCTTACCTGACTTGAAGAAACACCTGGGTGGGACGCATTTCAGAACCAGAGAGGAACCGAAAGAAACCGTTTTAAGCTATCTTTGCCGTGCGGTGGGAGAGTTCTATGATGCAGGTATACAAAAGATGGTACACCACATGCAAAAATGCATTGATCAGAATGGTGATTATGTCGAAAAATAGTAATGTGTAGTATTCTTGGCTTGGAGTAATGCATATAGCACTAGGTGAGAATATAAAGTGTTTAATTAAAGCATATAACATGACACTATGAGAAACTATGTTGCTCAACAAAGTATGCTGAGTTTGGTGTAAAGTCTTGCATTTTAAAGTCCTCTTTTTGAGTTATGAACATTGGTATGAATGAATGAATGAATGAATTTTATTTGTACCAATTCTTTTACATAACTTTTACAATTATCCTACTCTAACCTAAACTACATACAAATTTTACATAACCTTATTGCTACCTTGGTTTGCATGGCACCCAGGCCATTTGCCTCCCAGGTAGCTCTGATCAATCTATTCCATCTTATATTAATTAATTGTCCCTCTCCCCCACTCTGCCTTCTTCATTTACACTCTTTACTTTTCTTGCCCATTTTTCTCTTACTTTCTTCAAAAACTCACCTGTACTTCTAACCTTCCTTTCCTCTTTCACTGTTAACATTTTTATGGCTACCATTTTCCTCTCTATTTTTTCCCATTTTTTCTCCCAAACCTTTTTCCTCCATAATGCTAATTCTTTACATTCTGTCAAATAATGTTCTATACTTTCTTTCTCACCGCACATTTCACATATTCCTATTTTACCGCTTCTTGCCCCTCTTAAAAATATTGCTCCTGTTCTCATCCACGCTAGTCCTTCTTTTTCCTGTCTGTTACAATAATCCACATATGGTTCTCGCCCCCATCCTCTTTTTATTTGCTTGTAGAATTGTAATGATTTCTTGTTTTCTAAACTTCCCCATATCTCTTGTCTTTCTATGTCTTCTACCCTACACTTTACTAGTTTATCTACATTACTTTCATTTCTTTCTTCAAGTTTCCATATATCTCCCATTCCTATTTTCTCCATAATTTTTCCAACCCCTGCCCACCAACTGTTTTCATTCTCTAGATTTTTTTGTTGCTTCATACACAATTTTAAAATTTCTCCATCTTCTTTAACCAAACATTTATACCAAAATTTTATTATTCTCTCCATTATTATTCCTTTCCTTCTTGTTTTCCCAAGCTCTACCAAGGCCACTTCTCTTGGCGCCGATCTCGGTAGTCCCAATAATTCTTTGCAGAACATTCTATACATATGATCTACCTTCTTGTTTATATCTGTGGCCCCCCAGATCTCTACTGCATAAAGCATGAACATTGGTATAAGGACCCTGCTACTTGCTCTGTCATGGCAACATTGCAACTGCCCCTAGGATCTATTTGGCTCATCCTTCCTCTTGGGGGTTGCCTCGTAAGGAACACAGGCACAAAAGATCGCCTTTCAGTCAAGGTGCTAAGTCCCCCTCTGCAAATTGTCAATGATTCATGTGGATATTGGTTCATCCTAATGATAGTTATTGCTAGTAAATGAGAGAGAGTAGCAGTGCAGATATGCACATATGCAACAACAACCTCCCACAATGTGTAATATACTTCAAAGATACTGTAAGTATAATTTAGTCCAGGCACACTTGATATCCAGCTTTACCACAATCTAAACCAATCCATGTCATAAATACCTAACAATACCAACTCACAATTTCTAATTTAGTAAGCTGTATGTACTGTTTGATAAGTGCTTTATTGCAAAGTACACAGAAAAACAAATAATATATTTTCTCAGTACCTGATTGTTTTTGTAACCTGAAGGTTTTGATCTATCATTTGGAATATAATGACAGGTGCTGAAGTATGGAAGAAACCTTGGTCATCTCCTTCAGGAGCAGTTCCACTGTTCCATTCTGCTCTTTCTGTTTCCAAAGTCTTTTGCATCCATTCAACATAATTGTTTTCCATATTCTATAATAACAGAAGACCATCACTGTATAACATATATAATAGTGTAACTGCTGTATGCAATCTATACTAATATTAGAAAGAGAGGGAGCATAAATAATCTTAATAACTGCTCAACTTATTTGATAATTCTTTTAATATAAAAGGAACTGTTTTCCTATAGTCATAAGCCAGCACCTAATTTTAATTCATAAATGATTAAAGGCCTAAAAAGGATTCAAAAAGCCTGAATGTTACCTTATTTTATTGATGATTACAAAATATGTGCTACTTCCAAAATTTTTAACTTGGTGACCTGAGATTGGAGAATCCTTATATTAATCTGTTTAGCCCCTAGCTCACTGCACAATGATGTCAGGAGTTTCACTATTATGTAAAAATTGTGAGCTTTTAATTTATTAAATAATTACGCACAAAAGAGAAGGTATAAAGTTTTACCATTTCACCCACCTACTTTGATTACTCACAAAACTGCATAATCATTTCAATGATTTTTTCAACACCAAAAGGTATTTGAAGGCTATATCTCATTTACAGAACTCAGAAGACTGTCAGAGGGAGGTTGAGGAAATAAGAAATACATGTGACAGTTCTTCTGATTATCCTCCCCATATGGAGATCTGACACCTCCTAGCCGAGTGGATAGATCATTTCACTTCTCACCAAGGCAGCCTGGGTTCGATCCCAGGCAACCTCATGTGGGATTTGTGGTGGGATTTGGGGCTGGGGTGGGTTTCCTCTGGTTTCCCCCGCCATCTCATTCCACCGGTGCTCCATCTTCATTCCATGTATCATTAGTGTCACCACCTGCAGTGCCGTATGAAGTAAAAACGAGCATTAAACACTGTGAAAAAAAACTCCTAGCTAGTGCCTACAGTCAGATGCCTATGGGGAGCAGATGAACCTATGGACCGGACAGAATGAAGACCAGGAAGTGGGTGGTCAACCAAGCAAAATGTATGAGAGTGAGGAAGAGGATGATATGAAATGCAGGAGAAATCGATTTTGTATTTAGAAGACCATAGGAGTGTCAGATTAGTGTCTCTCTGACTTCCATGTAGTAAACATCATGAGATAGGACGTTATTAAGTACAGGATCTGCTTGCATTATCAGCAGTCTCTTGCTTACGTTTATTTCAAGTAGAAAACAGAGATGTTACCCCCATCATGACAGCTAAGTGAAGACAAGAAATGTTCTAGAGCCTTTATCCTGCAGAAATTGTTAAAATCTTAAGAACTTTCATACATTACTACCAGCAAAGGGAAAATTTACCTGTAAATACTGTTGCTGCAGTTTGTCTATCACAAGATTATTTAATAGTGGACCAATGGAAGATGTGTCTATATTTAGCTCAGGATGCTGCATCAAATCTGGTCCTGCATAAGTGTTCATGATCCAAGACAGCATAGAGACATACTCATTACCTTCCAATCCATTCTGTATCACTTCCAGCAACTGCAAGCACAGTAATAATTATTAAAATAACATGAAATCAAAGCTTGGAGATACACCATGCAGTATGTCTTTAATTTTCATATAACTAACATCTGTTCTGATTATAAGACTCTTTAAAGTATATGTAATTACTCACATGACGAGAGAGACTGGTGTGATACATGTTGACAAATTTATTCATAATATCATAATGAGGAGGAAAGCACGGAATACAGAGTGTCTTTACAACCCTCAAATCTTCCAGGATCAACTGCCTTGTGAGCTGAAATTATTACATCACAATCATTTTTGGAGTTACAAATCAAAAGAGAAGTAAAACATTATGGCAACATATTTCATTTTTTAAAATAAACCTAAAATATAAGTATAAAACGTTTCTTGTGATAATAACAAATATTGGGCTTTTCGATCTAAGTCAGAACTAGCTCTCATCCTGTGCTAATTATCTGTTGGAAATTTGGTGTGTGATTAGTATAAGATGCATAGTTATTAATTGGTCCTGTTTTTTATGAGCAGACAGTAAATGGGAAGCAGTATCAAAATGAATTTCTGACTCTATTCTGTTTAATCAGCTGACATAAGAAGATAAATAATAAGGAGGTTTCAACAACATTAACCACTGCTCATGCCACAAGGAGTCCATGAGTAAAATTAGGGTGAAGGTAAGAATGATAGTACTGGTGTATGGTCTTTTTACTTTCCAGACCTAGCACTTTATAATGTTTGTTTGAAGGACAAAGAATATTACACAAATCATCATGAAATAGAAGAACTCAAAGAAAATATAAATTAAATAATAGAGACTATAAGCTTCACTTGTCTTAGTATTTGCTGCAAATTCTTGAAATCAAAGACAGACGGCAGTTGCTTGAATTATTATTCATATCATTGGTGCCACATTTGTTTATGCTGGTCGCTATTGCAACCAATGCAAAAATACTTAAATTTCTGTGTGTTACCAATCGCTGAAAACAAAAATTTGTTAACAAAATCAATCATTTCAAAATTCATTACAATGTCCTTATTTTTCAAAATGAATATCTTTTCCCAAACCATTAAATCTATGACTCCAAGACTGATTGTGACTCATAAAGGAAGAATTAGTAGAGGAAATAGTGTGAATGTATGGTAATGTATACATACATAATGTATACATTATTCAACACGAAAAGTTGATCAGACTCCCATTCAATACATGGCACAAGAGAAATTTTACACATACACTAAAGACTCAGGAGAGCTTTCTTTCCAAAATTCAAGACATCAAGAAGGATGTACACCTTCCTAATTCAAAGGAAAACTTCATATCTAAAGCCAATCCAACACATACATTAGACATCACATATTATTTACACCTGACAGAAGAAGTTAAAAAAAGTGATACTCCAACTAGTGTTCTAAAATTATTGGCATTAGAGACAATCCATACTAGATTTCCAGAACATGAGTGGCTCCATATTTATACTGATGGATCATTAATATCAAACAAAGATGGAGCAGGTGCTGGAGTCACGTGTCACCTCTTTTCCTATTACAAATCTTTAAGTTATGGAACTACTAACTTTGATGGAGAAATTGAAGCAATTCGAATGGCCCTACAAAATCTTTTGTACAGAATTTCACATTTTCAGCAAGCAGTTATTCTCTCAGATTCCAGGGCAGCAATTATAGCAATTACTTCCAAATTGTCACCAAAAAACCAAACTATTATAGAATGTTGGAAGATGCTTAGCCATCTAACAGCACTTCAAAAACACCTAGTCTTCCAATGGATACCTGCTCACTGTGGACTGAGTGGTAATGAGAAAGCTGATTTTCTTGCAAAAAAGGGTACCAGCGGTGTACAAAAATCTATAGTTAATTTACCATTTTATGCAGCTAAAAGATTAGTCAACTCTGAATTCAAAAAAGTTATTGCAAAATATTACTATGAAAAATCAAAGAATAAAAGATGGGAACTACCAAACATTCAAACAGTGATTCCTGAGTATCCTCGAAAAACAACAGTTGCAACCTTCAGGTTGATTACAGGACATGATTGTCTGGCAAAACATTTAAACAGAATTGGGATATATTCTTCACCACTCTGTCCTCTATGTGATCTGCAAGAGGAAATGGACCGAGACCACCTTCAAATATGCCCGGCCACTTCTAGTGCCCCATCCATCAGTGAAAAATATTGGAGAGCAAGAGGATTAATGACTTCATTGTCAGAAATCCAGCATTAGCTAACAACAACATGTTGAATAGCTTAGACATGTAAATAAAATATTAGCTTAGTTTAACAATACTTAAGTTAGGATGCTTTAGATCAGTGAAAACTTTTGCCAGTTTATTTACGGACTATAGTATATTGGCTTTTTTAACAAAGTCTAGTGTGACTGCGGAAGCAATGATGTAAAGAACTTCTCTGCTACCAACATCAATCCATGCACAGGAAGTACTTCTGGACTTAAGGCTGCAATATTGCAACTGATATCGAACTTAGAAAACATTTTTGTGGGATGTAAAGTAAAGAAGAGCCCACAAATTACAAGTGTTATTCTTCTCCATTTATTGCACAAGATCCTGCATGTTACTGTACTGTTATCATTCTTGTTATTATTGATTGTGAATCAAACTTTAAACCTGACTCTAAGGGTGTAAAGCTAATATTTATGTAGTCCAAATAAAACATTGGTAACCCTAGTTGTAATGATAAATGTACAATTTCAAAACATATCTAATGACCTACTGATTAGTTTTAATCTAAATTTGCAATAATATGACTATCCTTGAAAGTCACAAATTGCACTATATTTTTATATAGCATTTTACAGTGGGCTTACCTCCAGATAACGCACCAGCCACATCTTATTATCTTCTCGTTCATCTATATGTGTTCCTTCTATTCTCTGCGCAACAGCTTTTTCCAAAACTTCCATTGCCTTCTCTCTCCATTTCTTTGGTCTTCCTGGAGGCAAGAAACCACTCTGGCGCTGGCGCTGAGGTAAATCATTACAGGGTATTAAACTCATTATAGAAGTATTTGCTTAATGCCTCACATTCACAACTATTAGGTTGCTTAGAAGATGTGCATTAAAAGACTAACTCAAGCATCTGAGTAGTGTAAAGTCATATACAGTATAGAACTCTGCTAATCCAAACTAATCACTGAAGTAAATTACAACAGGGTATTGAACTCATTACAGGAGTATCTGCTTAATGCCTCACATTCATGTATGCATTCATTCGTGTATGCAGTATGCAAAATAAAATTGAAATCATTGATGAAATGTTAGCAGAAACTGACCCGCATGTAGTAGTCATAACAGAGCATTGGCTTAACGAGTCAATTGCTGTTAAATAAACTGAATCATTTCACTCTAGCTAGTACATTTTGTAGAAAGACACAAGGAGGTGGTGTAGCTGTATAATTATGTATACTAAAAGCAATATTAAGTTTGTCTTTAAAAGTGATTGAATGCAGTTCTGTTGAGATGATATGTCAAACAGTATGAATTAAATTAACAAACAAGAATGGCAATATGAACATTATTGATGTATATACATTCCCTCAAATAAAAGTTGATGACTTCCTAAAAGATTTTGCGATGCTACTACAAAACCTTGTTAAAAACAGATCAAAGTTAGTTATATTAAGCGATATCAATATAAATCTAGCACCTAATTGTAGCAGTTCCAAACAATTTCTGGACATATTAGCTGGCTTTAATCTGTGTAATATTATAGGTAGTCCAACTACATGTTGTTATTTTATAACAACTTATTGTGCATTACTTTTCGACCCATCCTTGTATTTGTACAATGGCCTATGTGATCACAACCAAGAACAGTTACACCAGGTTTAAACAGCTATTCTATTATTATTTATTTATTCCAACAAACTTACTGTTGGTGTTTTTAAACACAGTAAGTCACCATTGGGGTAATTTGTCTCTGATGTGGATTAAATAACCTTCAGATGGTAATTATTCTAATAATTACCATCTGAAGGTTATTTAATCCTGGGATATAATGTACTTACAATAGTAAGTCACCATTGGGGTAATTTGTCTCTGATGTGAGACTGCCTTTGTGGTTTACCAGGAGAAATATGAACTGGTTTGAGAATTTAATGCCATTCTGGCAGTTTGTCACAATAGCTCAGTGGTAGAGCAGCCGCCCGGTAAGCGGAAGGTCTGTGGTTCAAATCCCAGTTGTGGTATTGAATTTTTAAGTTCCAGTTCTACCTCTCAAGCAATTCTATTGTTAGTACCACTTGACACAATAAACAGTAAGCAATACACTCTATACATTGCATACTCTTGATGTTTTTTATGTTAATTTGTAATTTTAGGGAATAATGTTCTTAACAAAGACATGTCAACTAAGACCTTGTAATTTATTAGGAGTAATATTTTATATTTTATTGTTTGTTCACTTATCTTTGCATTATTCCTGTGTATATATTTTTATTTGTGAGGATTATTACCCAAACCTTGTTTGTTTGTACATTCATAAGAGCAGTTTTGAATATGTATTGATCTTTTGTTAAAATTGGATGAAGCCAATGTTTCAATATTGAAATCAATGGTAAATAAATATGATATGAATATAGACTATGTGCTTTCATCCTAGTTTTGGGGAAGACATTCATGGCAATCCATGTTAATATGAGAGATCCAGTACTGAACACCAACTCCAGTGCATCTGTAATTCTGTAATTTAACAAATTCATCATCATATTTTTGGTTTTTAAAGCATCCTACAGTATATGGAAGAGGGAGTCAGAAGAAGATGTACCTGCAGTGCAAAAGTATCCATTTTCTCTTCTCGCTCAATAATTCTAAGAGCAGTTACTATCACAGTCGGCTCTTTCCTGACAGTGTTTAGAGTTCTGCTTAAAAGCAGTCGCAGCTGTGATTCCAACAGATTTGACAGGGATTGCACATCTTCAAAATATGCTTTTAGCATTATCTTGTCTGCAGGTGCTTGATTTGGTAGTTTATGAAGTTCATACAAAAGATCATCTCTAGAATTTTCCAAGTCAGTTAGACTCTGAAAGGAGAGAGAACCAGACATGAAATAGTTGTATGCCAACAGCTAAAGCAAAGATGAACAAAAAAAAGATTAAATTAAATAATGCATAAAATAATGATGATGATGATGATGATGACGACATTAATAATTAATAAACAAGTGACAGTATAATTCAGTTATCTTCTGAGAAAGAATATCATTAAAATCTAATGTTCACGTTTTCCAAGAATACTATAAACCATGCACCATTTTACTGTATGAATTAATCATCTAAAATGACCATTTTGCTTTTTATAGAGTGAAAATTGGAAAACAATGGTTACAAAGTAGGATTGTTAAGCACCATATTTCATTGCATAATCACTGTCACATAATGGCACAACTTGATTTATAGACAAGCAATCAACTTAACATTTCACTATATAATCATCGCATTAATATTCCTGATGCTATCAAGAAATATTGAAAAATAATGTGATGCCATTGCAACCTGTTAGGTTTACAGGAGAGAGAACAGAGTATGTAGCGCACTGTAATATATGAGGTATGTTCAAAAAGAAACCAAACTTTTGAAATAGTGCACCAACCAGCAGAGAGAGTGCACTGCAGCTACTGAGCACCCTTGCGGCAGGTTTAGACAACAAACTGCCATTTGCCATGCTTTGCTTGGACAATTAGCGAGCAAACTACAGCCGGTGAAAAAAGCACATGTACAGTCTGCTCATCAGATTAGTGACAAAGTAACAATGGAGGAGCTTGAAGAACAATGTGCATATGTGAAAGTTTACTACAAACTTGGCAAAACTTTCACAGAAACATTCCAAGTGTTTAGCCAAGCATACAGGGAGGACTGTATGAGTCACATGCAGTGCTACGAGTGGTTTAACCCTTTCATGCCTGAATTATTTTGCTACTTATGCCGTTCTTCCTCTAATTCGAAACTGGTTTAGATTAGGCGGTCTGGGACACCTTCAGCCTGCTGTCTTGAATAGCCATGATTGTTAAGGCAACACGTAGTGCACTGGCCATGCACTCAAAGCCTGAGGTCGTGAGTTCGAGTCTCGGCAACCACAGTCAAATGTGCCTGTGGTAAAGGACGGGAAGGGCCCACATAAAATAATCTGTGTGATAGCACGCATGGATGATGACGGTATCATTTGACTGTGGTTGCATGCATTTTGCTTCTTTTCTTATAAAAAAAAAACACTACAATATAAATTGTAAAAAAAATAATTTTTTACAATTCAAAACGTCTCAAATATGTATTTTTAATTGGTGACAGACAGTATAACAAGAATATAGCAGAAAAAAGGTTAAAACTAGTACAAATAGGAAAAAAAGTCTATGTATCTTATAATACACACCAGGCATGAAAGGGTTAAACGTTTTAAACAGGGTAGAATGTCGGTCTGTGATGATTCCAAGTCTGGACATCCTTCCACATCAACAGATGATGGCCATGTGGATAGAGTTCATGCTGTGATTCGTAGAAATGGTCATTTAACTATTTGGGAAGTTGCTGACGAGGTGAGCTTCAGCATGGGATCATGCCATCAAATTTTGAGTAAAAATTTGAGATGTGTCGTGTCAGTGCAAAATTCGTACTGCGTTTGTTGACTGAAGATCAGAAACAGACCCATGTTGAAATGTGCAAGGAACTGCTTGCCCCTGTTAATGACAATGAAAGCTTTCTTAAGAACATTATAACAGGCGATGAGTCATGGGTGTATGGTTATGATGCTGAAACTAAGATGCAGTCATCGCAATGGGTGGGCAAAGGGTCATCTCATCCAAAAAAACATGCATGAGTCAGTCAAAGATCAAGGTGATGTTGGTTGTATTTCTCAACTACAAAGGCATTATCCATCATGGATTTGTTCCACATGGTCAGATGGTAAACAAGGAAGTCTACCAGGGAATCCTGAGCGATGCTGTGCACTGAAATGTGGAAAAACCAGAATTGGATGTTGCATCATGACAATGCACCAGCTCATGCGTCACACCTTATCTGCAGCTATCTAAAAAAACACATTCCCGTTGTGCCCTATCTACCGTATTCTCTGGACCTAGCCCCAGCAGACTTTCCTGCTTACCAAACTGAAAAACATATTGAAACAACATCGTTTCTAAACCACCAATTCTCCAATTGTATTCATTTCTCTTTTTTTTTTTTTTATTTACTGGAGCTTATGTTTGTATTGTGGTGGAACAGCAAAATGTGGCATGCTTCAATATGCGCAGACTAACTCCTACTCCCATTAGCTTACACTAGTTGCTATAAGTTAATACAGCCAGTCTTAAATAATTTATTCTTTGCATAATGCCCGTACTTAAATGGTCACACCTTGTGTTTTTACTTTATGAAAAGAAGATAAAAAATATGACAATTACGCAATGAAATATGGTATAAAATATTTTAGAGGAAAAAAAGAAGAATGTGATAATTTTTACAAAGTACTTTACTGTCTCTGGAATCTGCAACCTCTAAACTTATACCTAGATCATGCAATAATAAATAAAAGTTCAATTTTCTCGTTGGTTCCCCTCTGCATTTTGCGACGGGCCCTTAAACCCTACTCACTCACCCTCTGCATTTTGCTTTAATCTGCTGCACACTACGCAAATACTGCTCATCCAGTTATACAATGACAAACGTAGTCACAAAGGAATGCCTTTCTACAGAATTTGAAACCTAGACTACCTGTAATTCAAAGAGCATATGAGAAATATTATAACAGCCTGAGATGCCAGACTCTACACAGGAGTAGGCTCAGGGTAGAAACTACTTACTAAAAGTTGAATAGAGAGGAGATAGATGGGCAGAATTATCAATCTTGTCCATCCGAGGCATGGTATGAGGTTTGAAAGAAATTTAAAAATACTAACTACCCAGTGGGTTGTTAGCCCAAAGGTGTAGAATTGATGGAGTTTCTACTCATACAACATTTCCTCTGTATATGATTTTGTGGTCATACCACCAATACTTGGTTCCCAGAGCCTCATCTGTAAAAGCAGGTTGCACCATGGGCAGGTTGAGGATGGGATTTGGATAGGATGGGCTATGAAATGTACTTCACTATCCCTTGCAATCCTTTTTTGATGAAATAGACATTTCCCAGAAAATTACTAAGTGCAACAAAACAATGGGAATAGTTAATAACATTATGAAACCTTCACTCATACTAGAATCTGCCTGTATAAGACCATGGCAAGACCTGTTATGGAAGTGAATCATGGACACGAGGAAGAAAGATGAAAGCAGAATAGTGGCTAATGAAATGAAATTCATGAAGTATACAGTAGGATACGTATACAAAATGGGAAAATAAACACAATAAAGATATACTAGAAGAATACAAATAGGACCTGTAATTAACTACGTAAGGAATTATCAAAAGAACTGGTTAAATCATCTATATCATATGCCTAGAAATAGAATCTCAAAAGTCGTGCTTCACTATCATCCACATGGGAAGAGATCTTTAGGTTGTCCAAAGAAATGCTGGGCTAAAAATTCATGTTAAGGTTGTAACAGGCCCTATGGCCTAATACTTGGAAGGAGGAGGATGAAGATGAAGAAGAATAAGAGCAAGAGGAGGAGGAGGAGGAGGAGAGGGCAGAATAATTAAGATTGACTCTGTCATGTCCAAAAGATTTATGCTATCTCCATCGGCCCTGAGGGCCTAGTGCAGCCACTTCAACAATTGTACACATCTCTAGAGAGAGAGCAAGAGGATTAATGACTTCATTGTCAGAAATCCAGCATTAGCTAACAACATATCTCTAGAGCTCTAGGTGATCTGATATTCACAATATAAAATCTATTACATGATTAAGTGCAACAACATAGAACTTGTTTATACTGCAAGGAACAAATATTCAAATTGAACTAAGTTGGTTGCGGTGACACTAATACTTCACTTGTGTTAGTCTGACAACTATCTCAAACTCATCACTGGCCAAAAGTGACAAAGTGATGATCAACAGAAAGAGTAATGGGTGCTGCAAGATACTGAGAGTGCCATACTTGGGAGTAGCTTATATTTATTTTTGGTGTGGACTACAACAAACATTGGCAACTGTATGGAACAAGCTCTTCACCTATAAACCTGTCTGGGCATATGGTATTCTATTATAGGACTGCATTAATAAAGCTAAAGTGAACACAATTCAAGTACTCCAAAATAAAGTACTTTGAGAGATTAGTAATACACTCTGATATACACACAATAACGACCTGCATTGTGATCTAAAACACTTCTATTTTGTGAAAAAGTCTTCAACTTTGAGTTGCCCCAAACTGTCAACTCAGTAAGAAGTTCCTGTAAGAGACACTAGAAGACAACAACATTGCAATCTCCAACATAACACCAGTTCCAGCAGAGGCATCGGGTTGAGAATGAGAGCAAGTGAGCTCTTGAAACATGTCTCATTTTTAGTAAGTAAGTGTTCACTTTAATTTCTAGAGTGTACCTTCAAATTTATGTGAACCCTAAGAAGTAAGCTGTCATGATAAAGACAGTAAAGTATATAAAGAGGACTAAACAATATTAACTGTCTTAGAAAAATTAACTACAGTGTGGAGGATCTGGGTTCAATCCGTACCGGTGCAGGGACTTTCCTCCACTGAGAAGTCTAGTCCTGGGTACACTCAGCCTCGTTGGACCCTGAGCGGCCATTTGAGGAGCTACTTGATTTAGTAGCAGCTCCAGGTTGCAAAGACTGAATAACCGGCTGGGAGGGCCCAGGGTGCTGACCATATCCCACCCTCCAGTTCTGCATCCCACTTCATGATGCCTGTAGTGGGTAGAGGTGGGGGATGCAGTGGCTGGGCAGTAGGCCTTGGCCCAGTAAGGGCTGTTGCACTGGGGTTTATATTAGTTTAGAAAAATTAACAGTATTGTTGCGGTGTGCTAAGAAATCTGGTTTGGTAATAATTATTCCTGCAAACGTGTTGCAAGGTCAGGATGTGTAAATTATTTGTTAGTCTATGGAATGGTTATGATTGTCAATAAATATTTTACAGTATATATCATTTTTATACAAATCTTATGAATCACACTGAACCATAACTACTAAATGTAACTTAAAATTAAAAAAAAATAATAATCTAGGCAACTTTAATGATACATGATCTCACATCAAAGTTCACTATTCCAAGCAAGGTGCTGTGGTGAGGAATTTCAGGTGATGATGAAGGCTAATTAAACATGTAAGATGTAAAGTATGAAAACAGTGAGGTGAGAATATTGATTCCTCTTTCTCTTCTTAAATTTATTTCTTTAGTGTTACTTTAACAACTAAAGCAGGGTTTACATTGAATTATACATACACTTCACTTCACTGTGTTGCTCCCCTACAGAGTTTCATGATTTAATTACTTTTTGTTTTAATGTAAATTTGAATGGATCAGTAAGAAACCCTGTATATTTTACCTGATGAGCATGGAGAAGTTTTCCTTCATTAATCCATTGTTTAGTTTTCTCAACACTTTCAGGCACTGTAAAAATGTGCTTCAGATTTTCCATTGCTGTTACATATTGAGAGTGTCTCATGTTCTCCTCTCGCACATCTTGTAGTTTTGTACACAGCTCAGGAACTACTGAGAATGATTCTTCTATCCACTTCAAACTAGAACAATCATTAAAAATCTTGCAACATCACACATAGACACGGTAAACAATTTAGCAAGGTTGTTAAAAACTAACATACTTCTGCTTAATTTCTTGAATATCCTGTAATGCAGTATGCAGTTGGTTGAGGCCAACACGAACACCATCCAGTTGGCTTTGCATTGCTGTTTTCAACATAGCTTCCACAGATGCCTTCTTCCTACTGACTCTTCTTTTATACTGCTCCACCTAAGGCACACAACATATGTATTGTAAAACACTAATACAGTTAAATCTGGTTTATGCGAATATCAAGGGGGAGAGGGAAGATTACTTGTAACTCAGAATTACTTACAAATGAGATTTTTAAAATACACCGTATTCTTTAAAAAAAAAACAATACAGTGGGCCTATATGTGTAACATTTTACAAATGACAAAGATATTTATGAGGAAAACATTTTGAACTTGGTCCTGCTTTAAAGAAATCAGTTAATTTGGCTTCTTTCACTTTACTTACATTATGTACATACACCTCATTCTTTTACTGATGACTGTACGTAGAGTGGTAAAAGCAGCTCCTAGCTCTGAAGGAACTAAATGATATTTTATATGTTATATGTGATTTTATTTTGTATGCCTCAAAATGGCGGGTCCTATGACATAGGACTTTCTTGCATTTCTTCTATTCCCAACATTTCTCCCTCGTCTGAATTGCTGTTATTTTAGTTGCATGCATAAATCCATACCGCACAAAACTTTTGCAGTCGACTGTATACACAAACGTGACAGAGGAAAACAGGTGTCTGTTATCGTAGCATAAACATTTGCTGACCTGTTTAGTCAGTGTTTGATTTTGTGTTTGATTTTTATATTTGCAAACTGGAGAGTTAGTGCACAGCATGTCATTCCTTTTCTGAGCCTGGATGTCACCTTAACCTCAGACTGATGATGTAAAAAATAAAAAAGAGTAGATTGTTAACGACGCTGTATGATTATAAAGGACGAATAAACTAAACTAAAACTAAACTAAGCAATTTGGTTTGGGTTTTTTGTGGATTAAGTTCCAGCTCTCGTAAATTTTACTTTCTGATCTACTACATAATATTTCCGTTTTTTGTTCTCCATGGCTGATTAAAAGCAATTGAGACCTGAAACACAAAACCACTGTTCAACAGTAAATGCCAGATACTGAACATTTTTATCTTTACTTCTTGTTTGTTGCTACGACATTGTCGCACCAAAAGCTGCCAGCTCAACCAGCAAATGTCTTTGGTTTCCACAACCAAAGGCTGCTCGCTTAGCTTGCATCTTTGTCAACAAAGATAAGGAAAGCATGTCTCGAGTTTCTTTTAAGATAGTGTATGCCATATGCTCATTATAATTACGTAAAATTCAATTTGTTTCACTGAAATTAAATACGTATAACAGTGAATTATGTACAAATGCATTACATATAAATGAGGTTCTATTAACATGTTTCTAAATTACATTTTGGCAGGACCTAAAATATGTATGCATAAATACGAATTATAGGTTAAGCATTAGTTCTTGACGAATGACCTTGAGCAGAAATCCAGTGAGCTGGCCTACCCTTAATAAACAGGTCAGCAAATGTTTATGCTACGATAACAGACACCTGTTTTCCTCTGTCACGTTTGTGTATACAGTCGACTGCAAAAGTTTTGTGCGGTATGGATTTATGCATGCAACTAAAATAACAGCAATTCAGACGAGGGAGAAATGTTGGGAATAGAAGAAATGCAAGAAAGTTAAGTGGAAACAGCTATAGAAGTATAGCGTATAATACGTGTGGCTGATATTACAGGAAGTGTGATAAATTGATTTGTAGTTTTGTACTACTTCAGCTCACAAGCATGTGCGTCATCTCACTGCATACTGTACCTCCTCTCTCTCTCTCTCTTGATTCCATGTTCCCACAAAAGCTGAGTGGTGACTCACATTCAACATTTCATATAAATTTTTCATTCGTCAAGAAGTAACATGCGACCTGTACTTAGAACTGGGTTACATATAAAGCATGTTTGACCCCACACCTTGACCAGGGCCTTCCTCCTTCTGGGTAACAACCACTAGCAAACAAAAGGCGACCCTCATTAGGAGGATGAGAAGGAACGTAGCCAAAGGTGCATTTGCTTCAGCTTCATCAGTAGTCAGTGTTTGATTTTGTGTTTGATTTTTATATTTGCAAACTGGAGAGTTAGTGCACAGCATGTCATTCCTTTTCTGAGCCTGGATGTCACCTTAACCTCAGACTGATGATGTAAAAAATAAAAAAGAGTAGATTGTTAACGACGCTGTCAATTGCTAGGATATCATTAGTTAACATAAGGGAGTGAAGCTACAGATTCTGTTAGTTGTTAAAATAAAAGATCTGATGTGTAGCACTCGCATGACTTTCTTTACTCTTGTATAAACTGTTCTTACAAATGCTTATTCCTCTACTTCATGTTAACTATGATAAACATTTGCAGAAATCACTTTTTTCTAATTTTCTTGTGAGTACAAAGAGATTATAGGAATAAAGCAGACTTTATACAATGTCAAATCTTTTATAGCTGGTTGCTATGTGATGAAATGAGAATAAATAGTAGTCCCCAACAAAATAAAAAATTTAAAGTGAATGACAAAGACACAGAACAGGCAGATTCATTTATCTTGGTAGTGTTGTTACCAAGAGAAGTAGTGTAGATGAAGATGTAAAGAGATGAATCCAACAGGCAAATGGTCCTTTGTGCAGCTCTACCCCATATGGAAAAATGCAAATATAACGTCTCTTCAACACAAATGTGAAATCAGTTCTCTTGTATGACTCTGAAACATGGAAAGTAGCGGAACAAATAAACAAGAAGTTACACAATTTTGTAAGTAATTGGAAAATTCTGAAGATACGTTGGCTGAATGTTATAACAAATAGAGAACTATGAAATTAAGGTGCAAATAAAAAAGAGAAAATGCAACTGGATAGGCCATACGCTCAGGAAAGCAGGTGCTATCAAAAAGGATGTGATGGATTGGAATCCCCAAGGAGCAATGAAAAGAGGTAGACTCAGAATGAGATGGAGAAGAACCATAGAGGAAGAGATTAAGAATAGTGGTAAGAGCTGGAGGGAGGTGAAGTGGCTAGCTAGTCATAGAGGAAGATGGAAGACCTTTAAGGATGCCCTACATTCCACAAAAGAATAACAGGAACTAAGTCAAGTAAGCTATGTGATGGCTTTGAAATTCCATTCTCTTTATATGACTAAGAGAAAAAGAAAATGACTTCCTATTTGAGAAAAGTATAAGTATTGGAGAACCCAGACAAATAACAAGGAATATATTGGAAATTTCTAAAAAAAAAAAAAGTAATGGAGATAAATTGTGTGTTTTGAGAAGATCTACATTTTTGTGCAGTAAGATTTTGTCTATCTCTTATGGTTTGCCAGTTACGCAAACATCATTCAAAATGAAGAAGACTTCTGAGAACATGCCCCAAAAGCTTGAGATATACATTTCATTTTTCTTGAAAATATCTTAAAACGTGTGGTATTTTAATCAAAATCATTTGAGCTATTATTGATCAAATAAAAACTTTCAAAAAATATTCAACGTGAAGGATAGTTTGGTTTGGGAGGGTTCCTTGAAGAATCTTCATGTTGGAAGATATTTAACCAACTTTTCATTTTTGAGTTATGCTGCCCCCACCACCACACATACACATGCATGCACAACCACAATGATCTTTTTCAGCGGACCTTTACACATGTATTTCCACCGGAATCTCGGTATCAACATTTTTGGGTGGAGTGTAACACTTCTACCTACTATGTACACGGTAGAGGAAGTAAAAATAAATTTAGTCTTAGGTACACACATGGTTTCATTTGTATCACCTGCAAATCATATACCATGGTTTTATAACCACTAAAGACTTGGCAACTGTTAGATTTGCTTTAAACTACAAACCTTGTAAAACCAACTTTCAAAGCTCTGCCAACTTGAACAGGAATGACAGACAAGGGCGTCAGATTTTGAAAAATACAGTACTATGCTATGAATAAAATGTCTTTAGATTTTGTGAATGAAATTATCCAGTAACTTCTCATGTTTATGTATGCACTTAAGCTGGGGCATTGAAACACCAGACAAGATACAATTCACCTGTATTTCCTTCTTATTAGCAAATAGAATTCTATTGAATGGGATTAATGAAAATACAAGGGGATGGTGCAAATAATGATGATTACATTTTATCTGGATTATTGCATTCTGTCACCTTCCTTATGGTGCATCCACAAGGATGCAATTTCTAGGATGCTAATGCTAATTTCTATAAGTTGCAAATAATTTTAATTCAGGCTCCAGTCAGCTACTTGCCCTTTATTGTTCTGAAGAACAAAAAGATCTTCTAGGATCTCTCTCTTCCTCTCTCCCAACTCCCTCTCTCTCCTCCCTAAAATGCCTTCAAGATTCACAGGATCTCAAAGTGTGTGTTCTGGTGTAATCTCTATGTATAGTATATAGATTAAATGCAATATTTATTATTTCTGTACATTTCTGTCCATTTAAGGACAACTTATTAGTTGCAAGCCATGCCTGAATTATATTCAGGTCACTCTGCATATCCTCTATAAGCGAATTAACATTATCACTTGTATAAAAAATACTAGTATCATCTGCATACAACACAACCTGACCTTTTAAAGGGATTAAAAGTATATCATTAATATATAAAAGGAAAAGAAGTGTTCCCAAAACTGAGCCTTGAGGTACCCCACATTTAATCAACCTAAATTCACTTTCATAGTTTCCCAAAGATACAAATTGCATTCTATTTGTTAAATAACTTCTAAACCATTCAAGTACTATTCCACGTATCCCTATGTTTTCTAATTTCTTAAATAATATAGCATGGTTTACAGCATCAAAAGCTTTTCATAAATCTAAAAATAATCCTGATGCATACAGATTATCATCGAGTGCTTTTTCTATCTTAATCACCATATCTATAGCTGCATCCAGCGTACCTGTGTTCTTTCAAAATCCATATTGATATTTATACAACACATCATGTTTATCCAAGAATATGTTGATTCTGTTTTTAATACATTTTTCCAATATTTTTGCTATTGGTAATAAAATTTATATTGGTCTGTAATTTGACATATTATCATTACTCCCACTTTTAAATACTGGTGCAATTCTAGCAATTTTTAATTCATTTGGTTCTTGTCCCACTTGAAACGAGTAATTAATAAGCTTAGTGAGATGGTGATTAATGGTATATTTACATTCAATCCATAATACATTTGTAATTTTATCTTTTGTTCCTTTTCATAATGTTAATGATATTAGTTATTTCTTGCAAAGTTACTGGGGTAAGGAAAAAGCTATCACATACACGATTTTCTTCATAGAAACTGGATTAATAGTACTATAATTGCCTATATGAGAAGATAAAAGACTTGAGAAGATAAGACTGAAAGCTTAAACAATCAATAAAAGGAATCCTAATATTCAAAGTAAAACTTACAAATAAAATATTTGGCAGGTGGCATATTTGGTATTTTAATGTATCATATTGTATCTGTCTAAATAGGCTAACATGGCATGAGTAATAATACTGCATGTTCTGAACTTCTACATGCCTAACTATGTTATACTTCCTTTTATGCATTTCTAAAAAGTATCATTTGATAAGCCACAGTATACCACGTTTGTTTGATAGAACAGGTTTAAGTTAATAAACTTAAAGATACAAATTCTGTTAACAAATACAGTATTCAATCAAAAATTATGATAAATGTGTTTACATTATTAACAATTTATTTAAACATTTTTGCATTCCCCCAACTTTTGAATTTCCCCCCAAATATGTTTCTGATGGTACAACTTGTACCATGACTCATCCCTATGGGTGCCCCTGGATACCTCAGTAGTTGAGAAAGTACGAGTCTATCAGTAAGACCACTTTTCATAATTTTTTTCCAAATGGTACTGCTCATATACAATCATTGAACATAATTTCCAGAGTACCGCTTAATGAGAAGCACTCAGAAGCCAAATTCCTTCTTAATCCAAACTTTTGAAATTATTAAATTATTTTATTAGGAAGTTCTCACCTTTTCCAGTTGCCCAGGTCTCTGTAGCATGTTGATAACATGTTTGGCTGCCGTGGCCTTTGCTTCAGCTTCTAGCTGCTCCACATCCATCTTCTTAGCTTCATAAATTAGAAGATTATAAAAATGAAAGCATTCAGAATGTGTTTACCCTGAGGTCTCTAAAAGGTCACCAAGTGAAATTTTTGGGGGAGGGGGGTTAGTTTAATGGTCTTACTAGTTATTATATCCAACGATGAATGAAATGGTTGAAATGGTGCTCCAATGAGTCTATGGTCCACACAGCTTAGAGTTAACCAACATTAAATTTATCAAAGAAGTTTCAACCCTTAAAAAAATAAAAGATAATTGTATTTTTAAAAAGTTTACTTACCATCCATGGGCTAATAAAAAATTTACAAGGATTTTTAAAAAATATGGAATAAATTTGGTCCCTCAAAATAAATTTAACATACAAAATTTACTTAATTTTTCAAAAAAAGATAAAATACCAAATTATAAAAAATCTGGCATTTATCAATTTAGCTGTTTAGATTGTGATAAAGTTTATATTGGTAAAACTAAACGTCATCTAGAAACCGGAATAAAAGAACATTTTAGAAATATTAAATATAAACAAACTGATAAATCAGCTGTGGCAGATCATTTTTGGTCATTTAATCATGAAATTAATCCAGAAGTTAAATTATTAAAACAATTAAGTAATCCTATAGATTTAATGGTTTGGGAAAAAAATTTTATTTTAAAAAACAGAACTGTGTCATGAACTTCGAATTACCATCTATAGATTGTATTTATACATTTTTGTTTTCAGAGATTGGTAAATAAAAATTGAATAAGAGTAATTGTTTTTCAGAAAAAATAAAAGATTGTAGCTTGGCAACGAGTTTGTTTATATGGCTTTGAGAATGAGCTGGACACAGCTTGAAACCCAGGGTCAGCAAATCATACTAAGATAAGTGAAGTTTTTAGTTTCTAATTTGTTCTTACTTTAGAATCTTGTTGCTTCACTGTTAATAGCTTCAATTTTTCCTTATTTATCCCATTTACATGTTACATATTTTTAGATTACTGGTATGAAACTATCTATTATATTCTCATTGGATGATGCTTACAATTACTGGTTAATAAATATTTTATTGTATATCTATCCCATATTTTATACTGCAGTGCTAATTAATATGTGAAATAATTCATAATTACAAATTAACGCATATTCGTTGCTACCCTTCAAAGAATAATGCAAAAGAAAAAATGATTTAAAGATGTGCCAAAACTGAAATTTTTATATTCCGAAAATCACCGAGCTTGTAAACAATTACCCTGTTTATTTTTTCTGGAACATTAATTCTATTTTGCAAAGCTTTATACAATTTATAAATCGTTTAATGTTTATTTTGTATTATGTATGTACATAACCTATAATATTTAAAACTTAATTATTTGAAACCTATAGTTTAAAAAATACGTTTATAAGATATTTAGGCAGTTTAGTAAATGGTGTATAAGCTTTCCCTATCTCTGTACCTGTGCACAAACTTAAATTTATATTTTTTTAAAACTGCAGTATAGCTGTCACTCACATTTGACTTTGACATTTGCAATAAGGTTTGTCCCACTGTTGCTCACAAGCACATCCAAAGGATATTGTACCAAATGCAAATTTACTTTACTCTCTGGGTTTATCAGTGGGGCTATTATTTCTTGTTTTCTTTACTCCCCCCTCTCTAAAATATACATTAATTGGAACGAGCTCTCATGTATGTGTATATGAAGGGAAGTTATTACATTAATTTAAATCGGTGATAGATCTCGGTATTTGGGACACATTTTGCATCTTACGTTCTTGTCTCACACCATTGTCTTTTGAGATATTTTAGTTTTGTCAAAAACAAGCTGGTAACACTGCGGATTGTGTGGGTGTCACTTTCACTAGGTCATGGCAGGACCCTCTGGTATCTAGGTCCCGGTGGTCCTGGTCATGGTCTGTACATAAACAAACACTGCAGCGGCATGTCTCGTGAGCATAAAAAAATACCATGCCATTTCGTTCCATGTTTACTGTACGAGTACAGGCCAATCAGAACCGTTATCTCCAAAAACATTACATCACTCTCCAAGCGACTGACATGTTTACATCCAGAAACGGGTTCAGTTCCATGACCATCCTCAACGCAACTTTGCCGAGTTACTTCGCGTCTGAGAAAGCACTGTGTGATGTCCCATAATTACTACCGAAACTATGTGAACAACTTACTATGCGTTACTCTACACATCTTACAAGTAACAAACTATTATCTTCGGACATTCTTATGGAATTACGCATCCAATTTGGAACAAACACCATGCATTTTTTCGAAATAGGCTGATCAAAGAGCAAAATACCACTAGACTTTTTTGTTTGTAATGCTTCTATGAACACACATTAGAAGGAATGTAATAAGTTCCCTTCCACCCATATGTATTTCGATGTAGTTTTTGCTAGGTGTTCCATTTAATTCCCGTCTTTAGCTGCAGAGATCATATCGGCGGCCATTTCGGTGTAGTTCATTAACACCTATATATACAGGTTGTAAATGAATAACTCCGCACGAATTTTACTGGTAATAAAGGGTTCATAGGCAATCAATTTAAGGCAGGAGACTAACGGTCTACGACTTCAAGTTAATAATTTATACGTATGCAAAATAATTAGCGATTGTGACCAGTAAGAAATATTTCAAGATTATTCACTGGAATCGAAATAGTGCTCATTAGGAACTTAGTAAAGCCTGTCAACTGTCTCTCTGAACAAGTATTTCTAAATTGTAGCTTTACCAAAAGCAGTTAAATTGGAGACGTTGCACGCCACTGCAATGGATAACAGGTTGTGGTGAGCGGCTACAGAAATACAGAGCAGTTCTACAACGTGTGCTTTGGCCGCACGCTTATGCCGACTGACTATGGACGTAATAAACCTTAGAATTCGAGTTCAAACCCGAAGAGGAGATACGTTACTTTTACTTTTCTTTCTTTTCCATTTTAAGAGCAATGTTGTGCGTTTGCTTTAAAATAGCAAAATACGACCATCATATGCAACGTACAAAGTTTTGCTTCTTCTCCCATCGGATGACTTAGGCTGGAGGGTTATGTACTGCCATTGGTCTGAAGCTGTTTGTTGGCTATAATTTTCCATGTCAAGAAGGACAATTTTCCTTCCATCAGTTCACAAAACGTTGAACCAAGCAAATGCACAAAGTACTAGAACTCCCCAAAGGAGACATTTGCTAATGTGTTAGCATGATATATGAGTAATACTGCCAATAGGAAACCCTGGAAGACACTGACGCCACAATGTGGTGATTGTTTCCTACTCAGGTCACTCACGTCCCATTTCCTTCGACACACAATAACATTGCGTTGAAGCAGTTAAATAGGTACTGTGGGAACATGGAATAAAGTTACATTTGTGCCGAAGTAGTGAGATGCACCTAGTGAATGGCGAAGCAAAGGTTATTCTGCAATAGCAGGACGGATTTACAAGGATAGGTGCCCCAACCGACGGCAGCCCATCGGACTACTTTCGAATCTGCAGATCGGTGTTTGCGAGAACGTCGTTCTGTGGTACCAAATAAAGCAGATTGCGGTGCAAGACGTATCCATCGCATTCCAGAGTTTGAAGAGAACGTTCTGCTTTTACTGGAACAGAAACCGACCCAGCACCCGTGGTATTGCACACACAATGGGCGTCAATTGTATGGCAAGTCTTGCATGAGGAGCCCTCTACCCCTTCCATCTGCAAAAGGTGCAGATCCGGCGGATTGTGAGTTACGCTTGCAGTTTTGCAGCCACCGGAACTGTTTTCAGTGGTGTTGTTCACCGATGAAGCCACGTTTATCAGGGACGGTCCGATTCAAAACTACAAGAATAGTCACATATGGGCATACGAAAACCCCCATTAATCTGTTCAGAATATCCAGCAACAGCACTTTATGGTGAATATATTGACTAGTATTGTTTCCGATCACGTCATTGGGTCATACCTTCTTCCTCCTCAATTGTGTGGCAACACATAAAATATTTCTGAAGGATGTACTGCCAGCCCTTTTGGAGGAAGTGCTACTTGATATTCGCACTCAACTGCATTTCCAACCGACGGAGCTCCTGTGCATTATGTTATAAGCGTACGGGAGCATCTAAATCCAGTCTTCCCCAAGCGTTGGATCGGAAGAGGCCTTGGCCACCTCGTTCGCCGGATCTCAATCTCATGCGTTTCTTGTTCTGAAGTCATCTTCAGACTATAGTATATTCATCATTAATTGATTCTTAGTAGGCGCTGCTTGTCCGCATTATTGCAGCCAGTGATGAGATGCGTCGATGTCGCCTATGCATTGGTATTAGAGGTCACCATTTTGAGCAGTTACTTTGAAACCTGCACCTTCTTCATTTATGTCTCTACAACCCGACTGGGCCCTAACGTTTCCTACTATTTTCTTCAATTCTCCTCTATCATGCGCCTTCCTTCTCCAGCCTCTGACTCCCATTGCAGCAAGATCTTCCTACATACATTGTTCTGCCTTTGCTTCTTCGAGAAAATATTTTCCCTTTTCATATTTTCTTTGGATTCCACTCATCCTCCATTCTTTCAAGGTGTGCCAACCATCTAAATATCTGGGGTTTGATAAATCGAACGGTATCTTGACCTTCTACTAAATAATTTATTTCCTGATTGATTCTCACTTTCCAATTCTGTGCACCACAATGTACAAGTCCAAATATTTCTCTGAGTATTCGTCTCTTGAAAGATCGTAAAGCCTTTTCATCGTTCAGTGTTCATTGTGGTAGACCAAAGCTCAGACCATAGGTCATTACTGGCCTTATTAATGTTTTATAAGCTTCGAGCTTACTATTTCTGACTATTTCCATTAAAGAAAATACTTTTATTTGCATAATAAGCTCATTTGTAATCTTTCTCTTATTGCACCGCTCAACTTATTATCAGATTTAATTAAGGTACCAAGATATGAAATTTGCATTTACTCATTATTTATTTCCTTACCTTTGTTCTGCTTATATCTACCTATTGTATTGTAATGTTAATGTTAGTTCAACTTATGTTTATAACAATTCATTCACACGTAGCTCTTTGAAGTGCTTATCAATTATTTACTTGTTTCTTGTTTATCTTGAAGGAACGGAACTGCTGTATGTATCTCAATACATATGCCTAGGACAAATAATTTCCTTTAACAAAAAAATGGAAAAAGAAATAAAACGAAGAGTTTCCTTAGCTTGGAAAGCTTTCTGGGCCCTAAAATTCATATTTCTGGACAAATCCCTGAATAGGAGACTCAAAATGGAGACACTCAAAAGCTCCGTTTTCCCAGTGCTATTATACGGTTGTCAGACATGGGTTCTCAAAGCCAAAGAGAGAAACACTCTACAGATATGCCAAAGGAAAATGCAGATGAAGAACCTTGGCATCTCTCTGAAAGATAGAATATCAAACACCTTGATACACAAGATGTCAGCAACGGTAGACATAGCACAACAGGCTACGAAGACCAAGTGGAAATGGGGCGGCCACGTGATGAGGCTGCAAGATGACAGATGGACAGCACGATCTACCACATGGGGCCCTTACATCGGCAAGAGACTCCCAGGAAGACCAAGACGCAAATGGTCGGACTTGTTCAGAAAACAAGTAGGAAGACTGTGAACCACCATAGCCAGAAACAGACAGGAGTGGAAAGAGATAGAACAACAATTAAGTGACCATGTGCAATCCAATGTTTAGTGTATTATGAACGATATCCTCTTACGCGGACTAGCTCACCGCGTGAGTGTTTTAAAGCAGCTACCCCTATTTGTAGGAGGCCTTTGCCCTCAATGGGACATCACAGGCTATTTTCATTTCATTTCAAGTGTAAATAATAGTTAAACTTGAAGTGAGTGTGAGTGAGTTGGGTTTAAGGGCCCGTCGACAACTAGGTCTTTAGGGCCCAACAAACTTGAAACAAAAGGTTTAAACATTAGTTAAACGAAAAATTACAACACGATACAAATGTATTCTGTAAATCAAATTAGATTAAGCATGCGCTTATGAAGAAGGAAAGAAAAAAGAACATAAAAATATGGGGTTATGGGTATTTGAACTGCGCTTTTAACACGTGTGTACCTTCGCGTTCTGGCACCATATCCATTATGCTAAACAGACAGGCTACGGAATCCGCCCTCTTGCTTATTCAACACGTGTTACAGCTGCAGTGGACAAGATCAGTGGCGTACATACCCTCAAACAATTTTGAGGCACAGTTCTGCAATGTGTAATTCTATATCACAGGTTTTCTATCTCAAATTGATTGCCTGTTAACCATTTATCACCAGTTAAATTTGGGTAGTGATATTCACTTACACCCTGTACATACACATTGATTGGCGGATAGGAACCCCTGTCCGGAAATGCATTGTTTGGACACTGGAGAACGTCTAAGTTTGAGAACAAACTGTTGTGACCATAGAACTTTCTCAAATTCACAGTAACACATTCTTCTTTACACTCACTACATAATAATTTTGCAAACAAGCTCTTCAAAACATTACTGTGCAACTTTATCTGTACACAAGAGAGCACATGGAACACTCTGAGCTGTAGAGCTAGTAGCATAAGATTCTTCAGTTTTATCTTCTGTAGAATGTCTCGATCTTCTTTCAGCTAAAAGTTTAGATTTTATTTTCTTTATTACCTTTCCACTCGACACTTTTCCCATTATATTTGCTAAAAAGATACAATGGATCAAATAATCAGCTTGAAGGAGTCTCTTCCGGCTGGTATCTCCCGTCACCAGTATGAAGGGAATCTTCTGCTCGTCGTCACTTTGAAGGGTCGGTATGATGGATTCTTTTCTCGTATAAAAGATCCGGCTAACTCTTTCGATGAACTGCGATGACTCTTTCTCTCCTATCTCGGTCGTGGTACGGGTATGAAGTATGTTCACAATTTACAGCTGATAATTTTCCTTGAGACGCGACCCCCGTGAAAATTATATGTTACGTCGATGTATTAACTTTTAGTCTTTCTAATGAGATAGTCTTCTTTGCTCTGGAGGCCACAATTGAAATAATATTAGTGTATTTATTATCACAATTTTATTCGTTAATATATATAACATTAACAATGAGGACAAAAGATAATCGCACTAGGCCAACTGCAAACGATATAATGCAAACAATCAAACAATGGGAAACAAAACACTCCAACACAACACCTACCATAATTAATAATACTGCATCAAATGCCCCTCATCACAGTATATGCAAC
This sequence comes from Tenodera sinensis, assembly GCA_030765045.1. Taxonomy (NCBI): domain Eukaryota; kingdom Metazoa; phylum Arthropoda; class Insecta; order Mantodea; family Mantidae; genus Tenodera; species Tenodera sinensis. Next base: position 60,506,303 of record CM060965.1, on the reverse strand, counting down.
TAATTCTATTTTGGGAAAATTGTTTTCAGCCATACAATGTTGCATGTACTGTGATGATCTCCCCACAACAATGTAATTGTACAACAATATAACAACTGCGTTGAAAAACATGTCATCGTTGAATACAAAAATATTTTCTCTTGACAATGTTTCGATTTTTTTTCCAACTTTCAGGGGTTCTATGCCCCTCCCCACTGAAATTTGTTTTATGATTTTTCTTATGTGCGGTGGATAATGGCGAATAAGTGCTTCAATAACCTCCTGTTCACTCAACTGAGGTTGGAGTAGTTTCGATTTGTTCGCCAGTTGCAAAAAATACTCCATCATTGAAATACCACGTTTACTGTCATAATGTCCGGTAGCCAGTTCGACTTTAATCTGGTTTTGACGTCCCGGTCCCCAAAATCTATTTATAAAAAGGTTTCGAAACATACTATATGTTTCGTGAGACGCCAAAGTTAGTCTTAACCATTCCAATGCGTTTTTCTTAAGACAGCGTTTAACCACCATCATTCGTATCTCGTTCGGAATTCGTTTGATCCTAAAATAATCCTCCAGTTCTTTTATGAAAATTTTTGGATTGTCACCGGCTTCTTCGTCAAATGACGGAGGGGTTAGGTCATGGAACAAGTGACTAGCGTGACAATTATGGTTTTGACTAGGGGAGTGCATTGGCATAGCTAAATCATTCTCCTGAAAGTCCGCCATATTACTGTTATTGTCAAGTGCATCAGTATTGGTCATATTTTTGCATTCACTCACAAATTGATCATGATTGTCATTAACTCTATCAGCCTGTAGAGCAATCACAACTTGGGAAAGCCTTCCTGTAAATTCTTTTTCCTTTGTAACCGTTTCATTTATTCTATTTACATTTACATTGGCTTCCTCCTTTACTTTATTCAATTCTTCTCGCTGTGACTGCATCTCAGCGCTTATACCCTTTACAACATTTTCTAAACTATCAATTTTTACATCAAAGTCATTTTGTTTTGACCTAATTCCATCTTGATACATTTTACAACTCTGTTCTACCACGACTATCTCTGTTCTCAATTCATCTCCTACCTTTGCAATTTTTGCATTCTGTTCTGCTAGTTTTTCATCAAATTCTTTACTTAATTCAGCTTTCATTTCTACCACTGTCTTCTCCTGTCCTAACTTAACTTCATTTATCAATTCTCCTAGCCTAGCTATTTCTACTGTGTTTGATTCCTGTCCTAATTGTATCACGCTTACTAACTCACCTAATTTAGCTATATCATTGTTACTTGATTCAATTCTTTCTGTACATTCCTTCTTACATAATTCAATTTCTTGTGACAATTTATTTATATTTCTGGCATTATCCTCCTTCAAATCTGCTACATCTGCTTTTAGTTCTGTTACATTTCTAACACTATCCTCTCTTAGTTTTGCTACATCTGCTTTTAGTTCTGTTACATTTCTAACACTATCCTCTCTTAGTTTTGCTACATCTGCTTTTATATCTGCTGTATTTCTGTTCATCGCTTCCAATATTTCTTTCAATCCTATTTCAGATTCCTTACATACTACATTCTTTCTACCTTCTACTGATAACTTATCACTCACTTCCCTCTCTACACTATCATTATCTTTCTCAACTTTTTCCATCTTCTGTACAATTTTCTTATTGCGTAGTATCATAAATTAGTACTAGTCTTACTTGAATTCTGGAGCACAAGAAAAAGGATACTCCGTCAAAATGTCTTCTTTTCACTCTTTGTCCAGGTACATATTTTTACTCTATACGCCTGTATTCGAGCCGTCGCACGTCTGGGCGCCAGTATGAAGGAGTCTCTTCCGGCTGGTATCTCCCGTCACCAGTATGAAGGGAATCTTCTGCTCGTCGTCACTTTGAAGGGTCGGTATGATGAATTCTTTTCTCGTATAAAAGATCCGGCTAACTTTTTCGATGGACTGCGATGACTCTTTCTCTCCTATCTCGGTCGTGGTACGGGTATGAAGTATGTTCACAATTTACAGCTGATAATTTTCCTTGAGACGTGGCCCCCGTGAAAATTATATGTTACCTCGATGTATTAACTTTTAGTCTTTCTAATGAGATAGTCTTCTTTGCTCTGGAGGCCACAATTGAAATACTATTAGTGTATTTATTATCACAATTTTATTCGTTAATATATATAACATTTACAATGAGGACAAAAGATAATCGCACTAGGCCAACTGCAAACGATATAATGCAAACAATCAAACAATGGGAAACAAAACACTCCAACACAACACCTACCATAATTAATAATACTGCATCAAGCTTCACACATAGATGTCTTAGCTGTTTTGTAAACAACGCAATTCTTTATGTGGACTTGTTGAAGATAATATTTCTTAAAAAAGAAAAAGTTTTCTGAAAAAAAATCATTTTTGGTGATTTTGGTACCAGAGTGTCCCCTTAACGGAGACATGGCAACATTGTGTAGTGCTTAAACGACATGGCAACCTTGCTAGTTGCAAAGGTTGCTTCCGCTAAAGTAATCTACAACTGCGTTCTATTCTGTTTAATGCTCCCAAAGATACTGGAAAAACGTTCTCAATTACATTACTTTTGGCGAAGATTCGATCGAAGAACGAAGTTGCCTTAGCATTCTGGAATAGTAGCGACCAGTAGCGACTTAGAAGGTGGACGAACTGTACATTCTACCTTGAAATTGCCCCTGAACATGAAAATCAATGAGCCACCAGTTTACAACATCGCCAAAAACAGCGCAATGGTGCATATTCTATTCATTCGCAAATTGGTCGTTTGGGATGAATGCACAATGGTCCACAAGAGGTCATAGATGCACTTATGATCTTCGTGACAATCAAAAGATTTTTGGTGGAGCCAAGATTTTGTTGTCCTGTTATTTTCGTTAGTTTTGCCACAATCAGCTGCAGCTGACGAAAATGGGTGCTTAAAATCCTCAAATTTATGGCCACATGTAAAGGTACTCCAATAGTATTTACGGTGCAAGATCGAAATGCAGATGTGTTTTTAAATCAATTGTTGGAAATTGGTAAAGGGAAAATCGCAGTTGACAGCTCCACCGTATTCATCACATTGCACCACCGAATTGAAGGAGGAGTTCATTCGGCGTGTTTATCCGGCCATGGGGAGATATGGCGACGAAAAGCAAAGATATCATTCTCAACGAGTCCATTCAAAATGCCATTCCCGGCCAGTTGTTTTCCTCCTCAGTTGTCACACAGGATGATGTAGTAAACTATAACACAAAATGTTTGAATTCGGTCGAATTGCCTGGATTACCACTCACAATTTGCAGTTGAAAATAGACTCACTCGTGTAGTGTAACATAAATGAGCCTCGACTATACAATGGAATGAGACTGACTGTGAAAAAGCTTAATGTCATTGAGGAAAATTAACATTGTATTTATTTTACTCATGATTTATTCCATAGATTTAACCCCTAAAAAGTTATTTTCATTTAGTTTATCAGTATCAGTTTATTCATGAATGTAATAAAATTTAAAAGGCTCGTCAGATAAAAAAAAACCATGTAAATTTTACAATTTGAAGAGTTTTGTAATAAGACAAGTGAATACATTTACAATTCTAACTATAAGTTTTACAATTTTAAGAGTTGTTTCATGAGGTATACAATACCAAATTACAATTTGTTATCTACACACCACTATCAGATTTTAACTTTAGAGCTACTCTTACCGGAGAGGTAACTAACAGCGTACATTTCTTCCTGCCTTATACTCTTCTACAGAATAAAATACATTTTTGATGAGTTAGGACTTTATTTCTATTCTCATTTTTACGTCATTCTTTATTTCGTTAATTTCACTAGGTAAGTGATTATATAAATCCTTTACATTACTCTGAATACATTTAATTCTAAGGGAGCCTCTTAATCTACTTTTAAAATAGTTTTGCCTAGTTCTAGTGTCATGATTGTGTACATTCATGTTTTTATCGTCTCTATGTGCCTTTATTACATGCTTGAGGCATTCATAAATGTACAAGCAAGGTAGTGTTAGTAAATTTAATTCTTTAAAAGCGTCTCTGCATGAGATTTTAGTTTGTATTTTTTTTTATTGCCCTTACCGCTCTTTTCTGTAGCCTGAATATTTTCAGTAAATGTTTCATATTTGCCGATCCCCATAGTATCAGTCCGTATTTCAGATACGAATGTACAAAAGCATAATATACCTGTATTACACTATTCCCTGCCATAAATTGTTCTACCTGTTTTAATATGTAAATACCACTATTTATTTTCTTTGAAATCCTTTCTATATGTTTATTCCATTTTAAATTATTATCAATAGTTAATCCCAAAAAGTTAGTTTGATTTATCTGTGGTTTGTTTATCTTGTATTGCCAAAGTGATATTTGATCGTGTTTTGTTGCTAATACTAATTTGCAACCATTGTGTTTTGTTTATATTTAGTGCCATCCCCAATTCTGCAAAATGTGTATCTATGATTTTTAATATTTTATTTGCTTTGATCTGCACATCAACTGTAGTGTTCGCAGTTACAACTACGATACTGTAATCAGCATATCCAATAGCTAGACCTCATGCTTTGTGTATTTTTATAAATAGACTATTTATATACAGGATGAGTAGGTATGGTCCCAACTTTGAACCCTGTGGTACCCCATGTGTTATGCGTTTAAATGGAGATCGAGCTTTTGTAAGATTTCCGTTTGCGTTGTGTACTATCTCTACACATTGCTCTCAATTTGTCAAGTAAGATTTTATCCACTCTAGTGGTACACCTCTAACACCATAATTTTCTAATATTTCTATAAATTTTTCAATCTCTACACAGTCGAGTGCCTTCGAAAGGTCAAGAAAGTTTGCAAGCACATATTCTTTTCTGTCTAATTCCTTAATAATGTCGTTTCCCTTGCTAACTGCATGTATGGTCGATTTCTTTTCTTTTTTGTTTTGAAAGCCGAACTGATACTCATATATAATGTTAAATTTGTTACAGAATTTTTGCATCTGTTATAGAAATATGCCTTCCGTAATTTTTGAAAATCCACAGCACAAATATATTGGTCGATAGTTTTCTATCATTAGTTTGGAACCCTTCTTTTTATAAATTGGTCTAACTATTGTATACTTTAATATATTTGGAAATGTATTATTAGGTGTGTTAGAATCTCTGCTATCCCATATTTGCAATATTTGAGCATCTCATTTGAGTACTGATCTAAGTTATAGGATATTTTACCCTTTAATGAGTTCATTTATTTGATGACTTCTTCCTTTGTAGTTTCTCTTACTACTAAAGAATTGAAGATTGCTGTTTCATTTGTTAATTGCATTTTCATTTTCTTTATTCCCAAATTTGTTACAATATTTATATAATATTCATTTAGTGATCTGCTTATATCTTTTGGATTTAATATTAGCTCATTATTTGTTTGAATTTTAAGATTTTCTACCCATTCTGAATCATTTTCTTTATGAATGACCTTTATTATATCCCATGTCTTTTTTTATTTGTTTTCACGGTTTTTAATGATTCTTCTGTTATGTAATTGCTTTGCTTCATTTATTACTTTATTTAGTGTTTTTGTAGTTTAATATGTACCTGAGAGACTTCTCCTCTAGCGTATTACACTTTAGACTATTTAGAAACTGCATTCTCGCTAAGGACCTATTTATGCCTTTAGTCAGCTAGTTGTCAGATTTATGTTTATTGCAGAACACCTTTCGTAATGGTACTGACTCCTCTAAACATAATTTTAATGTATTCATAAAGTGCTCAAACTTATCATGTATTCCTGTTGTGTTATATATATTTGTCCAGGTTGCCTTTTTAATATAGGCTCTTAGAGAATTTAATGTGGTATTATTTATGATTCGTTTGATTTCTACTAGCGATTTAGTTGTCCCTCCTTGTATATTAATATCATTACACTCTACTAATGTCATAATGATCGCTAAGCCCACCCATGCTTATTGTTATCTCTACCGATTCCCTTTTTAGGTTTTTGTATACGTGATCTATGCATGTTGTTGATATTTTCGTCACTCTAGTTGCACACGTTTTTATTTGAATTAGATTATTTCTGTGCAAAAGTTCCAGCAACGATCGTTTCGTAATTCCCTCTGTCAAGATATTTATATTCACGTCAACTATAACTATAATTTTGTTGTTTTTTATTATGTTGGTAAGGCATGTATCTCGTTTTGTTAGAAAATTAGTTTTGTCTGATATTGGGGGGCTGTAAACTCCCAGAACTACTAGTTTTCCTTTTTAAAAATTTATTTCAATACCGCACAGTTCACAACACATTTCCTCAGAATATTCTTTGCAGTCAATTACCTTATATTTTGTACCCTTTATTACATAAATTGCTACTCCCCACTTTTATGGTTTTTTCTACAATAGCCACTTGCCAACACATAGTTTTCATAGCAATTTACCTCAATTTCCTCATGTTTTAGCCCATATTCAGAGAAGACCAGTATTTTCAGTTTAAGTTCCATAATTATTTGCTCTACCCTTGCTCGTTTATTTGCGATATACTGGATATTTTGTCGAAATATTTTAAAAATTTCGTGTTATTTTAATATTCTTTATCTACATTTATTTTTTAACTCTTTTTTGTATCTATAATGTTATTACATTTAGCTACCTGTAAGCAAGGAATTACATAGTCACTTACCTTACCTGTTTGTGTCTGTCCTTCATTCCTTTTGGAGCCTTTTATTTCCCGTTTAGCTGTAGCTGTACTTCCCCTGGTCACTAGTTTCCCTGCCCCATACACAATTTTATTACACTATTTATTATATTTCCCAGTTTGTAGGTCCCTTTCCTATTTAGATGTAAGCCGTCTCTCCCTAAACAATCCTAAGCTATCTGCTTATTTACATCTACAAACACACTTTTTAAAACATCACAGGCCCAACGTATATTTTCATTTACAAGTTTGACTTAGGGCTTACATCGTGTCTGTTTAAAATTCCGTTTACTAGCACTCCAGATTTAGGGTATTTGTTTTTAACATATTTTATAACACTGTATATGTCGCCCATAACCTCTTCTGGACACTTCCTAATGATTATATCATTTGTACCTACGTGTAGATAAACGAGTTTTGGTTCACTTTTTGCTGTTACACTGCTGTTTAGTATCACGTTTTGCATCTGACTTGCTTTTATGCCCCTATACACTTGCACTTTGGCTACTTCACTCAGATTTACATGTTTGATAATCGAGTCGCTTTGAAGCATAATTTCTTCAGGTTTCGCACTGCTTGTAATTTTGTTTTCTCTTCTTTCATCTTGATGTGATCCATGGTGTTTCCTTTCTTCCTTTTTTGCCCCTGTGTTTCTGTGCTTTTTTTTTTTTTGCGTTGTTGGTTTTGAGGCTTCATCACGTGTCGAAATTTTCGTGAGCAGCATATGTCCTTTCTTCAGCTTTGACTTTACTTTTTAGTTGCTCATTCTCAATCCCTAACGTTTTGAGCTCTTCTGGAGCCCTTTTTAGATCCTTGTTGAAAATTTCGATAACTGTTTGCTAAGACGCTATCGTCTCGGCATCCCGCGGACCATAGCGATTTTCTAAGTGCTTGCTATTTCCGTCTTGTATTGGTTGTAATATGTTTCTTTCATTTCTACAGCAATTTTCATCTCTGACTTTTAGGATTTTGTTCTCATCTTCGATTTTTGTTGTGGTTTTCAAGTTTTTTTCGGCTAATTTATGGAGCCTACCACGGGTCAACACCGAACACTCCGCCATATTGACTTATAGGGTTATTGAGGAATTGCTCTGCATCTTTCGTGTAACCTAGATTTCCCTAGAGACGGAAATTCCGGTGGTAACAGTGATTGCTGTCACCTTATATACATTCAATACTCTCATCACAATAACAACTCAATTGATGGCCAACGATTACATGCAATAAACATGCTGGAAGCAATAACAATCGGTCAGAGTGCAGTGGGGAAAATCTAGGAGTACCAATGTTATCTTGAGCAATAGGCCTCAGCCTGGTGCGTAGGAAGTTTTTGATAACCCTTTACATTTTAAAGAGCAAACTGTATATATATTAACAGAACCAGAAGAGAGAGTTGGCCTGCACTTGGTGGAGTCAGTGGAGAGGGTAAATGCTTGATTGCATTCCTGTTACCCTTCTTCTCCATGCCTGCACTAGAGTTTCACCTTTTCTGCATGTGCAGCTTCAAGCTATATGGTCCCTGCATCTAATGTAAATGCAGCTCTACAAAGTTCCCTGACTGACTCACAGAAGCTGAGAATGACTATTCTTTTGTCAGAAGAATGCTTTTGAATAACCATAGATTCAAATATCAGGAAGAAAGGCACAACTTACACAAGTTTTGATATGTATTAAGTATCAAGAATTACATATCATAAGGTAAATTTGGTAAGTGAGAATTGCCATTATGATTTAAATCAGTGATGGGAACAAAGGTAAAGAAACAATGCGAGTATTGGATGTAGGACAAAACAAAAAGGGAACCTTAAAAAAAACATTTAGATAATGTAATGTGCAATTTTATTTTATCTTTAATTTATGTTAAACTAGAATAACAAGGTTTCCGGTACAACATACTCAACACACTATAACTGAACATGTGAACAGACATTTACTGCCAGATTATGTGTTTGCTGGTTGTTTTCTTTGAATACTATTTGTAACATATGAACAATTTAAAACGTATGCTATTTAAATCTGGCACACAATTCTTTTTAACTAAATAGAAGATGGCATCAAAGCTAGTTATGCTTCGAGCCATGCTCTTCAGTGTTGTTTGCATATGCAAGATGCATGACTAAGATTATCTTTAGGACTGATGAGAGTGCAGTGCAATACATTCAGGTTTACCCCAACCTACCTGTCTGGAGCACAACAGGTATTGCAGCACCTATTTGTACTTTCACAAGATCAACAGTCTAAACAGGTATAATTGAAATAAGGTTCATCCCTTAAGTTAAATATTCTACATACCATCTATTTGTTTTATAATTAGGGACCAAACCACCATACTGGAAACAAAAGGTTGCAGAGTTTAGACTATAGGAAGTGGAAGGGGTCAGTCTGTCGATCACAACACAGGCGAGGCAAGGTACAGTCAACACAACAACATTGTGGATAACATTGCTGCATAACTTACATTCAATGCGGTCAACATTTGCACTATAATATTCATTCCCAAATCACTAATACAAGTTCAGCAATATGTGAATATTTCAATTTTCATGCTGGAGGCATTTTACTTTGTGTGTGGAACTAGTGAACACACTCGAGAAACACTATGCACTGTAGGCAGTGAGTCCAGTTGTTTGTGCTGTTACTGTACATGCACAATGATGTCACGCTCTGTCCATGGTGCAGGCAACTTGCGATCACCTCATTTCACAATAGCTGTATAAATGAGTTCAAACCCTATTTATAAAATTTACATCAATGCAATACTGCATTAACAAAATCACCAATTTTTCAAATTGAGTGGTAGGGCAAGATATTTTATATGTACTGATCACTGTATATGCCTTTTGATCTCAAGTAAGACAAATACCATCAGTCATCAGTGAGGAGCCTAACAAACGGTGGTAAAGATGATGCACACACAAAATAGACAAAAGTACATGATCCATGATTGACAGTATTGTCCTTCAAACTCGGAATATAGCTCCTTAACTTTTTTCCAAAATGTCACAAAATTCAACAGCTTAATAACTGAAAATGCCATTGACTTACTGAGACCAAAAGCTTAAATCTGGTGCCTGACAGTTTTATTTGTTGTGAAGGGTAGTTTCCCTAGTGCACCATCATGCAAATTAATGAAATATCTCTAAAAATGCCTAAAATTAACATACCTGAAGGCATTGACAAACTCTGATATATGAATCCAGCAATCTTTTTCCAACTTTGAAGGTACCTTTCTAAAAAAAAAAAAAAAAGCCATGGTGACAGTCCTTTATCATCATTCCTGCTCATCTTTTTATGAGCCTCCTATAGTTGTACATAATCAGAGCCTTTCTTGCTTGTTGGTACAGGGTATTTGCCAGCATATACAATAGAAATAATGTAAGTGAAACACTAAAGCTATTCAAATTCTCTTGTGACACAGGAGCCAGTAATTCATTCTGCTTTTTGGATTTCCATAAATTTAAGAACATTTTTAAAGCCATTGGCATACTGCATTAAAAACCTCACAGAGTAGAGATAGAACACTAGCAGAAAAATCCAACTATTTACAAAAAAGAATGGTAAACTGCACCAAAAGAAATTCGGGCACCAGATTTAAACGGCATGCAAGGAATACTAAGCAAGCATGTTTATGACCGCAACCTACTTCTGGGAAAAGAACCATGAAATTAAAGGTCATCTGCATTGAAACCTGCTGATAAATGTATATAATTCAATGTTTACCCCAACAGTTCATGTGACAAGAACCTTCGATGAGTAGTGGTAAGTAAAGCTGGAGTGTAAGGAAGTATTACCCAAACTTTTATGCATTTATTTAATGTATGCTTGCTCTTAAGTCCTAAAGGTACAATTTCGTGCAAATACTGCTACTTAGTAGCACATAAGTAGCTTTTTACAGTACTGTTTGCAATTTCACATATACGTATTACTAAATAAAAGTATTTCTTTACCTGACTTGCCTGCAGTTGTAGCAAAGATAGTTATGTTTATGGTTACTCTGTGGTAAATTTATTTTAAGAGTTGTGAAAGTAACTTGAAGTTATATTTTGTGAGCACCCAAAATATTTATCCGAGATTAACTACTACCTAAGGATCAGCTACTTCCTTTCTGATTTATCACAGAAATTCCAATCTGGAGTGTTCCCCATAAATGTCAATTGTAGCTTTCTATTCCCAAAATAAGACATTCTGGGTTTTCTCGACATCCACATTTTAATTTGAAAATGGCACAAAAAGGTATTTTCTTTAGGAAAGACATAAAAAAAATCTTGATTTTGTGCTTATTTATTTCTCTGTATTAAAAATATATATTTATGTATATGAACAATTTGCTAAGCAAAGCAGAAAATATCATTGAAACGTCGATGCATGCTAATAGAGACTGGGTGAAGAAAGGTAGCTGAAGACAATATTTTAGAACTTCAGTGGCATTCATCATAAAATCTTTTGAAGTTCAAGAATGGTCTTCTAGAACAGTTATCTGGATCATTAAGTGGGTACAGAACCATTACATCGCTGTTATAAATAGTTGAGCTTCAAGTTTATCTTTCCATTTGTTTTTAATATGACAGTCATTTCCAATGCTAATTATCATATGATCCATGTAGCAAGGCCTTACGATTGCAATCCTGATTTTTACTGATATAACCAGCATGTTTCCAGAATTTTAGACACAAACCGTAGCATTCAGAGGATAACAAAGCAATACAACATACTAAAGCGAGAATACCTCTTATATATTTGCAACCAATGATATATGCTCTCATTTGAAACACAAAAAGCTCTGACATACATGTAACATACATAAACTCTCGCCAATTATATACCGGAATTTTTTAGGGGGGTTAGAAATTATTATATTCTAGAACAATTAACACTGTTGAGTAACTCAGTAGTGGTATAGGTATTGGAGACATGCCAGGGATATGTTTCACTGATTAACTATTTGCAGTTTGTATCTGCAATTCTGAAACATCTGGTGCACATTAGACAAATTTTAGCTCAAGAGAAAGTAATGAAGTATGTTTGCAACCACCTATTGAAGAATAGCAGCATCTATCTGAGGATTCTTCTGTATAAACATTGCCCACTGTAACTATTCATGCTCAGTAATAGTGATAAAATCACTAACAACTATGAAAATACAATTAATAAACATAATTCTCAACACCCTACAATAAGGAACCATTTATGGAAAAATATAGGTAATGCATCAACGTTTCAAAGTGCAATCATTAACAATAATTTTGTTTACAAGAATATAAATGCTATGCATATATATGGAATGATTGTTTACAACAAAATATTCTACTCTTTTTTATCCTGAGTCAAATCAGACTTTTCAGTTTATACAAACAAGCAATAATAGCACCAATTTGTTAATTTTTATGGCTTTTGGAAGCACAGGATTCAATTCCCCCCTCCCCACTCCATTTATTGCATTATTCTTGTGCCTTCATCCATGGCAGTAAGGAATCTTTAATTCCCACTTGAAATGGTGTATGCTGCCCAATTCCTAGCTCATCTATCCTTGAGGTATCCAGGGTAGTGTCAAATGGCCTCACAGTTGCTTTTGCAGGACTGGGTGGTTCTGCTACTGGAATCACATGGTCACTAGGCAGGTCAAATATATTTGACATCTCTATCAACATACCATATTTTGTGAATTTCTCCCTGCCGCACCAATGAAAAATTCCACACACATGCTCATCCTGAAACCAAGAATGAAAAACATTCTAAACTATAATTAACTTTTCCTTCCACAATATCAGTGTTCTTAAATTTTATGAAATTTTCTAAATTATATTTACAGGTGTATATTATATTACGCCTATTACTGTGTAGAACATATGACTTGGAGCAGGAGTCGACAAAATGATGATCACAATTGCATAAATAGTGATGTCAGGAAATGCAACCCGCCATGCACATGATGCATGGTTCAAAGGAGGGGGTTTGAAGGCTGCAGTGGCCATGTAAAGGAACTTCTCTAACACACATTTAAATTTACACATGCAGACTGAAAGGGTTTCTACATATATTTTTCATTAATTTGTTCTTTACTTCATCTGGGGCGTTAGTTTCTTATACATCTAATGTTAATTCAGAAGTACTGACATACAACAAAGCATGTAAGTTTTCATCTGTCAATTGTAATTTGCTTATAGATTTTGCGATCTTCAGTTTAGAAAAAATCTGCTCACAGATATACAGGGTGGAAGGCAAGTCATTACATTCCTTCTAATGTGTGCTTCATAGAAGCATTACAAACAAAAATGTCTAATGACATTTTGTTCTTTGATCAGCTGATTTCGAACAAATAAATGGTTTTTGTTCCAAATTGGATATGTAATTCTACAAGAATGCACGAAGATAGCAGTTTGTTACTTGTAAGATGTGTAGAGTAACTTATTTCTGACATAGCTTCGGTAGTAATTATGGGACATCACACAGAGTTTCAAATTAATTTATCACTTAAAAGACGTGAAGGAATACTCCAAGCAGCTCTTTCAGACATGAAATAAGTAGACAACGTTGCATTGAGGTTGGGCAGGGAATTGACCTGGTTTCTGGATGTAAATATGTCAGGCACTTTCGCTTTAGAGTAACACTTGTGACTGGCCTACAGTCGCATAGCAAACACGGAAGGACATGGTAAGGTATGTGTTTATGTTCTCAAGATGCATTTATGTATTGAGCTAGGGACAGTGACACCCACACAATCTGCAGTGTTGCCAGCTTGTTTTCGATAAAACTAAAATATCTCTGTAGGAAATGGTCAGAGACAAAGACGTAAGATACAAAATATGTTCCAAATACCGAGATCTATCATTGGTTTAAGTTAATGTAATGACCTCCCTTCCACCCGGTATATGTTGAGCTAAATATAGTACTAATATCAGTGGTGTATAATGTGGACTGTCAAAGCTATCATCGAAGCCCACATCTACAGTAAACTAGAAATGAATAAGTAATAATAATAATTGCAATACCAGCCACTTTTCCTTATGAAGAGTTAGCATGTAGGATGGAATATGCTACCCCAGCCTTCACTACAATACTGCACAGGGGTGAGGTGGGGATATGCAGGAATAAGCATGCAAAGGCTTTGGAATCCTGTGTCGCTATACTTACACGAGCATCTCTGAAATGTGCTGTGTGAACCTGATTGGGTTGGAGTTAGCAAGAGCGCTCTGTTTTTAATATTGTGCCATTGTTATGATTCTCAACAGCTGTGTTAGTATTATATGCGAATTAAATAAACTTTATTGCTGGCCATACCTGTTGTTTGCAACTGAGAAAATGTTCTGAAGTATGATGGGTTTTGCAATCTTAGGTATTTAATCACAGCTTTGGATATACATAAGAGATCAACAATTAGATACATAGGATTCGAAGAAATATGGTCAGAAACTAGGCTAATTAAGAGGAGAAGAAAGGTTGAGAAAGATATTTTTTTTATTGTTCCATTTCTATTCCATCTTTTAACTACAAAGGTCATATTAGCAGCCTCTCCCATGGAACATGTTGCCTATGTTTAACAGTGGGTTGACTATAGGCCTTTTTTCTTAACTTTTCTTTTTTTTTCATTCACACACACATTCATACTCTCATTCATACTTCCAGACTCTGAGAAAGATCAGGAATGATCTTGGATGGAGAAAAATTTCTGCCCTTGCCAGGAATCGAATCCAGGACCTCTTGCAGTGCAGGCAGGTGCTCTACTGACTGAGCTATGGGGATAGCCAAAGAGAAATTGTCGTGAAGCTGAAACCCATTCTTCGTGCTTCAGAATTTTTTGTGAAGTCCTGGACATAGTAATAACTCAAACTAAATTAAGATTTGAATCACAGAAACTGTTGAAATGTCTAGTCTTACTGGATTCGAAACATTTTGCGAGTTATGATGAGTTCTCCAATAAATGTATTATGTGAACAGAGAGAACCACAGGTTTCCTAATTCAATATATTGTCTTTCAATCTTCAAAAATAACCATCTATCTGCATACATTAAAAAAGTGTGTTAAAACTATACCTTTAACCTTAAGTTAGATAGCTGAAGCATTATTTCTGCTATATCTTGAACATGAGATGGACATCTGCGCTCATAATCTGATATCTTGCTCAGCTTATCTGTATCCAAAAGATTGCTAAATAGCACAGTTACAGCACTTTCCCCCAGGTATTCAACAGGACCATACAAAACAGGAACTCGCAAAATCAAGTTACCTGAAACAGAAACAAGTTTTGCTACTTATGATAATCAGCAATCTGGAAAGGTTTTAAGAATCAACAATTTTAAGAGACAGATGCAAGACTAAACTGCATCTGAAGATAATGCTATCTTGATCACAGGAGAAGGACAAGGGTCCATAAGCTGTTAACTTTTAGGATACTTTTTTTATAGTAAGAGAGAAATCTTTTAAAGACACCACTTCACGTGGTGAGATGGATTTCCACCACCTAAAATACCCTTACTCTCACAGCCTACCACCTGGAACTGCAATAATGCCTCACATCAGAGTGGTAGCTCTAACTAAGCTCTAATCTTGCTGATGGTCCATTTCCAATGCCTTAATTTCTCTAAAAAGTAAATTAGGATACAGCCCTCCTTTCACCCTTCTCCTTAGTTTCCAGGATACACTAGCTAATTTGTTTACTAAATTCCATGCCTCTGAGCTCTGTATCATTATACTTAAATTTTTCACTGTCAACTCCACATCCAATTTAGTGTATGCTTCCCTTCTCTTCCCATCCCACGTGGGCATTGAAAAAAAGTATGCTCAACTGAGTCTTTTTCCTCGCAATATGTACAACTTATGCTGTCATTCTGTCTCATAAGTTTAAGTTTTACTTTGAAACTACTAAAAATAATCTCACTTTGAACCCAAAGCTGTATAATTCGTGAATTAAACCACTTAAAACATGATATGATTTCTAATATGTTTAATATGCATGTAAACACATACAAATGTTTGAAAATGTTAATTCCGTAAGAATTATAAATGCTTAATGAAGTTTAATACAGTAGATCTGGCATTTATAAAGAACATTAGAGGTTTGAGTCTCATAAAATTTCATTTGACATCCTCAATCATTCTGAAAACAAAAACAGAGATGAAATATGCACTTTTTTGAGAAAATTATAATTGTTAGTATAATATTTAAATTAGATGTTGCTATTGATGAGGTTGGCTATCCTGCATGCGACACACTCCACCGCTGTAACATTGCACTTGACAGCTCGTGTGGATTTACATTATGTTGACTATTCTGTGTTTGCAACATTGGCACAGTTTAGTATACATGCCTAAAGCTATTAACAGTGAAGCAAATATAATCCACCAATATCACAAATAATGTACAGATCACTTATCTGTAGCCTACATTATTTGTGATATTGGTGGATTACCAAGTTGCTAATACACAGTAGCAGATGACCTAGCTTTCTATCATGTTACAAAACCACATAAAGGGTGCACATAAGCTGTTTAGTTACAGAAGAATAATAAACTATTATTATGATTTACAGAAGTATTTCAATCAACTTATATACGCTTTTAATTTCACTTAGTTTACTTCTTAACTGGATGTGTTTCGAAGACCATCGTCTTCGTTATCAACAGTTTCTCAACTCTTATCCGGACATGTTTTGAAGACCATGGTCTTCATTATCAACAGCTTCTTGATAATGAAGACGATCTTCGAAATGTATCCAGATAAAAGTTAACAAACTAAAAGTGTCTAAGTCAACTCACATACTTCTACAAACCATTAGAAAAGTCACAGTTCATATATGTTGTGTGAAATACTTTGTTATTACTTATAATTAAAAGTAAGCATGTAAACTGCAGCACAGGTAAAATGAATTACAAGCCTTCGACAATAAAATTAGAGAAAGGAATTAATCCTGTGACTTAGGCACAAACCATCTTCAAGAAATACACAATTTCTTGAAGGACCCACAATCAACTGGGCTCTTTTCCCTGTCAGATGATGACCGCTGTACTTGGTGTGTCATCTGTCCAGCATTTTGTCACAGTTTCTCCAGCATTGATCCACGTTTCATCTAGCCATAGAATTTTGTGGGGGCTTTGCCTAGGATTTTATGCATAAACACATTTCCTGTCACTACTATGTGCATCTTTACCAGCAGTCCATTTAGTTTTTTTGTACCAGAAGCCAATGTCTCTCAGAACTACTTTCTATTTGTTACTGGATGAATGCACTTTTTCTTCCCTGGAATTGACAAAAATACCTGCTGCTTTCTGGATGGTCCAGCAACCTTGTCTTCCTTCTGCTTAATCCAAGAGTTCTTGGTCTGCTCTATAATGTATCAGCAGGAATAGATGGATGCCCATGGATATCCACGTATTCCTTCTCTTGTTCATAATATTACCTCATTCTTAATAATTCCAGTGCTTGGCTTTTCAGTAGCACACCTTGACAAGGATTTTCACTTTGTTGATCACTCAGGGATTGGCATCTCTTCTGAGGCATCATCTTGAACTTTAAGTTTTGGAATATAATATCAAAAGTTTATACAAAATAAGGAATAATTATGATAAATAAAAATAAATAAATAAATATGAGGTCCTTAGAATAGCAAGGACGTATGCGCCAAAAGCTAGTTTTGAGAAAAATGTGATTAAAGTTTTACTATGCAGTACATATTAAAATGATCTATAGAGAGATTAAAAATTGCTCACATGTGAATATAATGCATTAATAGTGTTAATTAGGACTGTAAAATGTTATTTGGCACGTATTTAAGATTTCAGAAGGTTAATTTCATCAACAATATAATTAAGATAACGTATACTTTCATGCGCATTATAACCAAAACACTTGTAAAGTTAGCATTTTGCAAGCAATACTTCAACTAATATTGGTAAATATTTTTTCTAATACTAACAAACAATACTTCTAAAATGAATATAAAGAAGTTAACAAAAGGTATGGCTGGATCACCGAAGATGTTTAACCGCTGTGCTGTGCCGTGAGGAACCAGAGTATGTTAGTAATGTCCACTTCAGTCTCTTCTTGTACCTCTGGTGTGTGCCTTTACTACATGTTTGGTTTTTTAACTTATGTGTTCTTTATCTGTATTCATCTTCTTCTTGGCCATATGCATTTTCCATTGGTTTTTCTGCATGCGGCATTTTCTGGGACGACTTACGTGGTGAGAAATTAAATCACTGTCTGTGTCACTCATAGTGCTTAATAAAAGTAAATCACTACGTTAAATGCACTAAAGGTTTGTTCAATGGTATTGTTAGTAAACAACACAACTCAAGAAACATAATGCTAAACAGAAGTTAAACCGAGAACTGCAAGCCACTAAAACATGTTACAGCTTTCTTTAAAAGCAACAGACTGATCTAAAGAAATACCCCGCACAGGCAGAAGGCAAAAACTATTTACAAAAGTGCAAAAATGTTTGAAAGGTTAAGGAATAACTATTTATGAAGGGTAACGGCCTGAAAATAAACAGTACCCTCTCTTAAGTGATTTATTGCTACATTCTGTTCAAGAGCGACTGTCACAGCGTGGTGGCCGGCAGGTTGGCTTATGCACCTTTGCTACTCTCGAGATTCGGCTGAAGCATGTTAGGTCTAACACCATGCTGCATTCAAATGCAGAATTCGTTCATATCCAGGGCGTATCAACCATTCACACTTAACAGGCATTAAAGAGTAGGCTTCGTACTATATGTTGCAAGAAAAACAAAAAATTCGTACTTTGGCGCTTATGCCCTTGCTATTCTGAGCACCTCATATAATACACAATACACCAAGAACAAGTAGATGCAGATGATGGAAATCAAACTACAGCATGTGGCTGGAAGCAGTGATATCTTGCAACAGAACTACTTCCTCTTCTGTTCCCACTTTGTGACCCACCAACCAGAATGCTGTCTTGTGGTTAGTTCAGGAAGTCTCATGAGCAGTGTTCACAAGTGTATCAACTTAACTGCTAGCTGTCAAGTGCAAGGTTACAGCGACTCACCTGAGTCTTAGTCAGAACTAGGGCTACCTACCATATGAGCATTGGGATTACATTCAATTCTGCAATTTCCAATGGGAGTTGATTGATAAAAAAAATAAGCAGAACTAAAAAGAACAAATACCTAAAACTAACAACTTAGCACTAAAAGAAAAAACTACCTTTAAATACTTCACATTCTACCCAAATAACCTTGACTGCCTCAACAAAATCTTAAAAAAAGCACCACATTCAGCTAACACCAATCAATATATTTTCCTTGAAAAACATTCTGAATTCAAGAACAAATGACACCATTTCCCTGAATAAAAAAAATTGTATATATAAAATTGAATGTAACATCTATCAATTGTTTTAGACAAAGAAAACAAATGGAAATATATAAATTACAGCTAAAGAATAGCTCAGAAAATTAAAATATGAACAATTAGAAATAGCAGCAGTGACTATTCATTTATAGATGAAAAATCATGATCTAAATATGACTCCTGAATCCAATAAAATAACAAACCGAAGAAAAAAATACTCTTGGAATTTTAGAAAAGCTAATTGGGCAAAATTTACAACTGAGCATAATTATCTTCCATTTAGTATGAAGTATCTGCAGACAAACTCAATAATACAATCTCACACAATTCTTGAAGCAGCACAGCACTGGACCCCAAGAAGAAAAACTACAAATTACAAACTCTTTTGGAATACAGACCTATCTAAGTTAAAAGAAGAAAGGAACATAGCAAGAGAAAAAGCAGAATTGTCTTCCCTACAAATAGTCAAATCCATAGCCTCAATGAAAAAGGCTCTCATCCTATTAGAAAAGTGGACTGACAACAATTTGATGAAAATAAATATTGATAAAACAACATTCCAAATATTTAGTCAAAAACACAAAATCCCTATACTAAATCTACATTTCAAGAAAAACAAACCTAAGACAAACATATGAAACAAACTATTTAGGAACAATTTTTTATTCAAAATTATCTTGGAGATATCAAAGCAATAGTATCCAAGTCAACTAAAAAATCTTCAATTTTAAAGAGATTAGCTGGAGTTAAGTGGGGTAGTATTCGGCAGACTGAACCATTCATCAAGCTAATACTCCCCTACAATGCAGAGGTAATAATTACAGCAAATAATTCTAACCTAAATCATCCAGAAGTATGCCAAAATCAGGCCCTACAACTAGTGACTGGTGCAGCAAAATAAACTCTAATCACGGCAATACAAGCTTTAACCCAGAACCCTCCAATATGTCTAACTTTAGAGGAGCAGGCACTAATAAACCATGAAAAAATGCTACAGTTAACAAAATGGGAAAAAAGATTTTTACAGCCAAGTTGAAAACACAAAGTCATGGAATTAAAGATAGATTTGAATCTCCCTAAATCTAAAGAAAGCATTTTAGTCAGAGAAAACCCTGTAACTTTTGAACCAATTAATATTCAGCTAGATTTAGTAGAACCAGTTACAAAATCCGAAACTTCCAAACCAGTACTAAAAGCTCTAGCAATAACAGAATAGAGAAATTTCAAAATGCTGTAATACTCTGATTCTACAGCAGCACTGTATGCAATAAATTCATATAAAATGATGACAATTCAAATTAAAGAAGATCACAAAATGATCCAACAACTCCAAAAACTACAGAAAAGAATTCAATAACAATGGATGCCTGCACACTGCAGAGTTGCTGGAAATGAAAATGTTGATTTTCTTGCCAAAAGAAAAGATTAAAATTTAGTTCAGAATACACACAAAAGCTTACCTTTTACATCTATAAAAATACTAACTAAAAACAAATATTAAATAAAAAGCTCAAATACCATGTAACGAAGCAAAAGATAAAAAATTGAACATACTAATTAAAAAACCAGAAATTCCAAAAATTCCTTGAAAAACTGCAGTAGCAAAATTTAGACTACTTATACTCTGTTCATCTAGAGATTAGAGGAGACGTAAACAAAGCCACGTGCGTTTTGACCACAGCGCGCCCTCTTGATGCTTTCGCCGTGTAAATAGTCCCCTGAAGAAATACTGTTACTAAGGTCTGAAATGTCACTTAATGTTTGTTAAAGCATGAACTAAGTGTACTAAGCATAGTTAAAGTGTAACAATACGCAGTTAAGTGAATCTGTAACCAGCCTAATTCATTCTGCGCGCGCATTATGCAGTATGAAAGTAACATGGCGGAACAAGTGAGTGTTGTAAAACATAAGCGCGGAAAACCGTTTTGAAGTGGTTAAAAGACAACAATATTGAACATATTTAACAAGTTCTGCGAGAAATATCCCGAACTTGCTATCGAAGACGTGATGAAATTAACATCCGAGTTTACCAGTGTGTCAGTTGCAAGTATTTACAGTAACAACGAAAAATCGTCAGTTGGTGAAGATAGCGGCAAAAAGCGATCACATGCCAGATAAATGATGGATGTAGTTTGCGACGAATTTGTGAGATCTGCAATCCGTCGAAAAGTTCACCAGTTCTTTGTTAACAACGAACCCCCAACTTAAACAAAGTGCTGTTGGCAGTTAACTCTGCTCCCGATCTTCCAGATTTAAAACGAACTTCCCTCCACAAGCTGCTTCTGGAGATTGGTTTCGAGATTGTGAGCAAGAAATGAAAAAGTGTTATTGTGGACAGAGAAGACGTAAGTAGCAGTTAATTACCACGTGCTATATGTTATTTGGATCAAGTAAACATATCCTTTTAGTAGTGTAAAATGCATATTATACCTACGCGTAGCGGTAGGTAACCATGTTGCGTCATTGTGGAAGCACGCGGCTGCGGAGTGATACAAACCGGTGCTTTGTTTATATCTCCTCTAATCTCTTGATGAACAGAGTATAGAGTACATGATTATTTGACCAAACACTTACACAAAATAGGAACTTACACAAATCCAAATTGTCCTCTATGCAACAAAGAAGAAATGGCTGAAGTTCATCAACAAACCTGTGAAGTTCTACCTGTTGGATCCACTACAAAGAAATATTGGAGAGCAAGAGCGCTAATGGCTTCATTGCCAAAGCCCAGCCTTTAACAACAACAACAACAACATATGACTCCTGTACTCTTAATACAATTAACCCAGGAACTGATCACTTGGGAACAAATCTAAATGTGAAAAACATGCAGTATTCAATTTTGAAAAAGCACTAAAAGATAATTTTCAGAATTCCTAAAACCAACACAAGAAGGCTACAATGCCCAGACATTAACATTGAGTCAGCAGTTGAGAAAATGTAGAAAACCATCTGCAAAACATTCCTAGACATTGGTGATAGTGGTGTATAATGGTCATTAATTACAAATTTTTCAAGCATTATTAAATGACATTGTGTTTAATCTCCTAAAAATAAATAAAACTTGTTTTATTCTAATGACAATAAACCCTCATTCCTTTCTGCTGTACTCTTTATAAAGAATAACAAATCAATTTTCACTATAAAGCATGTAGGAACTCTGGGATAGTAACATTATTAATGTTAATCACAATACTTACATTTGTTCGTTCCGAGTGTGACCTTTTCTCCTTCAAGCTTAGTCTTTCCATATAAATTTATAGGTTTTGTTTCTGCATCCACTGCATATGGTGGCGATTTTCCATCAAAAACATAATCTGTGCTAATATAAAGCATTGGAGCACCAACTTTATCTACGATGAAAAACATTTCCAAGTAAGAAACATTCCTACCTTGACAATGTTCTAAATAAATTGTAAAAGTTTGGGTGTAAGCAACAATTTAATGAAGCAAGTGAAGAATTCTTCACGCATGCATTAGTCACTGGAATACCAGATCAAATGTCATCTTTCTATTCACATGCCTCTAAACAGCTAACATTAAAGGTAACAAACATTGATGTTGTAACCAAACCCACATGTGTATAAATTCCATGTTTAAATGTTTCTGGTTAACATGAGTTCAATAGCAGGTGAAGTATTGTGTTGCTATTTTAGTTTTAGAACATGTTTGGGGCAATTAAACTGTCAACTATGGCCTGAATGAATTTTAATTAAATTGTTGAGGCAGAGGTGTAGCTTTCCAGAGTAGCTGAGTTTGTGTCCTTGGCAAGTTTTCCAAATACAGTAGAACCCCGCTAATCTGAACCCCACAAATCTGAAATTCTGGATAATCTGAACACCAAATCCATTATTTTAAAAACCAATAAAAAGCTTATTTGTAGTGAAGAGAAAGCATTTTTATTATAGAACTCATTAAAACTACATTTACTACAAGTAAATCTCAGCGAGGGTGTTCTCTACAAGAATGAATTGCAATAGTGCACCAGGTGTATGTGTCTCCTGCTTCATTTAAGGAAATGCAGGGTATTTTTGCAAATAACATTCCTGGTGTTTGCATACCATTAAAGAGCAGTATACAGGATTTGGTGAAAAAGTGGCGTAGTTCAGTTACAAACAAAAAATCTTGTGTTGCACTCACATAACTTTCTCAAATCGTACTAACCATTCTTACAATCTCTTATTTCTCTATCTTCTTCATGTTAGTTGAGTTAGACTTGTGCAAAAATTATCTTATTGTTTATATGTATGGGAGCTTATATGGATTTGAGCGAGTCAAATCTTTCAAAGCTTTCAAATTCTGTCTCTTTGCACAGTTAACAGATAAACATATAAACTGCAATGCTCCATTTGACATTGATCTATCTCTTACGGTTTACCAGTTATGCAAAAGTCATCCAGAATAAATAGGACTTCATTGGCTAAAGCCAGAAAATTCAAGATGTACATGTCATTTGTCTTAAAAATATGTCAAACATAAGGCATTTTAATCAAAATCGTTAGAGCCATTTTCAACAACATCAAAATTTTTGAAAAAGTTTCCATGTAAGGGTAGTTTAAGGTGGAGCAATTTTCTTCAAAATCTTTGTGTCACATCCTCGAAAGACATTAAACTTAAATACCATCTTTGGTTTTTAACCGACTTTTTGTTTTTCAGTTATGCTGTCAACAGACTGACAGACACACACAGACCTTTTTCTAAAAGTGCTCCTTTTGGTTTCAGGGGCCTCAAAACATGTATTTCCAGTGAAATCTCAACATTGCATTTTTGGGTGGAATACAATACTTCCTCTACTTTACTAAACATAGTAGAGAAAGTAAAAAGAATCAGGACTCATTTGTTCATACACCTGCTGTGATCGTGAACATCTGAGCATGAATGACATGGAGTTCAAAGAAGTTGAAACAGAAGCTGTCACAACAAGCGAACATTTCGCATAGTTCTTGTCAACATGCTTTATATGATATAGGGATGAAGCCCTATGCCCCATGAGCGTTTGTGTGCCATTTTTCAACAGGAGAGGTGACCCGTCAGCTTCACGTGAATCGCTCACTAATTCATGAAAGATTCACAGAAGAAAGGACTGTAGCCTCCCCCATTTGCTGGGCTTAACCACTTGTGACTTTTACCTATGGGGCAAACTAAAGGGAATGATGTATGCAAACAATAAAAAAACATTAGAAGACTTGGACAGTATTTGCAATGAAATTTTGAGAATTGACGTGGCAGAGTTGCAAAAAGTGTATAACAACATGTTAGAGCATGTGCAAAAGTGCACTGCAACACAAGGTCATTTTCAGCACCTAATGTAAAAGACAAAATCACTTCATTAAATACAGAAAGTACATTTCAGTAAATACAAATCTTTGCTCTTTATATGTATATTTATATATACTCGTGGCAGACAGGCTTTTCATGCGTCACCCGGTATAGGAATATGTTAAAATTGATATACACCGGTACTATATAGCGTTCCGCTCTTAGAAGACAGTATGGAGTTAAATGGGACATCTCTGTCTCTATCTAGCGCATACAAGTTGCCATTAGCCGCGTCCTTTTCTACCCTTGTGGAGTTGCTAGATTTCTAATAGCATGGTATAAATATTCATTTGTTATAAATTTCAGATTTGAACACATTATCCCATGCAGAATTTTTTTTCTATCAGGTTATATCCTTTCTAGAGTCATTATACATTTCTATAGGCCCAAATTTCTTCAGAAAATGTTTTTTTCAATAGAAGTCCGATATTTCCTGTTTCTATACTCATCACACACTAACTAACAAACTAACTGCTAGAATGCACCTATATTTTTTTCTTAGGTAGAATATACCATAGTGCTACTACCTGCCCACTTTGAATTCTCTACATTTACCCAGTTAAGTGTTATAATTTTTAAAATGAAATGTTTTCGGAAAATTTTATATCTGTGCACTGCAAAAGTTACGCAGTGTGAAACTTTTTTGTTATTGAGTTTACATCAGGGAACCAGCGAGAACAAATGTTGAGGAAGGTTGGAGAAAGTTTTTAAAATAAACCAAAAGGCAGTAACCTCTTTCTTTTATCCAGTAAGGCAAACAAAAGGTATTCATCTATTCAGCGTCAGGCCTGACACAGAAGATAGTATAAGGAGCAGCACTAACATTAGTTCGAAAGAAGCCGTGTGCGTAACTGTGAGCTGTTATTGCCGTTATTTGTTTAATATTTTTGTAAATATTTGTAGTTATGGAGGGGGAAGCTAGGAAGACACGATTTTGGTAAATTAAGAAGTAAGGAACGCCAAATAATTATGAATGTGTTATATTATTTTTGAAGCAAAATGCGTGTAAGTAACACAGTAAAAGAAACAGCTAAGGCTATCGAGTGTTCAGAAGCAGTAGTGTGTATGATTTAAAAGGAACTAATGAAAGGACCTCTAAGAACGCCATCGAAAAAGAAAGCAAAAAGGGCGGGACTACACAAAACGCTAGGTTAACGCAATATGATTGAATAGTGCAAGGTGGATTGAGGCGAATTGTTCATTCTTTACAGTTTGCAAATATTCCATCCATGCTGAATATAATTTTGTCACGATTCAACAGTGATGAGACCGTACCAAATTTCTCAAGGGCCACTCTTAGTCGGTTCTTACATGATTTGTGGTTGGAATATGAAAGAAGGGGTAAAGACGATATCGATATCATCAGATGGTGACATAAATATCTAAAAGACGTAAAAAGGTTTAGGGACCAGGGGAAATCAGTTGTTTATACAGACGAGTCATTTGTAAATTTAGGTCATACAGTAACAAAGGCATGGAGGGATACCAAAGTTAAAAGTGCCCATCTCGTCAAGCAGCAATTGAAGGACTAAGTACAGGACTCAGGCCACCTCGAGTCGCTCGCGGAGAAAGATTCGCAACTAGTACATGTTGCAACACTGCGCTCCATTTAACGTGTACTGTCTTCTAAGGGTGAAACACGCTTTAGATACTAAGATGTGATTTAACTTACCTATATAATTTTAACTTAGAAACTGCAAATTTAATGCTAATAATTATAAAGGTGAACAACACTCAATAAATTTGATTTTGGACTAAAACAATGAACATTTATAGAATCTTTCAATAAATTTTTCCTATGAGTGTGAAGTAATTTTTCTTGGCATAACAAGAAAAACGCTTGCACGTTAGCTTTATAAATATCCAGATATGTTTAATATCTACATGTTATTGAGTATTTCAGTCCAATTCCACCTTACTAAACCTGTTAATTATTTTATTCTAGAAAGGAAGTCATTAAAAATGATTTGACAATTTTATTCTCTCAGGAGCATTTTGATTAAGAGCATTGTATTCTTGACAGATAAAAATTAAAAAAGGAACCTGAAATTATGGTCCATGCACTAGAGACAAAGTATTGAATATTTGAAAGGAGCAATATGCTCATTGGGACTTTCTATGTAAATAAATAAAATAATTTAAGTCTTGTAGGGCATGCATTTTAAACAGAGCATGTGAATGCTTATATAGAATGAAGCAATACCTGCCATTTTTGCAAGGTTTTCAGTAGCTTCTACGTTGAGCTGTGCTGCACCATTTGGGTCAGAATCTACTTTCTCAGGAAATCGTTGTGCTGCACAGTGAATCACAAAATTTGGCTTAAATTCAATAACAGCATCTTCAACTGCTTTGTGGTTTCTCAAATCAAGCTTATGCAAGTGTGTTCCCAATCTGGAAATAGCATTTATAGGCATATAAGTAGCATTTATAATATCAGGTTATTATGAAAAACACATCCTGCATCCATTATGCAATGCCTGTGGTTAAAGGGTATACCATGCAGCCAAAGAAAATAGAACAAACTTCTTTTGCTCAACTGAAGTATACATTCATTGCTCAAACTTACAGAATAGGCCTTAGTTCACAGTTAAATAAGGAAAATTGAAGCTATTAACAGTGAAGAACATGCAACATTACTAAGATAAGTGAAGTTTTTAGTTTCTAATTTGTTATTACCTTAGAAACTTAGTTCACAGGTTTTTTTGTAGGAATAGTCATGCTTTTCTATGATAGCTGCAGACAGAAATGAGTGCCAATCTGTACAGGCAAAACACTATGCAGCCCATTCGGAGGCTTTTTGTTCTCCTGGTAGTATGTGGCGATATGTGCATTTGAGGTATAGTATTTATTGTAATCCAAATACATTTTAATACAAACAGCAAGATGAAACCACACAATATTTGAAAAACTACTTTTAAAGGCTTTAATTACCAACTTTACAAAAGGAGATGCTTAAACTGGCCACCCTTTTGTCCATACATTTTTGGCACCTCCTTAGGAAACTATCCATCACTCGCTGACTGCGCACTGAGAAATGTTGGCAATATTCTGATTGATGCCTTAATTTTTCCAAGGTGTGTGGCTTTGTCTTGAACATCTTGTTTTAAGTTACCTCAGAGATAGAAATTGTAGGGAATTAGATTGGGGGACCAAGAATTGGGATATATTCTTCACCATTCTGTCCTCTATGTGATCTGCAAGAGGAAATGGACCGAGACCACCTTCAAATATGCCCGGGCACTTCTAGCACCCCATCCATAAGTGAAAAACATTGGAGAGCAAGAGGATTAATGACTTCATTGTCAGAAATCCAGCATTAGCTAACAACAGATTGGGGGATCAAGAGGTCCACAAGTCTCTACTAATAATTCTGTCCTGAAACACTTTCAATTGTTGTTATTAAAAGATTGGCTGTATACGCTGTTTGCAGAGTCTTCATGAAAAAATCTGTTGCACTCACATGACTTTCTCTACTCTTGTACTAACCATTCTAACAAACTCTTATTCCTATATCTCCATATTACTTAAGATAAACATTCGTACAAATTATCTTATTGCTTATTTCCTTGTAGGTGCAAGGGAGATATTAGAATACAGAAGGCTTTGTGCAACAGTCAAATCTTTTTTACCTTTGAGATTCCGTTCTCTTTGCACGATTAACATATCAAAAAATGAACAACGTTGTTGCATTTCGCTAAAGTTCTAAGCTTTCCGAAACTCACACACATAACAAAGAATATCTCCCAAATGCATCACCCTACAAGAAAATTTATTGAGACATAAATTGTGTATTTTAGCAAGATGTACATTTTTTGTACATAAAAATATGGTGCTCTCTAAAAAGCGGTTACGTTTACTGCTAAGTCTCTTCAATGTGAAAAATATTGGAGAGCAAGAGGATTAATGACTTCATTGTCAGAATCCAGCATTAGCTAACAACAACAACAACATTTTTTGTACAGCAAGATTTTGTCTATCTCTAACGGTTTACCAGTTACGCAAAATTCGTCCAGAGTAAATACGACTACATGGGCTATAGCCAGAAAATTCAAGATATACATTTCATTTATCATAAAAATATCTCAAACATATGACATTTTAATCAAAATCGTTAGAGCCATTTTCAAGAAAATCAAAATTTTCGAAAAATTTTCCATGTAAAGGGTAGTTTAGTGTGGGCTTATTTTCTTCAAAATCTTCGTGTTGCATCCTTGAATGACAATAAACTTAAATACCAACTTTGGTTTTTAACTGACTTTTCATTTTTGAGTTATGCTGTTCACAGACTGACACACAGACACATACACAGAACTTTTTCTAAAAATGCTTTT
Source organism: Tenodera sinensis (assembly GCA_030765045.1). Taxonomy (NCBI): domain Eukaryota; kingdom Metazoa; phylum Arthropoda; class Insecta; order Mantodea; family Mantidae; genus Tenodera; species Tenodera sinensis. Next base: position 60,477,647 of record CM060965.1, on the reverse strand, counting down.
TTTGGATTCAGGGGGCTTCAAAACATATATTTCCGGTGAAATCTTGACATTGAATTTTTGGGTGGAATACAATACTTCCCCTACTTACCAGTAGAGAAAGTGAAAAGGCAAACTCATGCTGTTTGATTCTCTGAAAACAAAAAAGGATAAAATTGTATTCATATATGTATGGCCATTGACTGTTGACTTGAAAAAAAATTGGCCCTATAACTCAGAACTTAATACTGTTCATGAAGTACCCCTTCAAGACAAAAAGATTGGTGTATGGTGCAGCATTAGCGGAGAAAGGTTTCTCAGAGCTCCAATAAGTGATTTCTATCTTTGGGGTAGCTTAAAACATAAACACGACAAACCCACACACCCTGGAAGAATTAAAACAAAATATCTACCAGGAAATTGAACAGCATTTCTTAGTGTGAACTACAGTGAGTGATGGATAGATTCCAAAGAGGTGCCAAAAATGTGTGTATGGACGACAGTGACCAGCTTCAGGATTTCCTTTCATATACTTTGTCAGTAAAGCCTTTCAAAGTAGTTTTAAAAATGTTGTATGGTTTCATCCATGTCTCGATGGCCAAGGATGTGGACAGGCAAAACACTGCACAGCCCGTTTGGAAGTTTTATTCTTTCCCATTATTTGTATTAGATATTCCAACACATTCAGAATAACTTTTTGATAAGTTAGCACTGGATTTGTAAAGATACACTTTTTTTAGTTTAGTAATGCTGCACTTATTCATATTAGTTATTCATAAAGGTTCTCAAAGAGTTTAGAAGACTTGCATTAGGGACGGTGCAAAGTATTACAAATGTGGCAGTGAGAAATTTACACAATATTAGAATGAACTATAATTAAATAAGAGTATAATATGTTTCACATATTTATATCCTAATATACCTTTAGAAACACAATCACAAAAGAATACCTTAGCAAGGAGCGTTGAGCCTTTATATGATGCTCTACAATTAAAGCACACATTCAGATATTTTTCTTTTGTGTGATGATTTTTACTTCCAACAAAATTATCTCAGAAAATCAGAGCAAAACTCAGACTTAGAACAATGCCTGCAATACAAAGCAATGATCCATGGACAAATTTTAACAATCATAGTTAATTAACATGAACTTTCCAGATGAGATGCCTGTAAACCTGGAGACCTAGAAAGCGATATCTGAGGGCTGATCCAGCAAAGCACTATCTGCATTTCGAAAATTGTATTACCTTTGTTTTCTTAATATACAGTAATACGAGGGCAGTCCAGAAAGTACTGCCATTTGTGCGTAGCGCGAGAAGTGGTGGTGGTAGCACTGTCATCTACACATCAGTGTGCGTAGTGATCAGGTGAGCAGTGCGCTTCTAGCTGTCTAAAGGACAGTGTTATACAGTTTCTTTTGGCAAAACATCACTCAGCAGTCAAAATTCATTGTGAATTGTGTGCAGTGTGGTCCGAACATTATGAGTGAAACTGTTGTCCGTCAATGGGTATGATTTTTAAAAACGGAAGAACAAACATTCATGAAGAAAGCAGAAGTGGTAGGCCTACTCTTGTCAATGAGGACCTGGTGAACAAAGTGGATGGAAAAGTTTGTGAGAACTGTTGGTTCACGATAACGGAACTTTTCAATCATTTTCCGGAGTCTTTTGCACGAGATAGTGACCAAACACCTAGGCTATCGCAAGTTTTGTGCTTCTTGAGTACCAAAACTGCTGACCAATGACCACAAAACCAAACGAACGAGTTCTGCCAGACTTTCTCAGTATGCCACTGAAGGAGAAGCATTTTTGAACAGGCGATAAGACTTGGGTGGCTTACGTGAATGTTGAGACAAAACGGCAGTCAATGCAATGGGGACATAGCGCTTCTCCAAGCAAGCCAAAGAAAGTCCGCCAAGCCTTGTCTGTGAGGAAAGTCATGGCTATGGTTTTTTGGGATGTCAAGGGCATCTTACTCATTGAATTTATGGAACGTGGCACAACTGTCAATTCTGAAGCCTACTGTGAAACGTTGAAAAGATTAAGGACAATCCAAAACAAGCGTCGTGGTCTTCTGACATCTGGTGTTGTGTTTCTGCATGACAACACTCTCCTGCACACACTCGAAGAACAAATTAACTTTCAGCCAATTTCCAATGGACGTTTTTGACCATCCCCCTACAGCCCGCAATGTGGAAGACAAACAATTAGCATCGACTGATAAAAACCTTTAAGAGGTAGAACTGGAACTTAAAAATTCAATGCCACAACTGGGATTTGAACCACAGAACTTCAAATCCCAGTTGTGGCATTGAATTTTTAAGTTCCAGTTCTACCTCTTAAACTTTGCCCACACACGGCTTGTGTGTTTAAAAACACCAACAGTAAGTTTGTTGGCATAAATAAATAATAATTACCAGATAAAAACCTGCTTTCATTCTAAAAGAATATTCTTCTCACAACATGGAAAACACATCAGAAGGATCCACATTGGATATTCCCTCATCTTCTCCATCTAGCAATCAACCCTGTGCACCTTTACCACAAACTACCAGATCAGGTTGACAAGTCACCTTCCCTCGAAAATACATGGCGCTGTTACTGTGGAGGGAGTGTATGGCAGTTCTTAGTGGAGGATCCCAGAAACTTTCAAATGCAGTTGATGGTCTTTGTTTAACATCTTAGTTTTATTTACTATGTTGCTATTCTTTGTTTTTGTTTGTTCAAATCAATAAATGGTTTGGCAACACCTTCAACAAAAGGTTATTTAATAAACTGCATTTAAAAACCATAGACCCATAATGAGAGATTTAGAAATGCAAGCACTTTTAACATACAAAAAACTTCTAAGACTTCCAGAGAATAATAAATGGGTAAAACAACGCACATCTACCTTTAACTTGAAAACTCAATCAGGCTTCATACATAAAGTTCAACAACTAAGAAATAAACTAGATTACCCATCTGAAATAGAACTTCTTATGTCTCTTAACAACCCAGTGAACATCATTGAATTAGAATATTACCTTGGTTTAATTGCAGATTTTAAAAAGAAAGAAAATTCATCTATAGAAGCTAAAACATATGCCCTTGAAACCATAAATGTAAGATACCCAGGTGATGAATGGACTCGCATCTATACAGATGGCTCTCTTTACAATCAAGAAGATGGAGCAGGAGCTACCTGTGTAAATTTGTTTCTTTCTATAAGCACATTGGAATTTACTTAAGTTTTGATGGAGAAATTGATGCAATTTATACATCCTTACAAAATCTGTTCACCTGGACAAATAAGTTTTTCAACATAGTCTTCTTATCAGATTCCAAAGCAGCTATACAAGCTATTATTTCAACTTACTACCCTAAAATGGGTAAAATAAAGGAAATTCATAATATGATTAAACATCTTCAAAATTTAAATAAACATATTGTTTTCCAATGGATCCCATCCCACTGTGGAATATCTGAAAATGATCAAGCAGACATGTTGGCTAAGAAGGGTTCCAAAATTGCTCAAACAACAAAACAAAATATCCCCTATGAAACAGTTAAAAGGTTAATCAAAAACATCTTCACAACATCTTTTGAAAACTTAATTGGAAACTTAAAACAATTCCAGATCTACCAAGAAAATCATCAGTAGCAATGTTCAGATTAATCTCGAGCCATGATTGAGTGCACATTTGTTCAAGATTGAATTAATGACTTCCCCACATGCTGTTTATATAAAAAAAATGACTTAATGGATATTGATCACCTAATTATATGTGAAATTCTCCAAAATCAAGAAGATCTAGTCTCTCAATATTGGGAAGCTAGAAGAAGAATGATTTTATTATCAAATTCTGAGCATTAGACACACATACATTTCTGCAGATCTGGTTTCCTCCGTGATTCCACAAAGAAACTGGAATCATAGGAATGCCTTGTGAGAAGCAGTTCAAGTAGTTCTGGATGTGGAAAAAACAATGTTCTTTCTGGTTCTGCAGCACAAAACTTAAAAAGAAAATAATAGTGGATTTAACATAATGTGTACATTTCAGATGTGTTGGATGGGCATAAAGAAATTACTGAAGTGAATGTGAGTGATGTCCCATGTGCTTCTTGTGACATGCAGCAATCACTTTTGAAATTCAAAACACTTCGTGATAGTCGTCAATCTTTCGGTATGGAAAATTTGTGGGCACGTGTGGTCGTATACTGTAACTCTACAGTACTTGGTGATCCTTTCCAGGAATAATGTCTAGTGAGTACCATGTGAAATTATATTAGCTCAGCCATTCAGACCTTTAAAAATATTTTGTTTTGGTACATATTTTTGACATTTACAGGACACAAAAGTAAATATTTTCAAAGCTTTTAGCACCTAAAAATCAGAGCCCTAATAATTATACGAATACATAGTTTATAGTGGTGTAACCATAAGTTAAAATATTTGTGTTCCAGTCAGCCATTTATGACAAAGGAAACCATTAATATTGCATAGAAATTGTTACTGAAGCATGTGTTAATCCTGAAGAATAATATATTTATAACTACCTTAGCAATATGCCAAGCTATTAAGGGAAGCCATCTCCAATTTGAAAATGAAACACTCTTACCCATTTAGAGAACTTTGCTTTACCTTGAAAGTGCTACACCATAAACTTCCCATCCATCTTCAACAAATATTTTATAAACAGCCCTTCCTAACAGCCCCGACGCTCCTGTCAAGAACAAGCGTTTGTTTGATGCTGCCATATCTTTATACTACTAATTAGCTGCTTTCAACCATTTAAACTGTCAAGAATTGACCACCACCTGCACACGCCCCATCTGGAAACCTGTCAGCCAGCTAGCCAGCCAAATTGCGCACCCCAGTATCACCAAAAGTCAAAGGTATCCCTCAAGATTTCAAAATTTCCCGTTGCGCGAAGAAAAAGCAATACTACGAACCAAATGATAATCACAAAAGCTAAAATCCATACATATACATTATACAAAGATCTTAATTTATTTTTCACGAATATGTTGTGTTTTTTTGGCCTAGTCATTGAATCCTTGATTTTTAAATGTTGACGGAAATGAACACGTTAGCCAACCACTACACTATACCATAGAGTAATAATTATACTATTGTCATTGTTACTCTATGCACTACAATAGACAAAGACGAGAAGAGTAAATCAGGTGACAAAGACAAACGTCTACTGCTTGTGATTGAACCTTGTAGTAGGAGTTCCCTGTGAATGTGTAAGTTGTGACAGCGCGTAACTTGTAAGCAATTTTCTGATAATTCGGAATTTTTGCCTTTAGTGAATTCGTTTGTGATACGCTGTGCGTTGAAGCGTTTTTTTAGGGAGCACTTTACATACACGAACAGGTAATTATATAAATGTTAATTTGAAGGCCATGATTTTGACATTTATGCCAAGATCCCGTTCTACGCCGTTAAATTAAATCTGAAAAACCAAGAAAAGGTTAAAACGCATTGATGATACTGAAACATCAATAAGAAATGACGACTTTCGCGATATTTTGACTTGAAAGTGTTATACTGATTCATTTGTCATTTAACTGTCTACTTCATTAGCTGTAAGAAACGATAGTCACATTAAAAGTACAAACGTAAATCTAATAAACTAAAAACTGAAACGAACAGGGGGTATAGTCTTAGTAAACCGAATGAATTTAATCTAAGGGTTAGTAGGAATTTGCTTACCATAGAGACATGTTCATAGCTTTACAAGAATTTAAGATTATTTGCTAAAATACTTCAGATTACTTTTAAACTTTTAATCACAAAAAAAAGCAATTTTTTTATCATGGATAGAATTACAAAGTAGTGCTGTTTTCTTGAAATAGCAGTGAAGAAAATTTGCAATGTTTAATTAAACCAGGAAGTATAGCAATATCTTTCTTCCTGCTGTCAGCCTCTGGTGAGCAGGCACACATTAGGGACCAGGATCCATGATTCTCCAGCATTACTGCTTTAGCTTCTAGCAGCTCTTTAACTCACTTTTAATATTGCATCTCTCTCTTCCTCCCTCCCTTCTTTCCTTTCTCGCTCTCACTAATTTTCATTTGAAGGTTTCCTTCATATTCATTCAAAACCTATTCAGTCTTTTTCCCCAAATGACTTAATTCAATTTTTGCATAAGAAAATATAATTTTTTCCATGATTCACAATGAGAATATTTTACTCTTCCAATTGGTGTATTTCACAATATTTTGGTCTCTATTTTCACTAACTTGTATAAACAATAGTTAAACATAGATAAATAACTTGAGAGGTAGAACTTGAACTTAAAAATTCAATGCCACAGTTGGGATTTGAACCACAGACCCTCCGCTTACAAGGTGGGTGCTCTAACCATTAAGCTGCTGCAACAACCTGTCAGAATGACATTGAATTCTCAAACCAGTTCTACCTCTCAAACAGTGCCCACACACAGCTTGTGTGTTTAAAACCACCAACAGTAAGTTTGTTGGCATAAATAAATAATAGATAAATAAGCTTATCACCTGTTTGTTCATTTTTATTCTGTGAATCCCATTGAGAGCAATGGTCAGGAATACCAAACAGTCTGTGCACCATCATCAATTATACATGATGAAATTAAAGCTGTACACTTTCTAAATCCATCATCAGCACCACTGTACAATCGAGGTACAGGCAAGTCATGCAAATAATTTTAATACTCTACTTCTCAACATAGTAATATCTCTTGCACCTATCAATATTAATTTCATTACTCCATTCTGACATTCTATAGTATGCTGGACCAATTTGGTGCATTCTCAAAACACTTCAAACACTCACTGTAGTAACACAAATGGAGGCACAATACCTCTATATAGAAAGTTTTGGTAATTGTGGTGTACTCATTTAGTGCAGTAAATGTGTATATGTTCTTCCACAGATGTTACCAAGGTTAGATTAGCTCTAATTAAAGAGTTTTAAGAAAACTGTTTTTTTTTTACTACTATATTCATAAAATAAATTAGATACTAGGTTAGGTCAAGTTAGGTGTATATAAGCAATTTTAAGAAACTGCTTAGCATGTGTTTAGTGATGTTGGCACAGGTGAAGGTGAAATTGGGCATATTTCTGACAATTTCTATGTATTGAGGATCTTTCACACTGTCCAGAAATTTTTTAACCTCTCTGAATCCATTCCATACATCTTTTTCAATTTCATTCATTGAGCTGGTAAAATTAACATCTTTCATCAATTTCTCTATCTGTGATTTAAATACTTCCTCTGTAACTTTAACCTGTGACAATGATGGAAACTTTGTGCATAAGTGCAACAGAAAGCAAGGTCAACTTTTGTCATGTGCTTTCACAAGTTGTTTCATCATGCCAAGGTTTACATGTAATGGGGGGAGTCAAATTTTTTGAGGGTTAACAAGAGTCACATTAGTAGCATTTTATGCTCCAGGTAGCTGTTGCTGCCACTCAGGCCATTGATTAATTGGCCAATGTTTGTCCCATGCCCTGTTATTCCATTCACAAAGAAAATGAGGAAATTTTGTGTATCCTTCCTGTTCTAGGTCACCACATGTTTGCTATTTGTGGTTGGGAACTTAATTTTCTTAAGAACACGCTTCAGAGTTTCATAACTCTGTAGAATGTACAAGCAGTATTGAAGCTAGCTTGTTACTTCATGAAGTAACACTGCCTTGAGACTTGATGCTTCCCTGCCCAACTGTTGGATAAGATTACACACAACACATAAGTTGATCATCTGCATAGTACTTGTAGAAGTGTATTTTGCAGTCCCTATACTATGAAAATTTAACACCATTTGTTAATAAATTCTTCTCTTGTAGTCTTGAGCTCAGTAATTCACTTTTGTATGATGCCTAACTCCCTCACTAGATCATTTAACTCAAATTGATTAAACTGTTGTGGTGGACTGTCAAATTCTTCTGCATAAGAAATTAATCATTGTTGGAAGTCATGGAGCTGCTTTCAAATTCACTAACATTGAGGTCTGCTGTCGATGTAGGAATGGGTAGTTTGGCTGCTTGAGAAATAGACCATGTAGCTGAGTTCATATTTAGGAATTTATTTCCTGTCTTAGTTTTGTAGTTGTAGCCATCAACTTTGCACATAGAAAAATAACAATTGTTGTAATTCTGTTGCTCTCTCTATCATTGATATTGCAAATAGCGTTATGCGATAATGTAATCCCTGAACACAACTGTTACATGCAGTATGAGGTGTGAACGATTTATCTTGATTACCAACTTGCTCTTTGAAATATGAGTAATATAGTTTCTTTATTTGAGAGTATTTTATGTTCCTTGCTGTCAAATATGTAACATCCACAAGTGTAATAAAACTTCTGAGGACTTTGTAGACACTGTCTCCTGCATAATCCTGATTAAAAGTCATACTTGAACTTTTATTTTAGCACTACACATATAGAAGATGAACACATGTATTAACACAAGTTTTCAGCTCAACTGAAGTTGAAGTCTATAATAGTTGTAAATATAAGCATAAATATGTCACAGACCTGATCTATAGAACAAAACTGATGTGTGCTGGGAGTATAAACATAAACCATAAACACCTGGATGATAAGGGAAGATGAATGTGGGCTAATTTGGAAAGAAATGAGTAACAGATTTAGAATAATTTAATGGAAATAAGAACATGAAGAAACATAATTGAATGAATTTTGCACCATAGACATATATGCGCATATAAAAACTAAATATGATAGCCAACAATGGACTTAATTTTTGAAATAAGGCCACTGATTTCTATTTCAGTCAAGCATTTTTCTTTATAGAGCAGAACCAATGTTGTCTAGTGTTATATTTCTGTCTAATCTAAGTTTATTTTTGTAGTTGCTTGGTTTGGCTGCTTTCATTTATATCCCAATGCTGCTTTTTGTGTTTATAGATTTATTGATTAAATTTTTTTATGGCACTGCCCTCAGATTCACAAGGCAGTCAAAATGTTTACTTAATAGTTCAGTAATTATGTTCTAGTATAAACTTCTTTTTCTAAATGATTTAGAACAAACTATAAAAGCCAAGTAAGGAGTAAATTTTAAAAAAGAATTGAACGAATATCTAATAAGAAAACGTTTATACGGTATAGATGGATTATAATTATTAGTAGTGTCAACATTAAATGTAACGTGTTGCTGCTTCTATTGATATCATTATAAGAGAATGATTGTTGTTACTTATGATGTAAATTGTTGCTTTATCTTCTTAGAATTGTATTTTGACAATGCTCGAAATATCTTATAATGTCTATTGGCAAAAATAAATAAACTCATAACAACATAACACCGCTCTTAGCTTTCATAATTTGTTGCAGATTTAGGTCCAAAACTTTGAGTCAACTGTCTAGAATTAAACGTTAAAAAATTAGAAATTCAATGCATTAAATTGATTACATTAATTAAATAAAGTGCTACTTTTTTTCCTTTAGATGATCCAAATTTGATTTTCACTCTGTGTAAATCTTTTAACATTTGTATGTTAACTTATCTACATAGACTTAATCTCTTCCTGTTTCAGATTTGTAATTAAGTATGCCGATCTTGTACAGCGTGATATCGAGGGGTACTACTGTACTGGCCAAATATGCCTCCTGTGCTGGAAACTTTGCTGAGGTTACAGAGCAGATACTTGCCAAAATTCCTCCAGAAAACTCCAAGTTGACCTATTCACATGGAAGTTACTTATTCCACTATGTGTGTGAGAGTCGAATAATATACATGTGCATAACGGATGATGTAAGTATATTATATATTCAGTTCAATTTATTCATTCGATGGAACATATACATGTTGTGGATTCTTCTAGTACTATAGAAGCTCAAGTATAATATTATAAAAGGCAAATATAATTACTTAAAACTATACTGTACATGTACATTAAACTTATAAATTGTTAAAAATACAACTGATAAATTTATTAGTGCAAAATGTTGTCAGCTGAATGATAACATTTTTCAACTAAAAATTGAAATGTTTCTTGAAATAGTGAATAAATTATATAGTTTTTATTTCAACAGGTAATTTATTGTATAATTTAATGCCTCTAAACAATTTTTTGTTATGTGTGTTTATGTTTAACCTTGCTTTTTCTCTAGTATTATGACAATGAATCTCAGAGTTTGTATATCTCTAGAAAGAAATGTGTAACTTTTGCTGCCATTCAACAGTCAGCTAACTTCTTTTGACAATTTTTAATAAGGCATACAGTGGGGGTTACTGGGTGAACTGATGAATATCTACAACTCTTTTAAGGAATTTTGGAGCAAAACTTGTCAAAAAGACATTCGGAAATGTCGATTTTATACAAATATACTTAAATTTTTAACATGAGCTTTAAAGGAACTTGACACATATTTCATTCATCTTGGTATTATATTTTAAAATTATTTTCTTTCTATGTATTGCTTGAGATGTCCTAAATGGTAACATTTTTAGGGTTAATTGAATCTTTTCATCTTCGGAAAGTATTATAACATTAACTACTTCAAGATGAATTTAATTACTGCAGCTTCATTATTGAAGAATAAATGTATGGAATGCTTAAACACTTTCAAAACAGTCTCCAAAACTATTTATGTAAGTTTAATTGTAAGCCTTCTTTGTCTGATTACCCTCCCCTTATGTAGGACTTGCACCCCCTAGTCCTACACTTACAGGCCAGTGCCTAGTGTTAGATGCCTGTCTGGGAGCAGAGGAATCTATAGATTGAACAAGAGTGAAGACTTGGAGCAGATGAGCAGCCTATAGGAGTTTTCACGTTATGAAGGCACAATGGCTCTTATGGAGAATCAGCACGTTGTTGCCACGTATGTTGCGCCACTGTGATTACATCGTTTTTGCTCACAACCAGGTTTATTATTAGTTATTATTAGTTATTATTATTATTATTATTATTATTATTATTATTATTATTATTATTATTATTATTATTATTATTATTATTATTATTACTATTATTATTACTATTATTACTATTATTATTACTATTATTATTATTACTATTATTATTATTACTATTATTATTACTATTATTATTATTATTATTATTATTATTATTATTATTATTATTATTATTACTACTACTACTACTAAACACCTAAGAATTGTTTTTCGCTCGCCACTTTTAATAATTTCGGCAGATTTTCCCACACATCTGCAAATAACCCTTACCTATATGTCATTAACCCTCCAGGCCAGAAGGAAATACCGTTAGGTTGTGTCTTTGTTTCCCCGTATGCCTTCTCGTCTCTGTCAAAACCCCTGTAATGAGCGCTTGCAAAGATGCATGTACCTACATGTTTATAGAACTTCCATGCTGTGTAGGTGTATTTAATTTATAATTGCACAAATGCCATTTATTGCAAGGACAGTTTCAGATTATTATATATTTTTCAGTTAATTTCTAGTAATATGCCTCAATTTATTGCACTCTCTTAATAACTGTCAGCACTTTACATTTGACCTAAATATAATAAATAAACAAGTCACTATGTCCGGAGTTCTATTCCTTTAAATAATCATACCCCCTAAAAATTGTTTTTTGCTTGCCACTTTTAAAAATTTCGCCTTTTCTTCTGCGATCCATTGTGCACTGATCACTTAACTACAATGCATACGATTACCAGAGAAGTTGTAAAACTCGCTCACACCTCAAATTCTGGAAACCTATTGAAAACATGCACTGAAGTACAATCCCTTATCAGCCCTTCAACTGCCACACATCTGGTTTCCATCATCTGCAAGACAGGAGAACCGGGTGTTGTTGGCCGTGTGCGTGGTGCGCTAAAAACATTTGCCTTTAAATGGTGATTTATGGATGGCTTGTTTCTGGAGTTGTTCTATATTTATATAAAAAACAGTTTCATTATTTCCTTGACAACTTTGCCGCTGGAAGTTTTTACGTGGACTTACAGAACGAGAATTAGCCAGCGACGACATTTTCCACTGTGTAAACGAATAATCCTAACACTTTGCGTTAAACTTTTTTTTTTAAAAAAATGTGTTTAGACATATTGATATAATACAAATACTAACGTGGCTTATAAAAGCAAGCGAATAATCCAGATTTTTTTCATTGCAGTTATTTCAGTTTAAAACCACATTTAAATGTGCGGAGCGAGAACGATGTTAAAAAATCTGCTTTCAACAAAATTTTACATTTTATTATTTTAAAAAATGTACAATTGCATAAAAGGTTTACCGTGCATACCATAGTATTCTTCGACACATTTTACACTGAAATGCGTGTTCATACTTTATCTTGGTCACATTTGAAAACACACAAATTTGGCAATGCCGCACCTGATTCTTCCATAAGAATAAAATGGTCCATAAGAGCCTGTTGCACCTTCATGACGTGAAAATAGCTATAGCACCAGGTATGAGAGTAAGGAAGGGAATGATATGAAATACAGGTGAAATCGATAAATGGAAAGATGCAGCAATTGGTGGAATGAGTGGTGGAGGAAATGGAGAACCCAGAGAAAACCCATCCAGATGCTGCTTCATCCACCACGAATATCACATGAAGGTCCTTGGGATCGAACCTGGGCTGCCATAGCGCCACCATAATTGTAAATAGTGAAGCTACAGTAAGGAAACAGAAAGAAAATCATCTTGAAGTAGTTAATATTAAAGCAAAATACAGTATTTCGCTTACACATGTAACATATACATTTCACATCAGGTGATGCAGGAAATTAGCTAAATTTTATGTTAGGTTATAACAGATATTTCATTATAGTTTACCATTTAGAATAGCTGAGCTTTTGTGCCTGTTGTTAAAATAAGTTGCGCCACTTACGCATAGGTCATTTAGCTTGATGCTCTACGTTGCCTTAGATATTTAGTATTTAAGAAATGGAACTACTGTTTTGTATATAAAGCTTGTGTTTGTTTTATGTTGTTTACTTTTAATTTCAAATGTGTGAAACAATTGCTTGAATATGTCTATTTCCAGGAATTTGAACGTTCGCGTGCATTCCTGTTTTTGAATGAAATAAAGCAGAGATTTCAAACCACTTATGGTTCCAGAGCAGATACAGCCTTGGCATATGCCATGAATCCAGAATTTGCGCAGGTGTTAGCGAATGAAATGGTGAGTGTGATTAAATGTGGTGGCATATTTAGTGTTTTTTGGTTGAATGGTTACAAAAATGGGTACACTAGAGAAGAATAAACTTTGGCAAATGCAAAGGTATTACAAATCCTTGTGTACTTAGAAATTAAGTTTGTTAAACTCCAACAGAAAAGGAGCATGATTTTAACTAAGCAAAAATTGAAGCTGTTAACAGTGAAGCAACAGAATCTAAAATTGGAAGATCTTGCAATATTACTAAGATAAGTAAAGTTTTTAGTTTCTAATTCGTTCTTATTTTAGCATGATTTTAATTTAATTTTGTTGATCCCCTTAAACTGAATTCTGATAATGGTGAAGGATGTGTCAACAGTCTCACATCGAATTACCATCTGAAGGTTATTTAATCCTGGGATATAAAGTACTTACGATAGTAAGTCACCATTGGGGTAATTTGTCTCTGATGTGAGACTGGCTTTGTGGTTTACCAGGAGAAATACGAACTGGTTTGAGAATTTAATGCCATTCTGGCAGTTTGTCACAATAGCTCAGTGGTAGAGCATCCGCCCGGTAAGCGGAAGGTCTGTGGTTCAAATCCCAGTTGTGGCATTGAATTTTTAAGTTCCAGTTCTACCTCTCAAACTTTGCCCACACACGGCTTGTGTGTTTAAAAACACCAACAGTAAGTTTGTTGGCATAAATAAATAATAATTTCCTGGGGTTTGTTAATTTCTTGGTTGTCCATGTTTAGTATTATTGAGTGTTTTGTAATGAGTATTAGCTGCTTCTCTTTTTATCATATTCCAGTTTTTATTTTGTCAGAATGTTGGATTAGTTTGTTATAATGCAATGTTCTTGCTGATTTTATTACCTTTTTTAGAATTTTGCAATATTTTTTGAAATAGTGTTTAATTCTAAGTTGGTACTAATTCTTACTTAGGGATATGATTCTCTTTTACGCCTGCAAGAGGTCCTTATACCTTGGGATTGAGCAAGCTGGTTCTGTGTTCAGAGACAAATCTACACAGTGGCTGGTAAGCAGCCAAACCACTGTGCAGGTCCTGGCAATCCATCACTTATCAACACGTCTGATTCCCACTCAAGATCCAGTTCCAGAGGCTTGCATGGAATAGTGGACTCTCACTTATACAAGAGAATGGGAACAAGAATTCTAATCATATTTTTAGAATGTGTCATTGAGAGAGTGTAGGCTTTCACGGCCAGAATCAGTATAAGAGCAATTCCGCGTGTGACTTACTGACATTTACACTACATTTTCTTCTTAAAATGTCTGTCTGATGGCCAATATAGGTGTAAAAATGTTATTTTAACGACATACGATGACAGAGAATACATTGGCGGTTGTGATAGGAAAGATAAAAACCTTAAAAAAGTGAAACAATTATTTAATAATGAGCGCTAAACTTTTCGTGACTTACTGACATTTTTGTCAACTGCAGGTCCAACTTCAAACGTTTGTCCTCCATTTTCTCTGAAAGTTTTCTTATTTGATTTGTTCTGAAAAAATCACTTGAGAGAGGAACTTCTAAGCTTTCAAATGACCTGAAAAAAGGTTTGGTATGTTATTCTCATCTGGAGATATTTATTCAAAGGTCAGCGTGACTATACTGACATTAGTTTGTGACTTACTGACATATGCGAAAATTGTAATACCTTGCCTTTGTTTTACATGGTATAACATATGGTAAATCACAGGGATACGTATTATACGTTACATACATGTAATACACACAGGTGTGTAATTATATTTATCGTTTTGACAATCATATCCTTTGGAGAAGCATTTGTCATGCAACATAAACAGAATAAACATGTTGGCAGCTCTCACTTCTTATCACAGTTACGTCATTGCAAGTATAAAAAGCTGACTCAAAACCATAACAAAGACGACACATGAGAGCACAGCACACAGCACATACCTGTAACACACTCTGGATTGGACTCCTTATAGTGCAGGAACGCTAAATGCAGTAGCCTCGTAGTGCACGCGCATATCACTACACTGTTTTTATTCCCAAAAGTTGTGCATCATTCTGACACTTTCCACACACGAAAGAAAAGCATATTCCACAACATTTAATCCTAATACTTTCACATAATGAACCCGCTGAGTGGATGGCATAGGTGAAATACGTTCAAATCTTTTGTCGAGAAATTCTTTTGCTTCTTCAATTTCAGGCAGAGAAACCTCAAGAAGATATAATTTGGTTTTCTTTCTTACAGTATTAACAAATTCTTCAGCACTCTGAATCCTGCTTCCTGCTTTCGCAGCTGTCCATGTCATCCTCTTCACTTGTCCTCCAATCGCATCTACTGCCCCCTTTCCGTGATAGGATTCGAAGAAGTGCCATTCAATTTGGATTCCAAATACTTCGGAAAGATATGTTTCATGACTCAATGTGTATTTCTGCTTAAAATGACTAGCAGCTCCATCAGAAAACACTTTCACAAGTTCAAGATTCAGAACAATATCCAATATTTTCGAAAATATATTCCTTAAGCAAATATCAACTGTATATTTGTCATGTGATACATAATCAGACTCCAAAGCAAAATATTGTTTCTGAATTTCACCAATATCTCCTTTCCTATATCAGGCAACAGCAGTAAATATTGAGATCTGTGTATTGTTCTACTGGACAGCTTGAATTTCAGTTTGCTCCTTGCATGAGTAGTTCTCAGAGAAGTCGATCTGTATCACAGCTTCACTAATTGCAACATTTTCCCCAGCCTTCTTAAAGGCCTCGGATTGCTGTCTTTTTACATAAACGTGATTTAAGAAACATGGCAGGCAATGGGTCAGTTCTGCTATGCAGTCTTTTACAGATCCCTTTTTAACTTCTATTTCCATTCTTCCATTACGTGAACTCCACAGCTTCCATTCGCATGGAGAATTAGCAAGTTTATCCGAAATGTCTGCTCCACTCAATCCCGGGCAGTTGGAGCATCCTCCCTACTTACACTCACTCGATTTCTGATCACAAACCACTTGCGCTATGAACTTACGAAATTCAGTCTCAGTGAGTACGTGATTTTTACACAATGCTTTGAGAAGAAACTTCGTATTTTCATGTATAATGCATGTGCACACATGTGGGATCTGACTTTGAAGACGCACGTGAGCAGGGCGTAATTCAGCAAATTTTGTCAACCCCACGGACATTTCTTCTCGATCTTCTAGAAAGAGTGCATGTACTTCTTTTAATGTTACCACTTGATACCTAATGCGAGCTTCTTTTGTTTCTCCTTGAACATGGATTTCAATAAAATCATCTCTTTCAGGAGCTTGGTAAGATATTGAATCATCCTGACAGAACTTGATGATTGCACTTTTAAGTTCCTCTGATAGTTGTTTTCCTGATACTGGGACAGAATGCTTTGGTTTTACAACATGTAATCCCTCTTCAACTGCTAACTTACGAATCATTTCTTTTCTTTTGCGTGGAGATTGCGGCAATGCTTCCTCAACACGTTTTCTGCACTTTCCATAATGCTGTCTGCTTTTGAAACCCGCTGATGTTGGAGTATCCTTATCAATCCCTTGGTCTCTTATCTTGTCTTGCCCGCTGTGCTTGTTTATGTCTCCTAATTCAGACTAGAGGTGTTCTCTTCCTTGTTTTGTTTATTTCAGTATTGCTCTTCCTTTCCTCATAGTCACTTTTATTTTTTCCTTCCATTGTGGATAACTGTTTTGCTCCTTCAGATATTGTTTGTATTCACGTTGTCTTTGGGCTGGTGTTTTAGCCATGGAGTCAGAAACGGACTGATAGTCTATCCTGACTGAAGCCTCACAAGCACTGTACGCGTATGACGACCACAGGGCGCCAGCACCAATTGTCCGATAGTCACGTGTTTTGTGGGAAAACGAATGACTTTAGAGGAAAACTTTCTGATACTTTTTTATTTGTTATATTGTAATGACCCAGAATCCAAAAAGATATTTATTTCAGTCTATTACTTTTCCGTGCAGAGAACTTTATCCTTATTTACCGTGACTATCTGACATCGACACACAGTAATAACTAAACAGGCTCTAAGGATTATTTATGTTGTTGTTTTCTAGTGCCTTGCATCTGGCAATGAAGCCATTGTAAGTGTTGAAAATTATTAGCCATATACACGTTTTGAAGATGAAGAGTCATTGTGTAATGTACATAAAAAAAAAAAATTAAAACAGTTGTACATAGCTCCTGAAATATTGATATGAAAATCACCGCTATTCACGCTTATTTTTAGTGTTTTGGAAATATGTGGGTAAGAAGTGAAATTTGAACCCATATTCACGTGAAAAACATTTATTTTTCACTTCATAAGATACTTTGGAATATCTAGCATCATCTTTCCTCAGTAAAAAAAGTGAAACATTGATTTCAAATTCTAACACTCAGTATGACATATTCACGGAATTGCTCATAACTAGAAGTTATTTCTGGGCTGTTATTCTGGTCACTGGAGACCACAGCATAACAGCCCAGAAATACCTTTTAATAATGTCTTGCTTTGAATTTGATGAGGGTTTTCTTATTGATACACTATTGCCGGCTTGGGCAACTCATATGATACCTTGAGTGATCATTTTTACTTTCTCTACTGGTAAGTAGAGGACGTATTTTTACTTGCTAAACATAGTTATCAGTCAAGGTCATGAGCAGTCTGCTCCCTGAACACCAGGTGCACAGCCCTACTTCGCCATATGTCTGTATTTGCTCATCGTTTCACCTCACAATGGTAATGAATGGTGTAATAAAGATTTCACATTTTGAAAGAAGTTTTGCAGCAGGTGAATATGGTTCTTGCTGAATTCTGAATTAGAATTGCCTTTATTCTTTAATTTGTGAATGTAACATTTGAAACTCTTGATGACAAACCTGATAAGGGCATGCACTTGTTCTTCACTGCAGAAGGGTTGTCTTGGAGGAGATGCCCACTACACATGTGTGTCATGTATCATGGAATGAAACTGTTAAAAGATTATGGTTGACCAAACTTTTGGAGTTTTAGATTTTTACTGGTTGGTTTCCAAATAAGGTATTTTTTAACCACTCATTCTGGAGCCATCCCTTTTATTTAAATAATTTCTTGATTTCAGAAACATTACTCTGAATCACGTGAAATAGACAGCATATCCAGAGTGCATGGTGAACTAGACGAACTCAAGAACATTATGGTTAAGAATATTGGTAAGTAGAATTTTGATAGCCCGACTTCAGCTGATTATTTTCAGAAGAATATTTGTTTTTCAGATTGTACAGTGAAGCATTAATGATTGAAGAGTGTAACCCAAAACCTGCTATGTGCCATTTTTTAAATAAGTTAGTTTTTGCACTGCAACCCATCTTGCAACATTGCTATATGCCACAGTGATTAGTTTAGTTCAGGTTCAGGTACAGGTATTTAGTTTGATGTGTAAACACTTACTTTAGTATTTCTGACTTGAACAATTCATACTGCTTATGCGACGTCCAATATCATTAATTAAACATAACAATCTACCTGTAACTGTCTTTCTATTTAGTGTATACATTAAAACCTGTTTTTAACGGAATCAAACAGGACTCTCGAAAATTTCTGCTAAATATAGATTTCTGTTTAATAAAGGTAGGCCTGGTCATTAACAAAATTAAACCATGAATATGCATAAATGGACAGAATGAGATAAAATATGTACCTTATTCAAGTGTGTATATTTAGACATTTCTGCTGCATGTGTAATATACATCAAAACATATAACGAACGAAAATAGCTGTATACATGATTCACTTATTTTTTCAAATAGTCAAGGAGAACAAATTAGAAACTATTGGAGTAGTTTGGATAGCTTTGAGAATAAGTTGGATGCAACTTGAAACTAGTCTCAGTATACCACCTTGCAATATTAATAAGATAAGTGGAGGTTTTAGTTTCTAATTTGTTCTTAATTTAGATTCTGTTGCTTCAATTTTTCCTTAGTCAAGGAGAGTTTTCTGGACATATTGTGGCTTAGCTGCTTGACTTTCCACAAACACTTTGGCCGTGAGAGCTCACACCTGACATGTCCAGGTTGTTTCACCATAGAGCGAATTGCTGCAGTTCCTTTAAACTTCTGACAGCATCCTGATAAGTCTTCAGCCTACACTCTTCTTCCAACTCAGGAACATATTCCTCTTTGTCTTCCTTCCCTTTTCTTCTTCTTTCCGATATTGCATATTCTCAATTAAGGTATCTATATCAACTGTGTCTGTTTTAGTTTGCACATCACTGTCTATGTTGATATATTCCATGGCACTGCAACTGAAAGCACCTTCATTGATGTAGTTTTGTAACTCTTGAATCTCATCCTCATTTTCTTCACAGACAATAACTTGACCCATTGGAAAATCTGCTTTTCCAAAACACTTTGTCATTGTTTCTTTGCTGCTTAGCTTATCCAAAGTACCACATCTAGAATTGGTATTTTTCTGGCTAGCTCAGAGGCAGATGATGTGGAATCCATATTAGTGAGCAAAGACTGCATTAACAGTTTACAAATATACTTTGACATTCTGAATGATACCTTGGTTCAACGGTTGAGTATCACTTGTAGTGTTTGGAGGGAACCAAGCAAGTTGGACATTGGAATGTTTGATGTGTGGGTGACATGTTGCATTATCCACAAAAAAAAATAGAACATGCCAGTTTTGTCTCCTCATTTTTCCATTAAATGCTGTTAACCATTCTTCCATGACCTGGGGCATCATCCAAGCCTTTTTATTGGATCTGCAAACAACAGGCAGGTTCTGAAGGTCGATGTTTTTGAAGCATCTTGGCTTAGCAGCCTTACCAATCATTAGGCATTTTTCCATTTCACCTGACATAAAACCACATAGGAAAACAGTCAATCTTTCCTTGGACAATTGAGGAGCATTTTTTCAAAACTCGATAGATGCAAAATTTAACGAAATTGAGTTACATATAATATCGGCATAATTTTCACCTTCTGCATCATTCTGTGAAATCAGATTTTACAAAATTCGATTCGTGTCCTGTGTAGAAGGTAGGGAATATTAGCAGTTTTTTTCAAAACTCAATAGATGCACTTGCTCAGCAAAGGTCAATAGTTACAATTTTATGATTTTATGCTGCAGAGTGTAGCAACCTCAATTCTATAAAATGCATGTTGGCATTGACTGCCATCTCACTATTGTGATTATTTGATTCTAGGAATTTTCAATCATTTCTGCAAGCTTTGTACACTGCTGCATTGTTGGCGATAACTGCAAACTTAGGTTGTGCGCTTGGATTTCACATTCTTTTCTGCAAGCTTTTTTTCTTTTTTTGTTCCATTTATACCCCGCTTTTAACTGCAGAGGCCATATCGGCAGCCTTGCCTATTGGTAATGGTGTTACTCATTTAACAGTGGGTTTTTCGGTCTTTGGGGGTTTTTATACATTGAATTCACACATATTCACACTTTCATTCATACTTCCAGACTCAGGGAAGGATGAGGAATAATCTTGGCTGGAGAAAAATTCCTACCCCCTGCCGTGAATCGAACCTGGGATCCCTTGCACAGCAGGCAGGTGCCTCTGCAAGCTTTGTTATACTTACATGGCATTTTTATTCTTAGTTGAGACACTGCACTGTACTATGCACAATGGACAGGAGCTTAGATTGTGAAACTGTACCAGTCGTAGAATGCGCGGGAGGTAGGACTTATAAAACCAAGGAAAGGAAATCAAAATGCAAGTCAAGGAAAGCTCATACTCCAGCAATTACATGTTCACATGGTCTTGAGTGCACTCCACGAAATCCTAAAAGTAAAGGGCATAAGCACTGTGACGCAGCTGATTTGACTTATAATAATATAAGTAGATTTCACCAACTCCTTTCTGTGCTCAACAAAATAGAAAGTTAAATTCCTTATGAAATATATGGTATTACATCTCCTAATCGCAGAGTGGTGAATAAAGAGGCTGCAGATAGAAAGCAGACTGTTAAGCATTAAACACAATGGGAGAACTAATGATGGCCGAGTATTGTCAGTATGCGCTGCAAGCTTCCAAGGAATCACAGGGGTGTCAAAAGTTAGATTACCTTTCCTGGCTAGAAAATTTCACTTATCTGGGAATGTGCCAGAGGAAACCAGAGGAAACCAGAGGAGGTGACAGAAGAGGAATATAGAAGGGCACTACTGCTGGAGTTGGTTCACCAGGTGCAATCCACTGTTTTGACTGTGATTTACTTTCTGGAGTGTAGTGATATATCCAAGTTTCATCTATGGTAATAAGCCGTCTCAAAAATTCACTGGGATTTTTACAGTAGAGTTCCAAATTCTTAACAGAAACAGTTTTTCTTTGCAATTTTTGATCAGGTTTCAACAAACACAGCACCCATCTTGCACAGACCTTGTGAAACCCAAAACATTACTTAAAATATTACCTGCATGTTCTTCTGATATGTTTACAGCCTCTATCTCAACTTTAATCTGCGGTCTTCCAGTACTAAACGATAAATTTTTTCAATGATTTCTTGAGTTGTGACTTTCACAGGGTGTCCAGAGTGAGGCTCATCACTAGTGCTCGTACATCCCATTTTAAATTCTGCAACCCACCTTTTAATCATTGTATATGAAGGGGCACAGTCTTTCAATGTATGTCCATTGCCTCCTTGATTTCTTTAGGCATTGGAAGTATTTAATCACTGCTTGTTTTTCCAAATTCTACATTTTCGTGAAACCTCTACACTTGTCTTGTGTAAAATGCTGTCATTCAAAAACTAAACAAGCTAACTATGGATACAAGCTAGTCTAGAGTTAAACTATATAATGCTATCCATCAAACTGGCCCAGTGGCATCATCTCTATATGAGGCCCGGGGCTTATCAGCCGACCCTTGTAGTATAAAGTGAAAGTTAAGGTACACAAAACCTTAAACATCTATGAAACAAGTGTTAAAAGTAAATTTTTCTTTGTGAGTGAAAATGTTTTAATATGTGTAGCTTGTGTTATTTGTTTAGACAGCCCTAAGATTTGTATAATAACAAAAAAACTACTAAGTGGATTCTGAGCTTATATTCAACTAAGAGAAATGATGCTTAGAGCGAGATTAACAGATGTGTGCAATGAAAATGTAGATTTTTGTTGATTTTTTGCAGTGCTTACCTTTCACCAGTCAAATGAAGTGATTATATGTTCATATTGTTTTGTGGAATTTTTTTTTGCAGCAATTCCAATTTGTATCTTTTCCACAGCTTCCATAAGTTCACCTGACACACCATCATTACCATCATTACCATCATTATTACCGCCACTGCTACCACCACCACCACCATCACCGCCACCGTCACCACCACCGTCACCACCACCACCACCACCACCTTTATCTACACCAAGATAGGCCAGACTCTTGGAATTAAATTTCATACATAACCATACCTGCTGCCATTTATGATTATTCAGTCATAGATAAAAGAAAAGCAATTCAGATCAGAGAAAGTACAAGACTGCCAACACAAGAAACGTCACAATAAATTATATCGCAATTTGAATCACAAACAGATTATGTGGCTGCCATGAGAAATTAATCTGTAAAAGGTCATGATGAAATATAAAAGCTAATCAAACTGAGTCAATTTATTAAACATGTGCAAATACAAAGGTTAATTGGTATGTCATTGGACTTGAAATAAAAGTTAGTAACAATGGAAGAGCATAAACATTTTATCACCCTAGTGCAATAGAGCACAACAGTTAGTTCTCATGTCTTGTATTAAAAGTTCATATAAGTTTCAGCTGTTTAAAAACTTTTATTTTTTCATGATAAGCATTCTGAATACATCTTGCGGAAGTTGTTTTTTTCTGTATATTTAAAATTGTGCTGTGATATTGAGTTTGGCAGCAGAAACTCAGTACTTATAAACAAAAGAAAGGAACATTTGCAAAGAGATTAATGTAACATTTTATTCTTTAAGCTCTTCTCAGAATAAGATATGACATATTGTATAAATTCCACATACAGACCTGCAATAAAATGTTAAGAGATACAACAGTCAAGCCACACAGTGACTTCATTAAAATTTATAAATTTTAAGAGGTAGAACTGGAACTTAAAAATTTAATGCCACAACTGGGATTTGTCACCTTTTAAAATACTGTTGCTCCACTCACTTTAATGCTATCATCTTAATAGATTTTTGGTAGACAGTACAGCTTCAGTTTTAAGATATAATTATGAGATAGAAGAACTAATTAATCAGCAAGATATTGTTTTGTTTATAAAGGCACAAAGAATAAGATGGTTAGGGCATATAGAGAGGATGACAAAAGACAGAATGCCAAAAAGAGTATTGAAAGGAAGATTGTATGCTAGAAGAAAAAAAGGAAGACCGAAAACAAGGTGATTAGATGCTGTAATGAAAGACCTAAGAAAGATTGGAATCTGAGGGTGGAAAAGTAAAGCAGAAGATAGAGATATGTGGAGATATTCTGCATTATGCCAAAGCTCACCAAGGGCTGTAGAGCCAGAAGAGAAGTGCAGCTTCAGTAGTACTGGGTTGTTAAGTATCAGCTTATGTTTTATAAAGACAGGAATGATCCTGCTTTCTTTAATGAACTAGTGTTCCGTGACTATGTGGAATTTTAAAGGGTCCTTTGGTATTTCTTGATATTCTTGATTTTTTAACAATTTCTCTACTCTGTTAATGTAAATGATGTGAGTGGAGCAAAACCATTTTTAAAAGTTGGCTAATAAGTTTATACATTTTAATAACATGCTCCACTGTTCTACACACTTTATTTTTATAATAAGTTTAACAGTCACTTTATAATTGATCATTACTGATGGATTGGTGAAATGATTGAAAATGCTATTCCCAGGAATGACATTACTGATACCACTGTGTTGACAGCAATCAGTGCTCTGAACTGTGGCTGTTACCAATATACTGTTGTATTTTAAGATCCAAAAATAAAATGTATAGGTGCGAGAGGTAGAACTGGAACTTAAAAATTCAATGCCATAGTTTGTCACAATAGCTCAGTGGTAGAGCAGCTGCCTGGTAAGCGGAAGGTCTGTGGTTCAAATCCCAGTTGTGGCATTGAATTTTTAAATTCCAGTTCTACCTCTCAAACTTTGCCCACACACGGCTTGTGTGTTTAAAAACACCAACAGTAAGTTTGTTGGCATAAATAAATAATGTATAGGTGCATTCATTTTCTAGATAGTAAGATGCTGATACTTAGGCTTTCAGAACTATTTTCTAAGGATGGTTAACTGCTACACCATTTTCTACCCTTCTTGGAACTGTGCATGACCAATCTGAAAAAAAAAAAATGTGTGGTACTTATACTTTGACTCAGCAAAGATTATAGTAATCTTTTCAACTTTAGAAAAGTACCCTCTACTGTAATTTTCCACCACTAATCATTTGATTTGACCTATCTACACAAAAAATTGCATGCTCAGGCTTTATCACAACTTACAATTTTCAAAAAGTGTCCCTGAAACTACTTTGGCTATACAAAGTTGCGGAAATGGCTCACATGAGCCCCAGCACACTTTGATGTAAATCATCTCAATGTGCAGAATCACCTCAATGTTGCTTATTGAAATCGATGGATTGCTAGAGGTGGACCAGTTCCATGGTCAGCACGGTTGGCAGATCCGATACCTCTCAACTGTTTTCTGTGGAGTTATCTTGAAAACCAATCAGTTTCCCATTCCACACAACATACTAAGTATTATTGGTGTTTTTTTAGGGATTGTGTGTGTGCGTGTGCACGCAGAATGAATTCGTATACTCATTCAGAATAACAAAAATATAACTCACATGACCTACATTAAGATACCATCATCCAGTACCATGGAGAGATATAAATGGGTACATCTTGTTGCTTGCAACCATGTAGGCCATAACAATGTACAAGAAAATTTTCCAGATTCACACCAGCGCTCATTGGCTGTCAAAATGGGACAAAAGTACCTTTATGGAACAATTGATCTCAAAGATGGGTAAAATTAATATTAACAGCTATAAAACATGTATCAATGCATAAATTTAGTATAGTTTGTTATTTAGTGGTGTTATCTCAAATTGATGCATTTTGTGAATTACCGTACTCCACATCAGTCTCTGATGTTCCTGTTCATCGTCCATGCTTGCTCTCTTTTCTTCTTCCCCTTGCTAAAATCAGTTCTTTCACTCAAATACAGCTACTTTTGTGCTTCTGTACAGAGAGGAGTCTTAAGTTTTTCATATGGCTTTCGTAAACTCAAAAATAAAGGATTTGATGACACCAAATTATTCAGCAATTCATTCATTTGGCGAGTTGTTCTTGTTAGGTGCTGTCGGAATCTTTCAATATCCTTGTAATGTGCCTCTTGTGACTCCTCAGATGAATATCAATGCTGGATTTAGGATCTGAGATCTATGAATTAGTACTTTGTGGACACTAGCACGGAGGTAAAACCAGGGGTATTTCTTTACAAAAAGTAATGCTTGAGATACAGATACTGGAACAAAACAGTGCAACTGTAGAGTGCCTCACACTACTTTTGCTTGTTGGTATCTTGACTGAAAAGCATTGCTCCCTGTGTTTGCTATCGGATAAAAAGTTGAAAATAATTTCACTGGAAATGTAATTTTGTCTTTCCTCTGCTAAAAGTATTAGCCAGGAAGACACTTTTATCATTTTTTCAATAAGTTCTTTGTTTATTATGGTAACCTTACATGTTGAAGACTAATAAATGAATGAGTCAATCAATAAATAAATCAATGACTCAATAAATGAATAAATGAATCAGTCACAAACATCTGTTCCAAAATATCATTTGCCATTCAGTTGCAGACACGTTTTTCTTGACTCAGTCCAGAGTGAACCCTTAGAAATAAACATTTGTGTAGTATGAGAATGTACATTGGATTATATAGCATTAGTAGGTACTCTAAAAACTTATGCAGATATCCATTGCATTGTGTGTAACTAACTGCCTGAGAGAAAGTAAAAGAGTATATCTGTATCTTTTAGTCAAAGAAGTTCATATTTCCTTGTTTCTATTTCAGATAATGTAGCAAGTCGAGGGGAACGACTAGAGCTCCTAGTAAACAAAGCAGAAAGTCTGAGTGCCAATGTAAGTTAGTGTTTTAATGAAAAGATTCCCTTGATTGTTTTAAACATTAAGAGATACTTACAATGAAAATCTTATATATTTAAACAAGCAATTCTTGTGTATATATATATATTCTGTGCAATTTGGAAATGGCTCTAAAGATTTTGATCAAATTTTGTATTCAGATAGGGTTTTGCTTTCTAAGTTCTATATAGGTGTCATTCCTGAAAAAACGTGATTTTACGTCTAACAATCACAATTACTCTAAACCTTATTTTGGCCATAATTTCTCTGTTAATGGGCCAATTTCAACAAACAAGCCAGGATATTAAAGGTCTTGTCAAGAGCTTTCAGAAAACCTAAAGAAAGTTGTTGTTGTTTTCTAGTGCCTTGCATCTGGCAATGAAGCCATTAGCATTCGTGCTTTCCAATACTTTTGAACGTAAATGCAAATGTTGTTGTTGTACCTTTAGGACTCATATTCATGTATATGGCTTTCATGTAACTGTTTTCTTAACGGGCACCAGTTTTACAATGTGGCTATGTTAGTCTACGTGTAACAGTCACAGTCTAAACCTTATTTTGGCCATAATTTCAACAAACAAGCCAGGATATTAAAGGTCTCGTCAAGAGCTTTCAGAAAACCTAAAGAAAGTTGACTTTGCTATCTTAGTCTACGTGTAACACTCACAATTACTCTAAACCTTATGTTGTCCATAATTTCTCTGTCAATGGGCCAATTTCAACAAACAAGCTAGGATAGTCAAGGTCTTGTCACGGAAAGGTCTCCAATAATTAGGATGAAAATTTATATTTAGTTAATATTTTGCTTTTCAAGTTTATCTAAATAAGTATCTTCTCCTCTCCCCCCCCCCCCCTCCCCCCAAAAAAAATTTAAAAAATGGAAAAGAAAAGCCGAGCAAGGCTCGGCCGCCCAAGTACTATGTATAAATATGTATATAGCACAAAAGTAATAAATTATACATGAGCATAATTTTGTAAGCTCTAAGCATGCCCATTACTTCACCTTGTAAGATAAGTAAAAAATGGCTGTGACCAGAGTTGCTAGAAGTTTTCCTGCCAGATCTAGAGGTTTTTGCTAATCTTGTAATTAAAAATATTTTATTTCAGCAGGCACAGATTCCAGCTGCTTTCGTACATCACTTACACAGTTTATCCATAAATTTAAATTCACATCACTTATTAGTTATTCAAATATTGTACAGATTAGTTCATAGTAATTTTTATTTTTATTAGGGTAGCTGTAATAGTATGTGTGGTTCAAAATATGACGCTTTTTGAAGTTTAGACCTACAGGTGAATAAAAAAACACTTTTCAGCTTAGATGTTTGTAGAAGATACAAGTTTGCTTTACAAAATCAAAGGCAATGATGGTTGCACATTTGTACTGTATGTGTTTGGCCAAATGACATTGTAATCTTCTGCAGGGGAGCCCGAGGGTCTTAGTTTTGAACCTAGTGATACCAAAACCTGGAGATTTTGCTTCTAAAAGTGTAGGTTTTCAAAGGCGCTCTAGGGATTCTAATATAACATGCACTGGCAACCCTGTCTACAATATCAATTAAGAACAATGTATTTGTGTATGGTAGGTCTTGGTTATTTTGGGGTGTACGCATTACATCTTGTTTTGTGTACTGTGGTGCATTAACTCTTTCTTGTGATTGGATGCTGCCTGTATGATGGGTGTTTGGAACATGAGTTTATCTAGTCTGCTATCTGTGAGAGACTTCATCCAAGGGGCTTACAAGAAGCAGTAATTCTCTCTGTTTCTGCATTATCCTCAGTGAAATGGATATACTGCTTCACAAGCTTGAAGAATCCAAACAGATGAATTGCATGTCCTGTGCATGGGCTGATGTTCACATTGTGTATACACTTAATGAAATGTCCTCACAGTGTCTTCTTTAAAGCAGGAAGGAAATAGAAGTTGCTGGTTATCAGGTCAGGACTACAGTGAAGATTTTCCAGGCACTCTGATGGCCATAAAGAGTTCACCAATGCTGCATTGTCATCCAAAAGGATTATTGTCATTAGAGTAGGTTCCTTCCTTTTGATGTGAGTGTGATTTGTTAAGTTCTCGGAATCCCCACGAGATGTCAGTTATAGTGTCATGAGTTGTTCATGTGATATTCATTGAACTGTTGCTTGTAAACATAAATGTCACGACAATGTTCTTGGAAGACAGCTGTAGTGGTGACGTACTGTATTGTTGTTCCCATGTAGTGATTTCCGAAGATGGAAAAAATCGAGATTTGAGCAGTGATTAAGTATTTCATAAAGAAAGGTATGAAAGCAAAGGACATTCATGCCAATTTTCTAAATACATTAGGTGACTCTGCTTCTTCATATTCAACTGTTGCCAAGTGGACAAACAAATTTAAATTTGGTTGGGAGAGCTTAGATGATGATCTGTGCAATGACTGGCCAAGATGTGTCACTACCCCAGAAATGATCGCAGAAGTGCACAAAATGGTAATGGAGGATTGCCGATTGAGAGTGTGTGAAATTGTTCAAGCTTGCCAGATGTCATCTGAAAGGATATATTGAATTTTCACTGAAGAATTAGATATGAAAAAATTATCTGCAAGATGGGTGCTGTGACTCTTGACACTTGATCAGAAACGTATGAGAATGGAAGTATCGAAACGATGTTTAGCACTTTTTAAGAGCAACGAACAAGATTTTTTGTGCCTTTTGTGGCTGTAGATGAAACTTGGTTCCACTACTATACTCCAGAGTCAAAACAACAGTCCAAACAGTGGAAGCATGCTGATTCTCCACCACCAATAAAAGC
The DNA here is from genome assembly GCA_030765045.1 of Tenodera sinensis. Classification (NCBI taxonomy): domain Eukaryota; kingdom Metazoa; phylum Arthropoda; class Insecta; order Mantodea; family Mantidae; genus Tenodera; species Tenodera sinensis. The sequence goes on along the minus strand of CM060965.1, from coordinate 60,448,684 downwards.
AAAGACAATTCTTTCTGCCGGAAAGGTAATGGCATCAGTTTTCTGGGATGTGAAGGGGATTCTGCTTGTAGGTTATCTCCCCAGTGGGCAAACCATTACTAGAGAGTATTATGCTAACCTCCTGGACCAATTAAACCAAAAGATGTGAAAAAAGGCCTGGTTTAGCAAGGAAGAAAGTTGTCTTCCATCAAGATAATGCGCTCCCACACACATGTACCGTTGCCAAGTCAAAATTCCACCAACTAAGGTATGAATTGTTGCCACACCCACCTTATTCACCTGATATGACTCTGTCAGTCTGCCCAAAGCTGAAAATTTTCCTTGGTGGATGAAGATTTTCTTCAAATGAAGAATTGATAGCCGGTGTTAACAACTATTTTGCAGGTCTGGAGGAATCTCATTTTCTAAATGGGGTCAAGGTGCTGGAACATTGCTGGACTAAGTGCATTAGTCTATAATGAGACTATATTGAAAAATAAAAGTTCCAGTGTCGTAAGTACATTTTTTCTATTCCATTCCGAGAACTTATCAAACAACCCTCGTACAAGGTCTGGAAAGAAATGTGGAAAATTTAAATCTTGTGTGAACTATTTATTGTACAATCATGATACTTCTGCAGGCTTTCAATGTAATCCTCTGCCACATGTTCCCAGATATGGGGAAGTTGCAGGATACCAGTAGTGGTGCCCCTCTTTGTTGGTGTCTGCAAGAGAGCTTCCTACAGATTTATTTATGCCAACAATGCTAGCTGTGGCATTGAATTTAAACATTGCCCACACACGGCTTGTGTGTTTAAAAACAGCAACAGTAAGTTTGTTGGCATAAATAAATAATAATTACCATCTGAAAGTTATTTAATCCTGGGATATAAAGTACTGGAAATAGTAAGTCACCATTGGGGTAATTGTCTCTGAAGTGAGATTGCCTTTGTGGTTTACCGGGAGAAATATGAATTGGTTTGAGAATTCACTATCATTCTGGCAGGTTGTCACAGTAGCTTAATGGTTAGAGCACCCACCTAGTAAGTAGAGGGTCTGTGGTTCAAATCCCAGCTGTGGCATTGAATTTTTAAGTTCCAGTTCTACCTTTCAAACATTGCCCACACATAGCTTGTGTGTTTACAAACACCAACAGTAAGTTTGTTGGCATAACTAAATAATAATTGTAAGAATTTGTTCTTCTCTAAAATACTGTCTGCATGAATCCCTAGGTTGTAAGTCTAGTTGCTTTCTTCTGTAATTTAAAAGGTCTTTCCATGTGTGATTTAGCACTGCATCACCAGATCTCCAGCCCATATACCATATATATGTGTGTGTGTGTGTGTATGTGTGACTCCATAATATATCAATTTTAATTCTCTTACTTCTAAGAAACTTGAAAAATGCCTGAGCAGATATAGCGATTTGCTTATTTTCCTGCAAATATAATCGTGTTCTGACCAAGTTAACTTTCGATGCAGTATGATTCCTAAAAATTCATGTTTATTGGTACTAACTATGCTGTGTTCCGATAATTGTGGAATATTATGTATATCATTTACATTTCTTAGATTGAAATTGGTTAATGTAGTTGTATTTGAGATTATTTTGTTTAAAGTATTTAAAAAGTGTATCAATAGTGTTTGTCACAGTTTCTTTCAATTCCTCAGTCGTAGAACTCCAACATAAAGCATTTGTATCATCTGTATAGGAAATAATTTTGCTTTTCTCTATCATAGGAATATCATTCGTATATAGAATAAACAGTCAAGGATCTTATTATGAACTTCCCATTCGTAGAAAAGGCAGAGCTGTCCCTCTTGTCACTTAGTATTCTGTCCCAATAGTGAATCAGACCTCCTTTCGTGTCCTTGTAGATGATGAGACTTGGAGGTTGAAGACGTTTATTAGGAAGGAACAAACTTTTTTTGATACTTATACCTTATTCTGGATGAAAGGAGACTAATAATGCAATGAAAACCTAATAATTGTGTATTTCCAGAGAGAGTCATAAGCCACAACCAAAATTACTTACATGCTCGTAATATTTTTACATAAGTAATAAAAAATGGATTAGATAAAATATTTTCTTGTATCAATGTATACAATAAATATAAGAAAATATACTGTATTAACATTGTGCCATGCCACCCTAAACTACCCTTTACATGGAAAATTTTGATTTTGTTGAAAATGACTGTAAATGATTTTGATTAAAATGACGTGTTTGAGATATTTTTGTGACAAAGAAATGTATATCTTGAATTTTCTGGCTATAGCCCATGAAATCCTATTTACTCTGGATGACTTTTGCATAACCGTAAGAGATAGATAAAATCTTCCCATACAAATACTATCTTGCTGACACACACAATTTGTCCAAATCAATCGTTTTGTAAAGTGAACCATTTTGGAGATATTCCAGAACTTACACTTCTGTCAAATGGAACATAGTTGTTCTTTTTTTTTTATAATGTGTTAACCATGCAAAGAGAATGAAATTTGAAAGCTTTTAAAGATTTGACTATTGCTCAAAGCCTACTGTATTCCCATATTCTCCTTGCACCAACAAGGAAATAAACAATAAGATAATTATTATATATTTATGCCAACAAACTTACTGTTGGTGTATTTAAACACACACGCCGTGTGTGGGCAAAGTTTTAAGTTCCAGTTCTACCTCTCAAACTTTGCCCACACACGGCTTGTGTGTTTAAAAACACACATACATAAATAATAATTACCATCTGAAGGATATTTAATCCTGGGATATAAAGTACTTACAATAGTAAGTCACCATTGGGGTAATTAGTCTCTGATGTGAGACTGCCTTTGTGGTTTACCAGGAGAAATACGAACTGGTTTGAGAATTTAATGCCATTCTGGCAGTTTGTCACAATAGCTCAGTGATTAGAGCAACCGCCCGGTAAGCGGAAGGTCTGTGGTTCAAATCCCAGTTGTGGCATTGAATTTTTAAGTTCCAGTTCTACCTCTCAAACTTTGCCCACACATGGCTTGTGTGTTTAAAAACACCAACAGTAAGTTTGTTGGCATAAATAATTACCAACAGTAAGTTTGTTGGCATAAATAAATAATAATTACCAACAGTAAGTTTGTTGGCATAAATAAATAATAATTACCATCTGAAGGTTATTTAATCCTGGGACATAAAGTACTTACAATAGTAAGTCACCATTGGGGTAATTTGTCTCTGATGTGAGACTGCCTTTGTGGTTTACCAGGAGAAATACGAACTGGTTTGAGAATTTAATGCCATTCTGGCAGTTTGTCACAATAGCTCAATGGTTAGAGCAGCTGCCTGGTAAGCGGAAGGTCTGTGGTTCAAATCCCAGTTGTGACATTGAATTTTTAAGTTCCAGTTCTACCTCTCAAAATAAGATAATTTCTGCAAATGTTTATCTCATCTAACACGAAGATATACAAATAAGGAATAAGAGTGTGAGAATGGTTAGTACAAGAGTAGAGGAAGTCATGTGAGTGCAACACATCAGATTTTTCTATTTCATAGTGGATTTGATGGCAACCATTCAAAATTCATTAAAGTGTGTGTGTGCGTGCGAATGTATGTGCGTGCATGTGTGTGTGTTTTCTGATTAAAATCTGCCCTGAACTATTACATTTGCTCATAAATTTGCATTCGTCACTGCTCCTAACTTATTAAAATATTACACAAACACTGAAAATAAAAATTTTAACCCTTGAATAATGCAACAGACAAGAAGCAACCAAAAATAATGTGCGATTGCTACTTAAAATATATGCTTGTAAAACTTAAAAAGAAGTTATTCCTAAGCTAGAATCAGACAGCTAAACTAGCAATAAAGAGTAGAAGAAATTAGCACAGCTTAAAAATGCATGATATGATTTGGTAATAAAAATAATGAAAAATAACATATTGCTTTTAAATACTTTCTGTAAGACTGACCTACTAAATTAAGTGCTGCTGAGTAATACTTTTCATTTTTCAGAGTGTGACATTTCGCAAAACAAGCCGGAATCTGGCTCGATCTCTTTTCTGGAAAAATGTCAAACTCTATGTCGTCATTGGAGTTGTTGTAACAGTAAGTATTCAGGAAAAACTATATTTTGCTGACAGTTATATTAATAATATTAAGTGAAAGTTGCACTCAAATGAGCATTTAATGAGTTTGTCTATCTGTTTTCTTTTACGAGTTCATTTAGCGAGCATGTCCTTTTTTTGCACTTGTTGTAGTGGTAGAGTTTACACTTTGTTTACACGATTTGCACTGATACCGAAATTTAGATTTCCGATCGAATGGGCTTTTGAAAAAGACACGTTTTAATTTAATTGCCGGATATGAGATTTGCGATAAGTGTTAAGTAATAACATAAATAGATAATAGAGCAGGAAGTGTTGTAAGGTGAGCAAGATATGAGTAAATAATAGTCGTTAAATTTGTAGGATAAACACATTATTGGTTTGAAATTAACGAGTCATGACGTCATACTACATAGTTTAAATACACGTTCGAAAGTCAGGTCTGAAAACCTTAAAAGTCGCGCGATATATTTAATAAAATATAAAGTAAACATCGTTTAATCCTAAAAAGGTAATTGTATATTCGAAATTCATAAAAGAACATGTTATAATAGAAAGGGACATTTCTAAATTGCGGGAAAAGGAAATAGCATTTTGGATACGAGGCTTTCTTGGATGACGTCATGACATTCAAATTGGAAGAGAACGGTCTTCTTAGCGTGGGTAAGCTAGAAAGCGTCACTACTCAAACACAGACCAGTACGGGAGGTTGTGCTGTGCGGACGTGAGTGAGATTCCTCTACATATAGAATCGGCATAGCTCCCGAAAATATTTAAAATAAATAAATAATATATAAAGTTGTTCTTGGGTTGTCCATCACACTTACGCAAACCCGAGATAAAAGTAAGAGATCTCAAGCTGACTAGCCGGAGCGAAACACATCAAAGGGCAACACCACGTCACCAACGACATTTAAGCATCAACGGCAGATATAGCGATACATCAGGAAGCGAAGAACGGCCTTTTAGCTTCAAATGGCATCCCAACGTGTGGCGTCGAAAGAATGGACCAACCCCAAGACGACCAAGCCAGCATAGAACCAGCAAACAAGAAGGTGATCCAACGTGTGGCGTCGAAAGAATGGACCAACCCCAAGACGACCAGATCAGCATCGAGCCAGCAGACAAGAAGGTGCCCAGCGTGTGAACATCTGTGAAACGTGTAGTGAACAAGTTTAAGTGCAGTTAAAAAAAAAAAAAAAAGAAAAGTGAAAATTTTGGTGAGTAGAAAAACACATGTAAATAGCTTAGAAATGGAAGACAGTGATAGCGATTTTCTAGGTTTTGAGAGTCCGGAAATTGAGAAAAGTGTAAGTAGGATGGAAGAATTTAATCAGAATGTAATTGGTAGCAGAATATGCCAAGAAGTAGAAGATCAGAACGTTAGAGAAACACCTAGAGGTAGTTCAGAAATGTTTAGTAATTCAGAAAGGCCAGCGATTATGTCAGGAATAGAGAATATGTTTCAAAAGATAATGGAAAAGATAGATGAAACTAGTAAAGAATTAAGAACAGAGTTAGGAAAGAAATTAGAGAAGGGACAACAGGAATTGGGAATGCAATTGGAAAATCAGAAGAGAGCTTTCGAAACCTTTAGGGAAGAAGTTAGGGAGGAACTTAATAAAGTTAGTAGTGAAGTCAAAGAAAATAGAGAACAGGTTAAGGGAGAATTAGAGACAATAAGGCAAGAAGTAAAGAATTCTGAAAAGAAATTAGGTCAACAAGTGAGTGAAAAATTAGATAAAGAAAGGGAAAAAGTAACATATAGATTAGACAAACAAAGGGAAGAAATTAGAGAAGAGTTACAGGGGTGTAAAGTTAGAATAGAAAGATCTGATGTAGAAAGTAAAAGGCAGGCTAGAAATTTGGAGGATGTTACAGACCAAATAAAAGGAGTAGTAACAGAAATTACTCAGGTAAAAGAGGCCTTAGAAAATTTGAAATTAAATGAAAATGCATGTAATCACAACAATCTTAGTAATGAAGTTGCAAGAAACGAGGCAATACCAGGTGTATCAGCTGACATTTCAATGCAAAATAGGGGTAACAGTAATTCCCATTCTGATCTCGGAAATAGCTCAGGGATAGGTGACAATTCAAATTTACATTGGCCTAACCATGTCTTAAATGAAATGACACCTCCAGTTTTTGAAAATGAAGACTCAGATGATCCTAAAGCCTTTTTAGAAGGGTTACAAGAGTACTTCACGGTGAAACGTATACCAGAGGAGTACAAGATGGTGATAGTAAGAAAATGCCTAAAGGGTAATGCTGCTAATTGGCTAGGCCTTTCTATGGGTAACAATAATGATTACAGGACCTTTAGGAACATCTTTTTAACCAGATATTGGGGAGCTAGTAGGCAGGCTAATATTAGAGTTGAATTAAGCAATGGAAAGTTTAATCCTAGATCGGAGGAATCGATGGTAAACTATTTTATGAGAATAGCGAGAAAATCGAAGATGTTGGATCCTCCCTTAGATGAAAAAGATCTAATAAATATAGTTACTCCACATTTTCCGGAAACGCTTCAACACTACCTAATCATAGCCCGACCCGATAGCATTGCAGCTATGATCGAATTATTATCAGCCTTAGAAGTCAATAAGCCAAAACACGCATTTGGAAATAAATATGAAGGAAAAGAAACTGTAAATTCTTTCGGGCAAGGGGCACAGTATTATCAGAATAGAAGTGAGATTAGGGAAAGATATAAAGGACCAGTACCAAGGATGGAATCATTCCGGTGGGAAAATCAAGGTAGATATAACCAGGAAGGGCGTCACCAAAATAGAAATGGTAATCAAAGGGGAAGAAATATAAGGGTGAATTATATGAATACAAATAGATTTGATCGAGGTAGACGGGGACGTTATTTTGGACATAGTAGAAATTCAAATGATGGGTATTGGACAAACGGAGATAATGAGTTTAGACCGAGGTCACCAAGACAGGAAGAAAGGTATTCTAATGGACGAAATTCCCCCGAAAATGCGGAAATGGTTGAGGCCATTAACACGGTCAAAAACATGGTAGGAAGTAACCCCGATTTAATGCAGGAAAACAGAAGTAACAGTTTGGGAAATAGTACAGGAGCAATACATAAAAATCAGGGAAACGCCAGACCCGGTCAAACGCGCCTTCAGTGAGAACTGGGTATCCTAGTAATGATTGTGATAAGTACTCGGAAATAAATAGTCCTGGAAGGCAAATGATGATACAAAAGAAAAGAGAATGGAAAAATAGAAACGACGAAAACGAAAAAGTAGGAGATCCACCTAAAATCAAAATTGGAGTAAATGGAAAACAGTACAATGCAATTATAGATACGGGATCAAATAGCACAGTATGCTCACAAAATTTTTATGATAATTTACAAAGTAGTGGTTTTAAAGTAATGTCTTTACCAGTTAATGGGATATATTGCTCGCTAGCTGTGGGAAAACGAAAAGAGAGAGTAAAATTTCAAGCAATGATAAATATTGAAATAAATGGGAGAATACTAGGAATTTTATTTCTGATTGTAGGAAGACTTGTGACAGATATTATAATAGGTTGTGATTGTCTTTATGCCTGGGAAGCTGTGGTGAATTTTAAAAACATGATTCTAGAAATGAAAGTTGAAGATGAGACCATTATAGTGCCTTTTGTGGAAGATAGTAGTTCAGAAACTATTGTACGAGAAAAAGAGGAAGAAGAAATCCAAGGGGATACATTCTTTGTAGAATATGTTAAAGTAGGAGCTATGGAATTAACTGAAGTAAATGTCAAAGAGTACAGTGTCAATAATAAAGAAAATGTAGAATGGGATAAAAATGATTTCATAGACAATTTGAGGGTTTCTGATGCAACTAGGTACTATGATAGGGAGAGTAGTGAAGACTTAGAAGAATTGTTGAGGGAAAAAGTAACTCAGGCTGATCAACTAAATGAACAACAGAGGGATAAACTGTTTGAAATATTAATCCGAAATAAAGAAGTATTCTCTGAGAAACCTGGTAAATGTAATATTTATACTCATTCGTTTGAGATGATACCCATAAAACCTTTTACACATAAAGCGAGAGCTATCCCTAGTACCATAAGAGAAGAAGTAGATGCAGTTATAAAGTCAATGTTAGAAGATGAGGTTATTGAGATTTCGAATTCAGAATTTGTGAATCCCCTATGTATTGTAAACTGAAAGATTAGGGTGACATTAGACTCGAGAAAACTAAATCATTGTTCCTCATACTTTCCATCAGGGAATCCAACAGAACGTGTCCTCCGAGATATAGGAATTTATTTACGTGTACTTACACATCATAATCACAAGGTTTGGGTGAAATATTGTCCATTGATAAAAAAAATTATCAATCACACCATTAATGTAACTACTGGGTTTGCACCAATAAAATTAATGTTAGGAATTGAACCAGAACCAATATTGATCGGGGAACCAAAAACACTGAAAATTAATGACATTCAGTTAAGTGAGGAAGAAAGAGCGAAAATTGCTTTTGAACGAATCAAGAAAAAGGCAGAGAAGCGAAAATTAAAGAAAAAGAGTAGAAAACATAAATGGGAACCTAAGATAGGCGATTGGGTACTAGTTAAAGACCATAAGTTATCAAGTGCCTTGCGAGGTAGGAACAAAAGGATGGAATTGTTATATAAAGGTCCTGCAGAAATTATATCAAAATTTGGTTATCATACCTATGAATTAAAAGATGTTAAAAATGAAAAATGTCTGGGAAGATGGCATAAACAACTCCTTCGACCATACAAGAAACCGTGTGGTGCCTTGGGACCTTGATTTAATGTAAAAGAAAAATTGGAAGTGTCATTTGTCTATTGGCGCCCAATCAGCTTTGAGATAAAATGTAAATGTTAGCTTACTTGAAAATCATATATTGGTCAGGTACTTACATATTCATGAAAAATGCAGAATGTGAATTGCTATCTACTACAAAGAGCTTAAAAATATATTGTATAGAGCTCACAATAACAGCTTCAGAAAGATTGTTAAATTGTTCATCTCCGCATAGAGAGAAAACAGAATATTTAATTTGTAAACATTTGTTAAAATATTTAGATGTATAGATAGTTATCACAGAAAGACAAAGAAAGAACTTGTCTGAAGAGTGTAATGGATTTATATAAATATATGTACATTTTAGTGCTTAAAGGATATAGTACAGATATGTGTTACAATAACAAAAGTGAAAAATCACAGTGCAAGTGATAGTGAGAGCGAAGTGAGCAAACATGAACTAAAAGAAGGAAGTATAAAGAAAGACTCTTGAAATTTAACCTTTATATAAAAGCTTCACAGAAGAAACCATAACATATTGTAATTAGTATTTAAGGATTAATGTTTAGTCAAGTGTACAATTGTTTGTCATGTTAAAAAGATTAATGAGAAAATGTGTTAATAACCAATTTCAAAAAAAAAAAACAGTGTAATTGAAAATTGTATATAATGGGAGTGTTGCCGATTATTCAAAATACAGGAGTAATTTTTAATTTTTCTTTCGGGCAAGACATTTACATTATTTTATTATAAAATAATAAAATAACATAAATGGGGGCATTTGATACCGAAATTTAGATTTCCGATCGAATGGGCTTTTGAAAAAGACACGTTTTAATTTAATTGCCGGATATGAGATTTGCGATAAGTGTTAAGTAATAACATAAATAGATAATAGAGCAGGAAGTGTTGTAAGGTGAGCAAGATATGAGTAAATAATAGTCGTTAAATTTGTAGGATAAACACATTATTGGTTTGAAATTAACGAGTCATGACGTCATACTACATAGTTTAAACACACGTTCGAAAGTCAGGTCTGAAAACCTTAAAAGTCGCGCGATATATTTAATAAAATATAAAGTAAACATCGTTTAATCCTAAAAAGGTAATTATATATTCGAAATTCATAAAAGAACATGTTATAATAGAAAGGGACATTTATAAATTGCGGGAAAAGGAAATAGCATTTTGGATACGAGGCTTTCTTGGATGACGTCATGACATTCAAATTGGAAGAGAACGGTCTTCTTAGCGTGGGTAAGCTAGAAAGCGTCACTACTCAAACACAGACCAGTACGGGAGGTTGTGCTGTGCGGACGTGAGTGAGATTCCTCTACATATAGAATCGGCATAGCTCCCGAAAATATTTAAAATAAATAAATAATATATAAAGTTGTTCTTGGGTTGTCCATCACACTTACGCAAACCCGAGATAAAAGTAAGAGATCTCAAGCTGACTAGCCGGAGCGAAACACATCAAAGGGCAACACCACGTCACCAACGACATTTAAGCATCAACGGCAGATATAGCGATACATCAGGAAGCGAAGAACGGCCTTTTAGCTTCAGCACACACACTGATCGTTCACTTGGAGGAATTCCCGAGTGGAATTTCAGTTATATTATGAATTAGTCATTTTTAATATTAAAAATCACTGAGTTACATTAAGCTGCACCCATATTTCCTTTGTTTCTATGATCTGTATGATAATGTACAAAAATAAAAATCAGGAAATTGTCAGGTCTTTTTATACAGAAAGAAGGGCTATAGTGTCCAATGCTAGGTGAGATATTACAAAATTCATAAGAAATAATTATTGCAAACATATGAAACATGAGATAGGGCGAAATAACTCCTTCAAACTTTTAGTTTGTCACTAACAAAACCGCCACTCTGTTCACATTATTGTTAAAAAAATGGAGATTCTTGCTTCTCCTCTCATTCTCTCCCTTCCTCTGCTACTCTGTTTCTTTCTCTCCCCCCTTTGAAAATCAACAATGAAATTACTTTTTCTGTTTTGCTGGTTTTAACATATAAGTAAAAGGTTTAATGGCATACAAACTTAGATATCTTCCTTTTGCTAGCTATGTGATTGAAACAATACTGTTTCTTTTGGCAGCTGATTTACATACACAAATAGCTATGAAAATTTTAAGCTCTTAGATGTTCATTCTATTGACATTTTGGAAACATCATAGTGGCCATGTGTTAAACTGCTTGCCTCTCGCCAAGGCAGCCCTGATTTGATTCCAGTGGACCATATCTGGGATTTGTGGTGGACAAAGCAGCATCTGGGTTCTCAGTTTCTCCTGCTGTTCATTACATCAGCTGCTCCACTGTTACCTTTCCTTTCATCAATTCTGGTCATTTCATATGCTGCTTTTCTTCACTTCCATACCAGATATTGGGCTGATGGTCCATCTTAGATATTCTCTTTAATCTAGAGTTCCTTTGCTTCTCAACAGGCATCTGACCCTAGTGACTAACTTGTAAGACCTGGGGGGTGTAAGTCCTTCATACAAGGCGAGTAAATAGGGAAACTATATAGAAAGAAGAAATTTTGGAATCAAAACATTTTAGGAACATTATATTTGATGTATTGATAGGTAACTTTTTTTTTAAAAAAAAGGATGGAGTAATCAATGTTTCGAGTTCTGATTATGTTCCCTTTGAACTTGCCCTTTGGGAAAAATAATTATAATACAATATATCCATTTTCTAAGTGGGACCTAAGATATGTTACACACCAAGTTTCATAACAATCATTCTTGCTTATACGTTTATGCAGATTATTTTGCTGAGATTTGATATCTCAGGTAGCTGTGCCATTCTGGTGTTTCAAATAATCTCTTCTGTCCATTAATTTGGAGTTTGTTTCTCAACCAATCACTTAGGAATACATACCCTTCATTTGGATGCATGTTTGACATAACATGTTTGCTCAGCATTAGTATCTTCAGCTTGGCATCATCTATTTGCCAGTAGAGTCAGATATTCATAATTCCTTAAATTCAAGTGCATAGACTTTTCATGCAAATTATAACCACAATAACCGTGTTTCTTTATCATAAAAAACATGAAAACACATCTTGCTCATCTTTTAAGAATACAAGAATACATATATCAAGGGGAAGAAGGAAGGTTACTTATAACTCAAAACTACTTACAAATGAGATTTTGATAATGCATCATTAAAAAAAAGAGCAATACAGTGGGTGTACACATGTAAAATTTTACAATCAGCAAAGATATGTACGAAGCAAATGTTATTTTGAACTTGGTCCTCCTTTAAACAAATCAGTTAATTAGGCTTGTTTCACTTCCATCCATCAGTGAAAAATATTAGACAGCAAGAGGACTAGTGACTTCATTGTCAGAAATTCAGCATTAGCCAACAACTTTACTTGCATTAAGTGCATACATCTCCCTCGTCGGTCTGGGTGGCTGAGTTGGTTAGACACTAGCTTACGGATCCCAAGGTCGCGGGTTCAAACCCGGCCCAGGCCGATGGTTTTTAAGTGTGCTTAAAAACGACAGCTCCATGTCAGTAGATTTACTGGCATGTAAAAGAACTCCTGCGGGACGAACTTCCGGCACACCGGCGACGCTGATGTGATCCTGGCAATTGACAGCGTCGTTAAACAAGAAAATAATTTAATTTTTGCATACATCTCATTTTGTTACTGATGACTGGAGCCCGGATTTTTATGCAATTACATATTTTAAATCCTGCATAATATTTCAATGAGAAGTAAAAATGTTGGCAAATTACGTCATTTGGGACTCCCTTACAAATTTTTATTTTACATATTTTTACATATTTTGCACGTTTCTACATATTTTAATGTTACATAAAACATACATATTTTCTGGGTTTCGTTACAATTGTTATATTTTAAAAAATATTTTAGTCACATAAGCTACTGTTTTCACAAGTTTTGCTGAAAGCAACAAAAATCAATCTGTGAAATAGGATGCAAATTAAAATAAGAATGCGATAATAACCGCCTCGCCTTATTCTGATTGTTGTCCATTTATATCAAAGTAGGTGCCGCTCGACAATGTTGACCTCCAGTGTCACGTTTCTCGTAGCGCTTTGGGCATTTACAAGGGCTGGAGAAATTGACTGTTATCATTGTTACCATTGTCGCGGTAGTCGGCATCTTGTAATATAATAGCTGCGAGGAAACAGTGAGCTGCTGGATAACCATCAATATAGCGAGGCGATAATACTGCAGTTAGTTTCTTGCAAGTCTTAGTAAAATGGCACCAGTTGCGTACTCGCTATCCTGCAAGTTGAATTCATGGGTGAAATTGGATAGCGCCTTTACAACAAACGAAAAAGTAATAGTCTCTCAAGCATGAGGTAAAAGAATTGGTTGTTCCATGAAATCTCAATTGGAACAACGTATCAAAAGTGTTCTTCGCATACGCGACAAACACTTAGTCTTCTAGAAAGCAAGGTCTGTTGACACAAATGCAACAGGAACTGTCTGGAAATGATTTTTTTAAAGAACTGTGCAGTGCAATGGTTGCATCTAATATTCCGTGGCATTAACTTCAAATTCCTCAATTTCTCTCCTTTCTAAAAAAATATTGCAAGAACGTTATTCCAGACAAATCTACTCTGAGGAAAAAGTATTTTCATGTGTGATATGGAGAAGCAGTTGCTTATATACGGAATTAAATTGGAGACTCCTGTATTTGGTTTGCCATCGATGAAACTACAGATGACATGGGTCGCTCGGTACATAGCAAATTTAGCAGTAGGAAAATTAGATTCTGAAGGTCCTTCTAATCTGCTGCAAGATGTTGGAACAAACAAATCATTCTACAATTGCAAGATTCGTGAATGATGGAATGAAGATTCTGTGGCCAGAGGGTGTGTATGAGGAAAAGCTGTTAACTTTTATTGTAAACATTTTGAAGGAGTCCAGTCAGTAGTGAACATGTTCTCTTTAGAAGTAGCTGTTTCCATACGTGAGTCTCAGAACGTCTTTAAAGATCCGAAGGTGGCAATCTCCTGTGCTTAAGTCAAGAGTAACTTCGGCTGGTTGCCTAGCACCATCAAGATATCAGGTTCCCTTCTTCACGAATCTATGGATTTAATGGAACGTGCATCACAGAAGCTTAGTGTAGTTGCAGGAAGGAAGGTAGGTGAAAAATTCAAAGCTGTGCTAAGCAGGAATCCAGGGTACTCTACGCTTGTGTCCATGTCTAAAGTGCTAAATGGTGACAATGTCGATTTATCCAAATATTTCTCTGCAAATCAGATTCCTATACTAAAATATGCTCCTATTATTACTTGGGAAGAAGCTTCTCTGCTTAAAAGAACATTTTATCCGATAGGAGACAATGACCCCTAAAAATATGGAGAAGTATATGGTTAGTCACTGTATGTTGAAAGAAGCAAAAGACTCAAAATGAAAATTTCTGGTTGTTCATGTATGTTAAGAGATATAAAGCTGAAAATGCATCTTCATTATAAAATTGATTTATTTTGAATTTATTGTTTTACTCACTGATAAATTGGTTCAGTATTTCAACATTGCTTCAACATTATTTAAGTAAAATAATTATGTGAAATGAGTAAGTTTAATAAACATAATCCAAAACACACATTTTTATTTCGTAATTACCTACTTGAAAATAAATTTTAGGTAAATTCTGCATACAAAAAAAAAAAAAATCCCTATAATTAATTCTATATTTAGTACATTTTGACTCATTGTAATTAATTTATGTACTTACAGACCCATCAAATTATAAAATTCTGGATAATTTGCAGTCTGCATTTAGATTTGAGGTTGTAATCTTAGGATTTAGATTATTACATAATTTGACATATTTTGTTGATATTACATATTTCATTACATATTTTGATGTTTTTTGTTACATAAATATGTACATATTTCGCACCTTGATATTACATAAAAATCCGGGCTCTACTGATGACTGTACTTAGTGTGGTATAAGCAAGTCCTAAGTCTGAAGGAAGTTTGGTTTTGAGTTTGTTTGGATTGAGTTCCACCTCTAGATTGACTTGTTTTCTGATCTAGTGTATAACATTTCCTTTTTCTGTTCTTCATGGCTGATTAAAAGCAATTGAGAACTCAAAGACAAAACTGCTGTTCAACAATAAATGCCAGACACTGAACATTTTTATCTTCTTGTTGGTTGCTACAACATTGTCACACCAAAAGCTGCCTGCTCTACCAGAAATGTCTGTCTTTGTTTCTGTGGCCAAAAGCCGTCGGCTTGGGTTGTGTCTTTGTCAACTGAGATAAGGAAAATACCCCTCTAGTTTCTTTTAAGATGCTTATGGCGTATGCTCATTATAACTACATAAAACTCAGTTGTATTGCTGGCTGAAGCGAGCGGGTGCCTGAGATCTTTGGCCGACTGAAGCAAGGTATTAATCTGTCTAGTAGGTTTGAAGATGGTTTTGATGTTGTGGTGCTTGAGTAGACATCCTGTTCATGTGACATTTTTTAAATAAGGCAGAAAAGCAGTGCCTTTGCTCTTGGGTGGATCTTGTTTGAGGTTGGCAGGGTGAGGCCTAGGTGGACATATTTGCTCTGCAAACTTCTTGTGTCATGTAACCATTTGAATATAAAGCCTGTTCAAGATGTCGAGTTCCTGTTGTAATAAGTTAGGCTCACAGATGCAGGCATCGTGGTCAGTGAGGGGCTTTATGATGGCATGCTTCTGCTTAGGATGTTGGTTGAAATTTTTTTTCAGATATAGATTGGTGTGGGTTGGTTTGCAGTAGACCATATGTCCAAGGGTCCCGTCTGCTCTGTTTTGTTTTGAAATTGCAGTCATTTCTCTTTTTGTAGTGTCTTACAGGTCTTTTTAAGGTCCCCCATAAATAGAAATTGCACACAGTGAGGTCTACAGACCATGCAAGCCATAATCGGCTTTTGTGATGACTATCTTAAAAAATGTTCTCACTTTAGCATGAGATTAGCTGTATATTTACATGCTTACTTTCCTGTGTACATGTAACAATTTGTTTAGAAATGGTATGATAATTATCTTTGTACCTCTGTCCATTTACCCTATCTTCAAAAGATAGAGACCCTGTATTCCCTAAGCAGTCACAGCAGACTAAGCTCCAATTTTTTGGCCATACGATGGCATTTTACGTACAAGATTGGATTTGTCTTCACTCCAGTGTCACTATATGGATGTGTAAATAAACCTGTTTCATATGTAAAAGAAAAAAAATTAATTTAGATCATTAGAATTAACAAATGTTCAATTGCAGAAACTAACTCTGCTGTCATTATTGCATGGTTAAAATTTCTGAACTCCGACATCTTATAGGGTTTTAATTTTAAAAGTTTAGTGACATTTCATCTCATCTGCATTTATGAATCAACTACAGCAGCAAATCATATTATTCATGGATGTGTCACTTTTATTAATTTGTAATTTTTTTCACTTTTATTTATATTTTTCAAATCTCTATTCACAAACTTTAAGAAATAAAAAATTCTCATGCTGACAAACAGCCTTATTAAATAATGTATGGGGAAATCCTTGCGTGGTTGACTGAATTGCACATTCTCCATTAAATTAATCAATGTGTTTCCAACATTATTTGTTGTCATTAATCTGAGAATATTGCCAGCGAAAATGTTCTCCAGATATTCAATGCAGGTTATTAAGGTTGAACTTGGACATTTTAGATTTCCAAAGGTATCCATATTCTTGTTCTTGTGTGCTTTGAAATGAGAATACAGATTTGTATAGTTAAAATTATCCTCCCTGTTTACCTTGTATTACTGAGTAAAGTACATTAACAATTATGCACAAATTGCTGTGATTCTGAAATAACGCTTAACTTAGAGTAAGTTATAAATATATATTACGATGTTCACTTATTATTCATCTTTTGGAAAGCTGAAAAAGCTTATGTCCCTGTTTGCATGTGAATTATTTCTGTAGTTTGGTGCCGAACACCAATGGCCGTCTTTTCTCTTACTGCTACTCATTATAACCATGTCGAAGCTTAAAATACATTAACACATATTTATATATTTTGCAGTAGGCATATAAAACAATTCTTCAGTTATAGTTATGCCCAGCAGCTAATATGCTCGAGGTAAAATAAACACAACGTATCCATTCACTTTGGCTTCAACAACACAGCTGTTTACTCAGTTTACTCACTTTCAACATGGCAGACTTCGCGGATGCACACTAAATTTTGGTGCACGGATTTCTGTCGAGTTTCATTTCTGTATACTCTCTATTCTGTCTATGGTGCTCTTTAAAAAGCGGTTACTATTACTGCTATTGCTCTCTTCAATATCAGTGAAAAATATTGGAGAGCAAGAGGATTAATGACTTCATTGTCAGAAATCCAGCATTAGGTAACAAACAACAACTCTCTATTCTGTGGCTGGGATTTGTACCACAGATCCTCCGCTTACCAGGTGGGTGCTCTAACCATTAAGCTACAGTGACAACCTGCCAGAATAACATTAAATTCTCAAACCAGTTCGTATTTCTCGCGGTAAGTTTTTACTAAGTAAAACTCATGGATCTGGTTAAAACACACAATTTATGTCAAATACTTTATTTATATTTTGAGTGAACTATTTCCAAGATATTTCTTTGAATTTGCTACTATGTATACTGTCTTCAAATAGGAATATGCTATTCCTTTTTTCTCTCTTGGCCTTGCAAGGATAATGGAATTTCAAAGGCATTGCACAGCAACTAGCTTTATTGTATTCCCATATTCCCCTTGCACCTACAAGAAAATTAGCAATAAGATACTTTCTGAAAATTCTTATGTTGATTAAAGTGTAGCAGATAGAGAAATAAGCATTTGCAAAAACAGTGTGTATAAGTGAATATAGTTCTACATAAATTTGCAAAGTTTCTCCAAATTAAACTACATTAAAAGTCTGTATCACAATATGTTACATGAAATCACTTGGTGGATCTTCTGATATTGTGCACTTCGACTTTGTTGCCAAATATTGACTTCTTAAACGTAAGCAGTACCAGTCATTAATGAACAGATGTTTAGCACATAAGATTTGAAAGTGCTTTTGTAAATAAAATGCAACATACATGTAACCAACCCGCCACTGCAACACAATGCACGGCTGGGGGTTAAAGCAGGCAAAGTCCAGGTACAGTGGAAGGAGATAAATACAAACTCCCCTCTTTCGCAAATGTTGGACATTGCTGTTATAGAGTAAACAAGACCATTCCTGCTAAACATTCTCAGAATCACCCATCCCTGCCAAACATTTTACATCCCCTCTTGGTGGGGTATGGGTTTTGTGATACCAACCCTAAAGAATGAAGAGAACATTCATTGTACTTTTATTTCACAAAAGTATTGAGAAAACCAAATTTCACATCAAAATTTCTATCTGCTGAATACTTTTCATCTCCATTTTTTGAAGGGCTGGTATTTTTGTTACACTCCCATAGTATTTCTAGTTATCCTAAAGAATAGGTTTATTGAGTTTTCTGTTCATTCTAAATATCCTCCAAAGTGCCCCCATCAAGCAGTTTTCAATCCCATACCTTTTAGGGGTAGTTTTTTAAAATGAAAAGCATTTATCTTTATATTTAACAAGAGTATTGAAAAAACGACCATTTTACTGAAAATCCCAAAATTGTTTCCAGCCGAACATTTTTTTTTCTGTGGTGGTTTTTATCATAGCATTTCTGCATTATTTTTGCTCTTGTTCTGAGTATTTGTTAAATTTGCCATTTAACATATTTCATATAACATATTTCACTCATATGTGACTTGTTTGAACCCAAGCAATCACATGCATAATGATTTCAAATTTCAATCAATGACAGACTTCATTTGCGAAAAACTTATATTTCATTATCACCTCTGAATTTTAATTACCACCTCCTCTGCTTTTCTTATGTTTTGATCAGGTTAGAAAATTTAGTTGCATTGTGCTACAGTTGCAGAACAGCTGATGAAATTTGATGTAACAGAGCACTATTGAAATGTCAAATATGTCTGATTCTCGGTTTGGCAAAATAGATAGTACTGAAATAGATGACATAATTCGAAGAGGGAAACCCCAGAACACTGAATACAACAGGAAATATGTTTGGAATCAGTTTGACAAATTTCGTATTCAATAAAATTATAAATTAACAGGAGATACTCCTGCTTTTGACATTGCCAACATCTTAAAAAGTTGGAGCATCAATATGAGAATTTTGTAGGCTGTGCCAATGGATGCTAATGAATGTTTCTTTTAAGAAGTTAGTAACTGCAATACAGCATTTAAATAACAGTTCATAAGCTACATTATCCTTTAATTTTGTGAAATAGTCTTAATAAATACAACTTGGATTGTAAAATTGTCTAGATAAATCAACAATCCTTCATGGCATTACTTATGATAATGCTTCAATGGGCCTCACATTGAATAATTTTCAATCCATCTCCTATCATTTAGCAAACCTATTGGGAAAACTGAAATCCTAAAAATTTCAGGTGTTGAATGTTTTCCGGTGCTTTTGTGATAGTGCTCCCCGAATATTTTTACTCTTGTCCTAAATAATATGTGTGAACTGTGCTATTCACATTGAAAATTCTCCAGTGTCTCCCTTTGAATAGTTTTCAAACTTATCTCCCATTAGAGGTGGTTTTTTGCATTACCAATCCTCAAAAAATGAAGGGAGAAAAATTTTTGTTTTTATTTATTAAAACTATTAAAAAAAGTGGCCTCTTGTATTGAAAATTCTATAAATTGTCCCCTATCCAACATTTTTTAATCTCATTGCACATCAGAAACGGTTGTGCAAAACAGCTTCACTCTTGAATCCTACAAATTGCTTCTTGCCAAACACTTTCCATCCTCTCTTCTGTAAGGGTGACTTTAATAGCATCCTCATAGCATTTTTATGTTGTCCTAAAGAAAATGTGTGTCAAATTTGCCATTTGTATTGAAAATCCTCCAAAGTACCTCCCATCAGAAAATGTTCAATCTCTCATTGCGGCTGTCTAGCTGAGAATCCTCAAAATTGTCTGTGGCATTCCTTCAGTCAGGATGGGTTTTTTGTGATATCACCTCCACAATAATTTTACGCTTGCCATATAGAATATGTATACCAAATTTATCGAAATTGGTGTGGAGATATAGGAGCCTATAATACACATACACCAATTTATTTGTATATATGTTTTGAGTTTTCTATTTTATTTGTACTACTTGGAAAACAAAATAAAACATCTTGTAAATAATTATCATGTTTATTAAAGCTTTTTGTCATTTCCTTTTCTTTCAGCTAATTATCTACTTTATTGTATCAATGGCATGTGGAGGTCTGGCATGGCAAAGTTGTGTTGGAAATTAAGAAATGGAAAAGAACAAGTTCATATCTGGCATCTGGGAGAGCTGCACCTAAGAGAAATGTCATTTTATTTTGAACTGTATTTTTAATGGTTAACCTAGCTATAATAAAGATATGAAATCTCATTTTTGAGTATTACCTCAGAGGTGTAAAATAGTTAGGAGCAAAAAAAGCCTTGATGAACATTTATGATAAAATGAGTTCTGAAGTGAAGAGTGAGGTGATGCTGCATGAGTGACAAGATACTATTAATTTTGTGCTTTTATATGGTTTTTCGATAACTTTAAGCAATGTTTTTTGTTTCAGTTACATTTATAAGTTCTTTTATATACTGATGATCATGGAACTGCTAGTCATTAGAACAATTTATTTTTCCTTTGTTTTAAATCTAATATAGAATGGACTTTATTTACTATTTGTTCTGTTGATTATATATTGTTGAGCTCCTTGTATATGAGTACACCACTTATTTTCTATTTTTTTTTGACGTAGAGGTTGTATGTTATACATTTCATATATTCGTATAAGAATTTATTTCCTCAATACAGTGCTAATTAGTTTTGGCCTTATGTACATACCAATAATACTTTATAATAGATTTTTATAGTATTACTGAGAACTAGCTAGAAATATCTTCATTGTTGAATTTGAAGGCCAATTTTCAACTACTCTGTAAATAACACTGCTTTAAGGAAATATATCTTGTTTTTGTACGTTGCAAATGTTGATATAAGCGAAATGTAAGTTTGAGCTTAATGAAAGAATTTAATAAGAATCTGTGCTATGTGGAAGATTTTAAAAGATGGTTAAAAAGATGTAATGTATGTGTTTATGAATTAAGTAGATTTGTAAAAAAATACAGTTACTTAAATTTTTTAACCTCATTGATTTTAACATGTACTATCAAACCTTATGCATCTGCATATCATAGTTTTCCATTTAGAACCAGCCTAGTCTACTTCAATCTTCCCTCTCTATCTTTCCTTTGTCTCTGCACATAAACCAATAATCCGAATGTTTTCACATTCATCATATGTCTTTTAAGGAGCATTTTCTACACGTGCAACATCCCAAACAATTTCTTTTCCTCATCTAGATTAACTGCAGGATTGTTCTTTGTCCACTTTTAAAACAGCAGAATTATATATTATATGAGTAAAGGGCAGAAGGATGTGTGCTTGTGTGTGGGACAAGTTAACTCAGTATTGAGTGAACTTACATCCGAGGTACAGTTGAAACATTGAATATGCACCAAGGTAGGGTGGTGCACAAGTAGGAACCACAATTACATTCAGTGTCGTCTTATAGTCGTATGGGGAAGCCGGCCAGGTCTTCACATGGTTTATTACTTTTGCACAGTGGTAGGACTGCATAAGTGATTTAAGATGCCTAAGTTGTAGGATTTGGTAAAAAGAACGGAAAAAAATGTTTAAGAAAAGAATATGGAAGAGAGTTTGATTCCGCAAGGGGAAATTATTTTCTGTACCATGTGCAAATGTGGAATTGGAATACATAGGAAATGTTATAACAAGCAGTATTGCAACAGCAAGAAACATTGAAAATGTACAAAGGTGTTCGACATCAAGTAGTAAAACCCATTATACAATTGAATTAAGTAAGGATTTTTTAGTACGATTTCCACAAAAATTCCTTTCAAAAAAGTGATAAACCACATGTTAGAGCTTATCTTGAAAAATTTACAAAGTTAGTCTGAAGGTCATAGAAAGAAAAGTAAGAGGACTACTGTTACTATGATACTTTGACCGAAATTAGGAAAACTGCCAATGATAAAATCTAGGTTTCTATAGCCAAAACAAGGGATGCTACAGGTGGATGTCACAAATTTGAGTATGGATAAGCATTCATATAACTATGCTGGTGAAAAATTTCCATTGACATCGGAGACTCTCGATGTAATAAATCATGAAACTGTTGAATCTCATGTTGCAGTGTGTCTTTTATGCCGAGAAGCATGAAATATAATTGATATCTTTTGTTGCAGATGCTGCTCTGTATACTGTAAAGACAGGTAAAATGATATAGTAAAACTAGTGCATATAACTTGTCCATGGATACACAAAGTGGTTGAACATATTTTTTATTTATTTTATTTTTTTTTTTTAAATTAACCTCCTCCAACATGTCATATCGGACGGTGAATGAATGAAATGGGTGAAATGATGCTCAAATGAGCCCAAAGTCCATGGAGCTTTAAGTTACCCGACATTCGTCGGACCTTGGAAAAGAACCTTACCCAGATAACTTGCCCTAAGCAAGATTCGAACTCGCTGAACATATGCAAGTGTTATTCAAGGATATAGACAAATTTATCTTGCTAAAGCCCCCTTGAAAATTTCAGCATTTAAAAAAGGGCACTAAAGGACACCTCTTCCACCAAAGCCTGTCCTATTGAGATTGGGTATCTGGTTGGAAGTTGCTAATTATTGAGCGCATTACCATACAATTATGCAAGTTATTAATGCTTTACATGATTTGCTTTTGCAAATGCAATATCGCTGATATCTGGTTAAGTGTTTGATAATTTATGGTTCATAATAATAATTTTCAGTATTGTTTAGTGCTACAAAACAATTAGAATAATGTGGGTAGAAACGTCCACAGGAATAAAAATAGTAGGAAATGTCTAGAATTCTATATAGTAAAACTGAGTTGGTTTACTGACACATCACTTACGTTTTTTAAAAATGGGAGATGTTTCAGGAGCTCACTTGCTTCCATTCTAAACCTGATGCTGACTGCATCATTGTCATACAGTGGTCTTTTTCTAAAAAAAAGTTATGGGGAACTCTCGGGCTGGACTTGTTTGCTTTAAAGTCTAAATAACCTACATGTAACAGGAAATTAACTAGTCCGGGCAGCTCACTGCTTTCGTTTTCGGTTGCACTATTATCCACAATCATGGAACTTTCAGCATTATAATTTGAAATGCATTCATCCTTGCTCTGTTTTATTTTCTTGGATGCAGGAGACCACGTAGAATAATTTATTTTTCGACTCATCGTGTCTTCCAACTCGGAAAACCACGTGCACGGAGTGCAATGTACCCAATGCACTACAAGCGTCGGTAAGCCGCTAGGCGTAAAGAAAACAGCTCGTTAACGCGTCTACCACTGCAACTATACCTACAAACACGGAACAGATCCGCTCAGATTCAAAGAAGCCTGATTTCAATTCTCTGCTCAGATCACATGCACACGCTATGCTGTTCATAAACACGAGTTAAACAATAGTATACAAGAAACTTGCCGAGAAGATAAATAACAATGCGGAAGTATCCTCTTAAGGTAACACTTTTTACATTTTGATGAGTTAATGACCGATACTTAAGAATATTTTCGTAAAGTAATTGCTTTAGCAATTAAAAACCTTCTTCCAACCTATAAATTAAAGCGATGTTGCTTTGCTGTTTCCCCTTATAATAGAGAAGACTGGTCGAACCACTGATCCATTTATTCATTGGAACAGAAATTTCGTTCTTTCGTCGCTTCTTTGAATGGCACAAACATGTGGTAATCATCATGTCTGTCTCAAAGGGTTCCAAAAGGGTGTAAACAAGTCGCTATTTCGTTTCTGGAAGCAGTTACGCCACATGGCGGAACTATAGCAGATGGTTGAACGTTGTCTTCATCTTTGAAATCTCGTATATTTTCTTCACCGACACTTTCACAACTGAGGCTGCAAGGTCACAACACACTAAAATTAATTAAGAATAACAGCAGTAACGAATACGGCTGTACTCCATGGAGAGCTATCACACAATAATATGACAAAAATTGTAGACAACCTGAAGCAGTTCAGTCTACCGTGCTTTCATTACCTCAAAGAATAATAATTATAATTGGCAGTTACATCGAGAACATTATGCTACTATAACAAGATATTTCTTATGTTTGAAACTGGGATTTCTTTCGGCTTTTTCTCGCTCTAATGATATTTAGGGCCGTTTTCTATCGAAGTTTAGAACGGTAAATTTTGTGTTCGGCCACTTAATAAAACACTAGACTTTCGCTCTATTTAATGTGATCGGTTTCTGGTGTTCCCCATGCCAAGCACAATATCTATCGCTCAAGTTTTATCTTGCGAAAACACTCATAAATATGAGTTTGAGTCAAAATGTTCAGGTTCTGAAGAGTAGGTACACCATCGTAAATAGATGTTCGTTCCAATCCGAGCGAAATCCCAGTTGTGGGTGGAAGTTTCCGTAGTAGTTATAACGTCTGTACCGAGCGAGAGGGCTCCGTGGTAACGTGCGAGGCTCGCATTCGGAAAGTCGTGGGCTTGATTCCCGTGGCCGACCATCTTGACCCCGACTTCCTTCTTTTCGTTACATTAATCATTTCGTTTATCCTTCATTCCGTTGGGTTTTTCAGGGTCGCAAGTGTCAGCGAAGGCGTTAGGTGCAGCTTGGCAGGGATGATATGCGCAGAGGAACTCTTTCCATCCCTCGTGCGTGTATCCGGGTGGAAAAGAGGGCGGCATCTGGGGATGTTGGACCTCGCGCGAGACCCCCCTGAGTTGGCCCCGGAAGACCTAGTCTTCAAGGTATCGTTACACTTGGAAAACCGTAGGGACTTCTGTCAATGTCTGTGCCAATAGTCTGGATCTGGCCTCCCGGTGTCTCCTCTCACCTCATCCTTCCTCGGGGGTGCCCCCTTGGAGTCATAGGCACAATAAGCCTAGCTTCAGTGCCGAACCCCCTCCGTATCTCTTCTATTCCTATTAACCTTTATAATGTTAATTCTGAAGTTAACGTCAAAACATAGCTACCCGTTAATGGGATTTTATGCTTCACAGAGGTGTCAGAAAAGTAATTACAGGAAAAGCTATAATAATGCATATAAATACCATTTTATTGCAAAGATTTTGTTCTCTTCAAGGGAAGAAGCATACAAAGAAATAACTTTAAATATTTTCAGCAATAATGTTAAGCTGAATCTCCGGAAGGGTCTAAACGGATCTCTGGAAGTAAAAACTTATGTGTTCCTTCTAATAAATGGCATATAAAATATGCATGAAATGATTGAATTAAATGAATTCACAAACGATCTTGGGGATTCATAGCATTAAACTCGAGTGATATTCATCCAAAGAATAAGGGAGAATATGCACAAAAATCTGAGCCAGGCACTTATGCCAATCGAGATTCGAAACTCTACCCTCCGGTCAGAGGCAAGAACACAACCTATGCATCATAGCGGTGGCTAGCAAAATTTTGTTGAAATAAGGTTGCGCCCCATCCCTGTCGGTAGTTATGGAAACGGTTTATTTTGGTCTTCGTTATTGATGCTGAACAGCTTGCGTAGTCCGCGTTTCACGGAGTGCTAAAACGTAGCATCTAAACGAGTTCTTTTTCTATACGCTGAGGCACAACATTATTACTTTATACCATAACCTAGTAACACAAAGAAAATGTGTCACACTCACTTATTTTCGCTACCATTACAATTTGACAGAATGACAGAATCCGTCATATTATAGTATCCATACATACAAAACAATTTTTCTACTTAACTTACGTAACGATTTTTTTAAGTATAAGGAGAGGGCAATTGGGTAAGGAAGAAGAAATATTAGGTTCTATGGAATTATTTTCATGCACAATGCAGAAGAAGGAGCACAATTGTTCGTACATCATAAATTTGTTACCAATTTTGTTGCAGAAAAAATGAGTAAGACTCTTTTTAGGTAGTCAAAGGTAAAAGAAGCGGTTTTAACGGTAGATGATAAAAGGAGAAAATTGTGCCACATGATATAAAATTATACTACGAGGTTACCAATTTGATTTTTGGCAGATGTGATTATATCTACGGTGAAAATTATTTTCCAAGAGGTTTGCAACAGTTAGGCGGGCCATGGAATTAAACAAATATACTACGAGAGTATTGTGCGATTTATTTGCTATTTATAAGTTAATTATAGTTTGCTAGATCAATATCGTAAATACACAGTGCAGTGTTACATTTGGGTGTGTTTTGGGATATTATAAACTGTGTAAACATAATATTCAGTGACATAATTTATTGTCAGGGAACTTTCCCTAATCTATACATGTAGATTGTGTATTCTTTTTCTTCCCCCTAGCATTAAATATGGCACAACAAAGCTCGTCTAGCTCCTCTAATAGAAATTAAAGCTCATCAACGCGACTAAGGATGGATGAAGAAATTACCACTATGAACATTGCCTGTAAGAATGAACAGTACAGTACATCTACCTATTTATATTCACAACGTAAGCACATTAATGCCAATGGCGAAGACCCGTCACACAGGACCCGCCGCCCCTGCCATACGATTTTGGTAACGCGGACTTGTTCCCTTTCAGTAATAAATGAAAGAAACAAAAGAACTTAGGTTGTTTTATTAAAATGTTACAAAGTAAACAGTCTGTAATGTGTATAAACAGTGGCTAGACATTACTTCTAAAACAAAAGTGATCATATACAAAACGAAGTTACAGTTTCAAATGTAATATTATACATACATTTCATCTGCATCTGTGCTTGGCCGTGTCTTTAGGTGATCATAAAATTCCTGTAATTGTGAACCTATAAGCAGTGCATTTTCGTGTATCACTACATGATATTGAAATATTTGAGAAATAAAAGCGATATATCGATTATTGTGTATGAAATAGGAGGAAAATCGATTATTCTCTTGTATCAAACGAATGAACAGAAACTTCACCATGTGAATTTATTAATGATTGAATCACATTATTGTCTAAAATCCATGTCATGTTTGCTAGGTAGGCAGATATCCACGCACATACATAAGAAATTTCTATGTGAATCATGTAATGCCTGTTTTTCGAAAGAAGATCAGCTGAAGAGACATACATTTAGATGTATGAAGTCTCAAATTATCAGCATGCCTGAAACAGGCAAAATGATCAGTTAGAATTTCGTTCCTAATCTAAATGTGGTATATGTGAACATTCAGTCTATGCTTTTTAAAGATCAGTCTTGCCAATCTGATACAAATATGAGTTGAACCCGTTCTACGCGTATACATGATGCACTTATGATGAGTCTAACAAAGTTCAAAATTTTCACCGGACCTCATGCAGTTGGAGATTTCTTTAAAGAACTAACAGTAATTGCCGAAGATATTGATATCTATACTGATAAGAAAGATATAGCTATGAGTAAAGAAGATGAACTGAATTTTAGAAATGCTAAGCAATGTCATATATGAAATCGTGAATTTGATGATTCATTTAACAGCGAGTTCTATTTCAGCAGCGCACTAGGCATGCAGACTAAACAGGAAGCTGACGAATTTCATACCGATATTTTTCACTGTCTGTCAAAATACAATGCACATTTCATAATGAAAAAACTGTCATGTGATTAATGAACCTATAACATGCTTTCGCAAACATCAGAATTATCTGTCATTTAGTAAACATATGCTGCTAACGTAAATCAATATATTTGAGTTTTCTCGATAGTTTTAGATTTTTGGATTGAAAATTTCCTGACTTATGGATGTGCTAGTGTAAGCCCTGGCACAACAGCCCATGAAGAGCCAAGCCTTACCGCCCAGCCGCTGCGTTCCCCACCTCGGTCCACTACAGGCGTCATTGGTGGGGTGCAGTACTGGAAGATGGTACGTGGTCAGCGTCCCGATCCCTCACGGCCTGTTATGCGGTCTTCACGACCTGGAGCCGCTATTTTTCCATCAAGTAGTTCCTCAATTGGTTCCCCCGGGACTAAGGAGGCTGAGTGCATATGGATGTGCTAGACCTTTCAAATTTTCGATACACAAATAAAACGTATACAAATAGTGATCATAGACGCCTGATGACTCGGAAGGGGATATTCCCTTAAACATATTTAGATTGTAGAGAGAAGTTATCAGAAGCCTCTCTACCCAGTAAGGAACACTTTAATAATATAACCGATGAAGATGCACCGATTTGAGCAACTATCTCAACACATCACGGTGCTTTGTATCCTCCCTGCAACTATCAGCATGCTCAAGTTGTCGGATATAGCCGACAGATCATGCCTCGAGCATTGACATCACCTCATAGGTCATCAACAGTGACGTTTTCGTGACGTAGCACGGTCAAGACATCGAACCAGAGAGAGACCTGAGGGAGGAGAGACCTACTCAAGGTACCGAGCAATTCATATGGACAGCTGGTTGGGAAGCAATCACCGTGTCAGATGGTGAGGTAGCTACCTTATATCGAATGGGGGCTGGTTATATTGAACTTTAATCTACAGTTTGCGTCAGTTCTACTTTGCCTTCTAAATATTCTTGGTATGAAGAAACTTTTCAATGTAGTTCAATAATTTGATTCGTTAAAATTCCTTATTTCTTCCTAAATTGGAATTGACAAAGAACGGCTTATTAAATTTATTCTTAATTATATCGGCCACTCAGGATAAACTAATTATACTGAGAACCAGTGGAAAGTTAATGACATTATTATTATTATTATTATTATTATTATTATTATTATTATTATTATTATTATTATTATTATTATTATTATTATTATTATTATTATTATTATTATTATTATTATTATTATTATTATTATTATTATTATTATTATTATTATTATTATTATTATTGTTGTTGTTGTTGTTGTTGTTGTTATTATTGTTGTTGTTATTGTTGTTGTTGTTGTTATTACTACTACTACTACTACTACTACTACTACTACTACTACTACTACTACTACTACTACTACTACTACTACTATTACTTTACTTTACTTTACTTTTTGATCAATGGGCGACTGCAAAAAAATCCATCCAAGAAGCTGAACATAGTTTTGCGGCGAAACGCCGGCATAATGTATAATTTTTTAAAAAGCCCATCAAGACGTGGCCCATACTGGAAAAACGAAAGTAATGGACAAATGCCGTGGAATTCTACGTGATCATTATTATTAGAATTCAAACAAATCTTCCTGGATATTTCTTTTACACATTTTCAGTTATCAAAGGTAAAACATAACATTTAAGCTGTTGTGCGTTGGTGCCCTTTTTCCGTAGAACATTTCAAGATGTCTTCCTCCTCTGAATAAAGCTCATTTTATATTCTGTACCATTTGAAGGTGTAGTATGGTCCAATAACTCCGAAAACCAAGCGACACTTTCTTCATCCAGGTAAGAATAAAGGTGTTCAAGATTTGCTTTTCCATTTTTATTGGAACTGGAAGAACAGTTTTGGAAGTTTTTAATGTGACTGTAGAGGGTGTGGACGAGGCATACGTCATAGCCTTCCAGGATCGAAGAATTTTTTACACAGGTACCTTGTATGGCTGGCTACACATCAAAGCTCCATTTGGTTTTTACTTCATTGTCACATATCGTATTTTAAAAAGCTCATGCTTTGAAACTGGTTTCTTGAGGAAATGGTTGCTTAAAACTTCTGCCCAATTGTTGATGAGAGAATGATCCATTAATACTTAAAATGGCGTTGGATTTTGACGACACATCACCATAGCTTCTAGATAGGGTTTAACAGTTTCTATAATGATCTTATTTACGATGGATCTTATAAGGCCAAAATTCCTGTCATACTGAGAAAAAGAATCTCCCTTTATAGGAAATAGTTGAATAATAGTCTTTTTGTGAACTCTACCCAACGAAAAACAAAAACTAGCCATTGTCATGTTCTTGTTTTGGCCACCAGCAACATCAAGGAGGAATATTGCGGCAGAACCTTACATAAGCAGTCATACAAGAAAGATGCAACAGAATCAGATCGTTTTTTGGCAGTTGACTCCGCAAAACAAGATAAGAAAGAGGAATCATCATTAGAATGTGAATATTGACTGTATATAGCCACAGGAATCATCTAAAATGGCTATATTAACATAGGTCTTTAAGAATAGCAAGGTTCTGTGCGTAGTCGTATTCTATTACAAGGTATTCTGAACTCCCTTTTAATTTCTTTTTAAGTATACCTAATTATCGTTTATAATCTTCGCAAAAGTTTAAGGCATATGGAGGTGGGCCATACTGCAGACTACAGCAAATCCTAAGCTTGCCCCTCCTACCAGCGCTGCCGAATGTGGTACACGCATCTCACACGCTCTTATGTACAGAACCTCTGCCGGTACACGCACTACGCTTGGCAACAGCGCTCCGCTTGAGCGTTGGCCAGCGTTCACATGCCTTTAACTTTTGCGAGAAGTATAGTTCTTTATGAGCAGACACTTTACCTTGATGAAGACTGTAGCTTTACTTAATAGGGTCCACTGTGTTTTGCTTTAATACAGAAATACACATCGGTCTTTGGTTTACGGGAAGCGTATTTACAATAAGTTTCATACTTTATAGTTAGCTTCATATCAATTACATTGAAGTATTATTCAGAAACTAGTGAATGTTAATTTCTTATATTTACCTCAGGATTGTAAAAATGTTTTAGGGTAGCTTTTTGTAGATAGTAAAGTGTGCTTTTGTGAGGAATTGAGGCTAAATATTGTTCTAGAAGCTCCCAAACATTTCCTCTAATTTATGAGGTCTGGTTTGATGACGTCCCCTTCGGTCAGAATATCCTACATTGACTGTTGTTTTGTACGAACAACCCTCAATCTCTTTTTGGACACATCCAAGAGTTTCACAATCAGAGCACGACATACTTGACCATGTTGCTCACCTATTGATATAAAATAATTCCACATTTCATTTTGGAGCTTTTGAGAGCCCTGGACTTTCCTTGGGCCCAAATGACCTCGTCGACGGGCTCTTAAACCCCACACACTCACTCACTCACTGGACTTTTCTTTATTTATGGTAACTGACTGTCACATGCATCTTGTATTTATTTTTCGAACCCCAGAAAAGTTAAAACAATTGCTCTTGGACTTCAGCAGGAAATTTACACAAATTTACGAGCAGCAATCTAAAATAACAGCAAATTAATCAAATAATTTACCTGTTGTATCTTTCCCAGAAGAGCTAGTATATGCTTGATCAGATTACCGTGCTAATTTTGCTTTTTGACTTTTCCAATCTTGTTTGTGAATGTATATTTTTCTACCACGTTTATTAGGTGAACTGGTATTAATATTATCCTTGGTATTCTAAATAATTAAGCGACGCTGTGACCGAGCGATTAGAGCGTTCGCCTTCCACTTAGGCGGCCCGGATTCGATCCCAGGGACCCGCATGTGGTATTGATGGTGGACGAAGCGGCATCTGGGCTGTTTTTTCCGGGTTTCCGGTTTCTCCCCGCCATTCATTCCATAAATTGCTCCACCATCAGCTTTCCATTCATATATTTCGATTGCATTTCATACCACCCTCCTCCTCACTATCATACCTGGTGCTTGGCTGACCAGCTGCTTCCAGGTCTTTGCTCTGCCTGGTCCATAAGTTCGTCTGCTTCCTTACAGCATCTGACCTTAGACACTGGCTTGTAGGCCCTAGTGGGTGTAAGTCCTTCTTACGGGGAGGGTATTCAGGTAAAGAAGAAGTACTCTAGATAATAGTATATGTAACAATTCAGATCAGACCAGCCCAACAGCAGTGTAACATCTGTAAAATCGCCTGCTGCTGCTAAAATGTGGATTACATTACTGCCTTTAAAATTCTGTTGCTACACATTGGTAAAACTTACCTCATACAACATCTCCGTCCTCACACTTAAAGATATGTGACTTTAAAAATGCGTTCTCTCGAAAAAGGGCACTTCTTCCATCTAGTGTCTCAACTGGAAGCATTTGAAACCTGCATATGGAGAAGAATATAACATCTAAAATGGACCAAAAATAAGCTGTTTGAGAAACAGCTGGCGAAGGAAGAACAATTTTGAAATTGACCAAGGCGAGAAAAGAGGGAAATAAGTATTTGACTCTGGATGAAAAGGAGCAGCTTGATGCATAAGAAGAAGTGGCTTGATGTGAAAACAGAAGAATAAAGGAGGATTGGTAGTTGGGAATACCTTGGACAGAAAACTGTGAATGACTGAGGACTCCTATCTCTCTAAAGCTGAATAATTTAATGTTATTATCTGGTTCATAATATGATGCAGTAAAAGTCTATGATCTGACTCGTAATCTGAATCCCGAATTCGAATCCCAGTTAGTGCGAGTTAACCCGGTTTTTCCTCAGTGCGCTCCAGGAGGACAAAAGCCGGTAGCTCTCAATTTTATGGATCCCGCACTCATTTGAGCATTAACTAATCATTCGCATCATTTTCCACGCTTTGTTCTTCATGAACCGCAATACACGAGAGAGGGGGAGCAGCTTTTGATTCAGGGCAACGAAGGTGAAGTTCTCATAAGGGTTGAGTCCTATAAAAGAGAGAGAAAGCAGCATGCGAAGTACAAGGTACATAGCTGAAATGAGCATAGCGACTAATCATAGACTTGATGAAAGGGGCGGGGTTACGAATTTTGGGTTCACAGTATTATTAAATAAGGGGGGGGGTCGGATTGGTTATTTAAGCCAATGGAATGGTTTAAGGAAACAAAAATAAGAGCCCTCTTGAGTAAGAAAGGCGAATTTTGCCTCTTTAGGTAACACAAAGGCTAAAAAAGGAAATTGAAAATGTGATGTGTTGCACTCACATGATTTTCCCAACTCTTGACTAACTATTCTTACAAACACTTCTTCATGTTAGTCGAGATAAACATTTGCAAAATGGTCTAATTTTCCTGCAGGTGCAAGGGGATATGGGAATACAGTAAGCTTTGAATCAAATCTTTCAAAGCCGATCACTGTATGAAGGCTTTAAAAATCCTCTCTCTTTGCGCAGTCAAGAGATAAAAAAGTGAATAACGACCTTCCATTTGAAAAAAAGTATAAGTACTTAAAAACTCACAAAAATAACAAGGAATGTCTCCGAAATGGTACACTCCACAAAAAATTCAGTTGGATATAACTTGTGTGCTTCAACGAGATCTACACATTTTGTATAGTAAGATTTGGCCTATCTTACGTTTTCCAGCTATGCAAAAGTCATCAAGGGTAAACGGGACTACTTGAGTTATAGCCAGAAAATTCAAAATATACATTTCATTCGCCATGAAAGTATATTAAACATATGGTATTTTAATTAAAATCGTCAGAGCCATTCTCGAGAAAATACAAATTTTCGAAACATTTTCCAAGTAAAGGGTAGTTTAGGTTGGAGAAATTTTCTTCAAAATCCTCGTGTTGCATTCTTGAAAGATATGAAACTTAAACGCCAACTTTGATTTTTAACCGACGTTTCGTTTTTGAGTTCACAGATAGATAGACATTCACACACACATACACACAAGGAACTTTGTTTAAAAATGCTTTCTTGGATGCAGGGAACCTCAAAACATATATTTCTGGTGAAATCTGGACATCACTTACTATACGTAGCAGAGAAAGTGAAAAGGTCACGTGCTTTCATTATGCTCTACAAAACGCTCACACAAACATTTAATTTTACTTCCTCAACGTATTAGAACGGTAAGTAGACGAAGTATTGTATTCTACCCAAAAATTCTATAAATACATATTTTGAGGTTCCTGAAGTAGAAGTGAAACCCGCGCGCGTGTGCGTAAAAATGAGAACTCGAAAATTAAGTATCGATAAAAACCAAAAGGGGAATTTTCAGTCCTTATTCCACCTCTCAGACATTGCCCACATACAGCTTGTGTGTATAAAAATACCAGCAGTAAGTTTGTTGGCACAAACTTCTATTCAACTATTTATTATGGGGTAATTGGAGTAAACGATAAATTATATTTAAAATACGAAGACAATTCTTAGAATGATGACACAGTCATCTTATAGAGTAGTTTTACTTTCTCTACTACGTATAAAGAAGGTAGAGAGGGTATTATGTTCCACCCAAAAATTTGATTCCGAGATTTCACTGGAAATACTTTTTTAAGGTTTCCTGAATCCAGAGTAAAGCAGTTTTCAAAGAAGTTCCGCGGTCACACGCGTGTATACGTGTGTCCATGTTGATTAAATACCACACTTGGTATTTAAGTTCAGTATCTTCTGAGAATGCCACACGAAGATTTTCAAGAAAATCCGTTCCCCCCGAACTACTCTTTACATGGAAACATTTTCGAAAATGCTGGTGTTTTCATTAATGGCTCTAACCATTTTGGTCAAAATACCATGTTTAAGATATTTTAATGACAAGTGAAATGTGTATCTTGAAGTTGCTGGGATTAGCCGCTGAAACCCTTTTCATTCTATGCTTTTGCATAAGTGGTAAACCGTAAGAGGTCAACAAAATTTTACTACACAGCAAATGTAGATCTCGTTAAAACACACAATCTATGTCAAATAAAGTTTTTTTTTTTTTGTTTTTTCCCGGCGCAGCTAACCGTTTTCAAGAAATTCTTTGTTATTGGTTTGAATTTTCAAATCATTTTATTTTTTCAAATAGGAAACCGCTGTTCGTTTTTGTCCTGGCCATGTATATAGAATGGAATGACAATAGCACAC
This sequence comes from Tenodera sinensis, assembly GCA_030765045.1. Lineage (NCBI taxonomy): Eukaryota > Metazoa > Arthropoda > Insecta > Mantodea > Mantidae > Tenodera > Tenodera sinensis. Next base: position 60,414,039 of record CM060965.1, on the reverse strand, counting down.
AGTAGAACAAGCATTTTAAAAGGTAGTTTGTACAAGAGCGAGTAGATAAGATTCATATGAGTGCGCACATAAGAGTTTTTATAAAGTATTTTTACCTGATGGTTCATATTGAGTAAAATGATGCTCAAAGAACCCAGACACCATATTCGTCTTTTCAGAATAAGGGACATTCCCAGAAAAAGAAATAGTGTCCCAGCTGCTCACTATAACTGAGATTGAAACTCTGACTTTTCGAATATGAAGCAGACAGGCTACCTCCATGCCACAGATGCAGGCATTCTTATATACTCTTATAGCTGCGCTTTAAGTTTCAAAACTATCAACTGCCACACACTATACTGCTATCTCTGTGAAAGGCTCTTCATTCCGAGTGAATTTTGCATAATTTTGTATAACTACTAAACCGTAAGCAATAGACAAAACTCTAATACACAAAATCAGTAAAATAGATCACGTTAAAACTCAACATTTATATAGGATATTTTTGTGACATTAACTATTCCCAAGATGCTATTGTTATTGGTTGAATTTTCAAATATTTTATCAGTTCGGCCACTCGACCACAGAATATGAGAATGATTTTGTAAAATACTTAGTGTTCAGTACAAAATTTATTGAACACTACGATGCACTGTAGACTTGCTGTTTCTGACAAACAGTATTTCCCTGTTATTTTATTATGCCAACAAACTTACTGGTGGTGTTTTAAACCACAAGCTGTGGGAGGGCAATGTTTAAGAGGTGGAACCAGGACTGAAAAATTTAAGGCCGTATCTGAGATTTGAACCACATGCCTACTGCTTCACGCACGGCTGCTCTAACCACTAAGCTATCATGGCCAACTTGCCAGTATGATATTGTGTCCCGAGACATAAAGTACATACAATTGTAAGTTGCCCTTAAGGTATTTATCTCTGATGTGAGATTCCCTTGGGAAAAATTCCCGGGAAAAAGTATGAATCAGTTGGGGAATTTAATGTAATGCTGACAAGTTGGCCATGGTAGCTTAGTGGTTAGAGCATCCGCGCATGAAGCGGTAGATCCATGGTTCAAATCCCGGCTATGGCATTGCATTGTTCAGTCCTGATTCCACCTCTTAACTGCTTCCGTTTTTTTGCTTCCAGATCGTCTTGTCTGGCGGATAGTTGGAATTCACAGTGACGCTATTGTGAGAGAATAAGAACTCCTTAGACTAGAACCACGACCAGTGCATTGAGGATATGGAGTATGAAAGTAGATTTAACATTTTAGAGGAGAGCTTACGCTGTTTCTCCAGGAGCTGAACCGACAATTGCTTGCAGATGCCACAGGTAGATTTGAGACTCCCCGTTGGCGAAAGAACTTCAAATTCTGTTGAATGAATGAGTGCGAATGGGAGGCATGATACTGCTCTTCTACCTTAGGAATGCGGAAACCGAAAGAAGAAAGAAAAGAAACAGTTGCTCCTCTCGCCTTATCGCTAACTATTGCATCACAATAATTGGAGTTCTTACATTGGTGCCTTTTAGTATACATCCTATGAATTTAATTAAACCCAAGTTGTTTCGTGCTGTAAATGGCAACATAATTTAAACTTAATTCTCTCTTTAATTACTCAACCGGGCCATTTGCATATATATATATATATATATATATAAGTTGGCGACTCGCTCACCTGATAGATACCTACACACTTATTGCCAACCTTTTTAAAAAGTCTAGAATCATAATTGTTCACTTTTCTTGTACGATTTACCAGTAACTAATCGATATGCCCATGTTCAAGAATAATTCACATTAAAAGTTGTGTAGGTGTGGTGATATAAAAATAAAGCTTACAATGTGTCATTATTGGTATTTATCTAATTCTAAAGCATTTGACTGTAACCTGTGAGCTTCTAATATTTAAAATTTAGCATTAGGTTGCTGGAGACGAATTAATTAGCCTATTCAATTCTCACCTTAAAGGAAATAAGTGTGAAGCATGTAATTTTAGAAACTCCACTTCGTCAGCATAGGGTTCCTCGGCGTTAGGTATTCGCAACTGCTTCTGATTATGGTAAACTATTTAAGTTACGATATAATATTATTATCCACTGATACTTTGTGCATGCTGGCTTTTGTGGTTGGTGCCTATGAAATAAACCAGCTATCTGTAATAAAAACTACTCTTCAGTTAATCAGTGGTATACATCCAAATATTCTTCTTAATGAGGACAAGTCTAATAAGATAATTAACACATCGTTGAACAATAACTTCACAGAATACTACCATTATAATACATATGAGACAAACTAATACGAAGAGATTACATTGATAATATATTGACATAACTCTTTAGACCTTATGTGTTTTTAAAAATATCTATTTTACTTTAGTGCATGCTTTTTAATATCTAATTCTAACATTTAACCAGATTTCATAACTGTCACTCTGAAAATACCTACCTAATATGCATATTGAATCCTATGCTTATCATGTGATACCATAGACAACATGGTCCTTAGGTACTAATGTCTATGCCATAAAAATTAACAAGTTTGGAAGAAATATATGTTGATCACTACAAGTATTTATAAATGTGTATTTTTAAATGCTTAAAGCTAATCAAAATCATGAAACGTGCATGATTATTAAAAATCATTATGTATACGATTTGCAAGACAAAACATGTTGTGCATGTTAATGGTTAGAGGAAACTTTGAAGTTTGGATTTTGGCCGTTAAGCTGCATACAATATAAACATTTGCATGCAGCGTTTCCTGCACGGAACATCAAAACAATATTCCATTTTTTGACACAAACAATCAACTGTTCATAGTTCCCACAGTTTTACGGCACGTAAACCTTTTTACAATGAGAATTTACTACAGAAGTGACATGCACAATGGATTCATTGAAACTGCAGTACACGAAACTTTATCTTCTATACCCACTATTTGTCTATAAACAAACAACGCTGCTCTATGCCACTAAATGTAATTTATGATTAATTTAACATTTTATGAAATTTCCTCTATCCAGTAATGTATGTACTATGTTTGAAATAAAAATATGTATTATGGATATTCTTTCTGAGTAACTGTATGCTCATGGAGGTAGAATCTTCGTAAACAGTATAATATTGTGTCAGGAGAATTTTCCGAGCAATACTGAAACGGTCTCCATAGAGAATCTCGTAGATCACTCTTATTGAACGTAGAATAATTGCTGATGCTATCTATATGTTACTTTAGTGCTTCTTTATAAGGAAACTCGAAATAAAGAAATGAGCATCGACCACGCTTAGTATATTTGATCAGCTTGCAACGTAGGAAATTATATAGTTTGTACATTGTGGGGAGTTAAAGATTGACAAGACTTAGGAGATCAGTCAGTCTGTCTGTCCGTCACGGGAGGGATTCCGGCACGTCAGCAGATAGCTTATTGTGCGCCAGACCCAGGGAGGTAGGATGATATGAAAGCACTATACAGGCGGTCAGAACGTGTCACAGGCGGAACTGCAACTACAGTGGGTCCCTAATAGGTGCAGGAAATTCTTCAGTACAACGGAGTTCAAGGGTCATCTCAGAGAGCCAGCTACCATCCAGTTCAGGCTGAGTAATCAGCCCCCCCTGGGATGGCAACCAGCCGACCGCAGCGCCTCCTCTCAACCGAGCACCGTATTTCCAGAGTGCAAGCACCACCGTAGCGCAGCCCCGCCGACGAATCCGCTGACACAACCTGGAAAGACCAGATAGAGAGAATGAAATGAAAGGAAGTGAAACGGGGGATGCAAGGTAAATAACTTTCCTAGCATTCGCCTGAGTGATCTGGGAAAACCCTCGAAAAACCCAAGGTTGGGAAAGTCGGCCACGACCTCCTGAATGCAGGCCACAGACGTTATCGCCTGAGCCATCCCGCTCGGCACACTTAGGATATAATGACGGGTCTTCGTTTCACAGCGTTTCAAGATACCTTCACAAATAAAAGTACAGCATTTTTTCGTGCACTGCACTGCAAAAGGGTATCAAACGGTTGCCTCCCTATTTGATTATAGACTTTCACTGGCGGAGATTAATTCAGATGCTCAAGTATGTACTTGGGGTTATGTTATGGCATTTCAATCGCAATAGTTCAAAAGTTTGTGCACGATATGGTGGTCTGGTTGGGTTGGTAGGTTTTCTTAATAAAATGACGAACGCACACCCATCACCATGTCCAAAGCGATGTTTAGCTTTGTAACTCTATAGCACCCAAACAATGCTTTTTTGGACGTGAGTTGGCTCATTTATCCTTCCGTACAGCTACTAAACCTTGTCAGTGTTTTTACTTTCTCTGCTACGGGTTACAGTAAGTACATAGAGGAAGTAGTAGGTACTGTAATCCATCCTCAAATATGATATCGAGATTTCACCGGAAATACATGCTTTGGGACTTCCCGAATCCATAAAAAAGGCTTATTTAAAAAGGTCTGTGTGTGCATCAATCTGTTTCTTTGTAAACAGCATAACTCAAAACGAAAAGTCGGTTAAATACCAAACTTGGTATGTCATAGGAGGTCACTTAGAAATCACAGGTCAGTAGTTTATAAATGTAATGCAAATAATGACATAAATTACAACAGCCATAATGATGATGATGATAATAATAATAATAATAACAATAACAATAACAATAGTAGTAATAGTAATAGTAATAGCAATAGCAATAGCAATAGCAATAAGAATAAGAATAAGAATAAGAATAACAATAACAATAACAATAACAACAACAACAACAACAACAACAACAACAACAATAATAATAATAATAATAATAATAATAATAATAATAATAATAATAATAATAATAATAATAATAATAATAATAATAATAATAATAATAATGATAATAACAACAACAACGGGTTCAATAACAGTGTCAAGGTCTAATTGGCGTAGACAATTTTAAAAATCTACCAATTTCAGAGTATGCACGCCTTAGATCGTTTGCTATCAATATTGAAGCCGACAAGTTATGCGAACAGTTTTTTTTTTTCAAACTAAAATCGCGAAATCAAGTTAAAGGTATCGTATTTCTGATAATCAATTTTCTTTACAATTAAAATAGCTGTGACACTTCTGTGGATCTTGCTTGTTTAGTAAAATCAATTCACACAGCTTAACCTATTCATTTCACTCTAGATATATTTACAGTGCTGCACTGCATATCAAATCTGCTCCATCTACTTCCCCCTCCGTTTGAACCCACCTGCTGTTGTGCGATACACTATTCCTAATGACATCACAGAATTCCTGTTTTGCGAGCCTCTGTGTAGTGTATCGCAGTCACTCGCTTTGTGATTTAAAAACTGAAATAACTGCGCATTTGAGAAGCATATCATAAATATGTAGAAATTTTTTTCCAATACAATTAAGCGAATTCATACTTGTATATCCGCCCGAGGACGACATTTTCAACGTATATTGAAAAAACGTTGTGTTTGCGAACACTCTCTAGATTGTATGCACTTACTTAATGAATTTATTTGTTAAATGTACCTATATTCACATTATTATGCACATGTTACCACTGTGCATTTCTCTGTAAGTAATAGCTCCTATCCTGTTCTGTCTGTTTTCATATTTTTGTTCTTTCCCAGGCTAACCCTTCCTTTTTCCATCTGCTTTTCATTTTTATATGAGTTATAAGTGATCTCCTTTCTTCTGCTCAACTAAGTAGAACATTTCTCTCTCTTCTTTCCAGAAACCTTTTAGATTATTATTTTTTCCCACTCTTCTCATATCTTCCGAACCACTGTTTTCTAAATCGCTCTGCAGTAAATGTACCCACCCAATTTCCGGGTATTTCAAACAAAATTTTAAGATATCACTTTCATTTAACCTCTGTATTCTATACAGGCTCTTCCCATAATAAAACCTTGCTCAGTTCATACATGAAATAGACTGAACATAGATCTTCCACGGTGTAGATTGGGAGAAACGTATTATATTTAACATGTGTTTTACTAGTGGAATTATTTATTTTAATTGTTCTGAGGTAACTCATTGTTTATTTTCAAAGATTTAAAGGTGTATTGGGCTCAAGTGACCTCATTTGTCGACGGGCCTTTAAACTACACTCACTCACTACTCACTCACTCACTCACTCACTCACTCACTCACTCACTCACTCACTCACTCACTCACTCACTCCCTCACTCACTCACTCACTCACTCACTCACCCACTCACTCCCTCACTCACTCACTCACTCACTCACTCACTCACTCATTCACTCAGTCATTCACTTCATTATATTGTCGATTTTAACTTTGGAAACAATTGCTGATCAAATCAGATTATGTCCATTCATTTCAATTAGATTAATCGTTGAGGTTGTTACTATTGATTTTAAACTTTATATTACACACAAACACACACATTCATTCTTCCTGACTCCAGGGGTGACAGAGAATGATTTAATTCAAGAAAAATTCCTTCTTCCAGCTGGGTATCAAACTCCCGATCTCTGGATTTAGTTTAGTACGCTAGCCACAAGATGCAACGCCTTTGTTACACCACAAGCTTAGCAGAACCTGAAAAGCTAGGAACAGCGTTACCTTGTTCTCAAATAACGCATTCCTGTTTGATCGCCTTATTATTATACGCATGCGTCATGTCCCCTTCAGGCATAGTTCGTTACACTTACCTACACATCTTTGGTGTATACATTATGTATTGACCACTAGAGAAGGTTGATTCTGACAGACCTGCACCAAACTTCGATGTTTTGTTTTGTTGCTTTGGGCAGTGGGTTTTCAGACGTTTACTTCAACTATTTTCACTATCTAGAGAGTAATTAATGCACTTTTGTTCTACAAAGCAATGCTTATTTCATCCTTTAGGTTTAGAGCATTAGTACATTTTTCCTATCAAACATTTTATTTTCGTTTTTTCTTAGTTTTTACTTTTTCTATACCTTATCTAAAGTACAAAAAATACATATTGACTCAAATATTCAATATTGTCTTTTGAATTAATAAACTATGATGAAGTGCGCACATGAGTGTGTTAAAGTCACAAGTGAAATGCGAAAGGTCGTAGGTATAAATACGGCATTTCTTATTCGATTCAGGCATATTCTCAAAACCAGCACTTTTATGGGATTAAATCATTCCAAGCAACTCTCAATATTAAGAAACAGCCTTAAATAATACATTCACATGACTTTCTCTGCCCTCTCTCGTTAACGTTTTTATCTCTTCTACAAACTATTCTTGGCAAAGCTTATTTTTCTACCTGGTTGTGTAGTTTCATACATACCTTGTTGTAGGTAAAAGAGGAACACAAGAGGCTGAAACGATAAAGAATGTTTAAAAAGCGGGCCACTATAAGCTGGCTTTGATAGTTTATGCCTTTTGCATCACAAGAAAAAAGGAAAGAATTTGTGGCTTAAAACTATAAAAGGTGTGTAAAGCATTGAAAACTGCAAACCAATAATAACATTGTTAATGCCACACAATTTAGTTGACATAAACTGCATGTTTTAACATCTTCAGTTATTCTTTGTTGCTTCCAATGGTTTACCAGTACCTAATACATAATGAAATTTATTCGAAACGAAAAGAACTTCATAGCTATTGACAGAAAATCAAGAATATGCATTTCGTTAGCTATATCTTAAACATGTGGTATTTTAATCAAGACCGTTAATGCCATTTTGAGAGCATAAAATAAATAAACAAACAAATCAACAAACCAACAAACAAACAAATAAACAAACATAATATAAAATAAAAAATAGACACGAGTGCTCACACACAAGTAAATGCGAATAATACTTTCTTTGGGTATCTAATAAAATAGAACCTAAAATTAAATTAAGAGTTTCATGTAAAGGGCCGCCTGCAGTAGAAGACATGACTCATAAGAGCTGCATTATTTTCTCAATTTTCCATGCTACTTGTTCACCAAGATGCATAAGAAAACCTAACACTGAACTATTTCAGATTGCTCCACTGTAATAAACTATACTTACATATCCATAATAAAATGTAAGCAACATTTTATAGTTATTTTTGATTTTAGATAAATAATAAACACTGATGTGTCAGTACAATGGTCTGCTTGAAGCCAGAAATAGAGCTTACAAATCTGGTTTGTTTGTGCGTGCGCGCACATTTATGTGTACTAACTTTTCACGCAAAAATGGTCAAGCCAAGTGTTATGAAACTTGTTAAATAACATACAAGTCTCATTTAGAATGAAAAATGCTACATAACAAAGGCTTATAAGTAAAACTTTTCCGTTTAAAATTGTTATTTACAAAAGTTCGATGTGGTAAATATGTAACAAGTTATACCAACTTCTCGTTAACGGTTATTTGTGTAAATAAACCGATTATTCGACGGCACACATTAAATTTCGCAGCTTATAGATACTTCTGAACCGTTTACTGACGTTTTTCTTTGTATTAACAACCCAGAAGAAGTAGTTTTGCTGTCGGCTTTAAAAACACCACATGCCGCATAAGTAGCCCATAAGGGAGAGAGAGAGAGAGAGAGAGAGAGAGAGAGAGAGAGAGAGAGAGAGAGAGATGTAGGAAGGAAGAGACAGTGAGACAGTGAGAGAGGGAGAAAGAGAAAAGAATCTCCTAATTTAATGCAATAACGCGAGTGGAGCTGCAGGTTTTCTGGTTTATAGTACAATACTATTTATACGTATATGTATACAATCGCACTTAAGTATTTGTTTATTGACTCATTGCACAACGACGAAATTGACAATCAAAATCGTGAGAATTTAATGCCATTCTGGCAGTTTGTCACAATAGCTCAATGGTTAGAGCAGCCGCCTGGTAAGCGGAAGGTCTGTGGTTCAAATCCCAGTTGTGGCATTGAATTTTTAAGTTCCAGTTCTACCTCTCAAACTTTGCCCACACACGGCTTGTGTGTTTAAAAACACCAACAGTAAGTTTGTTGGCATAAATAAATCAAAATGGTGGTTGAAGTACCTTAACATAATTTTGACACAGCGAAGGACAAAACATAGTACCTACGTATTTACTAAGAAAATGACATTTCCTTACTCCTATCAAAATTACAAAGAAAGGGTTTCATCAGCAGAGATAGTTATTCTTAAGTGGAGTAAACCCGTGAAAACTTTGTTTTGGTGAAACTGCTGTTTCGTAATTGCTTTTGAGGTCTGTCTCACCGGTTAACGCTGATGATCAAGTGGTTGAGCACTTTTACAAACTTACACGTTTACGCCGGTTAAAGCACCATCGGCCACTTTTCGCCGTTTATGGTACCAAAACGACGTTAAGAGCGACAAAGAAAATGCTACGGTAAAGCGTAATAGTGGTAGGAAATACATAACTTCCTTTTTAGTATTTTTAAATAGCTATCTTCGTAGTACTAGATGCTTTCAAAACATACGCTGTTATGCATTTAAGTTTTCCCGGATTTTATGTACAATATGTTCTGGAACGTTAAGTATTCATTCTTTTGTTTCTCTCTTGCTTCAATCTGTTGAATACAACATGTGTATTAGTAGCATTATCCAGCAGAAACCGTTTTTATGCAGCAGTTTATCGTGATTACAATGAAATGAATCCAAAAATAACAATATATGTACACGAATCGCTTGTAGAATCATTAGGGATATAGAAATTAATGTTACTGTTACACATCAGTTTGTTCTTTTTAACACGCGTAAATGTAAACTAACTTTGCGAATTTCAAATCACAATTGCAATTGCTTATGTTTTTTGAAACATTTTTGTAAAAGTGGTAGCTCGTTACTCTTATCTTTACACTCCAGGATAGGTAAATTATAGGACCACAGAGCTTTATTCCGCTTTTGAGGAGGGCTTTTTATCTCTGACTTTCCTTAAATAATAGGGGTGCCCCTCATAGAAATTGTACTGTACAAGGGTGTATGTAATTAGCAATGCTCATTTTTTATTGAACAAATAATTACAATGTGGTGTGCTTCTGGTTGTTGACGGTAGAGAGCGTTGCGGTCTGTTGCCCGGGTCCCTCCCTCCCGCCAAATCTCGCTAGCTTCTCCGTTTTCTCCCCCATTTGTAGTCCCGTCCCACCCCGGGTTGGCCGGCAGGCCTTGCCTCTCCTCTAAGCCTCGCTCCATGCTGTGACAGTTGAAATGCGAAATGCACGGCTAGTGTTCCCACCTCCCCTCACACCTTCCATTGATACGTCGATGTAATAAGCTACGCCAACTGCCGTTCGTTTTTACGGAGTGAGTGGTAGTGACGTAAACGGAGTACGTGCCTTTTTTGTTTCGCGAACCAGTGTTTATGTGGAGGTTGCCGCTAACAAACGCTAGAGTGAGCTGGTGGTATTTTAATAATAAGTGACAAATGAAAACATGAACCTTGCCTGTAGAAACATGAGAGCTATAACACTTAAAATTAGTGATGGTATTATATCACCTGCTTTTTCATGTGCTCTTTGGGGACTGACTGTTAATGGAGACATAAAATAAACTATTCTGGCAGCTGTGATAGGTAAAGCCGGCATGGTATTGTGTTGACGGAATAGTGAGCACCATGGAGGATAGTTCTCCAGATCTTAGTCTCAAATTAAGACGTCGGTCTAGTGACTCTCGAGACTCATTTTATATGGACTTCGCACAAGGAATCGATTCTGATATCGAGGAAGTTATATCTGGGACGGCCCAACACGAGGATGTCGATGGTGCCGGCGACGACATTACACTTCCACCGCCTCCGGACGTCGTGATCGCCCCTGGAGGCGTAGACATGGGCACTCCTGGTGTCCAAGAAACTCTCACTGAAGATACCCAAAGGTATGTTTGTTTTCATTGAGCAACTGGACTTCTGAAATTGACCTTGTGCTTTTAACAGTTTAATCTTCTAGTCAATTGCCGTTTTAAGCCACAAGCTTATTGCTAATAATATTTTTCTCTTATTTTTTAAGCTTGCGGAGTTGCTCGGACATATTCCGAGTGAAATTTTAGGAAAGTGGGGCAATGTCGTGCTACCACTTACAGAATAAACCTGTAAAAATTGGAAACGAAAACATTTGAACTTTTAAGTTGATAAATAAAACATTGAACAAGTGTCTAACACTTCAAGAAACAATAAATTTGTTATGAGTCATTTTCAATCTTGAATTGGTTATTTGCATTCGCAATAACAGTGAACAATTTAACAATGACATTACATACAAAATGTATTTATATATGATTATTATAACATGAAGAATTTAAATTTTAATTGAAGCATTCAAACTATAGCTGTAACTATATTTCCTGTTTTTAAAATAAATTCTTATTTTTATGATTAAACATTACCATATACCATTGTAATACTGCATATTTAATTAAATTACCGTTAAATGCTACATGTAGGCTTTCAGTTGCAGATTATGAATGTAGGCTGCAACAATATTTTCGTAATATTAAAATTCACGTGTAAACTTACAAATGTCATTTAGACAAATATGGTGTGTAATACTTCTATAAAATCTTTTTGAAGTTTTATATTTTATGTACCTACTCATTAAAATATCGCAAGGAATATATCAGACATCTCCAAATACCAGCTTCAGTACCGGTAAAAAGGAAGTAAATATAAACGTGAGGCAAATTTAACTAATCAGCAGAATTTACTATTTTAGATGCATTTTATTGAATATTTTATACTTTCTTTTTCTGATGTAGACCATAATGGTTAGGTTACACGGTTTTTACACTACTTAGTGAGAATGAAAACTGAAGAGTTCGACTCTTATTGTATTCATAAGTTTGATGATGCTGTACCTCATAAATTTCTTAATAAGTTTCTTAATCACAATTATATAATGATAGTGAAAAGCTTTTAGGCTACTTGAGAATTTATTGCTGATTTGTGTTCCGTATGAGGTGTTTAGTAACCCCAAGCGTTGGCTACTGACGAGTCTCAAGATCGAAACCACACAAAAGAGAAGACCGTAGCCCTCTTTTTGTTTTTCTTTTAAGAGCAAGCTCGCTATTTACAAGAATAAACTGTATTATGGCGTTAATTGCTCTTAAACTTGAGAAGTACTGATATTACAGTCATAACAAAGATTCATTATCGATTCGTAGCGATGCATAAATAAAATGCACAATGTGCTCACGGTTCTTTTTATTTCTTCGACACAGGAAACAAAATAGGTAGTTGCATTGTTATGTTATTGTATGTGTTGCAAATTTTTATTTACTATCTTCTAAGTTTACCTATAGGCTATAGCCGAGAGTAATTATGTTCAATGCCTCAAAATAATGGTAGGATATTTTCAACAATTGCATTGTTTACATAGTTTGTGAATGAGGATAGTTCGTCCATTTTAATACATAAATATTGCCCCATTTGACGGCGTAGCAATTTCGCTGTTTATTCAGTGTGTTCAGCTCGCTAAAGGTGCTCACCTGAGCTTCATAATATATCATACAACTGTTAATGTACATTATTAATCACCCAAGGTACCGAGGAACCATTTTTTATATTTTAGAGAAAGAAACAAGATAACGAAATAACTAACCTATAAACATTGAAATTATATGTTTTTAAATTATTTACATTTCGTTAATGTTTTAGTTTTAGTAAAATAGTTTCTTTCTTCAAAGCTTAGTTAAATTTAGTATATCAATACCTAAAATATTATATGACAGTTTTATTAATTTAGTGCTTCCAATTTATATTAACAAGTTTACAATGAAATCATTGGTTTGTGACTGTTCAATTCTTTGAGGGTAATGTTTGTTACTCTAAATTATTTTCAGTGTTTTAAAAATGTCCTATATTTTGATTTCGATATTTTTAGTGTATAAACACACGCAAGAAACGCAAACCTGACATGTGTTTGCATTAATAGCGATTAAGTTTTGAAGTTATACACAATTTAAAATATGACAGTATGAGTAATGCATTTTTATGACAAGGAAATTTTCTTTCTAGCGTAAACCATACAGATCCTTAAATTTATGTATCACTTTACAGAATTACCCTTCCTGGACAAAATGGTGACCTAATTTTTAATTCGCATACTTTCTATGCAGAATGTTTTACGTGTAAGTGTAAGTCATAATTTCACACAAGAACGAAACTATTTTGGGATCTAGTTAACTTAGAGGGATAAAATGTACATCAAGTGAACCTGCTTAATATGTGGAATAAATGAAACATTGTTATGTACAGTTTGTATCTTTTAAACATCCTCACTGATCTAGAACAATGTTAACTAAAGAAGTTGGGAATTGACCTGCTGAATGTGTTATTGCACAAGTACCTATGCCTGCCGGAAACAGTGACATATGGATTTGCTGCACAAAGGTTTTGCCTGTAACCTTTGGCACACTCTTCACACAATTTGTTTACAACCTACCTCCATAGTGTGAAGATAGCGTGTTTGCGTCATATTCAAGATGTCGCAAGTTCGACTCTCAGTTAGGGTAATTTACGCGAATAAGGTTTTTTCGATCGTTTTCTTAGCGCGGTGGTAGCACTGCTGCTTACGAAGCGGGAGACCAGAGTTCATTTTCGGTACCAGCGTAGGGATTTCCTCCCCCTGAGAGACCTAGTCCGGGGTGCACTCAGCCTCTTTAGGCCCTCAGGAGTCAAGGAGCAAATTGATTAATAAGTAGCGGCACCTGGTTGTAAAGACTAACCGGCCGGAAGGGACTGGAGCGCTGACCATGTCCCACCCTCCAGTACTGCACCCCACTCATGGTACCTGCAATGGGGAGAGGTAGGGGGACGTAGTGGCCGGGCGGTAGGCCTTGGTACGGAAAGGGCTGTTGTGCCGCGGGTGGTTTAATTTTTTCCCCTCGGAAGTTTTCCGTTATCCTGGAAAGATGAATATTGGGTAGCTCCAGGATCTATGCACTCCTGGCTCGTTTGACATTCCACATATTTCATTTATCGTCCAATATAACCTATCCAGTCAAAAACCGTAAGGGGGAAATGAATGAAAAAATCTGATATGTTGCACTCACATGACTTTCTCTACTCTTGTACTAACCATTCGTACAAACTCTTATTCCTATATCTTCTTCGTGTTAGTTGAGATAAATGTTTGTACAAATTACCTTATTGCTTATTTCCTTGTAGGTACAAGGGGAATATTAGAATACAGTAGGCTTTGAGCGATAGTCAGATCTTTTAAAGCTTTGCGATTCCGTTCTCTTTGTACGGTTAACATATATAAAAAAAATGAACAACGATGTTGCACTCGGCGATAGTTAAGCTTTCCGCAACTTACACAAATAACGAAGAATGTCTCCGAAATGGCTCACTCTACAAAAGAATTAATTGGGACATAAATTGTGTATTTTAGCTTTTAATCAAAATCGTTAGAGCAATTTTCAAAAAAGTCAAAAGGGTAAAGGGTAGTTTAGGGTAAAGGAATTTTCTTCAAAATCTTCGTGTCGCATGCTTGAAAGATATTAACCTTAAATACCAACTTTGGTTTTTAACAGACTTTTCGTTTTTGGGTTATACTGTCCACAGGCTGACACACACACACACACACACACACACACACACACACACACACACACACACACACACACACACACACACACACACACGCACGCACACACACACGGATTTTGTCTAAAAATGCTTTTTTTATTCAGGGGCTTCAAAACATATATTTCCGGTGAAATCTCGACATCGTATTTTTGGGTTGAATACAATACTTTCTCCACTTTACTATACGTGGTAGAGAAATTAAAAATAAATAAATAAAGTAAAACTTTGCAAGCACAATGGGAGCGATATATTATTTGTACTTAACAGAATGTTTCATGTTTCCTTCTTACTAAAATATATACGGGATGAGTAAAAGGTATGGACCAATGCTTGTAACTTTTTTGTTATAGTTTTGTGAAGTAATATTTTTTTTTAGAAAAGCTGTAAGTTATCAACATGGTTTTATATTACTACGATCGTGAATAGAGCGCGACTTATTTTTAATGGCATTTTTTTCTTATTTTTTTGATCCTCAGGTCCCGGATGCTTTTTTGAACTGTAATTTAAATTTATTAGGACGTGTTACAGCACATGAAATTTAAACCAAGAAAACACATTTATAACAAAATTAGTGTTATTGTAACGTAAGATGAATTCACTTCAAAAGGTGTTCAAAATGGACTCCATTTACTACCTAACAATACCAAAGTCTGGCTTTGAAATTAGTTGATGTTTCTAGCAACACTGTTTGGCTGAACAGCTGCACTTGTTGCTCAATTCTTCGCTTTAACTTTTCAAGATCTCTTGGTTGGTCCCTGTAAACTCTCCACTTCAAATATCTCCACCAGAAAAAGTCTAAGGGGTTCAGGTCAGATCTTGGTGGCCATTCATTACTTCCTCTTCTGCCAATCCATCTTCCTGGAAATTCATGATTTAGGTAATTCACCACCTGCCTTCCATAATGTGCAGGGGTACCATCTAGCTGGAAAAAAGATATCATTTTGAATTCCTCATCCTTCTCTAGGGAATAAAGTAGCACAAGCAGGAATTATTTCATTTTGTAGAAGGCGTAAATACACTTCAGAAGTTAAGTTGCCATTAATGTAAAATAGGCCTATCAATCCGCCTTTAATTATACCAGCCCACACATTCACTTTTTGTGGGCGTTGTGTATGTTGTTCAACCATCCAATGGGGATTCTCTTTAGCCCAATAGTGGCAGTTGTGACGATTTACATTCAGATTTAGGTAGAAAATAGCTTCATCAGAGAACACAATTATTCTATTCGCGATGTTGGAGTTGTGATCGAGCATGTCATTCAAAGTTTCAGCAAACTGAGTACGTCTGTCAAAGTCATCTTCACTGAGTTCTGGCAGCAGCTGTACCTTGTATGGGTGCCATTTGACTGCCTTTATTAAGTTGCATATGGACTTCTGACTGACATTGTAGTCCATTGCAAGCTGACGAGTAGGCATATGTGACTTTTCTTCCACTGATAATAAAACACCAAGAGCTTTATCGCCATCTGTAACTCGTTTTGGCCTTCCAGACTTTGCCTTATTTTTAATACTTCCGGCTTCATTGAACTTTTTCAAAATTTATCTTATCGTAGAATGAGTAATCCTTCGTTCTGGATGCATTTCATGAAACAAGACACAAACCTCTTCTTGGGTCTTCCTCCTATCGCCATATCCGATCGTCATTAGTATTTCAAGTCGTTGTCTCTGTAAGTTGCGCCATGACTAATTACTTTCAGGAAGATTTTGCAATTAAGCATTGTTGTCTTTATTAGCTTAGCTTTTGTTTGTATTTGTTCAATCCAAAACCACATATTGAAGTAGCCTACTGTATTGTTTAATTCAAAACCTGCTCAATTTAAAGTAATGAAGTGTTTTCCTTTACTCAGTGCACATGCAATAAGGTCCTAATACATTTAAATTGTGGTTTGAGAGGATATTTGTTTGTACGTTCTAAGACTCGAGTGCAGAAAAAAGAAATGTTGCCATTTAACACACAAAAACTCACCTTTTATTTGTAATCATAGTAATTTGAGGGCATATTGATATCTTACAGCTTTTCTAAAAATATTACTTCATAGAGCTGCAACACCGGGGTTACAGGCATTGTTCCATACTTTTTACTCACCCAGTATACATAGTTGTAATCTGATACCTTTTAAAGATTCACGTGTAACATTTTTACATTCACATATTATAACAACATATAAGATTTTTATTACATCTTTACATATAACATTGGAACTGAAATTGAGTATAAGTTCAAAGTAAAATTGAAATAAATATTCCTCTACGTAGTAGTGTATAAAAGGGATTTATCCTGACAATATTGCTTTCCTTTAAGTCTTATTGGTTTGCTATGATCTTATTTCTTAATTTTCCTTAAGACTTGCATGGAAGAAAGCTTTATGCAAAATTCAGTATTTGCTTTTCATGCTCTTATCCAGCATATCAAGAGAGGGGATTTTGGTTTGTCCTTTCTTGTTTACGCGAGTTCAAGAGTTTAAAACGATGTTGAAATGCATGCTTCTTTTGCTTAGTTCTTGTAATTTAGATTATAAAGTAAAAATTGCTAATTAATTCGCAGTTAAATGATTGTACTAAAGTGTGCTGAAAACCTTCATGTAGGCTTTTTAATTGTATCACTGAAGATGAAAGTGAGGTTCGATATTAAGTTTTAACAAAGATTTTGAAAAAAAAATTTAAAAATGTTCACGGCTTTCTCAAAACATAATAGAAGAGTAGTGCTGTTTTCTTGGGTTTATTCATTTATTTTTCTTGCAATTTTAAAATGCTCTTGATATAGCAATATTTCTATCAGATTTTAGTGTGCTTCTTTAAAGATTGATGAGAGGATCCAAAGGGTCTCTTTTTATTAAGAGTTTTGGATTTAAGGTTTCATTGATTTAAATTGTTGATTTGGTAGAAAATGAAAAGCTATATACATAATTTTTTGCCTTTTTGTTTACAGGAAGTGCTTTGTAATATTGAAGACAATTTAAATTTTGATTGTGAACATTTACATTATATATATACATACATGAGACATAGAAGCTGGATTCTCATATTTTGAAATTTATTTTGTTGAAATGCTGGGTAAATGGATACTTGACAGCTAATTTTATGCTATATGTTGAACATGTGTGATGAAAATGTCAGCTATATTGGTTAAAATTTATAGAAATTAGCAATTTCAATACCAATTACTTTTGCATAAAAAGAATGAAAAGAATATGAAACTGAAAACACACATTTATTTATTTACATTTATTTATTATTTTGAACCCGTGACCTTGGGATCAGTAGACCAGCGTCTAACCAACTAAGCCACCCAGACCGACAACACACACATACACACACACACACACACAGACACACACACACACACACACGCGCGCACACACACACACACACCTACACACACGTATATATAGACACATTAATTTGCTAAAACTACTCGTGTTCTACTTATTGTAAAATGGTTTGACATATTCAGAAGCTTTGGTGAAAATGCGCACAACTTACCAAAGTTTCATCCCAATTGTATGAATGGTATATGAGCCAATTCGTGACAAACAAAGAAACATACATATGCAATAGAAAGAAAAATCTGATGTGTTGCACTCACATGACTTTCTCTGCTCTTGAACTAACCATTCTTACAAACTCTTATTCCTATATCTTCTTTCTTGTTAGTTGAGATAAGCATTTGTACAAATTATCTTATTGCTTATTTCCTTGTAAGTGCAAGGGGAATGTTAGAATACAATAGGCTTTGTGCGATAGTCAAATGTTTGAGATTCTGTTGTCTTTGCACACTTAACATATAAAAAATGAACAACGATTATCCATTTCACAAAAGTTTTAAGTTTTCCGAAACTCACACACATAACAAGGAATATCTGCGAAATGGTTCACTTTATACAAGAAAATTTATTGAGACATAAATTGTGTATTTTAGTAAGATCTACATTTTTTGTATAGTATAATTTGGTCTATCTCTAACGGTTTACCAGTTATGCATAAGTCGTTCAGAGTAAATACGACTACAGGGACTATAGCCAAAAAATTCAACATATACATTTCATTTACCATCAAAATATCTCAAACATATTGCATTTTAATCAAAATCGTCAGAGCCATTTTCAACAAAATCAAAATTTTCGAAAAATTTTCCATGTAAAGGGTAGTTTAGGGTGGGGCTATTTTCTTCAAAATCTTCGTGTCGCATCCTTGAAAGACATTAAACTTAAATACCAACTTTGGTTTTTAACCGACTTTTCGTTTTTGAGCTATGCTGTCCACAGACAGACAGACTGACACACAGACTGACAGACTGACACACAGACACACACACGGGCCTTTTTCTAAAAATGCTTTTTTTGGATTAATGGGGCCTAAAACATATATTTCCGGTGAAATCTCGACATCGAATTTTTGGGTGGAATACAATACTTCCCCTACTTACCAGTAGAGAAAGTAAAAATGAACCTCCATTGAAGTACATTGGTACTTGTTTGAGAGTCCGAATGTTTTTAATCTTGCACAGTGATAGGAAATTTCTCTCCTTCTTTCGAATTCGTTTGTGCATGCATTAAGCACAGTAAAAACCCTGTCGCATCGCTTCTACTTCTACAGACTTTGGTATTCGTTACGAAGTCTTCAAAAATAGCAGCCGCAAATATTATTTTTACCAGATCAGAGAGAGAGAGAGATCCTTTTTGATAAATATTTGAACGTTGCAAGTGATCAATAAACGATCTTGAAGGTAACTTAGATGGGCACATCTAAGTTACCTTAAATTGACACATCTATTTCCAACAGGTACATCATACCAATGAAAGTCATCAAATGCACGATAATAGAATAAAACAAGTGTCATAAATGTTGATTTTCAGTATAGTTACGAACCACCGTTGACTGCTTTTTTTTTTTTTTTTTTTTGTAAACAAGGTATGGGTTTCTCATTGGACACTAGAAGTGGTCCGAGGTTTACTCTTTGTTTACAAAATGAACGTGGCTGCGAGGTGGAGCTGTAATAAAAGAAATGGGCTCATTGCATGTCTGAGGAATGCCTCTTTTGGGATGGGGGGGATTCATTTCTATAGCCCCCTTTATGGTCATATTGGAGACTTTGACTGTAGCACTTGATGAACTTTTAGATAGACTACTGTAGGCTTTTGTAGTTTTTAACTTATTTTCACACATCCACACTTACAGCTTCTGTGAAGGTAGGGAATAATCCTAGTTGAAACAAACTCCTACCCCCTACCTGGAATAGAACCCGGAACCTCCGAATTCACTGACTGCTCTACTCCGGAAGCAGTCAAACGCTTTGTGTTCCTCACATTGAAAGTTAAACGATTTTACTACAGCGAATGCTGTATTCGGAGTACAGTATCCATGGTGATGTATTGTCACAGTCGGCGCCGATGAGGTCGGCTTATGCTTTTAAATGCTTGGGTTCGAAATATAAGCAGATTGGTTGAGGTGTCTTAATCTTGATGCTTCAAGCCAATTGAACAGGTAATTTATAAGTATAGGTTTTGGAAATGAGTTTACCATTAAAACTTCAGACCACTCACTTCTCACCAAAGCGGCCCGGGTTCGATCCTAGGTAACCGCATGTGGGATTCGTGGGGGACGAAGCGGCGCTGGGGCGGGTTTCCGGTTCCGAGTTCTCCGGTTTCCCCCGCCATCCCATTCCACCAGTGCTCCATGTTCATTCTATGTATCATCAGTGTCATCGTTCGCGGTGCCGCAAGTAGTAAAAGCGGGCGTTAAATAAATAAATAAATAAATAAATAAATAAATAAATAAATAAATAAATAAATAAATAAATAAATAAATAAATAAATAAATAAATAAATAAATAAATAAATAAATAAATAAATAAATAAATAAATAAATAAATAAATAAATAAATAAATAAATAAATAAATAAATAAATAAATAAATAAATAAATAAATAAATAAATAAATAAATAAATAAATAAATAAATAAATAAATAAATAAATAAATAAATAAATAAATAAATAAATAAATAAATAAATAAATAAATAAATAAATAAATAAATAAATAAATAAATAAATAAATAAATAAATAAATAAATAAATAAATAAATAAATAAATAAATAAATAAATAAATAAATAAATAAATAAATAAATAAATAAATAAATAAATAAATAAATAAATAAATAAATAAATAAATAAATAAATAAATAAATAAATAAATAAATAAATAAATAAATAAATAAATAAATAAATAAATAAATAAATAAATAAATAAATAAATAAATAAATAAATAAATAAATAAATAAATAAATAAATAAATAAATAAATAAATAAATAAATAAATAAATAAATAAATAAATAAATAAATAAATAAATAAATAAATAAATAAATAAATAAATAAATAAATAAATAAATAAATAAATAAATAAATAAATAAATAAATAAATAAATAAATAAATAAATAAATAAATAAATAAATAAATAAATAAATAAATAAATAAATAAATAAATAAATAAATAAATAAATAAATAAATAAATAAATAAATAAATAAATAAATAAATAAATAAATAAATAAATAAATAAATAAATAAATAAATAAATAAATAAATAAATAAATAAATAAATAAATAAATAAATAAATAAATAAATAAATAAATAAATAAATAAATAAATAAATAAATAAATAAATAAATAAATAAATAAATAAATAAATAAATAAATAAATAAATAAATAAATAAATAAATAAATAAATAAATAAATAAATAAATAAATAAATAAATAAATAAATAAATAAATAAATAAATAAATAAATAAATAAATAAATAAATAAATAAATAAATAAATAAATAAATAAATAAATAAATAAATAAATAAATAAATAAATAAATAAATAAATAAATAAATAAATAAATAAATAAATAAATAAATAAATAAATAAATAAATAAATAAATAAATAAATAAATAAATAAATAAATAAATAAATAAATAAATAAATAAATAAATAAATAAATAAATAAATAAATAAATAAATAAATAAATAAATAAATAAATAAATAAATAAATAAATAAATAAATAAATAAATAAATAAATAAATAAATAAATAAATAAATAAATAAATAAATAAATAAATAAATAAATAAATAAATAAATAAATAAATAAATAAATAAATAAATAAATAAATAAATAAATAAATAAATAAATAAATAAATAAATAAATAAATAAATAAATAAATAAATAAATAAATAAATAAATAAATAAATAAATAAATAAATAAATAAATAAATAAATAAATAAATAAATAAATAAATAAATAAATAAATAAATAAATAAATAAATAAATAAATAAATAAATAAATAAATAAATAAATAAAAAAGAACAAAAAGAAAGAAAACGACTAAGCGAGTACACTATTCCTAGTATCCCCTCTGCAACAGTCAGCGATATTATGTTTATTTACATCCAGCCACCATCGATGACGATGCCTGCTCAATGCAGTCAGTGGTGCAGTAATTATACTTTCAATCATGTGTACTGATGTTATGTGCTTTTAGGCATTATAGTTTGTGCGGTGCACTATACTGGCATAAAAGTAATTTACTGAAATTTAGTGAACTATGCCTATTCGTAACTGAAATATTTAAATATTGGTCTAACTTTTAAGGGAATTTGTATATTACTTAAAAAGATACATACGTCAAGCGCTTATAACATAATTTACTAAACTTTTATTTTGAATGTTAAGTGTATTGCTTTTCAGTGCATTTACATAAAATTTATTAAAGCAGAAGACTATTATTAATGCTGAAAAATGTTTTTTAATTGAAAAATTAACCTTGTAGAAAAGAAAACAGGAATGCTTAACTGATTACGTGGGGATTTAAACAAATGTCAATATTGCGTATATCTCAGCAATACTCCCAGCTTTTAAACTTTGTTGATGGTGACATTAATCACAGGTTTTTTGCCCACCTCTGTAGCGTGATGGTTAGCGTGTGTGCCTTACGTTCAAGAGGTCGCTAGTTCGAATCTCGCTTAGGGTAAGTTATCCGGGTAAGGTTTATTTCCGAGGTTTTCCTTACCCTGAGAAGACGAATGTCGGGTAACTTAAAGCTCCATGGACCTCGGGCTCATTTTGTCATCATTTTACCCATTTCATTTCATTCATCCGTCCGATATGACACAATGTTGGAGGACGTTAATTAAAAAAAAAAAAAAAATCACAGGTTAAGGACCTGGTATAAACCAAAAGCCATTAAAACGACGCCATAAGATTTGGACCACTATTTAGTTATTTATCTGATATGCCTAAGGTGCTTTATAGAAGTGACGTTAATGAGAACATCTTAAATGTAATCCGTCTTACGTATCATCTATGTTTGTAATTCCTGTTTCCTTGTAGAGATACTACTCATGAATGTTTCTGTTTTGTTTCCAATAATATTTAGAACACACTCAATTATTTAATTATTTTTGAATGATAATAAGACAGACTTCTTTCCACCTTTTGAAGCATTTTTCTTTCAAAATACTAATAGAAATAATCATCTGCTTGAACATTTATTCAGGTGATATTTCTCATTTGTGCAGGACCTCCTAAGGGAACTATCACTCTCCATCAAGTGTAATTTTGTGAGCACTTGGAAAGCTTGGGCTAATGGTCAGTCCATCACATGTTTATACTTAACACACCTTTGATTACAAATAAATACATAGATAAATAAATAAACAAATAAATATACAAATAATCACTTGGATGATTGCTGTGCTAAATGTTAACTAGAACAGGTTTTACTTCCTGTTTGCTTTCTTCGCGGCGGAATACAGAAGTCTGCTGTTTGTTACATATTAATAATTCACCGATCTATCCGAACTATTCCCTCCCTTCCTCTATCTCTCCCTCCTCCCTGCAGTGTATCTGTATATGTTGAGTTTTCGAAATGTATACTAAAACAGGTCTTTCTGGAGTTCTGGTAGCAACAAAGTGATTGGTTCCATATTGTATTTAGATATAGGATAGACTCCCAAATAAAGCTGTGCTGTGAATTTCTTGATGTGTGAATACTATTATTTCTTCCAAAAGGAATAAAGGAATGTCCAACAAGACAAAAGTTTTTGACGCACCTAGTGTCCAATACCCAATTTCCTGAAATTTATATAATGTATGACGAGCTCTTTTGATTTGTACACGTCATAAATCACCCCATACCCCATACGCTCCGCTTCTTCAGACCATGGCCGTACGTAGCTGAGCATCATACAGTACAGGACCGTGCCCCTTGCACGTAGGCCACCGTATACACTGAAGTGCGCTGCAGGATTACATAAGTTTGACCTTCTTCTTTATTGGAACAGCTCGTAGCTATTCAGCTCAACACACTTGCATCCATCACAATGTTTAGTGAGTGATTAGGGTTTAAGGGCCCGTCGACAGCTAGGTCATTAGAGCCCCTCCATCACAATATTTATTTATGTTTGCAAGATGAGTAGTTTTGTTTATTCCAGATTTCTTTCAGTCTTCATATTTGGCAAATGCCGAGAGGTACTCTAACGTTAGGCCTGGATCATTTCTTTCCAAAATTTCCTTTCCAATTATCATTTTATTTCACATATCATCAGTGTCTCGTATGCAATAAGAGTGGGTACTAAATCTATCAAAATAAAGTACCATATACCTATTCTTGCCACATTTTAGATATGATTTATTTTGAATGGACTCCTTTCTATAGTCTTCAGAAATTAATTCTACTTTCAATTTGCTAAGCTCTTTGCTGTGTACACATGCCATAAATGTTGTATTTAGAGTTAATCTGAAATACACATTTTGAGCTCCATTGAATATAAAAATAGTTTTTAGTTTCTGTTTGAGTGTTTAAACAGCATAATAAAACTCGAAAACTTGTATTTAAGCCCAACAACTTTAAAAAATGCAAGAGAAGGATTTTCACAGAATTCTACTCACCCAAAACTAGCCTTTAGGTACTACATGAAAAAAAGCTTAGTTACTTTTTATTTTCACTAAAATACTAGTTTAACATATTTTTTAAATATTGATATGAAAAATAAAATTTATATCTAGAATTATCTGCTCATGTATACTATAGCTCACGTATAGTTTTAAATAGCTGGGGTGCTATAAGAGACAGATAAAATCTTAGCTCAGGAAATAAATTTTAACTATTTTCTTGTACCATTATACGTTTTCAAAATATTACATGTTGTTTGATTGTATTTTCAAAGGAACAGGTTTCAAAGTTTCCTATTCCTCTTTTTTCCATACTAGAACTCATAGGGCATAGGAATTTTTAAGCAGTTTACTTCAAACTGTCTGCACTCAAAAACATTAGTACCAAAAGGTATGAATAAAGCTGGACTAGGATCACTAACAGGCACGTAAAAATTGTCCAAATGCTGTCTAAACGCCAAAAGACTGTACGAGAGATGGGGACGATTTGTTACGACGTTCCTGTTTATGATTCAATGGCAGTTCAACTTTATTTCCTTGTGGACTAACTTCAATGCTTTAGAAATTCATGCTTAAGACAATAATTTGAATACTATTTATAATTTACTGTACAACAAAGTCCATGATACTTAATCTGACTTAATCTTAATTTCAAGACATGAATGCATAAATGTGGATAGAGTTACACATTTTTATTTAAATCAAATATTATAAGAAGGATATGCATGAAACTGTGGTTAGTAGAGGAAACTGTGTGAGTTATACGCTACGCTTCTTTTTTAGGATCCCATTACAATTCACTTCTCATACACCACATAATCTGCTGTGCCAACAGGAATTTTGTACCTGGCTTGTTGGTCTTAGTATCATATGTATGGATAGAGTACGACCTTTAACCTTAAGACTATCAATATTAAATCACAGCCTTAACGTTATCAACACTAGTTGGTAGCTCATGTCGCCTATGCATAGGAAAGATTCGAAAAGCCATAATAACCTTTTATCAGTAAATATTTGTTGTCTGAGGATTCTAATAGAGTTTTATCAATTTCTGACCTGGAAAGAACCTTGGACTCTCTGGCCTAATCTTACTAATAACTTCTTTAAGGAGTCAATCTCCTTGCCAAAGGATGAAATATAGAAATTTTCTTCCATTATAACCTTAGTTTTCGCCTTCGAATACGTGTAGAAAAGCAAATAAGACAAGAAAATATTTGATTAAGAGAAGAAATATATGCACCTGAGTGTAAAATTAGTTGCAGTATTAACAACAGGCAAAACTTCCGAGGGTCTGATTTTGAATCTCGATTGAAGCTGGATGACATTTTACTCAAAAATTTGCTATTTTTAAAAATACAAGTCATTTCATTGAGCACCCATCTGTTTTATTTTTTGTGGAATTAGTGGAACTATCTGGTCTTAGTCTCGTCATTCTTTAGGTTTTTAAAATATAGGGTATTCATACATTTTGTCAGTAAATGACAAAATCAGATTCTTTTACAGTATATTTGGTTAGTTCTTTAAGTCATCGTAAGGAATAAAACACAATCTGAGATGATACATTCACTCAACGTTTTCTACGTACTGTCGTTTATTTTTGTCTTGTGTAAACTATTTTTAGCATGTGTTATTTTAATCACAGCATTAGAGGCGTTTTTGTGGAAATAAAAAACAACTAAACATTTTCTATTTAGAAGCCAGTTTGAATTAGTGAGATTTCTTTTCGGAGCTCTGCGTGCCGCTTCCTTTTATATCAGTATATTGCCTCACCTGATAATTTGTGCACGCTATAGGCCCCAGCATGAGGCGCATTGAAATGCTTCCTTAAGGTGAAGCTCGGACACTGTCCTTTCCACCGGAAGGAAGAAGAAAAAGAAGGAAAAAAAAAAAAACCTTGTTCCCCCAGTCCCAATCAAACCTTTGTCCTTCACTCGTGTTATGAAAACCACCATTGCATTGTTAACACTGCCACGCGACCATAGCCAGAATGAACCGGTTTAGTGGCTTTACCTGGCTGTTGAAAGAGAGTAGTGGGGACGAGAGGGAGAGTAAATTCACACTTCGAGTGCCTTGCTTTTCACCGCTGATTTAGAGGGTATTTATTGTGACTCTCCCCCTTCACCACTTATAATAATTGTAATGTCCTACAGCCCCGACTATTCCAAATAACGGATGGAAAAAATTCCTCGATATTCACACAGCAGGATGAGAAATATCGGCGAAACGTCTGATTTCCTTAACCACCCCTAGACAGTGTTTAAGTTTCTGGAAATACTGCATAGCGTATGTTACCCTTTGACAGAGGAAAAATTCTCGGTCAGAATGGCCGAGTAATTTTTTAGATAATTAAAATTAAATTTTAAATCTTAGCACCCTATTTTTGGTCCCATATTTATTTAATAATTACTTTCACATAAAGCATATATATATATTTCCCATTAAGATTTGAATACAAATTTGTAGCTTTTCTTACCTCTAATGCTTTGAATCCCTAGTCCCTTGACGCTAACGGCTTCGAGTTTCTGTTCAATGTTTGTTACAACATGCTCTGTTTCTGGCTAACGAGAAAGAGGGGCTACGGCGCGAGTAGGAGTTACATGATAGTTGTAGTCTGAAACATGGTTAACATTGTATACCACCATGGTAAAACTTTTTATTTAGAACATGGATGCATTAGGCGATTGTGGTTTTACTTTATTGACCCATAACTAGACTAGGATAATTACGTCACTATAGTTCGCGCCTTAGCCTGTCTATCTCGTTCGCGATGCCCTGTTTATGCTGATGTCGTTAAATCACACTGACCAACTTCAACAGTAAAATAACTGTGGGCCTCCGCATTGAATGCTTTGCTAGCAGTATGCTCAGTATTTCTTCAAATGTGGGGTAAGGGTGAAGATTAACTGCCTACGATACCCTGAACCTTTAATTTAGGATTGGGGTAAACGAACATTGCCAATTGTCCCAGTAACGTTGTCATCGTTAATTTGAGCATCTCGTATTTTTTATTAATTATTTCTTTATTTTTCCTCCTTTATTTTTCTCTTCTTTTCTCTTCTTTATTTTTTACTCTTCTTTCTTTCTTTCGTTCTTCCTTTCCTCCTTCCTTACTTTCTTCCTCTTTTCCACTGCTTGATTTAAGTGGGGTTTACTGTACCTGTAATGCAAGAGGGCTATAGGATATGAGAGAGTGGCAGTTCCACATAAAAAGAAACAGCTCACAAAGAACTTTATTCTGAATACGGTTCCAAATGCAGAATGACTAGGTGGCATTTACAAAGGCTGAGGACCTCCCACTCCCAGAGTGAAGCGGAGAGAAGAGGCTTCCTAGTGCGCAGTTCATTGCACCGCTATGTTGTGAGGAAAGTGAATGACAATGAAAACTGAACTAAAGCACATTAGTGAAGTTACAGTGCAAATTGAACACAGTCACAATATAAAACCAGCCACAGATGCGAACGGCTGGGAAGACTAATGGTAGCAGTTGATGACACTCAGGCTTTTCGAGTGAGGCTACTGAACAATAGGTTCACAGACCAGATAACTCCTTAACCCTGCAGTGCTGAGGTAGACAGGATTGAATATATGCTCCTGGACTTGACTCCATCCTCTTGTCACTTGTAAAATTTTCACAAAAATCCCCAGCGGATACTTTCTGCGCATCCCTTTTATGTTCATTGAGATTAAATGCAGGCAGTATGTTCCTCTCAGAGAAAGCCAGTGGAAAAAAAGAAGGCATGATTGAGAGCAGGGCTCTTAATTGGGACAGGCAAAACGAGCGCGATAAAAAACAAGATTAAAAGCAATGTCCTGAAAGAGTGGAAATAGGGGGAGAGAATAAAAAAGAAGAAAAGAACATCGGGAGAGAATGATAGAGGATGGCGTTCATTGACAAGACAATCAAGCATTTACTGTCGGAGCTTCAGATAAACTATGCCTTCCTCAAAAGTGTTTTGTTGAGAGTTAGCTATTTAAACATCAGAGGCAGAACAAATGTTTCATGTTGATTGCGGTTGTAAATAAAAAGCAGGGAAAATTCTCAATGGAGGAGCTATTTCGGTTAAAGTGTTGAACAGCTCATGAAACACTATTTGAAAGTTAAATGAAATGGAAAATGAGGATTTCGTGGCCAACTTTTGGAGGAAAAACGAGTGATGAGTTACATTAACATGAAAGGGGTAGAACGGGACTGAAAATGCAATGCCACAGACTGGATTTGAACCACGGATCTCCCAACTTTGTCTTACACACGGCTAGTGTGGAAGAAAAATTAATTTTCATATATTAGCATTACTTTTTCTACCTAATAATGTTTATTTCTATATTTATGAATTCTTATAAACGTTTATTTTTAATCTACTTAATGTTAATCTAGATATGCGTTGGGTAGAAATGCTTCCATTATATATTTCATTATAGATACAAAGGGAGATGCAGGAGGCTGAAGCAGTATTAAGTGTTTAAAACGTGAGTCACTATATGCAGGCTTCCAAATTTTGCATGGCATTGCGAGGAACAAAAGAATGACGACAAATGATAGGAACGCTCAAAACAAAAAATCAAGAAATTGCTAATACAGTATATTGTAACGCAGTCACTATGGTGCAAGGTTAATGGAAGGTCGAGGCCGGGCCATCAGAACCCTAAAGGATAAACCGCGCGCTCGCCAAACGTAAAAATGGTCGCGCTACCGCCAGATAACTAGAGCCTTCTGGATGTTTTTGTTTCTCCTTGAACGTACTGGAGCTGTGAAAATTCCTACGACTACGTAAGTGAGCTATCTTGCGAAGCAAGTAAAGTAAGTCTTGCAAGTAGGGCGAAGTAAATATGAAGAAGCGAGTCTCCCACGTCAGGCAGAGTCTCGCGAAATGAGTGATTTAGCGAGTGTGGCGAAACGTTTCTTCTCCGAGTGAGTTGATGACTACGATGACGAGCAGCGAGTGCTGTGACTGCAAGGGATTCGAGACGTCTAGTGTTGGAGACGACAGGGAGTGAACCGTTCTGAAGAAGAGACTACGCTAGGTCGTGGAACTAACGGAAGTAATAGTAATGAGTGGCAATCTGAGTTAGTTGAAGTTGCAGCAAAAGTGAAGCTGCCAAGTGAAAGTTTAAGAATTGCACAAAATTGCTCTCTATTGGGTATAAAGGCGTGGTTTTTTTATTTATGGATGCTCTTTAACTGCTGTGGTTCTAGGTCCCATTCTATATTGGGCGTCAAGGACCGCTTAATTTTGCTCAGAGGCCTCTTTATCAGGCTTGAAGTTCTTTTACGTGCTGTAAACTTACACACAGTACCACCGGGTTTACTTCCCTTTCAAAGGAAGCCATATTAAGGAATTTTACACCCAAAAATAAGGTGAGAGTAAGCTAACCAAGCTAAATTTACTTATTTTGTGTAGTAAGCTGTTTTTTATTTTGCAAAATTCACTTACGATAAAGAGGGTTTTACAGGCTGTTTGCAAACAATTTATGACATACAAGATGCTAATAAATAGCACATCGTCTGCATAGGCATCTTAAAATCATTAGAGTCACTTTTTAAAAAAAATCAAAAACAAGGAAGCGTTGTTCATATAAAGGTAGCTTGGGGTAGGGGTTGGTGTGAGAATGTTTGGAATTTGGTTTTTTGAGGCAGTTTAAAAGGGGGAAAACGTGTCGTCTGGCTTTAGTAAGGCAGCTAGTCCTCTAAGAAAGCTTTCTGAGGACGTGTGGGCAGGAGGTAAATAAAAATTAGCAGTTTACTATTAAACTGCTCCTTTATGCTTTTTCCATACAAACAGTTGTTCCTTCAGTTCCTAACACAATATTTTAAGTTTTACAAATACCACGTTCAAACAAAATTATTAAAATTGCTTCTAATTTATTTTTTAAAATCTTCCATTTATATACCACCTTTGACACCGAGGATCATATAGCCGGCTTTTAACCCTTAGAACACTTGATTAAGAGCGATGATGTTCGCTTGCTGTATAGCGGCTTAATTTTTGGACTGGTATTGTTGTGGTTTATTATCCTAAATTCACACTCGCGTAGGACCTTTCCGAGGGTTTTCCTTATCCTGAGAAGACAAACGTCGGGTAATTTTCAATTCTATGCTTCCTTCTAAAGCATATAAACTATAAATTTCAATAAATACATGCATATATATTAATTATTGCTGACACTTCTTGCATACAGTTTCTGCATAAGACTATAAAAACTGTTAAAACTATCTGATATCATGAAAAACTTAGTGATGGTAAATTATTTATTTTAGTAAACGTAGGCATTTTACGTCAGATACAAACAATTGTATATAAAATTACTTTGGACTATATGTTTAAGAAACGTTAAAGCGTTCTTTTTTGGTCCGAATTTTAGCAGTACATTGAAACAAATTCATGTTCGTGGATTTTATACAATGTAATTTTTGTAAGTTGTGCCTCAACATCTAAGACGTGCACGAGCAGCCATTGTCTTAATAGGAAGGGCATATTCCATGTCATTCAGTTCGGCTACCCTTCCATCCTTGAAAGAAATCAAACCATAGATTCCAAGGGCAGTATTACATTCCACACAATGTATCAAATTACTCTCCATTGCAGTGAAGAAGCCTAAGCATTGGAACGCATTCTTGGTTTTTGTTTGTGGTAACGAGAAAACAAGTAGTCACTGATACAGTCAATGATGAAAGGGTTTTTTAAGTATGTGATACAGAACAAATGATTAATTTCCCACAAGTACTCTAGTTTCAAGTATCTTTATTCCTACTTTTCTTCCTCTTTTTTTCTTTTCTATTTTGCCGATTAGACGACATATTTTTTCTGGCTTCACAGCTGTCTCCCGGGTTTCCTAGGGGCCCTCAATTTTGTTTTCCTTTCGGCGATCTTGTGTTTGTCATTCTTAGCAAATGCTCAGTGGATTTCTTCTATTATTATTTATTGTTTTACTTTCCTGGTTTAATGTTCAGCTCTTCCCTTACAGCGCCATTCCTTATTTCATCGATTCTTGTACAGTCTTTTAATGTTTCTAAGGACTTTTATTTCTGCATTTTATTAATTTGATTTTGAGATGGTATCCAGGATTCACATAAAAAAGAAGTAAAGCCAAAGGAGAATTTGGAAGTTGTCATACAAAATTGACAAATACCTTTTTCAGTAAAAAGACAAATATAAATAGAGCGACCGGGGACTTACATCAGTAATACTAGAAAATAATACTTAATAATAAGTTAAACTTTATGGTGTAAGATATTAGGACCACACAGATAGCCATATAGGTTTGGGTCACTTATTAGTGGTTTCATTAGTTAAGATAACCTTAAGAGAAAACTGAACTTAAAATACATAAAAAGTGGCTGTAAATCATATCTGTTGCAAGAGGAAAATATTAAAACAGTTTTTAGAATAGAGTAACATAGTAAATTATTGTAATGCGTTCAGGAGATGTAAATAAAAGCAGGAAAATACAATACAAGTTATTAAAATGCAGCAAACGAAGAGAAACTAGCAAATACTCGTAGGTTTTGAATCGCTAATCATGTTGCATGGTCTGGACAACTTCACTTGTTCAATTAATCGTTCTTCAACACAATAGCCTGTGTAGGACAGGATTGGAAAGGGTAGAATGAAACTGAAAAATTCAATTCATAGCCAGGATTTGAACCTGGATCTGCCGGTTACCGTCTCTATTGCACTGATTGACCTTATAGTTGGTTAAACTAGAGCCCGGTATGATATCTCATATGAATGGAGATCTTGTGTGGCTTACCGGGAGAAAATAGGAGTGAGTTGGAGAATTTAATGCCGTATCGGCTCGTTGGCCATAATAGCTTAGTGGTTAGAGCAGCCAGGCGGTAACCGGCATATCCGTGATTCAAATACCGCCTATGGCATTGAATTTTTCAGTCTCATTCTAACCTTTCCAATCTTTGCTTGTTTACACAATCAGAGTAGGATGATTATTTCTAATCCTCCTCCGTTTCATACTAAGGACAATGTTAGTTCGTGTTTGCTTCTTGGTATTTGTTTCACGCTAGTCAATAGAGGAATGTGATATGAGCTAGTGGGAACCAGTGTTGGTTAGATAAATGCGGAATCTTGGGAAGAACACACACAATTGGGATCTAGGAGAACAGGGCAGGTTTTGTCCTCCCAAGGGTGCGTTTGCATGTTTTGTGATTCTAGAGTATCCCATCCCACTTAATGTAATCGTGATAATTCCACTCTCAGGCTATAAGCTTGAAAAAAAAAAAAAAAAACTCGCTCTCTTAACTGCTAGGGGACATGTACCTATCCTTGGCCTACATCAATAGTTCAACTAACTCTAGGCCTTCGCGAACTATTTACATTATTAATTTTAATACCAACTTTCTACACTATGTTGCTGAGCTATTGATTCTACCTGAATTATTAAATGCAACTCGTGCATCTTGATTTATGGGAATCTCAACCGGAATTACGATATTGACCATAAAGAAGAATTGTAGATTTTTTGGGGGATGTCCGTTGTTGTCTTCACTCCTCTTGTTCTTTCACTTGATCTAAATGTGCGTTTTTTATGGAGTACACTTTACAATTATCTTTGTATTCTTCTATATGCAGTTTATATTCTAGTTAATTATCAGAGCTTGCATCTTCAGACTTCCCTTGTTGTTAAATGATTTCAATGATTTTTGTGGATACTTGTGTCATTACTTCCATACATTATCATCAGAGGGCAGAAGTTTAGGCATTATAAATAGCTAAAACAGATAGGAAAAAAGGAATTCTAAATACTAAAACAGGCAATAAAAGGCAATTAGAAAAACTCATTTATTTAATAGATTACGCTATTCAATAACTCGATCGTATTATTTTAAAAAACTTAAAGTTTTAAACAAAATGCTAGTGTTGTAATCGACACAAAAATGAAATATTTTTTTAAAAGGCATGTGTACTGCAATGCCTTATTCGTTGCACATGACAGCCAATTTTTTTTTAAGTACTCTGGGATCATATTGAGTCTCCTGTCAGATAACACATTTTTCTATGACAAAATGATCTCTCAAAATCGACAGAGGTTATTGGAGCAAATTTAAAATATAACATCATTTAGGATCAATTTCAACTGCAACAGAATTGTCATCTTGTAGAAGTTTTGAAATGTTTCTAAGTTTATCCAGATAAACAATGATAAATGATGAAATAAAGGCAACAAAACGCATTTATTTTCTAAAATAGGCATTTATATTTAAAAAGGCAGAAAAAAGCTACATAAAACTGTGGCATTTCAATCACAGAGGTATAATTCGTACAGATTCAATTTCAAGTTGAAGATAGATTTGACACATTTAAAAAGACATTCTGCCTAAGTTCTGTTCTCTGGTTATCATCTTTTTGAGTTACTATGTCTTCTCAGTTGCATTGTATTCGTAACGAAATTCTTATCGGTCTGCTTGGTTCATCCTGTTTGCGTTGATTTTATATGTTAATTTTCTCTCTATTGCAGTTTTGTATTCCTCTAATGGAAATGACACACACTTCAATCTATCTTTTCATCTGGGGTATAGGTTATAGGGTACCCAACGGAGGGGAACACATTGCACACTACGAACTGTGGGAGATCTATTGTGGCTGCCACACTTCAGGAGGAAGGGATAAAATGAAGGAATTACAATGGCTGCAAACACACAAACCGGGCATACATCACACAAACACACATCCGTAGAGTTCCGGGCTTGAGTACCCGTCCTATTGCTGGAGCTGCCTAGAGAGAGAGAACGATCAAATAATCTTCTGGTGTCCAAGGAAATACTCTTCTGAGCAAGCATCCACGCCAGCTGTCCGTCACCGCTTTACGCTACGAAACCTAGAGGTACAACTGAAACATGAAAAGAAAACTGAATGGAAAGGAGATCGTGGTAGATGATAAACTACCTCAGTATACGTCTAACGACCAGGGAAAACCACGAAAAATCCAAGGTCAGAGCGGGCGGTGATGGGAATTGAACCCGAGACCTGCCGAATGCGAGCCCCACATCTTACCGTGGGGCCATTTTGGTAGGTATCATTTCATTTCAATAGTGTGCAATAATATTTTCACACAGTTTATAATAGCTAGTACTCATATAAAAGGTGATTCTCATTCATGCTACTTTACTCACGATAAATGTTTGTAGTATAAAATTAAGTAACATGGACTTGGTTACATGCACGATACGGAAAACAACTGACTTTTCACATAATGTTAGTCTTTGTTACTAATAAACTCATTCGGGAACACAGCGTAATCACTTCAGATTCTTTATAGATGCCAAATGGCAGTTTTATTCAACCCAGGAAAGATGTAACAACACATATCTCGAAAATAGCATATTAGTCATACAAATATATAAAATTTCAATCAACATAGTTTAAACTGTTTTTGGGAAAATGAAACACAGTGAACATTTTCATGTAAAAGGTGTCTAAAGTGGAAAATGTTATTGAAAATCTCGTTCAATGTCTTACTTAAATGTGAAACTTTGCCTCTATAGGAGTCTTCGCTTCGAGCTAAGCTATTAACAGGTACAGTAAACTAGATCATAATTTTATAGCGCTGGATGTTATAATTCTCTATTCCTACCAACTGCGGTTTCTTACTTAATATAGGGCCATAAGGATCTCATTCAAGCCGATGCAAATTTCAAATCATAGAGCTTATTAAGAATTTGTTTATGTAACATTCCTCATGCAGCTTGAAACTAGGGCGCGGAGTAATTGCTAAATTTAAAAATAATTTATTTTCAATAGTTGTGAAACGTTCTTTGAATGGAACTGTTCTTTGTTGTTTTATTCCTCCTATAGATAAGTCACAGAGGAGATGCATGCAGAGTTGTTGAGGAGTTTCTGTAGATATCGCCGTAAAAGTCGATGTGTAAAGCACCCAATTCCGCAGATCCTCTGATGGAAGGTCTGCCACTTGTTTTCTTACGATTTATATCACCCGAGGAGAAGAGTTTGTTACTATCTCAAAGTGTGTGTTTTGAGAAGGGCCTCGTTGAAAACCGCCAGAAGATCAGTCTTTCTTCTGGTACTTCTTTTATAACTGGACGTATGTCATTGTTCACTTCATACGATCTGTCACAGATACATAAATATACTTCTGCTAAATTCATATAGGGGAAACGGACTTTATGGACATATTATATCAATTAATGCAGGGGAAGATTACTTTCAACCTAGGAATTACTTTTTGAGGAATAAAGAAAAAAGGAAGCATCGGAAGATGACATAGCAATTGTTATTGAAGAAATTTATAAAACCTTACGATATTGCATACAACAGATTTCTTCATGTCTTACAGACACAATGTGTTGTTTAATCACGCTGTCATTTACATTTATAATACTACACCATATTTATACAAAAGCTTATTATTTTCTCTACCATTGCCTTTTTAGAACAAGATATATACCCGTGTTTGTATGCGTGCGTGTGCGTGCGTGAGAGAGAGAGAGAGGGAGAGAGTGAGAGAGAGAGAGAGAGAGAGAGCAGCGTACTTGTATTTCAGCATATTCTGATCATTTGAAGAAAATTCCTTTCCCCAAAACTGCTCTTGATATCAAAAAAAGATCGTTATTTTTTATTTTCTCAAAAATGGCTTGAACAAATTTTATTAAACTATCATATTATATCTAATATATTGACAAAAGTAGAATATTTATGTCAATGATTGCATTTATTGTAGTTTTACATAACTAGGAAGCCTTAGAAAACAAATAGAAGCCTACTGCAGGAAAAATGTGCAGCTCATCAAAATATACGTTAAATCATTTCAGAACTTGAATGATACTCTGGGAGAGGTTAACGAAATCAGAAATGCTTTCGCGGAAGTTTTGAAATAATTTCCGCGAATATCACTGGATTTTCATCTGGTATTAGGCACATTTCGAGGTTTTACAAAATTAAAACTCTAAGAGATATTAATATTCTAGATCATTGTACAATAATTACACAAAGAGTTCGTGGAGTTAAGTGAAAGTAATTGTAAAACAGCCATCCATACTACACTGAGTAAGTCCTCTTCATAATCACACCGACATGGTTGGCCGAGATCGTTTAAGCATGGACTCGTGATCGGAATATCTGCGGTTCATATCCCTCCAGGACCGCCTTTCCTGACAGGTTTTCCTCAGTTGTCGCAACAACTGGCAAATACCGGAAGGTATCTTAAACTTAAATCTTTTCGTTTTCCAATTTCAATTCATTTCCCGTACCATCAGTATCACCGCCTGTGGTGTCTACGTAGTAAGCACGGGCATTAAACACTATTAAAACCATTGATGCACGTCGCGTCGCCCAAGACATTTGTACATTACTTGTTCATATATCCTTTGTCTCACATACTTCTTCAACTACAGGTTTAGGCCACTTGGCCTGTTCCGACTTCAGGGACAATGTTGTCAGTCCATCTAGTAAGTGGTCTTTCCACTTCTTTGGCCTCTTGGTTGGTAGCTTAAGAGTAATCTTAGTAGTCTATTTGCTTCCAATCTGATGTGAGAGTGTCATTTTTGTTTATTTTCTTGTATTATATCATTTAGTTCAAAAACTCTTAGGTTCTTCCGTATATTTAATTTCTTTGATGGCCCAGTAGACTAATACCAGCTACAGTTCTTAAAAACTTCATTTCGCTAGATTCTATTTTTCTTTCTTCTTTCCTATTTATGGGCCAATTTTCACATCCATAAGTTAAGTTGTTTTGTAAAATTTCATTTGTGTATCTTGCAATGCCTTATTGTTTAGTGTTCATCTTATTGTTCTACACATCCTCCGAAATTTATTAATTTTAAATTATATGTCTTTTTGCTTTAG
The DNA here is from genome assembly GCA_030765045.1 of Tenodera sinensis. Taxonomy (NCBI): domain Eukaryota; kingdom Metazoa; phylum Arthropoda; class Insecta; order Mantodea; family Mantidae; genus Tenodera; species Tenodera sinensis. Next base: position 60,376,800 of record CM060965.1, on the reverse strand, counting down.
GTATGTTCGTATATCTTTATTAAAAGCTTTCTCGTAATCAATGAACAAGTTATTTTCCGTTCTTTTCTGGATAAGTTGTTGGACAACGAAAACACAATCAGAGCAAGATCGCCTCTTTCTAAATCCACATTCTTTCACATCTTCCTCACATATTTCAGGTTCGTATTTTTGTACCTGCTTTTAGAAAGCATGTTTCTGCGATTACTTCTCCTCTCTGGATAGGGAATTTTTACCTTATCCGTATAATTTATTAAATACGCCATTAAGGCAGAACGGGAGAGTTGTAGTGAAAGTGAAGAGGAAAAGCTGCATTACACTGCACTCAACACGCTCAAGAGTGTTGTCATCTCTTCTCGCATCCTTGAGTGGCTAATGACGGCAGGGACAGGCGTCGGTCTCATCCGTAGCTCGTCTCCTTTTACAGCCAACCACAACACTTTTTAACCCAAGAATTTCTTTCCTATTAACAAGAGATGCTATTTTATTCCGCCTGCATTTGCTGCTTTGTTTTTCCTACAATAAATTGAACATTTTGTGTGAAACATAATAATGCTTTAGTCTGGGTGGGGTGAGGGGGGGGGGGGGAGGGGGAGGGGGAGGGACGAAATTTCCATTTCGTTGCATAATAATTAAAGTATGATACCGAAGCATATAAAAGAAAAGGAAAATAGAATAAATAGTAATCTATGTTTTTTATTATCTTTGCCTTCTTCTTTAAGCACCTCGTTTTGCCTTAAATTAGCTTTTTTGTCTTTTACAAATCATGATTAACACTGACTGAATAAATGGCCGGTACATAAGCCTGACATGAGTTTATCTCTTGTCCACTCGTATTAATTATTTCCCTCATACTTATGAAAGTATTTCAATGTAGGTACGTTCAAGATTTTTCTGCCAAATCTTTTCATTTCAGCTAGAAATATTTAATTACGATTAAATCTATAATCTTAATACCAGTTTGAAGCATACTCTGCGAACCTGATCAATATCCTCCCGTCCTCTCTCAACTCTGTGACTGTAGGTGACTAAATTCTCATAATCCGGTTTATCTCGCATTTATTTTTTCTCCAATCAGTCTTAGCTCTTATTCTATTTCCCTTTTTACTTTCTTTACTGGTAAGTAGAGGAAATATTATATTCCACCCAAAAATTCTATGTCGAAATTTCACCGGGAATATATGTTTTGAGACCTCCTGAATCCCCCCCCCCAAAGAAAAAAGAAAATTTTTTTTAGAAAAAGGTGTGTGTGTGTGTGTGTGTGTGTGTGTGTGTGTGTGTGTGTGTGTGTGTGTGTGAGTGTGTGTGTGTGTGTGTGTGTATCAGTCTGTGGACAGCATAACTAAAAAACGAGAAATCGGTTAGAAACCAAAATTGGTATTTAAGTTAATGCCTTTCAAGGATGCGACACGAAGATTTTGGAGAAAATTGCTGCACCCTAAACTACCCTTTATATGGAAAATTTTGATTTTCTTGAAAATGGCTCTTAACGATTTTGATTAAATGATATTTTTATGATAAATGAAATGCATATTTTCAATTTTCTGACTGTAGTCTATATAGTCCTGTTTACTTTGGATGACTTTTGAATAACTCGTAAACCGTAAGAGTTAGAAAAAACCAAACTATACAAAAAATGTACATTTTCTAAAACACACAGTTTATGTCTAAATAATTTTTTTTTGTAGAGTGAACCATTTCGGAGATATTCCTTGTTATTTGTGTCAGTTTTGGAAAACTTAAAACTTTCATGAAATACAACATCGTTGTTCATTTTTTATGTGTTGACCGTGGAAAGAGAACGGGATCTCAAAGCTTTAAAAGATTTGACTATCGCTCAAAGCCTACTGTATTCTAATATTCCCCTTGCACCTACAAGGAAATAAGCAGTAAGATAATTTCCGTAAATGTTTATCTCAAGTAACACGAAGAAGATAGAGGGATAAGAGTTAGTAAGAATGGTTAGTACAAGAGTAGAGAAGGTCATGTGAGTGCAACACATGAGATCTTTTATTTTGTTGTTTAACGACGCTGTCAATTGCCAGGATCACATCAGCGTAGCCGGTGTGCCGGAATTTCCTCCGGCAGAAGTTCTTTTGCATGCCAGTAAATCTACCGACTTGGAGCTGTCGTTTTAAACACACTTAAATACCATCGGTCTGGGCCGGATTTGAACCCGCGAACTTGGGATCAATAGGCCAGCGTGTAACCAATTGAGCCACCCAGACCGATATTCTCTTTCCTATGCACTTTTAGTTCGTTCTGTCATTAATTGTTTAGCCAATCCACAAAATATAATACATTTCTTTCTGCTTCATTTTCACTACCCTCAGCATCAGGAAAGAGGCATTTTCTTCAGGGGTCTGGTCAGTGCTGGCTCCGGAATCAGGACAGTTAGGGAGTTAATGACGAAATCCGGTCTGTTACATCAGCAGAGGTCGGGGGAGCAAATGCGAGGACGTGTTATCCCAACCCAGTCAGCGATGAAAATCGCCTATTGATCCATCTTTTTGGTTCTTAGAAGCAGTCGGCAACAGATTATGTTGGCATTCATTGCTTGAATTTACGGTAATAACCCAGACATTACTTCCATAACATGTTATTCACGTTGATGTTTAATGTCAGCAGCTAGAATGTACAGAGTAAGATTGAATAATCTCTCGATTATGGATTTCGAGGAGCTGATTTTGCCGGACAGAAGACCATAAAAAGTTACATCCTCTTGAAGTCTACAAAACAACGGCAACAATAAAGTCCAGTATTTTCTGCGCCAACTTCACAGATATATGGTTAATTGGTAGATATTGCCAGATGATTGAACAATTTCATGATGGAAAAACATTATGAAAACAAAATTATACAACTTCATTGCGTTGGACGTCTTAGGGAATTCGAATGTAAGGATGTGGAGGTAAGCAAACGGTTGACTTTGTGCCTTACAGCCGTAAAACTACAAAGTGCAACATATTTATGCCATTTAACCCCCTAGCTCTTCCTTACCATTAGCTTCGCTTTTCCTCTAGCTTCACCTACCCTCCATTTCTGCATTCTAGCTGATAACCGGGACCAGAAGAGACTTACTGACGTCACACAGCTTTTAGTTGACTGAGACTGGTTTAGAACAGTTAATTATTCCAAAATAATAAAAACACTGCAATCTAACCTCAATGGCCTTTGCAATCCCTCTCACCATTTCTGAAAATATTTCTGGAGAGCTATGATAGGTTTGTTGATCGTGTGTCATTGATGTTAAAACTGACTATTTTGCTCTTCAAGCATTCAGAGCCTATGATTGTTTTGTTCGATGTGCATTTTTCACGGAGCAAAGTTGACAACCATAAAGAATGAGTTGGTAGCGATAGTCTTGTGTGTTTGAAATTGAACGTTTCCTTCTGACCTACGGTTTAAGTAAAATGTGATACATGTTTTGAATAGAACACAACCCAAAAAGCAACAGAAATAATGTAAGTGAGGTTAGAAAAAATTGTTACTTAAAGTGTGACATTACTCAGTGTCTCATACTAATAATTTGATTGGAAGAAATCGGTGTTCTTAGTTTCAACTACAGAAGCACTTACAAACCCTGGAAATGAAATTATCGCGCTTTGTGCTGAATGTTCTATGAAATTATCGTATATTATTTTTGTTTTGTTCATAGTTGGTTAGGAAAAAAAAAAAAAAAAAAAAAAAAAAAAAAAAAAAAAAACCACACACACAAAAAGAAGCAAAACTGAAAAAATTGTTTTCATGCTAAGCTACTTTTGTATTGAGTCAGAGTAGCTGTCAAAAGTGTCTCTGAAATTCTATTCAAGCACTGTCTTAAGTACTATCCGTAGTTTCACCTCTGTTGATAATTTCACCACAGCGTAGTGATGAAAACTTCTACTGGTATTATACAGATAGTTGCCAATATGTCACAATTAAATAATTTATCATTCAAGAATAAATACTAATGCCCAGGACAATAGGGCGAGAGAAACATCTCGAAGCTCGCTTAATTGAACTAGTTTTAACATAAAGGGCGAAAGAGGATATGTCTTTCTATATGTGCTGTCACCTGTTTGCTTCAACACAATACAAAAATGCATTACGTTCAAGATGAATAATAAATTTGTAGTTCAAGTTGATTGAATTTTTGACTACGGAAGGTGAAACGCCAATTCGCATTCACAAAAGGCTAAAAAATGTGTATGGTGATGCAACGGTGGATGTCAGCACTGTTAGACGATGGGTTCGTCGCTGTAACGAAGCTGAAGGGCAAACACCATTGGCAGATGAAACGCGAAGCGGCAGGCCGGTGACTGCAGTGACTCCATGCAACATTGAGCGAGTCGATGAGATCATTCGTGGTGATCGCAGGCCGGTGACTGCAGTGACTCCATGCAACATTGAGCGAGTCAATGAGATCATTCGTGGTGATCGCAGGCCGGTGACTGCAGTGACTCCATGCAACATTGAGCGAGTCAATGAGATCATTCGTGGTGATCGCAGGCCGGTGACTGCAGTGACTCCATGCAACATTGAGCGAGTCGATGAGATCATTCGTGGTGATCGCAGGCCGGTGACTGCAGTGACTCCATGCAACATTGAGCGAGTCAATGAGATCATTCGTGGTGATCGCCGGATAACAACAGGTGAATTGTGTCGTATTACCTCCCTCAGTAAAGGCAGTGTGATGACGATTATTCAACAACTGGGTTACTTAAAAGTTTGTTCACGTTGGGTACCAAGAATGTTAACCGCCCAAAACAAAGAAACAAGGAAAACAATAGCCTCCGAACACTTGCAGTGCTTCAGTTTGGAGGGACAGAGTTTCTGGAAAAAATTGTTACTAGAGACGAAACGTGGGTTCATTTTTTTGAACCTGAATCAAAGCGGAAGTCAATGGAATGGCATCACTGTGAATCACAGAACGCTAATACGAATGTCGATGTCAGATTTTGCAAGAGGATGCAGTGCTGCCACCTGTTGACTTAGGAAGTTACTACTGCAGGGGATTGGAGAAGAAGGTTTGAGGATTTGCGCCAAATTCAAATTTTTCACATAACTAACTTATTTAAGGAAAAAAAAAAAAAAAAAAAAGAGGCATTAGTTATTGACCCACTCTCGTATTAGCTGAAAAACAAAGCAAGGAAATATTTATATTTGCAGTTGCTGAAAAAGGTCTCTAAAGGATAATAGTGTGCTCAACTGATTTTCGTATGGTTCTCGAAGTAAGGCAATGCAATGGTAAGCAGCAAGGACGTTAGTAACATTCAGATTACCGAAGCGAATATGTACAGATCTAGGACACACAAGCTGTTTAGGATATGAGTGCGCAGACATTTGCAACAATTCCGATTGGAGATATGGAAGAATCCAATCTTGCATCTCCCAATTTTCATTTGTTCGGCAAGTTGAAGGAACATTTGTATGGAAAGAGATTTGCCAAGGCAGGGCGACTTGATCTTACTCTTGGACTCTTGGAGAAATTCAAACAGAGGTTTTCCAATGGTTCCATTACCAAGGAGTGAATTTCTGTCGTCAAGGATTTGAACGATTGGTTGAACATTCAGATGGTTGTGCATAAACACTCGGTGACTATGCTGAAAAATAGTGTGATGTACCTGGTCACTTTGTGCTTTGTGTTTGACGATGTCATAGAAGGAGTATGGAATTTCAAATCAAGCGTAGTGAGACCTGCTGTTTAAAGATTTGACCATTGCTGCACCCTCTTGCAGGTAACATGTGACTCAAGTTTTGTTAAAGTGTATTCAGCTGTTTAAGCGGAAAGTGGCACTATTTTGGCTGCTTCTTCACCGTTCACTTTCACTGTTTACGATTCTCACCCAGCTCTTCGGAAGTAGATGCGTATAAATACCTAATACCCCACATTATTTTTGCTGGTAAGTAATAAAGTGTGGCAAGCTCGAATAAAATCAGTGCAGTGATTTGGGAGGAACTGTGTCACATACATACATTGACTGTTTACTGCATGAAGATAACACATTTCCATGTTCAAGTTGTATATTTTTCATAGTAGGTTTTCTCACAAAGCATTTCTGCGCTGCTAGTGAACACACTGCATCATTACACACGAATACTGTGAAAACTCTTTTTCGAGGAATGTACTCGCACTAAACTTTAGCTTTCAACAAGGGGAGCTCTCAAAACCACAATCAACCACTTGAGCTGGGAGCTAAGCCTGGAGTGAAGGGTTCTAAAGCCATGTCAAACCAACTTCCTTGCGCATGGGAAGTTAAAGGAATGAACTGTTGTACTGTTGCAAAATCTCCTAGATGTTGAACTTCGTCTTGAAAGAGCGAATTATTCTCTAATTAGCATGGGAGATAATCTTCTCATTAGTTTTACGTTTCATACCGACAAATGCAGTTCTCTTGGTAACCCTTACCTAGCTGAATTTCATTGCTGCATGACAAATATCTGTTTTTAGGCAATCAGTGATACCTCCAAAAAACTTGCATTCAAATTACTTTCTCTATTCACTCTTCTCTTCTAGTATTCTTAAAAAAACTATTTATTCTATGCACGGGTAGTAACCTGTAAATCCCTATAAAATTTCAGTTCGTTCTAGGCTGCACTGGGCAAAGTCTAGTCAGATTTTTTTTTTAATAATGTATCACTGTATGATGGTTTTGAAATTCCATTTTCTTTGCATGATTAGAAGAAAAAAGAAACCAATAACGAATTCCCAGCTATAAAATACTAGTTTTTGAAAATTTAAACCAATAACATGGATATCTGGATAATGTTTAACACCACAAATCAACTAATTTTACACATTTTGTCTCTTGACGAGATCTAGATTTTTTTATGCAGTAAGATTTTGATTTATCTCTTACGCTATATGAATTATACAATCTTTCAGAGTGAAGAGGACTTCACAGGCTGTTCTCAGAAAATTCAAAATAGATCTACATTGAATTGTCATGCAAAGAACTTAAACATATAGTATTTTAATAAAGCTTGGTACCGAGGGGTATTTTGAGAAAATGAAAAATTTTGAAAACATTTTTACGCAATAAAGGTTGAGGAGTTTTCTTGAAGATGTTGGTTTCCCATCCTTGGAGTTGATTTTCTTTCACCTATTACAACTTATGTCCTCATTATTCTATACTGCGTTATTTATAAGAAATAGTTGCCTAGAAATTATTTAAAATTAAGCGATATCGAATGTTGCATGCACTTTGTGCAAAAGGCATTCATGTGGTTTATAAACAGTAAGTCGTAGTAATGAGTCATATTACATAAAATTAACACCTATTTCTGTATCACCTCTTATGTTTTCTTAATTATACAAAATTCACCAGAAAGAAGAAGACTACATAGACTTTTCATAGAATATTCAAAATGAGCATTTCATTAGTCAGGTTATCTTAAGTATAAGGTATTTTATTAAAACACTTGGGCGTTTTTGAAAAAATAGAAAATAACGAGATAGTTTCATTGCGAAGGATCAGTTAAGACAGCGGATTTTCTTGAAAATGTGCCACATCTTAAGAAAATAAACTTAAATCTCAATTTTGGTATTCATGTGATATTTTGTTCTAAAATATTTTAGTTACATTTAATTTATCTTGAACATTTGATATATACACTATATTTTGTTAGTTCCATGTAACTTGGGAATACTTGTATGTCCGCCTATGTTCTTTCTTCCCTTCCCTCTCTCTCCCTCCCTCTCCCCCTCCCTCCGTCTCCCTCCCTATTTCTCCACACACAGGAATTTGTTTTAAAAATGTTTGTTTTCTGATTCAGGTCTCAAACCACGTATTTCCAGTAAAATCTCTATATGTACAATTTTTGGCTGCAATAGAAACCTTTTTTTCATTTTTTACCTGCTATAGATAAATGTTAGAGAAAGTAAAAAGAGGAATCGCAAATCATTTTTCATTCTGATGAAGGCCATGGCGTCTACAATGGCCGAGAGCTTAGTGTTTTTAAACCTCACACGGCTGATCACCCGTGAAGCCTTAATTAACATTTTTTGTATAGTAAGTGTTTATCTTATTATATCTGAAATATACAAAATATTCCTTATTCAATAGAATTCACTGGTTTACTGAAAGTTAAAGGTATACATTTTATTCTTCATGTAAATATCGCAAAATTTTGTTATATTTCAACCAAAATAGTTTGAACCGTTAACGTGAAGAATAAAGAGCAAATATTTTCCCCCTAAAGTGTTGGTCAGAGAGTGGGATTTTTGCAAACATCTTCATGCTGTGTCCTTAATGCTGCATTTAAATACGGAGTTTCATATTCATTCAATTTTTCACTTTTGAATTTTTATATGTTCACGGGTGTATCACATGGATCTTCTTTTTCTTTTAAAAATTGCTTCTTTTATTTTAGGGGAGCTCAAAGTACGTATGGATATTTTCAGAATTCCTTGGTGTGAAAGTAAGCAGTGGAAAAAATAATTAATTGAGTAAATAATTGGGGAATCAGTTTTGGTTTGTATCATGATCATTATATCATAAGATTCTATCACTCCCTTGAATTTTAAAACGCAATTATAATTACTTTAAAAATATGGTTTTATCGCACTGTAGAACTGTTGTGAATGAATCTTAGGAGTGTTTGCGTGACATGTAGTAAATCATTTATATCCATTCGTCAAGAAGCTAGATGACTCCAAATACTGGCACAAATTATTATTTTCAGTCAAACGGTTTTTTATGGACAGTAATTTTACGGGACATATTTGTTACACTCAACACGTATAATCCCTGGTTAACGTACGGCTAAAGCAGTACCTTCCACCTGGTATAGCATATATTAGTTACTTCTTTTAAAGAATGCATTGCGTAGTAAAATAATAATAAATAGTAATGATGATGATGATGATGATAATAATAATAATAATAATAATAATAATAATAATAATAATAATAATAATAATAATAATAATAATAATAATAATAATAATAATAATGACAGTAAGGATAATAATGATAATAAGGATAATGATGCCAGTGATGATAATGATAATAATAGACTTCAATCTGTAAAGGGTAACGGCCTCTTAAGAGGAAGGTAGTCACGAAGTTAATCTTAAAGATCTGCAAATTTGTATAAAATGATTACCATACAAAATATATAATTTTTTTCGACAGAATTTGGGTTTGATGAATATTTAAGCACACTTTTCTATTATTATAAATTAAATGTCCCTTAACCGTAAGTGTCACATCGGAGACGGAGAATGAATGAAATAGGTAAGGTTAGGATCATAGGAACCCGAGGTCCATAGAGTTTCCCTTCTGAAGCAAATCTTATCCATGTAGCTCACCTCAAACAAGAGTGCAAGTTTCGATGTATGGTTTGCGAAATAAACACGCTACCCTTACATTATAGAGGTGGGTTTTCATTATTGTTGAGGTACACGTTTTGTTTTGCAAACATTATGGGAAGCAGTGTAGCTCCGAAGGTCTAAAATCTCAATGTTGGCCTCTCACATTGCTGGTCCAAAGAAGATGGGGAGAGATTACTGTGAAATAGATAAGAGGGAAAAGATAAAGAGAGAGACAGCGAAGTATCTATGCTGCAGGTTCTGCCAGTACGATTATACGTTCCTCTTTGATGTAAATTAGTTAAAAAATATATACTTTTGTGTCGCTCAACATGTACGCTATAATAAACGTAATAATAATTCTGTTAATTGATAGTTTATTTGTTATAATAATGAGAGTGTTGCATGTGTGTATGTTATGCTTAAACAAAGGGGTGACTGTGAATACAGCCTTTGTTACCAAAATAAACAAGTGTTCAAACAAACCGGAGTTATGAATTCAGCATTCATCGCATACACATACCCGCAGAACTTTTACTGCGCCTGCTTAACAAATTGATTTGCACAGGCAAAATATTTACTGTCCGCAACGCTGTAGAGAGAAATGATTGTGTGCGTTCGCGCGCGCGCGCGTGTGTGTGTTGAAAAGCACAAAAGAGCTCAAACCAGAAGACACAATGCACCGCAGTACAAATTTCTAAGTTATAATGTATCGTTAGCTAATAGTATTGGGCCTTATGTATTTTGTATCGCACAGGCTAGAGAAACTGAGACTGATAAAAAAAAAATGTGGGTGCAGGAGTTACCCTCCGAAAGAACAGTGTAATTGGAAATCTAGATTCCAAACTAGGCACTCAAAGCAACCTTCTGGTAATTGCACTTCGAAGATGAGGTTGTCTGCCTACGGATAGGAATAGGAGAGATACGGAGAGTGCTCGGCATTGAAGCCAGGCTCATTTACCTATGCCACCAGGGGGATATCCCCGGGAGGAAGGATGACCTGAGAGGAGACACCGAGCGGCCAGATTCGGACTAACGGCACAGACATTGACAAAGGTCCCTAAGGTTTCCCAAGTGTGACGACACCTCGAAGTCTTTAGGGGGATCTCAACGCCTTCAGATGCTTCTCCCTTTTCCACCCGGATCCCATGGACAACGAGGGATGGAAAGAGTTCCTGTACGTGTATCATCCCTGCCAAGCTGCACATAACACCTTCGCTGACACTTGCGACCTTGAAAGAACTAACGGGAGGAAGGATGAGTGAAATAATTAATGAAACGAAATGGAAGGACAGAAAATTCTGGGAAAGTAATTTATCCTTCCCAGCATTCGCCTGGCGAGCGGAGAAACCCCCGAAAACCCCATGGGTCAGGAAGGTCAACCACGAGAATCGAACCCATGACTTCCCAATGCGAACCTCCCAATATGGCTAACCAACTGAACTTTTATAATGGCATTGCATGACTTAATGATGCGTTTTAGAATATTACGCATTCGTAGTTTCGTTTATTGTGTCTTTCACACCAAAGTAACCAGAATTAAAAAATATACAACTAAAGCCTGATATTTCTAAAGGAAATTGATTAATTTAAAGGTTAGTACGCAATCTTTGTCGTTCTCTCACAGTTTTCTCAGTTTTAATACCGTCCCAAACGGATAATTCCTATTTTTTATTAACTTACTACTTGAAGGTTATCTTTCTACAAAATTAATGAATTGCAAAATGTAGGCCGTTTCCAAAAATAATCTTTCGTGTAATAAATGAGCTAAGCATTACAATAAAAGTCTTGAATTAACTAATAAAAGCATGAGAGTAAAGCCGGTGTCCCATTGGATACAAAGAATAGGATAAAAATTGTATGCAACAAAATTGTCTCCAATTCTCGATGTCTCATGATGCACTTTTGCTGAACACAGAACAAGTTGGACCTTGGGACATCGGCCTATCTCTTTCATATCAATTATTAAGATCTGAATGCGCGTCAGTCGTTAAACAAACAACTAAACAATTATAAATTGAAGGTTGTAATTATAATTTATTTTTTTAAAAATTGTACTATGTATTTTTCATTTAATTTAGAGGGAAATAATACAGTAACTGTATTTTCAGACTTTCGTCTCTTGCGAACTTTCTTTCGTCTCAGTCAACATTCTTGAGTGGCAGCAACTATCTTACAAGGTTAGTAGAATTTAGCGCTAAATCCAAGTTTCTCCCTCACCTGCTCACTTATTAGGCCCTAAAAGCACAAGCAAGTTCAGATTCACAACTAAAACACCGTAGAGCTGAAACCCAGTCACCAAACCTACTGTATAATAGGCATGCAGAACGTAAGAGCTGATTTTAATATACCACTTTATCCCGCCAAAAAGGATTGTGAACCCTGATTTCCTACTTTAAAGCCACTGTTCATAGTTCATTTACTGCCTAATGAAGCCGATACGGAAGCGAACATGAAAACATCTTGGGACTGGTAACCTTGTTCGCTTGTGTAGAACCGAAATGCACGTAGAACCCTGTGTATCTGGGGAATACCCTCTGAAATTTTCATCCCGCTGTCCCTTTTCTGTTCTTCAAAGAAGTGAAAAATTTCTGATGTGTGTAGACATAAACTGCCTTGTGTCGAATAGTCGCTATAAACAGTAGAGATTTTCTGCCACCTGGTGTATCACAATGAGATATTTATTTGTGCTGTAAGCATTCTTTCAATTAGGTTACCTTTAGAGATTATTTGTTCATTGTAATATGCATGATGGTTTAATGTGAAAAATTGACTTACGTTACAACGCACAGTTCCCTGTAATTATCCGCTAACACGAATTACAGCACACCATGCATGCGTGTGCACTTTACGAAACAGTTAATTGACCATTTGAAATTTAGGTCTCCGTTGTTTAATACTGCGCATGCTCAGATTCCGATAGCTTCCAACGGAGACACTACTTACATCGTAATAATTTAACTCCCTATTACGAATGTTATCGTTATGTATTGCAAACGAATTAACTGCAACTCAGCAGATGGTATTACAATTTTATTTTTATTGTTAGAAGGGTTGTTACTGTTGCTAGATTGCAATTTGTTTATAGTGTTACTAGAGACCGGGGCACGTACTAAAGCGGATGGATGCAGGTTGGGCAATAGCACTGATTAGGCACGTGACCTGTCAGCTAATGAGAGATCAGTCGGTTGGTCGGTCAGTCCTGTGTTCAAGTTCTAGCGCGTCAGCCTATTGAAAAAAGAGTAGAGGCGCAGAGGAGCGAAAAAGAAATGAGCTTTCTCAGTCCTTTTTTAACACTCATTCTTCCAATAAGTTAAAATTGACAGTACTTATTACGTGCTACTATAACTCCCCTTTCCTGAGCATGGTTTGTTTGTGTTTCCATAGTAAATATTGTGCAGGTATCTCATATTTCTATTCATTAAGTTACAACTCTAAAGCCACTACTACTACTTTAAAGCCACTGCTCATAGTTCATTTACTGCCTAATGAAGTCGATACGGAAGCGAACATGAAAACATCTGGGACTGGTAACCTTGTTCGCTTGTGTAGAAACGAAATGCACGTAGAACCCTGTGTATCTGGGGAATACCCTCTGAAATTTTCATCCCGCTGTCCCTTTTCTGCTCTTCAAAGAAGTGAAACATTTCTGATGTGTGTAGACACAAAATGCCTTGTGTCGAATAGTCGCTATTTAAACAGTAGAGATTTTCTGCCACCTGGTGTATCACAATGAGATATTTATTAACTACTGGAATACTTAATCAGTGGTAACTTAGGCAGTAAAAAGTAAGCGACAAGTAAACGAAAGCTTTTACTATCCTAACACTGAATTATTACAGATGTTTGTGTATTAAAAATACAAAGGATGTGTTTATTATTTGTAATTCAGTCATACGACGAAAGAAATTGCATAAAAATAGATAATTCTGCAGCAAAATTTGACAGTGTTGCCATTTACGTATTCGTCTGTTTATTTCTCTGCACTTACACGCCAGAATAAAATAAGGACCCAATGGCTGGCCGAGCAACCAGATAGTGAGCAGCGAGACGTTAAAACCACTACAGCAGCAAAATATTAGGTTCACTATATAGGACAAGATATTTGCAAGGGGTTGTATATGGAGATCAAGTAATTACTCCGCAAACTTGCTATTGTACTGATAAGTCGTGTTAATCATGATTGCAATCTTTAATTTAGGGATGTATTGTGCTGTGAGTGTAATATAAAAACACAGTCTTTCCATCTTCACACGATGTCTTCCTAAACTAAAACAATGTTAAAGGTATTACTTCACGGAACCCAAAGCAAGTGATTTTGTGACATGTTAGCGAAGCACTAACGACATAGGGGGATGAAGTGTGTGTTTTTGGATGCAGAATTCATAAGCTGTCCAAGAATGCAACGGACTGCAGCTTTTGTGACCCTTGTGTGTGTGAATCATTCATAGCTTCAGGCCCTTCACTATGAGCACAGCTGCACTACGAGCTTATGCTGAAGAGCTGCAGCAAACCTACTGTTACTGGAGGACAGTATGAGGGTAGTTTCCGCTAGAAACAGAGGAAAATTACAGGTGAAATGCTTTGATATGGGGTTTGGGAAAGCCATACCGTTCTTACACTTTTATGCTTATGGCAGTTCACGAAACCATGATGCAATGCAAATATCATGGAATGGAACACTTAAAAAATGGATGATGAAGTATTGGAAAATTCAAACCAACAGCAACGATTAATTTAGAAATGGCTAATCCAATAAACTTAAACATCAGTTAAACTCTTTAAAGAGAAATGAATTTTTAGCTGTTATTTTTGTGTATCTCTTGTGGTTTACCAGTTATGCAAAATGCATACAGCTTCTCCGGTTATTCGCAGAAACCTCAAGATATATATTTTATTAATCATACAGACATAAAGATATGGATCTTAGTCATAATCGCTAGAGTCATTTCTTAGAAAACAGAACATAAGTGAAATGTTCTCCACGTAAAGGCTAGTTTGGGGTAGGGAGATTTTCTTGAAATATTTAGGGTCGCTCATTTAGAAGACGTTGAACTGAAATATTTAGTTTTATTGGTATCTGGTTTTGGTGCCCGAATGCGTATTATTGACAGACAGGCAAGGAAAGGGGGGAACAAAAAAGGCAAGGACACGGACCTTGATTTAGTAAGGGGTTCAGTGGAGTTTAAAGCATGTACTTTCCGTGCTCAATATGGAATTTTTGTTTGGAGTTTCTCAATCTACAAGTACTAGAGGTATGAGATAGAACTACAAATGCTATAATTATAAGAATGTTTGCTTCGAACTTTTAAGTAAAATGTACAGTAGCTGTTATAATGTTTTGCAAAGCTAAGTGTCCTAGTTCTTTTTTACGTCCAATACATCGTATATTTAGTACTATTTTTACAGACTTAAAATTAATCAGGAAAATTAATATTTAAAATAATTATAGCGTATATAAATATGTATTAAAATAAATATGTATTATACATTATATAATTAGATTATATATTAAATATATTATATATAAATATATAATTTATACCAGACATGTAATGTTGGCGATAGCAGAGACTTTTCCCATAAATATAGGGACATATGTTATTGATAACCTTAGGAACATAGAAAAGCTTTCATAATTTGGTAAGAAACGTACGAATATTTTGAAACGTGAAACAGAATTTTTAAATTGTAGAATTGGCATTATTAATTTTTCATTTAGTTGTAATCTGTTGTAATAAAATGTTACTCCACGCCAGTGTAGATTTGATCCACTCTTCTCTATTAAAAATGTGCCAAGATCAAGAGATAGCTTTAAGATATCTCAGCGATATTTCAGCGTTTATTTAATGCAGATTACATCGAAGAGGCATCATTTATTTTGTAGCTTATTAAAATAGGACAAACGCATTAGAAATTGGAGAGCGGTGAAAAATATTGCAGTAAACAATTTAGCAATCCTAGTTTGGGTGGTGGGGTGGTTGAATATTTGTTTGCATCTGTGCGAAATTATACCTTCCGTCGAATACTATAAGTTATAGCGTAACTTACATTATTCAATTTTAATGCATGAATATATGTTCAATTTTACCCTACTGAGCCTTTATCAATATTTGAACTGAAATTTTGGTTTTGTAGGGCATTTAAATTTGCTTTAGGATCATTAACAAAGAAGCAACTGGCATCATTGCAGTATTATAGTAGTGTTAACACGGCCATGTCGGTTTTGGTGGCTCAGTCAGCTAGGCCCTAGCCTCGTGATCCCAAGGTTGCCCCATTGATGATTTATAAGTGTGCTTAAAAGCAAAACCCCATGTAAGTAGATTTATTGGCATTTAAAACAACTCCTGGGGACTACATTCCGGCACCTCGGCAGGACTAATATTATCCTAGTAATTGGTAGCGTCATTAAGAAACAAAATATTTATATCTTAGCACCCTGGCATGCCACGGCGGTGTGCTGCGAGAACAGAGTGCCTCCATTGTCGGGACATACCACCTGTAGGTGTTTGATTCAGAAGTAAACAGTCATTTGTTCCCTCTAGGTACTTCGTGAAATTGTTAAATGCAGCTTAAGTGATGCATGTTACAAGTAATTTGTATTTACATTTAGAATAGCAAAGGAATATTAAGTCTAACTATAAAGTAGAATATAGAGCTTTTGAACTACAGTATATAAAACTGTATACATTGATCTATTTTAGAAGAGATTTATAACATTCAAACATTAAGCATAGCATTTCTTCTTGTCTATTCCATCCACACACTACGTTTTTTATATTGGCCATTATATTGACAATGTTAGCTCGGTATCGACCAATCACGATCGTTTATATTATAATATGTTTGCAAGGATGCTATTTTATGGGAAAGAAAATCGGCCCGTTACTGAATCATAATAGTATCAATATGCAATGGTTAATGAACCAGTCATCCAGTTGTTTTTAATCAATGCACATTTGAACAATGGCAGTCTACAAATAAATCGTGTTCTTAAAATATATCTTTAATATGTTCAGATTTTAGCTTATTTTAAAGCTATTTTCTCATTCCCAATGTTGGTAGCATTGGTTAGCATTTTACATATGATATTGTTCATTCATTTAGTAGATATATCGTGGTCTGACAGCTGACGCAATGGTGATGTGATTTTAAATAACTCAAATAAGAAAGTAATATATCCAATACTTCAGTCATGCAATAGTCTTATTACTACTTGAGGTTACGGGTTCCATAAAATAAATTCGTAACCTCTCGTTGCATGACCTAAAGATAAAGTTTATATGTGGAACATGTATGTCCTTTTACCCTTTAGACCAAAATATCTGTCTCATAGGCGGTTATGTTAACGTTTTTAGGTATAAGAGCACAGAATGACATTGAACGCGTGTGGTGTGACGGTAAATTGGCTTTTCAGGAGTCATTCAAAGGCACAGATTATAGGCCCTTTGAACTCTGCAACACTCTCTGTAGAAAGGTTAATATCAAAGAGGTTGTGAATGGTTCAGTCTCTCATACGTTACTTTGATAGCTGACCAAAGCTTACAAAAAGGAGTTTCCATTCAATAAAAAGAAGTTACATAATCCATGAACTGGACAGTTTGGCCTCTTTCTTTTTATACAGTTTTTCCTTAGTTGTCGGGCAGTTTTTAATATAACGATCCATAGTTAAACTACAGAACGAAATAAATCATACTCGTACAAGAAGGTGACTACATATCTAGTAAGATCATTTGTCTGGTAATGCACTTGATCATGAGACCCATACAACAACCTGCAGCTCATTGATTTCGAGAGTCACATCACTAGGCCATGTCGCTGAAACACTCTGATTCATGTGACTGAACTGTTCATTACAACATTAAACGAGTGAGACAGCTCAGCGGTAGCCCTGAAGCTCGCACTAGGGAACAATTAAGCTCAAAATCCTTATTCTAACCAACCTGATTAGGATTTCTGACAGCTTTTCTTGGTCATACAGGCTCAGTATGAAGTTTGAAGGCCCCCAAAGCCTGGATGGCAGTAAAAAGCAATATACTCGTTAACTAAGATGAGTGTGTAATTGGAAACTGAGACTTTTAAAGGAGCAGCTACAGAAAAGATTAGTGAATTGCTTTTACATGGAGCCTCATATTGGATAGTGCGGGAACTTGCACTTTTGGAGATTGGCAGCACCTGAAAAATGTGCATAGACAAGGAAGGAACATAAAATGAAAGGACAAAATAAGAAATACACTCTTAGAAAGGATAAGAAAACGAACAGGAGTGCCTGTTAGAGGAAAGTAAATTTATTGGGATAATGATTTAGAATAAACAGAGTGATTCGGAGGCGAATTAAAATAATTTCTTTATTTAATCTAATGCTCTAGACCATTTGCCACCAGTCTTCTGGCTTTTCAATAGAGTTCCATTCCATAATCTCTGGAGTGTACCACACTTTCTCAGATGTTCAAAGGTCATGGGATTTTCATTATTACATAGCATGCAGTTTCGTGAATCTATAATTTCCATACGATTGAGGTGTTCCGCCAGACAATTATGGCCTGTTGCTATGCAAAAAGTTGCTACATTTTGACTTTTATATGGTTCCTTGTGGTGTTCGTTTAAGAGTGATGCCCATTTTTTTTTCCTTACTTAATTTCTGAAGTACTTCATATCTTTCAGCCTTAAATAAATGTTTAATAATCATCTTTGCTGAAGAAATGATAGAGCAGTTACCTTTAGATTCAAAATGTGTGTTCCCTTTTATTCCAACATGGGAAGGGATCCATTGGAAAACAATTATTTTCCTGACTTTTTCAGCTCTCTTAAGTTACTCTAATTTCTCTAATTTTTGAGGTAACATTACATTACAATTTCCCTATGGCTTGGATAGCTGACATTGAGTCACATAGTATGTCCACGCTATGAAAGGAGTCCAGTCTAAGATGTAATTGGGAAAGGGCAAGGTTTATAGCTTCTAATTCCGCATCGAAATTGGTGTTTAATGTTCCAGTTTTAGCATAAAATCGGAAAAGTTCGCAGTATACGCCGGGTCCTGTACTACACTCCGCTTTTATTACTGAACCATCAGTGAAAACACGAATCCATGTGTCCTCTGGGTGTAAAGTATTCATAATTTCCATTGCTAAACTTTTTAATATGCTTCTATCAGTTTCGCCTTTCCTTACTTTTTCAAATAACTCTAAATTGAAAGATACCTCTGTGTAATGTAGCGGATTTTCTGGTTGTTCCATTTTTTATACTTTTGTATTTGGTATGTATTTACCTATAATCTCATCGATGTGTTGTATAAATCCTCTCTGAGTTTTAAGTTTCCTCTGTCTTGATTTATATTCTAACCAAAAATTTATAGTAGGAAGCCGAAACAATTTTTCGTATTTTATAAGTGCCATCTTCTTTATTTATATATTAATCGGAGCATTTCCAGTGGCAATTTTTAATGCTGCTAAAGGTGTAGTCTTTGCCGCTCTTGTTATTACCCTCATAATTGATTTTGGTTTTTTCTAATGCATGCACATCGGCTGTTATGAATGTCTCGCCTCCATATACTATTATTGGCTTAATGTATGTTGTATATGTTTTATTTAGAACTGCTTGTGAACAACCCCATTTTCCCCCTTTAACTTTTTAATATGTTTAATCCATTTCTCGCCTTTTCACCAACCTGTTGGATATACTTTTGCCAATTTAGTTTTCGATCAAGAACTACACCAGATTTTTCTGTTCTCTAATTTCTTTTATATTTTGAGCATCATGTTTCACCTCAATTTTGGAGGCTAATGAGGAGTGAGAATATTTCGCACATAGTTTTATCAAGATTTGCTGTTAATCTGTTTTCTGTTGGCCATTCTCCTAGTATTTTCAGAGCATTATTCATTTTTCAGTTAGTTTGCTGTAATCCTTTTTGGTTGTGATATCCAGAAGACCAAATCATTTGTAAATAAAGCTGTTTTGATTCCACTTATGCCATTGAGTTTGGCTGACAAATTATTTAGCATTGCATTGAACTTGGGGCTAATAACAGCACCTTGAGGTAGCTCTGTGTGTTGTTTAAATTTTGATGTCATTACATTAACTCTTGTTGCACAAAATCTTTGTCCTATAAAACCTCTTATCTACTTCAGCATTTTTCTATTTACTCCATGTGATCGTAGTTTATCAAGTAATTTTGCTCTCCATACCAGATCATATGCATTATTAAAGGCCACAAAACAGCAAGGGTTATTTTGTTTTCATTCATCCTGTCCTTTATGTCCTGACTAAATGTTAGTATTTGTTGTGTAGTTGTTTTTATTTTTCGAAATCCTGCTTCTTTAAAAGAATCCGTTGCGTCTCAAAATATCAATTTAAGCGAGCGTTAATCATCCTTTCCAGGTTTTTGCGAGTAAATTTGTTAGGGATATAGGACGATAGCTTGAAATTTGTCTGCAGGTTTCTTGGATTTCAGGATGAGTTTAATTATAGCTTTCTCCCCATT
The DNA here is from genome assembly GCA_030765045.1 of Tenodera sinensis. Lineage (NCBI taxonomy): Eukaryota > Metazoa > Arthropoda > Insecta > Mantodea > Mantidae > Tenodera > Tenodera sinensis. The sequence goes on along the minus strand of CM060965.1, from coordinate 60,357,028 downwards.
CTGAAGGAATCGTTGTGTACCAAACTTGGTTAAAGAAACGTAGACATGTAATTTGAATAGTTGGTCCGATGCGTTTCAGAAACTCTGCATGTACATTGTCACTTCCTGGACTCCTTCTTGTTTTGATTTCTTTGATAGCATTTTGAAGTTCACAAATATTACCCTTTTCCAAAAATACCTTTTTTGATTCAAAGAGTCTCAAAATATGTGTTTATTGTGAAATCTCGGTATAGCATTTTTCGGTGAAATACAGTACCAAGTAGGTACGTAGTAGAGAAAGTAAAAATAGGAACTGCGGACCTTATATCTTTTTTCACACATGAAAGTATCCTCAAATGTACCAAGGCAAAAGGATAAGCAATTGCTCAGCCATAACCATATCTCCTACATTTACTGCTACATTTGTTATATGATAATGGTTAACGAGCTGAACGCATGTTTTATAGTCTGTCATCACACACCACTCCGGCATCTGATACTTCTACGTCACTGAGTAAGTACAATTATTTTACATTAAGTATCTCTAGAATAATTCTAACTGCACGTGTGTTTCATCGTGGTAATCAACTACTGTCATACACTTGTGGATTGTGTTTAAGATATTTTTTTCTTCACGTCATTTAACACAACCCTAGAAGCCAGTATCTCACATGGATTATTACCCTTTAAATTGTTTTGTTTTATCTAAGCATGCACGTATTTCATTAAGGCACTGTAATATACAGAGCACTAATGCACTGCATTCGATATATTTTCACCCTAGACTGGATGGAAGGCGATTTATCATATAGGTGCGATCGCTATTTCGGAGCATCTATTAAGGCTGGTTCACAACCACCGACAACGGTAACGATAATCAGAACAAGGGACTTGAAATACATGAGTTCAAATGGGACTATTCACAATCTACGGGAAGCTTTCCCAGGTCCCGAAACGCAAAAGAAGACTTAGTGAAGTTTTAAGTTTTGCTTCCCGTTGCCCGGCACAGCATGTTAGATTCATATTGTTCGTATGAGACTTTTCGCTGTAGAAATTAATCAAGGCGGCTGTGCGATGAAACAGCCGCTAGAGCTCTGTCTAGTCTTCTTCTTCTTCTTCTTCTTCTTCTTCTTCTTCTTCTTCTTCTTCTTCTTCTTCTTCTTCTTGTGTATAGGACATATCCTGTTCAATTCCCCTTTTATTCCTCAGGTGAGTTATAAGTGCTGTCAGTCCATCGCCTAACGGGTCTTCTCATATCCTTTTCCTATCTAAATGAATTTCCAATGCACAATATTGGCCTACATTTTCAGATATCTTATCATTCTTGTTGTCGGGATGTTGTGAAGCAAAATATTGAGTGCTGCCTTGCTTGCCGTTGTCGGGTGGATGTGAACCAGCCTTTACTGTTGATGTGTACGTCGTGCCTCAAAGTTTACACGTGGAAACAACTCGCCAACTGCTGTAGGTACTAAGTTCATCTATTATTTATGTTGGAGTTTGAGACGATTTGTAAACAAATTTCAAATCGCTACAAAATAAAGCAGCTTAGTGTATCCAAAAATCTACCAGGTTATTAATTACATAGCCGCACACTTTCAAATAGAGGCTGCAGGGGACGTTTTCCAAACTGAGGCTAAGGGTTAGCTTTAGTAGAAATTTTGCAAATACCAGGCGTTTTTCGTGGAAGTTGGTTTATTCTGGATGTCGAAAGATTTGCCTAAGCACATCTGTAAAGGGGATTCCATCCCAACAAAGAGATCTTGTTAAATGAAAGATTAATGCACTGCGAGCTATGAGTGGTCCCACAACTCGCTTGGTAGAGCACCTGCCTGCAGTGCAACGGTCTCAGATTCGATTCCTGAGTGGGCTCGAGAAACGTTTCTTTAATCGAAACGCTTCACACCATACCAAGCGACCTGCTGTGTGAGGGGTCCTAGATTTGACTCCTGACTGGTTTCAAGAAAGTTTGCTTTAATCAAGAAACGTTTCACAGAATATCCAGGTTCTGGCGTATGAATTTGAGTGCGCGTGTGAGTGTGTTTTATCGCTTATGTAGTAACCAACAAACAAGAATCCTGGATTTCCGCTGGACAAAAGCCTAAACACACCAGTTAAGTTATACTTGTAATTAATTTACAGTTAATACTTACTCAGTTCAATGATATGACATCGATTGGTGCTATAAGGTTAATAAGATTAAACAAAACACTATTTTTATATTGCATCTCTGTACATATTGAAGCTGTTAACATGTTTGCCTGAACTACCGCTAATCAGCACGAAGCACAAACATATGCAGGAAGGAACCACTACCTCAGCGGCCTTTCGCTTCGTACTTGCACTATCTCTTTGAAACTCAACGTGGTGGAACTTCTTTTGCATTCTGTGTGCCCGATATATAAAACTTCAAAGGATGGCTTGTCTGAGCCACCTGTTAGACAGGGTGTAAGGTGCTGCTTCGGCCATTACGTTAACCAGGGATTCTAATGATGAGTGTAACATGTCCAATATAGTTAGTCAATAAAGAGATGTGTCACTGAAAAAAAAATATTTGTGTCAAATATTAAGAGACAGCTTCTTGAGGAAATAAATGGTTTATAATTTCGCTAACTGTCGCGCAAACATTGTGTGAATAGTGCTGTAATGCATTTCTACCTTAATTCAAATGAATTTAGTCACAATTTAAAGTTAACTGACGCTGCCAAACTTCTTTTGGAAGCTAAACTTGCATGACATTTCAACATTAAATTGCTGCTAAATGCATTCGAATTAAGATAGAAAGGCATTACAGCATTGTTTACACAATGTTTGCGACAGTCATTGACACAATAAACCGTTTATATCCGTTCGTGAAGAAACTAGATGGGTCCAAATATTTAACAATTTTTTTTCGGCTGAACGGTTCTTTATTTACAATAATTGGTTGGGCATATTTGTTACACTCATAATGTAGAATCCCCAGTTAATGTAGCAGTACGTTCCACCCGGTATAGACATGGCGTTGAAACTTTGTGGTACAGATACAGACATGACAGATTGGTATTAAAACGATAAAGTTAGCACATTAAGTATATAGGCTGAAGTGCGTCTGGAATAAATAGCTGACAACTATATCAAAATAGACGAGACAAAACAAGAAACTTGGGGATGAGAATAAGCACACTCATTTAATTTTTCTTGTCTTTAAGAATGGAATACGGTCATGATGCAATCAAATACAGTAGCAACCATTAACGAATTTATAGACTCAATTCTCTGGCGATATTTTTGCGGCGTAAAGTAGTAAGTGTAGTTTCGCAAGGTTATTTCAATCGTAAATTAAAAGTAAAAGAAAGAAAAGAAAAAGTGATCGCCTTTCCCCCGTCGTATCATAAATTATTTCCTAATATAGTGGTCGTCTCTGGCTGCTTGTCTCTCCTTGGACAGGTCGTGGTCTCGTCCCCAGCTGGCATTTGGCTGTTTGAAGAGAGGCGGAGGAAGTGATACAAGCTTACGGAACTGTACATAACTTCTCTTTTTCTTTTCTTTTTTCTTATTTTTTTTACATAAATTCTGTTTTTATGCCTAATTATGCTAAATATATTTAGGCTAGCGAAAAACATTTCAGACAACTGAAACTGCATCAAAAGCAGTCGTTTTCTTTCCCAGAGATTGGTGTAGGTGCAGTTATACCTCTCTTTTGAAATAGCTTTGACTAGTTTCAATGACAAAACTGAAGGTATTAACAGTGATGCAAATTAATTCTACTAATATAACAAATATATAGAAACTATAGGCTTCACTTATATTATATATAATCGTAATATATAACCGTATAACAATTACATCCTGAGAATGCCAGTACAGTCTGTGAAATGTAATTATTCAACTTGCACCATATATGTACACGTACGATAAGGGAAGTCTATAATTTCTACATATTTTTTATATTATAGAACTTTGACTAGATGTATACGAGTACATGTGGTACATGGAAGGGACTGAAATTTTTAATTTTCAGTTCCATTACTACATGCCTTACCTCCTTATTTTTATGGGATTTGTGTTTTGTTATATATATGGATTTCATTAACACATGCTTGCGTGTTTCCTGGTATCTACAGATGTACAGGAGACCTGAAACTCCCTGCATAAGTTTAAATTATATTTAAGGATTTCAAATGTTAATCATAGTGTTAAATATTGTGCTAAATATTTGTTAGAATACTAGTATATAGTTACTTAGAATATACCGAGTGTAAGGGAACTTATTACATTTCTGCTAATATGTGCTTCATAGAAGCATTACAAACAAAAAAGTCTAATGGCATTTTGCTCTTTGATCTCCCAATTTCGAAAAAATAAATGGCTTTTGTTCCAATTTGGATGTGGAATTCCACTAGATTGTACGAAGGTAATAGTTTGTTACTTGTAAAATGCGTGGAGTAATGTATTTCTGACAGGTTCAGTAGTAATTATGGGACACCGAAATAAATAATAATCACTTAAAAGAATCAAAAGAATATCCCGAGCAACTTTTTCATACGTTAACTCGACAATGTTGCGTTGAGGTTGGTCAGGGATCTGAACCGGTTTCTGGTTACAAACACATATATCACTTGTAAACACGACGCAGGGTGGTGTAATGTTTTGGGAGATGACGAGTGCAACTGGTATTCTGATTTGCCCATACTCGCACAGTAAACACGGATGAACATGGCATGGTATTTGTTTACGTTCGTGGGACACCACGCTGCGGTGTTTGTTTATGTCTGACCTAGTGAAAGTGACATCCACAGAATATGCAGTGTTTCCAGATTGTCTCTTGTTTTCGACAAAACTAAAATATCTCCATAGGAAATGAATGGTCAGAGACAAAAACGTAAGATACAAAATGTGTTCCAAATACCGAGATCTATCACTGATTTTAATTAATGAAATGATTTACCCTCCATCCTGTGCGTGTGTGTTTTTGTGTGTGTGTGTGTGTGTGTGTGTGCGTGTGTGTGTTATGAGTAAGCAGACTTTAAGGGTGACTTCTTTAGTTAGGCTTAAGCATAATTGTCTGTACCAATTTTCTCCATAGAACATTAGTCGAATGCTTGATTGTCCATATTTCAGCACTTCTTTATCGTTTACTTCAGTAATTACCATAGAGAGGCAGACTTTGAAAGGAAGCGTTATGCATGCCCTTTCCGCTTGTTGCTAAAGTGAATCGTTTTAGCCACAAAATGATATTAAATAATAGGATTCCAGCGTGTGTACTGGAATGAAGTTGTGGACGTATGTTTGGCAACAGCGCGCAACTTTGGCGTGTGTGTAGAGTAGGCCTTGAAAACTCGTGGCATAGCTGGAGCTATTAACATACAGTTATCAGTGCAAGGACGTGAGCAAGTTGCGTTCAGAGAGTATCAATTGCTCAGGCCTGGTATAGAGTGAAAGGTGAGGACAATAAAACCCTGCTGCTCGGAAAGCTTGAAAAGCATCCTCCCCCCTCCCGTTACTCGCGGTAGCTGGTACTTAGAGGGCGGATAAGTGTACAAAAACCACAAGTTTAGTACTACAGATGGGTTTTGTGTACACAGGTACACAACTGCAAGCAACTCTGATGTGCATATACGTGTGGTACCGGTTACGTCATTCATTCTCTGTGCCCAATTAACCTGTATCGCGCGCGATTACACATGGCTCCGAGCTCTACTGATAACACAGACACCTGACGAAACCAGAAGGCCAGCCCTGGCTTATTTTGAACTTTCACTCGTCGTAGTTGTTAACATGCATGACAATGGAAGACGAACTAGTAATCAAAACATTCGCCTCTTCAGTCCTAAACTGTGCAGGTAATGTACAATAATGTTCAGACATCTCCTTTACCTATCATGATAGATGAATTTGTAACTGGACTTCTTTATTTGTCATATTTGAATCTACCATCACGCGAAATCTGCGCACTGCTAAAATCCTCTGTGTGTGTGTGTGTGTGTGTGTGTGTGTGTGTGGTGTGTGTATGTGGGTGTGTCTCTGTGTCTCTGTGTGTGTGTCTGTGTCTGTGTCTGTGTGTGTGTGTGTGTGTGTGTGTGTGTGTGTGTGTGTGTGTACCGGATGGAAGGGAAGTCATTACATTAATTTAAACCAGTGATAGGTCTCGGTATTTGGAACACATTTTATATCTTAAGATTTTGTATCTGACCATTTCCTACAGAGATAGTTTAGTTTTGTCGAAAAGAAGAGACAGACAAGCTGGCAACACTGCAGATTGTGTGGGTGTTACTTTCACTAGATCAGTACATAAACATCGCAGCGGCGCATCTCATGAGCGTAAACAAATACATGCCCTGTCCTTCCGTTTTTCCAGTGCAAGTGTAGGCCAATCAGAATGCTAGTTGCACTCGTTATCTCCAAAAACATTACACCACTTTGCGTCGTGTTCTGTTTGTGACCAGAAACCAGTTCAGATCCCTGACCAACCTCAACGCAACGATGTCGAGTTATTTCACGTCTGCTCGGGATATTGCTTTAATTCTTTTGTGATTAATTATTTCGATGTCCTATAATTACTACTGAAACTATTTCAGAAATGCGTTATTCTACGCATCTTACAAGTGACAAACTATTATCTTCGTACATTCTTGTGCAATTGCGCATCCAATTTGGAACAAAAACAATTTATTTTTTCGAAATCGGGTGATCAAAGAAGAAAATGTCATTATACTTTTTTGTGTAATGCTTCTATGAAACACATATTAGAAGGAATGTAATAAATTCCCTTACATCCGGTATACACACATACATCACCCTCCAACTCCGTTTCCCGGTTGCGAAGAACGCATTCACCGGCCAGGAGGAAATCTGGGCGCTAACCACATTCCACCCTCCACCACTGCACTCCACTCATGACGCTGCCGCCTGATCGCTTTAACTTACCTTAATTTTTTATTACTTAATTTTCATTTTCATGGCTGTTAGATTCAGTACATAGGCACCTAAGTACGCTGACCATCACGTGTTGTGATTGTTCATCAAGTCAGTTTCCATGAAGGCAATTTATGTTCATGGCTTTGATTGCCGTTAGTGACCACTCCCCCACCCTCGTGTTGGCGAGGGGGCCAGACCGGATTGGCTATCCTCACGAAGATGTTATGTGTTTAATTTGCTCTTGTCTCGTCACTTGCAATTGTCCTCACATCCCGCAACATCTATAGTTATTCTGTTTTAATGTGCTCTAACCAGCCTTCTTGGTTGGACGGTCAGCAAACATCCTCTCGTGTGGCTATTGCAGTGCGTTCATGTGTTACTTCCTTATAATCTTGGTGTTATCTGTGTAGGTGTTAGGCATTAGTGTTTTCTCTGATTGGCGTGCGGTAATGTATCTAGGGTTGTGAAGTTTAGATACCATAATGTTATGTTACAGATCCGATTTACTAACACTTTCATACTTATTTGATTGTAAAAGGTATTAGTATCCACCGTTTCATTGTCACTGAAGGTCTTGCATTACCGACATTTTCTGTCTTTTTTAGGTTATTATACAATAATGAGGCACCCTTTAATGTTCCTTATATATTTCCATAAGGAAATTAGAATCCATGATTCTAATACTAACTGGCCTCTAGCGACTCAAGAATGGCATCTTTAAAAATGCATTTGCATAAAATTAATATTTTTTATAATATGCCGGTGGAAGATACTGCTTCGGCCATGCGTTAACCAGGGATTCTACATGTGAGTGTAACAAATATGTTCAATACAATTATTGTCAATCAGGAGCCGTTTCGCCGAAAAATGTATATCTATATATTTGATATAAGTAGTAGGTATTTATCTATCTCTTATGGTTTAACAGTTATATAAAATTATACAAAATTCCTTCATAAGAAGACTTTATAGACTGCTCACAGAAAATTCAACATATACGCTATATTAATCATGAAATATCTTAAAATATATGGTATTTTAATCAAAATTGTTAAAGCCATTTTTGCGGAAATTATAGTAATTATTGAAGTTATTCCGTGTAATGAATAAGTAAGGGAAAGTTTAGATTAGGGGTTTTTTCTTAAAAAATATGTTGCATCTCTAGAAGATGCTGAACTTAAATACTAATATGTTTATCACACTTTTTGTTTTCGAGCTACCACCCCCCCCCCCCCCCCCAACATATGCGCGCGCGGATCATAAAGCTCCTTTTGAAGTAATTGTAATGCAATTTTGGTAAAATCATAGTCATACTGCTGAAAGTTGCACACTTTTATAATACTGTATTTAAAATGAATATACGAGATAATACTATCATGGCAAAACCTAAGTTTACTTGAATGTGTAGATTGATACATCCACTTTCAGCTTCAGTGCAAGGCAAGAAACGTTGACAACCGGCCTTGCCACGCTTCTTGGCGCTTTAAAATTAGCTTTTATATCTGTTCTTAGAAAATGGGGCGTGTCCCCATTGGTTGGTACTGTGAGCTAGATCTGAAGGAATGGCATTATTAATGTATCGTGTAAGCGTATTGGTGCAGTGCAAAAACAGTTTTTATTCGTGATTGTAATTACCTATACACATATGTGAAATAACGAGTACTTAGTAATTCAGGGGACAAGAGTTTGAAGTTCGGTTGGAATGAGTTCCATAGATAAAATTTCGATTTTCCCTTCTCGTGAACAGGCAAATATCAGACAGTTCTTTGCTCTGTGAATCGGACACTACCTTGTCATTGTAGTCATCAAGTGTTATAAGATACATTAAACTGTCACTAATAAAATAAAGCAAACAATTATAAAGACAAATAAAATTTGCATTTTTGCATAATTTGTTGATATTTTGCTAATATTTTAAACATTTTAGTAAAGTACAAAATCTACTTCTGTTACAAAATATTACATTAATCTTAAAATTTCACTGCATATCACCACATGCTCGTACAATGCAGATATTTCAGTTTTGTCTTTTCATAGTTCTAAAAACTATTATCCTATAGAAAGTTAAATATATCTCGAAAATATATATTCATAGGTTTTACACACACGCACAGACACACACACATACACTTAAGAGGAAGAAGATTAAAGATGGTAAAATATTTGGAGTTTAAAAACCCAGAAAATCACTCTAGAAGTTTAATTTACAGGTCTCATAACAATGTTTTTTTAAATCAGCTGATCGGGTCAAAGGAAAGGGACCAACATTTTTGGGAATATGAAGCATGCTTAGTTTTATTAATTTTTGACAAGAGCATTTTTAAACATTAGAACAGTGTTTGCGCACTTTAACAACACCATAATTATTCATTTGATCTCCTTTATCTCCTATTATGGACATTTTACTAATTTAATTAAGTTCTATCCTTCATACTTTTTGCATATGTTCGAGGTAATACGAAAATTCTCGACTAACCTGAATATCATTTCACCAATAAAACAGCCAATTCCTTCCACTGGGCCTTCAATATTGTTTAAAACTCCACATAAATGTTGCCATGGAGATCTTAATTGATACAATTTGAATGATTTCTGCAAGGGACTTTAGTAACGGATATGACGGGTGTAGGGACATTTAAAAGGGATGCGTTTATCGCCTATGTTATCTAAACGATTATTTCAAACATTTGGATTACATCCTGTGTATAATCAATATGTCCAGGTGTTGACAGCCATACTTCCGGAACGTAGCAGAGAAATCATTGTAATAGTTGACGATGACACGGTGGATAATGTTTACGTTCATTTGAGAATTTCCTGACATGTGTAAAGTGAGGGAAGCAGAAGCTTTTAGACATAATTGTTTATGTCTGGTTCTAACAAGGGCTGTTCTATTTATGCTCTGTTAGAGGTACCGATGTAGCGCCTAGAGGTAAACTCAGGATTAATGATTGAACAGCGTTTAGCATATTAATTGTATTATTATACAGACCGAGTCTAGAGTCCCGATACCACCCAAGCTAGCAACTGTGAAACATGTAGTCTATTGAAATATAGCTCACTGTGCGACCCATATTCCATATGCCTTGTCATGAAGCCAGACATATTATGTCACTAAGCAAAGGAAATAATCGATGCTCATTCAATATAGTATTTATGGGAACGGCAGCAGATAAAATAACCGGGTATAGTGAAACAAACAAATAAACTTACTTATAGTCTGGTAGTTAGCACCCTATCCTCCAAAATCCATAGGTTCCAGGTTCGATTCCCGACTAGTTGGGAATTTTTCTTTTGGGATTGTTCTCTATCCTATCACGAGCGTTATTCTCAAGGCAAATGATCTAAGGCAGGAGTCGACAACTTGGTCATCGCGATTGCAAGGAATAGTGACGTCACGGAGCGCAGCCTGGCATTCACTAAACACACGTTAGAATGAGGGGTTTTTGAATGCCGCAGTGGCGTTGTAAGAATTTATCTAACTCACGTTTGATTTTATATATGCTCAGTACATATATAGAGACTTAGCATTAATTTTTCATCCTATTCTTTACTTCATCTGGAGAATTGCAGTCCTACATATACCTAATGTTAATCTACAAGTATTGACGTGCACCAGAGTACGTAGATTTTCTTCTGTCAATCGCAATATGCGTTTAGATTTTACAATCCGTTTAGAAAAGAATAGCTCACTCGTATATGTTGAGCCCAAAATAGCACTAATATGCGCATCAAATGAACGTGGAAACGGAAATGTTGCCATAAATGAACGTCATCCAGCCTTATTTTGATTATGATTTCAAAATTGTGTTTGTCTATATATTCGATTTCGCTGGTTTTGCTCTATGAATGTCCATCGCGAAAAGATTTGCGAAAAGTTGAAAATAATAGTTCATCGCTTTGAAGTCATGAATCTTTGTCTTTGAACTGTTTTTAACTTTCTTAATATATCTTCATAGTTAGCAAGGTTCCTTTGCGTTTTCGTGATTTCGAAATAACCACGTCAGTGCGGTGTACGCCACTGTTTGCTTGCGTTTCAACGCATGTTGGTTGAAGGAGGGAGGGGTAAAGCAGGACGATGTATTTCTTTGCCCCTGACATATCATTAGCCGGTGCACATTTGCCGAACCCTGGTCTAAGGTACTATAAGGGGTATATAAATGGAAATATAATTGAAATGCATACTACATAATAATCTAATTTTCACAGTTAAAAGTAGCAATGCTGTCAAATTGTATAGATGTAAACAGAAACAATTTTCTAAAATAGGGATTTTAGTATGTGCCACCATTAGGGAAATAAAATCCCAGCAGACCAAACACTATTGAATATTATTCGGAATGGATCTTAGGCCTATGCTGCAAAACTTATCTCTAGGAATATTCGAGAGCTCCAGAATTAATCTAAAACCGTTCTGGAGCTCAACTGTAATTTGACTATTTCATGAATAAGATTATCACGAATCTCAAGCTGTATAACGTTTCATAGGCTACAATTTCTAATACATGACGTATATTAAATACTCTTTCAAATGCACCGTGTGTTTTACTTTAGAACATTAATCTGGGCACTTTTCTTGCAAGACGAACTTGACTCTGTAGCAAACTAAAAGAGTATTCGGAAAATAATTATATTTTGAATAAAATACAACTGCAATAACCACAGTAATGTACTAAGGATTGCAAGTTAGTTTAAATTAGTATCGTTAGAAAACATGAGCTCCATGTCCCACGCCAATGCAGAAACTTAGCAGAGAGCCTCTGCAAATTTAAGCGAAACCATAACGGAACATATAACAGGTTTCTTATTGTTACTAGCGGTGAAGAGTGGACGCCATGACCCTGAAGCCAAAAAACTGTTGTTTGTAATTTGAGAGGGGGCGAGTTTAAAGTGCGGGGTGAACAGTGCGGATAGTCTCGGAATGGACGATCAACAGAACCGGAAGGAAGTTGCATGTGGAACACATACTGCCTGGTGGTATTCTCCTGAGGCCAACAGAATGTTTATCAGAGAGACAACTTTTGACAGGTGGGTTTCTGTATACTGTCTGGTGTAAGTAATAAAGATATGAGCTTTGCATGGAAGTTTACCTTTACTGAACACAATAAGGTATGATTTAAGCAACTCAAGTGGTGCAAGACATTTGGACTTGCACTGCACCCATGAAATAATAATAATAATAACAATAACAAGAAGAATAATAGTAATAATAACAGTATTAAAATGTAGACCTTATTAAAGCGCATAGTACCCTATGTCAAATTAATGTTTTCAAATTTATATTTTTCCAAATGTTGTTGATTGGTTAAAATTGTAACGAAACATAACCCCAAAGTTTACCGCCTTAATAACAGGACATGGAAACATCAAATCTTATCTACGCAAACATAAAGTAATAGACAACCCATATTGTCCATGTAAGGATGATAAACAGAGTATAGCTTATCTAACACACAATTATACATTGGTTGATCGAGAAAGAGACATTCTAAGGACATTCTAAGGACAGAAAATTGGCTAGAGAAAAGAGACAAACTAAGTTCCTATCGTATTTCTGTATAACTAACAACATAACATGAAGTGAAACATATTGCACACATAGCATCCCCCAAATTGCCCAAATATGACAATATAACCATTTATATAATATGTTGCAAGATAAACATTTACATGTGGTATTACTCCACATGAATGTGGAGCATGCAACTTATAAATAAATAAATAAAAATAATTGTGCTGTAAATCAATTCCGAGATGCTCCTTGTGTTCAATTTTCCGATACTTATATTTTTTTAAATGGAAGTCGTTGTTCGTTTCCTCCACTCCTGGTCATGCAAAGCGAATGGCATTTCAAAGCCATCACATAGCGACCAGCTGTTCAAAGATTTGACTATCGCTTAAGTCTACTCCATTATCCTAAATTCATTGAATCTATAAGGAAACATATAATTAAAAACCACTTAAGCATACGTATTAGATACAAGAGCAATCTTTTGTAGGTGTGTAGGTATAGATTGTTGAATGAGTAGAGAAAGGATGTGAATGTAACATACCAGATTTTTTTTTGAAGTTTTGTATATAGTACCACATATCTATTGAAATTTAGATAACTTTTGTTCTAAATCACGCTCTTTATTATATAAAATTGAACATCCCAGATATTTAAAGTTTTAATCTTATCAATTGATAACCGTTGCTACCAACCTGAAATATGATTATGAAATCTCTCAGTATTTATTCTACAACTGGAGACACAAAGTAGTCGGGAACATCATGAAGAATTAAAATTGTACACAATGTGAAGTTCCATTATCTCCACTGTGTCATACTAAAAGTATTTTTAGAAGGAAAATTAGTCCAACACATTAAGGGAAATTGCAAGGGTCTGCACATGAGAGGACATGATAGTAAGTGAAACAGAAATTGATAATGCCCTCCATCACATTAAAACCGACAAATCAGCAGGTAGAGATCGGGTTACAGTTCGAGCATTAAAGGAACTATGTGCACATAAAATAATATGTAGTTTGGCAAATGCTATGCTAACAGTAGGGAAATGTCCAACCGTGCTTAAAGAAGCAAGAACGGCTTTAATTTACAAAAGCGGAAACGCTGAAGATATAACTGGAGACCCATATCAATCTTCTGTGTAACTAATAAAGCCCAAATGACCTCGCTGTTGACGAACCTTAAACTGCACTCACTCACTCACTCACTCACTCACTCACTCACTCACTCACTCACTCACTCACTCACTCACTCACTCACTCACTCACTCACTCACTCACTCACTCACTCACTCACTCACTCACTCACTCACTCACTCACTCACTCACTCACTCACTCACTCACTCACTCACTCACTCACTCACTCACTCACTCACTCACTCACTCACTCACTCACTCACTCACTCACTCACTCAACCACTCACTCATTCACTCACTCACTCGCTCACTCAACCACTAACTCACTCAACTGCTCACTCACTCTCTGTAATTAAAGAGTCATTGAAAAGACTACTAATAGGAAATTGAGATTATTTCTTGAATCATGCGCTCATGGACGTGGCTTTATTGCTGTTACTTGGATGTCATATTAATACATCAATCATTAATACATGCCTAGAAATTACAAAGCTAATAAAAATGATTATTGCATTGCATTTTTGGACACAAATAGTCTAAGAAATTTGGATTTTGATCTCATTAAAGGAAACAGTATTACATTACAATGTGGAATTAACACAGCAACTTGAATTAATTTGCTTAAAGGTGTTGTTCAAGGTTCGCCTATTTCTCCTATATTGTTTAATTGATGACACAATCAAAGATTTAATAGACTGTAAAAAGCTTAGGGTTTCAAACTTAATCATGAGGTTAAGAATATCTGCAATGGCTTTTGCCAAGGATACTGCACTGATTGCAAATCAGTTGCTCAGCAGTTATTGACTATGGATACCAATTAATTAGGTACATTGCGTTTGAATGTGAACTTATAGAACTGTAAGGGTATAAATATAAGCAGAATTAATGAATCATCTAATATACAATTGTTCATACTTACAAATGTAGAGAAAAGAGAAAGGATTAAGTACCTTGGCGTGAATTTTTCTGATGAAATCCAATTATATGGAAATAAAGTAATTAAACATTTAGAAAAGGACTAGTTCTCTATCAATATCTAACATGGTTAAGGCAGATCAGAAATTAAACATAATTAATCAGTATGTATGACCAGGCTTAATATATTCCTTTCAAAGGACACCAATGGATAAGATGCCAAGTTCATCCCTCGAAGATCTGTATAAATTAATTCGGACAACTGTTAAAGAATTAATTGCATTACCTCATGACTCTCTCAGTGATATGGTGTATGCACCAGAAACACTACGTGGCTTGGAAGTGATAAGAGTACGATGGGAAGCCTTCATTCAGCATTTCATTATAGAAAGAAAAACTCGCTAATAAAGATGAACATCAGCCCTTATGTGGGTAGCTAGATAAAGATTCTCACAACTAAATATTCCCTGCAATGAAAATACTATGCTAATTCAGGACGTTGGCTCAGTAAAGGAATAGGTTTACGGTCATATGAGGCATGCTGCAAACTACCTCATAAAGCAAATAGAATGGAGGCCTAATAAGTAATTCCTGGACGAATAATAGGAACACGTTATCTTGCTCGGAGTGGACAAATGCAATTAAGATCTCTTGCAACACTTCAGCAGTAAAATCAGTATCTGGTAGTAGTCAGAGAACGACATCATGTATGCACACAGGTTGAAACCCACGATCATGCTTTGTAATGCTGCGCAAAGGGAGAATTGCTAAGCAATATTCATCACCAAGTTCGCTCATCAGTATCCATACCCTCCGTAAGTGCAACTGGGAATTTTATGAGGAAGTCCATAGTTGGTGCTGGATCCTACAGTTCGTATGGAAAACAACATTCAGCAGGCAGCAGCGATAAGCAACGAGAAGGAGACAATTTACCAACCATGTATCCCTCACCTCAGTGAGAGATATAATATACCTGCAGATACATGTGAGTGAAAGGTTTTCGTTTTGGGGCTCGTGCATGCTGTTATAAATTTACCAGCGATCACGTAGAACTGCTTGGTGTGCCCAAGAAAGAACTTCAGAACATTTCTATTCAAAGTTTCAAGGGTTCTGTAACAATATTAATCATTTATACTCGACATTTTAAATGTTAGTATATATAATCATATTTAATGAAATTCCATTTTCGCTATTGTTATTATTATTGTTACTATTTATTGTTACTATCATCATTATTGTCTTTCATTTAGGTGTACTTTTCTAAGTCTCTAGATATAGTTGTTCAACTTGTTTGTTGTTTTTTTTTTAAATTAACATTTTATTATTATTTTGTTTCTGTTCAATGTATTCTGGATCAAAATATTCAAACTCATTGGAGGACAATGATTTGTTAATATATATAAATTAACACAATCTAATTTAAAATATTTATCTGTCTTTGCCATTGATGTATGACTGCATCATTATAAGTGTTAAACCCGGTGACAACGGGCGTCCGTGCCTAACACCTTGATTTGCTTTTTATTTTTCCCTGATATTTTGTTGATACACACTATTATGTCTTTGTACGTATAACATTGCTACAGTTCTTGTTAAGCCTTGAGGATATCTTTTTCAATCACGGTTTTCCAAATTTTTCTTCTGCGTAGAGGGATAAATAAGAAATAGAAAGTTTGGGTAAGTTAATTTTGATCTTCATATTTTCATGTTTTATATACAGTGTCTAGAACACGTTAACAAGAAACATTAAAATATCTTTGTAATCCTAAAGCTTCTGTTAAGAGTTGTGATTTGTTTTGGTTTGGGAATCCTAAGTTGTGTTTTCTCAAGCTTGTCTTTGAGATGTATTTATTTTCTCGAGGGCTTACCCATGGTAAGTGAACCATTATTGCATTCAACCAAAACAACTGTCATAAAATTTTTCCTGAAAATCCCCCAACATTAATAGTCCTTTACATGAAACATTTTTCTTAAATTTCATATATTTGACAAAGGAATAAAATACAAATTTTGAGTTTTTTATGATTAGGAAATCATAAAGAGAGAAAGCCTCTTAATTTAAAAAAATATAGAGCTCTTTAAAATACGCAGTTTGCGCCCAAGACTTTTTGTCTTTCGTAGCGTTAGACGTCTTTATAGCATTGAATGCTGCATCATTAAACTATCCCAAATGCATCGAACGGATGCTTAAAAGTTTTTGCTTCTATTTCCTTTTCCTTCACAAGAATTAATTTCTATGCTCATGGAAAAATAATTTATTCCTCTTTGACGCGTCTTCTAAATGCATTCTTCCGTGCTTCCCATACAATTTTGTAATTTGCATATTTTATCAGTGTTATGTGTAACTAAGAACCTTTTCTTAAATTGAAATAATTTGTGGATTAAAACGTTACATGACTAACATAACTGTGACAGAATAGTAACTTTTAAATGAGCTCTTAGAAAATAGGAGACGTAATTGGTAGGGGAACTCAAGTGAGTGCCTTATCAGCCTTTGGTTTCCTTTTTAGAATATGCGCTTATACCGGATATATAAATCAGAGGTCATTTAAAACATTAATAAAACAAAACTGAATTGGGCCGTTTAAAAGCTTCAAGCTGCAGAACATGTATAAACAGGATAAACAAATGCACCTTCATCAAAGCTAACATGGGTAGCAGTGCCAAAAGGTTTGCCTATATACACGAGGAATGCCATCAAGATCGGTCCATTCTTTATTTGGCTGACAGGACATGACATTAAGGGTGCTGCTGGAGATGTTTGACTTGAAACTTGATACCCCCTTTTGGTGCAGAAAGATGTGATTCATAGCTATCAAAGCCATTCTTCATGGAATAGACCCCTGTGTACAAACGATCAATCAATCATCGATATCAACATCACCCTAAAACCTCAAGGTCCTTGGCAGCAGCTGCTAAAAAGCTAACGATAGCCACAGGAGTATGCAAATTCTGACAGTCATGAGCTACACACTCCAGAAATTATTCAACCTTTGCATTGCAAAATTAACTTATGTTAGCCTCTTTGGAGAAAATAGTTCAATCGATATACCTCGTTACAAGTTATCTTTAAACTGTTTTGAGAAAAGAAAAAACGAACACCTATATTTTGAAATTTGTTCTTGCGTGCTCATGAATAAGAAACCCATTACATTCCTTAAGGGAAAGGGCCTCCTGTCTATTGGCAGGGTTACCTCGGTATTGCTTATAGGGTGAGCTAATCCGTGAGAGGTACCTGTTCTCTGTCGAACTGGTTATTCCGTTTATAGTTTGCTCTTAGTCTTCCTATGGTTTGTATTTTTATTTTTCCTATATCTTTACACTTTACGCTGCTAATTTCGTCATTTTCCAATATTCAGTCACTTCACTATTTGTGTGTAATTTGTCATTTTCACATTTTGATGTCCATACTTATTTACTTAATATTTTACTCACTTTGCAGAAAATAGCTCGATAGGATATCGCAAAATACAGATTTATCTCTAAACTGTTATTTTGAGAAATAATGAAAATTTATGTTTGAAAATTGTTCTTCCATATCATATACACATGATGAAGTTGAATCAAACTTTAAAAGAATAGAATATCACGGCTGATACTCAAACCACAAACCAGTTAATGCCTTCTTGCCGATGCTTTTCCAAAATTTGAATCAAATATGAAAAAAATCCAGATCCTCTCATGCAATATAGTGAGTGATCAACTATAAAGCCCAAACATTTAAACAATTTACAACATTATAAGCATTTGGATATTTGAGATTGGGTTGAACATTCACCAGAATTCTATAATTGAATGAATGAACTTAACACACGTACGTGAACTTCACCATGGTAGTTCAAGTAATAAGAGCATCGACACGGAGAACCGAAGACCTTTAGTTCGAGTTACAGTCGTAGCACTGAATTTTTGAACTCCGATTCAGCTTTACAACGATTACCTATTAGTCTTATGCTGTGATTCATAATATTCACTATGCAAATTAAACTTTGGATATAATGGAATCTTTTTTATGTGCACGGCACAACGGGTTTCTGTACATAGTTGACTGCGCTTAACAATTTTAATGTGTCCTTGTATTGAACTACGACAGAAATAATTGCGCGATTGTTCAGCTTAATTGCTTGCATTGAATACTAAATTGCTTATATTGGATTGGAGGGCAATTGCAAAAGGCAATTTTGAACGATGATTATATTTTTACTTCCTGTAGCTAGAAGAGGAAGTATTGTGTTACACCCAAAAATTCTATACCTGTAGATATTTTGATAAGGGCACACGTTTTTAAGATGCACTTTTAGAAAAACGAGTTCAATGTGTGATGTGCGTTTGTCGCCAGCTATTGGGCAATAAGGATACTTAAAGAATAAATATTTTGGCATAAAATACATTTTAAAGATAAGCAAATAAAAATCGAACTGCTATTAGATAAGAGAGAAGTGTAATAAATTCTGCCACTGGAATGTGTGTATGTGTGTGTGTGTGCGTGTGCGTGTGCGTGTGCGTGTACAGGAGAACCCGAAAACGAAAGGCTGGATAAATAGAACTTTCATATTTGAGTCACACGCTTTTTAATCATGCGAGGTGAACATTTTCGAGAACATTTTCTCAT
Organism: Tenodera sinensis; assembly: GCA_030765045.1. Taxonomy (NCBI): domain Eukaryota; kingdom Metazoa; phylum Arthropoda; class Insecta; order Mantodea; family Mantidae; genus Tenodera; species Tenodera sinensis. The sequence continues at coordinate 60,337,980 of CM060965.1, read as the reverse complement.
CTTAAACTACCATTTACATGGTATAGTTTCCTCAAAGATGACTTAACGATTTTGAATAAAATATATTATAGGTATTTGAGATTTTGATGTAAAAAAAAATAAATAAATAAATAAATAAAATAAAATAAAATAATATCTGCCAGCTATGTCCAGATACCTAATTTCTTATATCTGGACGTAGTGTGCGGATATTTTGATTTATTTAAACTTATTTATTACAATTTGTTCACAATAGAATGTGCAGAAGTTACTAACCTAATGTGCGAAATTAAAGATATTGTGATGCGGGCTCGGCATACAACAAAGGATGGACGCAGCTAAGCTGCTTCACTCCGCATGCCGGGCCGGCGAACAAACAAATGCATTCAAGGCTGCCTCGCGCAACTGTTTGTGTCTACGTGACTAACAACAATTGAAGCTGCTACACAAAAGGGGCTTTCTCCAGAACTTTGGAGAAACAACTGGTCATGTGATTGCCAGCGTGTGTGTAGAAGTCGAGAAAGGTCCATGTGACGTCATTACCACTGTATAAGGAGACTAGGAAACAGCGTGAGTGGGGTTTCTTACAGATGCGAGTCGGTCAGTGTGCCAAGGAGTGTGAGACAGTTGCGCGTGTGTCGGTGCGTCGTAAGAAGAGTCAGCGAGGTCGTGTAATAGTAACGTCGTAGCTAGTGTATGAGAGACAGAAAGTGGAGAAACACACTGAAAGGACTGAGCAAGGTTACGAGGAGTAAAAGTTGTGAGTTTTGATCGCACGAAAGACTGTAGACTGTGTTAATGACGAGAAGAAAACGGTGTATTTGTGATAAAAGTTTAGAAGACAATAAAGGGATAGAAAAGTATCCGAAGGGATTTTGCCGTTTTGTCACAATACATTTTGAACTTTCCCATGAATAAGTTCAGTTGTAAAATCGTTTTTATAATTTTGTACAGGTACATAGTCAATAGAGTAAAGCATACTACAGAAAATGTGTAGAATTCAGTAAAATACATAACTTCTGTTGAATAAGTTGCTCGCATCTTTAGTAATTTTCGACATACTCCTTGTACGTTCACGTTTTCTGTTTGTGTCTCGGCAAAAATTTGCGATTTTTTCCCTGTTTTCTTTTCCTGTTTCAAAGACTCCGAATTAATATTTAAATACCATTGTTCGAACGTGATGTGTTATTAACGTATTTGAAATAATTCTTTGATAGAAACAATATCGTGAATGATGTGGAGAGAATAATCAGTTTTTGTGTGAATAATAATTTATCTTGGGTAGAGAAGAATATATGGTATAGCACATTAGTTTGTTAGATGTTTTGGTTAGATGTTTCCGGATTTATTCAACCCTGTGTAGGAAAACTGTAGTTACAGTCTATGTTAAGCCCATTAATGTAAGATGTCAGATTGCTATTGCGCAAGCATACAATCTTCTAGTAATTTCTTTGTGGTTTACTATGTGAGTCCCTTTCTTAGCCATTTAAACGTGCTGTGGACGCCAAACGTTTTTCTTTAGGAGGACAGAAGGGTATAGAAATAAAATACACCCTGCGATAGTATCAAGTGAAGGGTCTTTGAAGGACCGTTCTTATCTTCGTCTGTTGGAAAATACTTCCTTTACAGGCAATATAAGACAAAAGGGTTTGGATGCTCGTGGAGTACTGCTATGATGCCAAAGAAACTCTTTCTGCAATGTAGCTTGCAAAGAAAGCAATATCTAGAGCATTGATAAACCAACGGCCGTCTGGAAGTAGTCATCCATATGCTATTCTTTGAATGTGAGTGACCAACTCACAGGAGGATGTCCCAAAAATTTTTCCATACTACATTAAGGGCGAAGTAAATCTTGGCTTAGAAAGCTGAAAGTTGCAGTAAAGTAATCACTTCGGGTGATTCGAGTGAGTTGGAGAATTTAATGTCATATCGGCACGTTAGCCATGATAGCTTAGTGGTTAGAGCAGCCGGACGGTAACCGATAGATCGTGGTTCAAGTCCCAGTCATGGAATTCAATTTTTCTGTCTCATTCTACCCTTTCCAATCATGTCCTACACACGGTTATTGCGTGGAAAAACATTAATTGTAACAACATGCTCCGCGTGGCTTCACCCTGATTACCGAGACGAGCTATCCATCTCAAACACTTTTAGTTTGGCATACGATGATGATAGTTCTACTTTAAGACATGCTGTCTAAAAAATTCAGTAAATATTCAACAAATGTGAAGAATATCTAAGCCAGGATAAATCATATAAACTGAATATTATAAATAAAAGGAAAAACATTTTGTGATCTAAGTGCAACAGTGTTAAATATACACCATTTATCCTGTACCTATATCACAGCCACAATACTATGTGGAAGTCACAAGCGAAATTAACTTCATGTGTTCCTTAACACATTTAAACAATGCTTCAAAAGTTCGTGTCACGCTGAATACAGCTCCACTTAATTACGGGTGTTAGACCTTCCACATTATGTTGCATCAAATCAACTCACGTTATGCTAACTTCATCGCAACTCCGGCTTAACAAAGCCAAAACACAAAGCTCTGGGAGTACGTCTGCCTTACTTAGCTGAATTCCTTCGCACTGCCTTTCTCTTACTCGTGGGCGATAGCGATGGTTATTCGGGGATTGCTCTACGATAATTTGTTCGAATTGTTTGCGTCAAAATGGAACTTAATGTAATCGGTAGGAAACGATATGCTCTTAAACTACGCTAAGTTAAGTCAAGTTACATTAAGTAAATCCTGAAGAGCTCCACTTAATATCAAATGTTAGACTTTTGCACTATATTGCGTCGCGGCAAGTGAAGTGATATTACGTTAAATTTGTCTCAATTCCAACTCAACAAGTTCAAAATACAAAGCCAGAACTGCGAGAAAATCTGAACTAGTTCTGACTGCCTTTTTTTATCCTGTTCGGACCACGCTTGCCGTATACGACACATTCTTATGTTTCTCTATGCGCAAGAGGCATATATGTAAACTTTGACCTTAAACAGTACCGAAATCAGGACTGACAAAGTCTCCTTAAAAGAATTGAACCTGGATCCGAAGAGGTTAACTGTGTAGTGATGACTGATGACTACTGGGGGCTAGATCTTCCATCTTAAGTGATTCATACTCCAATTAAGCATTAATACAGCGACATACTTCCCCGGGACATAGGCTGAGTGCACTCCGTCCCAGACCTCTCAGAGGGGAAAAATCCCCATGCTGGTCCCGGGGATCGAACCCGGTCCTCCGTGCCAGAGGTAAGCACGCTACCAATTGCGCGGTCTCTATATATTTTATTCACCAAAATAAAATGTTCCTGTAATGTAGAATAAGTAATGGCTGTGTTCTGAATTATTGATAGAAATGTACGACTCATGCATGAATTTACACAAAATATTTTATAATGAGTGCAACATCACCTTTGTTTCTGAGTTAATCGAGATATTAGGTTAAAGGTGCTCAGAGTACTGCCATACTGATTATAACAAATGACAATTACTGGTCCATATAACGATTAGCACTATGTAATTATAATTACTATCGCATTACATAGAAGTCCCTTTAAAGAATAAATTTACACATTTTACATATCAAAACTTAAAATGGTCTGACGTGTTATATTCACATGACTTTCTTGACTCACTGTTCAGCAAACTATTCTTTAAAAAGCTTGTTATTATTTCTACCTCATATTAACCTAGATAAACCTTAATAGAAATGTTTTTATTACATATTTCCTTGCAGGTGTCGTACAATATGAACAGGGGAACACAGCAGCCCTAAGCCAACATCAAATATTTTAAGATATGGTCGCTATGCCATGACACTGAAATTTTGTTCTCTATGCATGACAAAAGGACAAATAAGATAAAATAAAAACAAAGAAAAAAAGGGATTAAGGACTTCCCGTTTTAACAAGGAAAAATCTTGAATTGTTAACTACACAAAAAATGTAGGTATTGGACGTAAATTGCGCTTTAAGAATATCTGCATTTTTTGTGCAGTAAGATTTTGTATACCTATCTCTTGCGGTTTATCGATTATGCAAAATTTATTCAGAATGAACAGAAATTCCTAGAAAATTCAATAGGTATATTTGATTGCCATAAAATTTCTTAAACGTATGGTATTTTTATCAAAACCGTTAGAGGCATTTTTGAGAAAATTAAACATTTCGAAAAAGATTCCATGTAAAGGGTAGTTTTAGGTGGTGGATTTTCTTGAAAATCGTCGTATGGCATCCTTGGAAGAGACTACACCTAAACACAGAAGTTTAGTATTTAAACGACTCTTCATTTTGGAGTTATGCTGTTCACACACACACACACACACACACACACACACACACACACACACACACACACACACACACACACGCACGCGCGCGCGCACGCACGCACGCACGCACTCACGCACACACACAAACACAAAACACTCAAAAACACACTCGCACGCACGCGTACACATACAGACACACTTACAGCGACATTTCTTCTAAGATGCTTATGTTTGGATTCAGGGAGCCTCAAAAAACGTATCTCTTGAAATCTTGGTATGGAATTTTTGGTGAAATTCCATAACTTCTCTACCTACTATGTGGGTGGCAGAGAAAGTAATAAAACAGAATGGCTGCATGAAACAAGCATTTTAATGTAAATTTTAACTGTATGTTCAACATAGCATGTAGTATATTGAGAAGGCCATTGCTAGAATGCTGGATTTGCAATTCTGAGGCCGAAAATACTAGCCAAACTCTGAACTGATCCGCTCCGCACCTGAAACCAGTGAGGGTAACTGAGCTTTCTATGGGCTTACCAGTTAACCTCTCTCGAAAGAGAGAGCAGAATGGTGTTTTCAGCTAATGTACTTTCATAAAGCGTATTCTGCGTTGGATCTCAATTACTCGTACAACAAAGGCTTTAAAATATTTTGAAATTTTGTGAATAATCGGGAACTGGTAAAAGAAAATGAAAAATAGTTTTAAAAAGTGCTTTAAACGTTAATTTCAAGCTTTAGCTTTCCAAAAGTACCCTTTATAGTTTAATTCGAGAATTAAATATGAAGATGCGTGAAGAGAAATATATTTTCTTACAAAAAATGAAAAGGTGCCTTTATGTTCAGGGGTTTGGGAGAAAAAGACAGCAGAACTATGATGACATTTCAAGTAAAACAGTTATATACTGCGCTATTAATTAAAATATTATGCTACTGGTGATTCAAAAACTTATTGCTACTTAGGTAAATTGGTGAATAATTTGGTGCTTAATTTAATAATTTTGAGACCTATTTAAAAAAATGGCATATCTTGATGTCTAAAGTTCCAAGGAGTACTGATAACCAATAGAAGCATCCCCAAAAGGTGATGGCCAACTCTATCCTGGTGCTTAGAGAGCTCAGATTGCTCACGACCTTGACCGATAGCTGTATGTTTAACAGGTAAAAAGATGAAGACCGCTCAAGGTAAAGCGCGAGTCGCCCAGCCCTGACTCAGTCCTCACTATCTTCTTCACATGTGCGGATTACTTTCTGCAAAGTCCATGCGCTGCACTGAAAAATTTATACCACATTCTCATACCAAATGTTCATTGACATTTTGGAAGCACCGCTTTACACGTTTGCGGTGAAGTAGAGTGAAAAATGCCGAAGTGACCAAAAATAAGTTCCTTGTATCTGCCACCTACTGCCCTGTTTAATTCGAGCATAATTTACGATTTAGTATGCTACCTTATCGGAATATACCTGTAGATATCAGTCGCTTTCGTATTATGAACGAATCTTCGATTCTTTGCAATCCAGTTGTTTAAGCTTGCAAAGTCCAGTCAGAGGTGCTATACGTTTATGTACGGGAACTAGACTTGAATTTACTCTATGTTATCTTGATTCCACTCTTTCCCTCCAACTTCTTCAAATGTAAAATAATGCAGCAAGCACAGAACAAAGAGCATGCATCAGAGAAAGGGTCATCAACTCATCAGTGTGTAGTTGTATTTACGGAGCAAACTAAATCCTTGCCTGGAGAACAAAAGCAGCATAGAATCATAAAAGCAACGGACTATGTATTAATTTTCAGCTGATTTATAAACGTGCCCTGCTTTGTGTCATCCAGCGGAGCATTTATTTTTAATTCTTCAGTTCTGAACACAGAAATACTAAGAGCTCTACACAGAGGTGTTTTTTCATTTGCTTTTCTCCCTGGCCATTAAGGGAAGAGTGACAATTGAGAGGATGCAGTCGAGGTTGTTTTCATACCTCCAGAGAGATATTCCTCACTTTAGAGAGAAGAAACACGTTGACGGTGTTAATTGTATGAATAGCAATAGAAAAAAGGATATTTTTGTAACGAGAAACTTGAAACGTGTATCTTAAAGAGGCAAAGATTAAAGGAAAGAAAGAAATAAAGAAGTAGCTTTAGAGTTTTTCTTCTAAAACTAACCACAAATTTTAGTTATTCAAGTAAGAACTCATATATTTCTTCCTCATATGCTAAGATATTTAATTGGCCATTTAAATGTCTAGATGGGGAGAAGGAAAGTAAATAGGTGATGTCGGATACTTATAATTAGGGCTCGGAAGTTCATGCCCTAAAAAACACTGAAATATACATGCAAATATGCTCTTAAAAACTTGAAAATATGCAAGAAATATGCACTATTTAATTAAATTTAATGTCCCTTTGCAGTAGACAAGGCGAGTTAGTATAAATAATAAAGTTACCTTATTCCTTAGAGGTTGAAACAGAAGTGATCGCGCTGCTAGTATTAACTGCTAAATTGCAGTTCACAACCAACACTTTGCACAAATTTTCAACTGTAAAACATCGTCTGCTGTCTCGCAAAACACTTTTTTAACGTGAAAAACTTCTCTCCACGTCACAAGATGTTATCGTGGCATATTTAAATGATGTTAACTGCTTCACAAAGAGAGTCAAGTCTCTTGGTGTGACAGATGGTTTTCTTTCGAGGATGTCTCGAATATCGCATATCTGTTTATAACCAGAATTTTTTGAAATTACATAATTCACTTTCTCTTTTACTTTTTGCCCTATACCACCAGGAACCGAACTTAGATCACATTTTTTTTTAAAACACAGCAAGTGATTCATGCGAAGGAGATCCTACAGCTTCCAATGCGTTTATGGCTGTTAGTAAGAAAGAAAAATGGGCTGGGCAGATATGAAACTCAGATCCTCTTTTAACCCAGTATTTTGCACAGTTTCTATTGATGAAGCATCTTTCCAGTCCAATGAATTAACAACCTCTTCGACTATTTCTATGTGCTCAGCATAATATAAAACTGCATCGACCATGTTCCCCATCGAGTTAACACTGGCGCAGGAGGAAGTCGGATATTAGGTGCTGTTGATCTAAACAACTTAACTCTTTTAGGAGATTTAACAAAAATTCTCTTTGTACAGGATACAAATCTATCTATCAATGGGAAAGAATCGCGTATTGTCTCAGAAATGCGATGAAGAGCGTGTGCCTAACAAGTTATATGAATTATGTTAGGAAAAATACCTTTCAGAGTTTGTCCTGGTTTTACCATATAAGGACCTGCATCAGTAACAAATAAAAGTAAACCGGTCGTATTTGATTCAAGATAACCATAGTAATTTCAAAGAGTCCATCACAAACTGGGTTACAGGTACATTGTCAGTGGCCGACAATTCGCACACATTAAGAAGATAAGGTGTAGTCTTTTGTACATTATTTAAAGCACCCACGATTATATTAGCAATAGAACGGCGCTCACAATCAGGGGTTTCATCAACAGACAACCACACAAACTGATCCACTAATTCATTTTGTATATTTAACAATACGTTATTGTAACAATGTCCGACCTAAGTCTTGCGCAGTGCACTTTCTTCAGGCACATGTTGTCGAGTGTACTCGGCAAGAAAGTTTTTAAATATCGGATTATTAACTTTGAACAAGGGAATATCAGCAGCTAAAAATGCTTGGCACAAGTCTTAGGAAAATTCAGTAACCCTACTTCCTAAACACTCTACTAGCTGTTTTTGAACAGGTTCTCTGTTTGCGAGTTTTCTGATTAAATTCTCCTTATGTTTTGCTGTGTTTAAGTGCTGAACTATTTGAAATCTTTTCTCACTCCCTACATTTTTCTCACACGCTCCACAATACAGTACCCTATTATCTGTAGATATTAAATCACTCGAAAACTCTTTCTGTAAACGAATTAATCTAGCACTCGAAGTTGGTTTTACTTTCGCATTTGAAGGGCCTGTTAACATTTTATACACCTAATTTAATTTGGTGGGAACCAGTTCACAACACTGTTACGTTTGAAGACCATGCCACAACTATTGGAGGTCAGGCAAGTGTTGCGATAATCGTGCTGCTCAAAACGTTGACCTGCACTTTATCTTTGTTAATATAAACCTCTCAGATAACGCACTGATTATCCTCTACGCACATACATACATATAATGGAAACAGGGGGTTCACTGCATGACAACACCTCGCGAGTTGCATCAACATGTGCAATACTACCAATATGAAAAGTATTATACACATGGAAAAAATAATAAAAACCATAAAAATCATCAACATATGCAATATGGGGGCTATAATATTGAAATCCGTGAGTTGCATCATCATGTGCAATACTACCAATATGAAAAATAGTATCCAGTTGGGAAAAAATAACAAAAACCCATAAAAATCATTAAAATATGCAATATAGGGGCTATAATATTGAAATATTATGCACTTATCAAAATCAAGAAAATATGCAGTTATATGCACTATAAAATCATGTCCAAATAACTGAAAATGCCATAATTCGTGCACATAATGTAAAAGCATACGTTTTTAACCCCTGTAAAAAAACATGCAAATGCATGAACTTCCTAGCCCTACTTATAATGATACCAATACCCGTTTAATGCAATCTGTTACCACGGAAAAATCTGAATGGGTATATTGCAACAACGCGCTTTTCCTACAGATCGGCGAGAAAATCACGCTTGGTGTTGCAAGGGCCGTTGCATAGTGCAATGTGCGCTGATGTTCCGAAGCTGTCTGCGAATGTTACAATACTGTGTAAATGGGGTGTAGTATTATTAATCACTATTTAGCGTCACTAAAAGGTCAAGTAGTCACCTTAAGCCGGGGTTAGTCGGCGCGTTGACCCCCGCCATACCAAACCTGCACTCATCCGTGGCCTTGGCTACGGGCGACGGACGCAGCGGCCGGTCAATAAGGGTATTCTCTGTATAGGGGAGACGTCCTAGATACGATTATTATTAAGAGAACCTAAAAATTATTATCTTTGCTTTCTGCTTTTGTTGCTTTCATTAGAATTGAGAGAATTATTTTGTATATCACATACTAGGTACCATAAAAAGTTAATATTAATTTTGAAATTATATAATATTTAACTTTACATTAGAAAAACACCAGGAACAATAATTAAAATTAATAATGGCATGGTAACAAGTATTAAGTATATTGCTTATTACAGGAGTGCTACAGTTTTAATTGGCAACAATGATTTGTCTTAGTTTCAGGAATTAATATAATATTATTGATACTTTGCAAATTTGAGCGCTGTCTATAATATAATATATGCCACACATGTTAGGTGATTTTATTTTGCTTCTAGGATTGCGAAATAAAACTCTACCTTTGGATATTTTATCATAATCTGCTACTATGAAATAGTTTCTCAATAATATGAGGGCAATTCGTAAAGTAAGGTCCATGTTTTATACACATCAAACCGTCAATTTCCACTGGTTATCTAGTGGATATCCATTGGTTAACCACACAGGTGGCAGATTTCTATGATGTCGGTATCCAAAATATTGTAGAACGTTATGACAAATGTTTAAACAAATATGGCAAATATGTAGAATAGACAAAGATGTACGAATTAAATGAAATAACCGTTTTGGAACTATTTATGATTTTTAACATAATCCTTTACCGTTCCCTTCTATCCGGAACTTAAATGTAGTAGGCAAAGAACCAACTGTCTGTCTAGTGGCTTAAGCTCTCCGGGAAATGAGGCGAAAGTAAGATAAATATGACGTTCAAACCAAACAGTAATGCACAGAAAAACTGATAATTATAATCAGCGAATTATAATCATCTAGACTATGTAAACGGGCTTCTGGAAAATTATCTTTTCGTTTAAAAGGCACGCTTAAGGAGATGTCTTTAATGGAAATATAATGAACAGGGCTTTTGCAAGCCTGCAGAGAAGATAAGATATGATCACTGAGAAAAGGAAGATGTTTTACTTTCCTCTTCCTCCTTCAACGAACATTAGTCCAGTTCCAATGAAACTTGCTTGAGATGAGTGCATGTTTTTATAAGTTAACTTTAGTCCTCAAACTGATTAGTTTTAACTTTAGGTTTCGGGATTCTTAAGCGACTTCTTCACCTTACTCTTGCAAATATATATTCCAAAGTTTTGCCAATACTACCCATAGGGTACCGAAGTCTCTTTCATGTAACTTTGATCAGTATCTCTTAACTGTCACGTGCTCTGGTCACCTCTTATTAACGGCTGTCTGGAACCGGTTGAGTGATACAAAATAATTCCTTATTTAACAGTATCATTTATCGTAATGTATTTCAAGGAGTTGTGAGATTTATAGTTTCATAACCGTGTGAATCAAATATATGAGGTATCTAACAGTTAAACATCTGAAATGCACGCAAATTCCTATCAAAAAATTAGTAGGAGAATCTTTTGGCATATGCCTGCCTTTCAGCTTGACGAAAACACGTGCATCTGTGTTTATGTATCTTTCGAAAGGAAAAGTAATAAGGGAGTTGACGAGGTCACAGTTCTCAACGTTTTCGGAAGTGACCTTCCGAGTTTGTAAATTGTAAACTTCATTTGATTTTCGATGGAATATGACAATTTTTCTCCCGATCCGAGCACCTGCGGAAAACAGGAAATGTGTTTCGGGTGCGGAAAGACCAGTCCTTCGCTTAACAGCAATCGATGAGGGCGTGCGTTTAAAACATACCATGAGGGTACAAGTTTCATTAAGATAGGCGGGGGGGGGGGGGGGATGATTGTTGAAACCAGCTCACCCAGAAGAGATATGCGTACATTGCTGATAGGGACCAAACGATAGGATTCAGCCAAACAGATGTGTGTAAGTTGGCAATAAAGTCTGCCAGTTTCTGGGAGTCCTACTATTGTGTCAGTTTATTTCTACCAGCTCGAGCAGGTATTGTGAGCTATTTTGTTTTTCGTACTTTGCAAGAAGGCAACCGCTGACGAAAAGTGTACAACAAATTCCACACATCATTCCAGCACCGAACCCAAATCTGCATCACCTATCAGAAAATAAAACAATCTCATATGCCACATCGTGATATTATTTTATTTCCTTATTTATCACATTTAAATCAACGGTTAGCGTCCACCGAACCACTACAAATTTGGTATAGTGTTTTAATCGGAAATATATCTTTGAAGTCACACGAGAGAAAGAAGAAAAAAAGACAGAGAGACACACAGAGAGAGAGAGAGAAAGAAAGAAAGAAAGAAAGAAAGAAAGAAAGAAAGAAAGAAAGAAAGAAAGAAAGAGAAGCAAAGAAAGGAAGAAAGAGAAGCAAAGAAAGGAAGAAAAACAAAGAAAGCAAAACGAAGAAAGAAAAGCAAAGAAAGAAAAAAAGAACAAAGGTTCCGGAAAAGGTCCATGTTTGTGGATTTAAGGGGGCACCTAAGTGTTTAAAAACTTATTTTTTAAAGTTTTACAGCCATAGATAAACATTTTTGTACAGGTATTACAAACAACCAAGTAAGACCCTCTGCAGAATTTCTTTCAGTACCAGCATGTAATTGTATTAATTGTATACATTATTTAAATTACATCAGTTGCATTGGCTCTAATCAAAATCTATTTTCTCCTACAAATATTGCACTAGATGTGTACATTTTTAGAATTGCATTCCGTAATATCCTTTTAACAAACTGTCTGGTGGAAATTTTCACATATTGGATAGTGCTTCTTTAAAAACATTTTGTAGCATAAAATGTAGAGGGCTAAAGCGGTAATTTGTCATAAATTAATTACCACTATCAACTATTTAGATTGAATACATATGAATCACAAATATGGAAAAAGAAGCAGGTAATATGAAAGTTATTTGATTGATAAACTCATTTCGTAATAGAAAGATATATTAGCTACAGAAGTGTTGCAAAACAAAATCCCAAGAAGATAAAATACTTCAAAAGAGAAATGTGGTACTAAATTAAATGTAATGTACATAACTAAAATATTTATATATGGGTTCGGTTTGTTAGAGAAGGGAAATGAGCTTCAAAAGAGACGTTATCGTGACTTAACGTAGCGGACGTGTTTGAACCATGCAGAAGAGTCAAGAGAAAAGATTCTCTGATTTAGTGTTAAGTTTAAGGGGGAAAGACTCCGAATGTAAATTATAAATCTTCAGCCAAAGGACATGCCTAGTGTGAAATTGTTACATTTCGTTAGAGAAGTATCCGTGCTTAGCTATCTTACGAGGTATTTAAATAATAACCTCCCCTCATTAAGGAAAGCATTCTAAGGTGCAAAATTGTTAACATAAAGCTAGTAGGAAACATTCCTGCAACAATACCGTAAAATACTCTCATATTATTGCAAGAAAGAAACAAACAGGAGTAAACAATATCGTCATTTTTTAAGATTTTGTTTCTAGAAAGAAAAGGTATGATTAACTAAACAAATTATTATAAATAAAATAAAATTAATTTTACTGAATTGTATAGCTTGTTAACTACAGAAATGGAATACTTGAGTGTTCTGAGAATTTATCTGTTTAACAGAGTAGAAAATGTTTCTATTTGTCTCAAGGATTTAATCAATTGCTGTTAGTAAACAATTTAAGAAACGTTTTACTTCAGTTATCATTCAACTAGCAATCAGAAGAACAACTCTGAAACTCAGTTTTGTGTCATGCGAGTCTCGTACTAAGAAACAGCTGAAACACAAATTCAGTAATTTCATTTACAAGGAGCAGCCATAAATACAAAAAGCCACTTCAGCTGGCTCACAACACCAGTAAGATAAAAATCTCCTACAAATTCTCGTACAAAACTCATAAAAGCTGTATATCATTATACTACTTTTTAAAAAACTGAAACATGACACATATAAAACATCCAGTCGGACATTTTATTGCCCAAATTAATGATCAGCTATACTTTTGTGGGAGAAATAGATTTGAATGAAAACGGGACAATTTCTGAACTTCAGAAAATGCTACGTCATTTACCAGGACAAAGAGTAATTTAAACGGCACAGCGCTTTAAAAAGGACAATCTGTGCATATGTTACATACCCACACTCACAGGGGATTAAAACTTCGCAGATTTATAGTTTGAAGTATGGTGCGTTTTTTGACACTATATAATGATCAAAATACTACCTCATCCTTAAACCGGCGAATAAAGATAACTTTAAAAAAAAAAAAAAAAAAAAAAAAAAACTATAAGTTGGATGAAATCCAAAATTATTTTTGTATGGTTAAACCATCTTACAAGGTTACACAGGATAACTCTAAAAAAAATTCCATGACCTCAAACTGTCCTTTACATGGAAAAAATTTCATTATTTTTATTTTCTTAAAAACAAATTCGATTATGGTTAATATGTGCATGTTTGAGACACTGATGTGTGTAGTAAAATGTATATCTTATATGTATTTTTAGTAAACAGTCGGTAAAAACTTCTTTATTCTAATTGATTTTGCACAATTTAGGTAGACTGGACGGCATCCTAATGTCATCTGTCCATTACCTGTAGAAACTGAGATACAGTTACCCAGCACTAAGGTCTCTGTGAACACGTGACGTATGGTACAAAGATGCGACCTAACTGTCCACCGCACACTCATCCGTACCTCCCAACGTTCCCTCACGAAATGGCCATGTAGTTTAATAAGTAAGATAAACAAAAATAGGGGGGGGGGGGGAGGAGGAAAGACTGAAAATAGGTTGATTATTGAAAAACTAACATAACTCTATATTGATAGTTTAAATACTGTGTGACATTAAAAAGAAAAACAAGAAAAGAAACAAGCTTAAAATTTTACAAAACAGTGGCGATTCCAACGTAAATATATTGTTGTGAAACATGGACGATAAAGTAAAAAGAATGGGATAAAATAAATGCAGCAGAAATGAGATATCTTAGAGCCATAAAAGGATGTACAACAATGGATAAAATAAAAAATGAAGAAATAAGAGAAGAACTAGGTATTTGCCCAATAAATGATAAAATAAACCAATGTAGGAAAAGCTGGAGAAATCATTTACAAAGGATGGACATTACCCGATATCCTAAAATGGCATACAATTACCAAACATATGGGAGGAGAGATGTTGGAAGACCGAGAAGGTGAAGAGAGACTTGAGGCCGGAACAGGAGAAGTCTCCTAATCCATGAAGTGTTGATGCTGTGTTGAATACTATGTTATATTCGGCCACCTTAAACATATGCATATTTAGGCCTGTTTAATACAAAGAGCGTATTACGAATTAGTTATGAAGGTTTGTTTCTTCAAATTCACACAATAATGTACTCTGTCAATGTTACCTCATAACGTTATCCAGAAAACGAAGGTATGTACATAAAATTTAATGTTATGGCTACACACGATGTCGCATCCACTTCCCCCTGGATTTACGGCTTGCAGCGTAACCTAGCAACCGCGCCTTAGTGGAAACACCTGAAGTGCCATATTTCTGGAGTGGGTGTGCCCTGGGGATCTCTACAAGTGTCCGTATTCATATTTCGTAATACACTTTTGAGTATGTATCATAAATTGGTCCGTACTTACGAAAGAGCCATCGGTTTGAAGGTCGGGCTGCGATTGACGTCTTCCTTCATCAGAGATCATACCACCCTTGGGGTGAAGCGACTCGTGGGACGTGATGAGAAATTTAAAACATAGTCAACCTGATATGTACTGCATCCTGCTTTTAATTTCTGAACAGAATGCACTGTACGTAACATGGACTCACACTGTGGGTACTGCAGCGTGCGATAAAACTCTCTTATCCCTTTTATTCTTATTCTTACGTGTAATTTATCCGAACGTAATGTAACTTATGGTCACGATATAACTATGTGCTAAATTAAATCGGATCTATTGCATCCATCCATGAAAAAGATATAAGGGCCGAATTTATGGCCAACATTTATAAACGAACTGTAATGCTTGAAATAAGTCTATGGCCACAAGGCCTTAACCTTTTACTTTCTGTAGCACTTAACCTATAATAGGAGGACGTATTACATTCCAACCCAAAATTCGATACTGAGATTTCATGGAATTACAACTTTTGAGGTCCACTAAACTGCTACTCAAGAAGAATTTTTAAAAAAGGATCTGTATGGCGTGCGTGAGAAATAGAACGGGCAAAATAGCAAAACTAATTCTAAATTAGGTGGCGCCATAGCGAGAGTTCACCTATCACCTAGACGGTGGGTTCGATCCCAGGGACCCGCATGCGGATTTATCATGAATATAGAAAACCGTGCGAATGCAAAACGTCAGAAATCTTTGTACTCTCCGAAAGTTTATACATTCAGGTTTTATTAATAATATAGCTGAAATACTCGGTATTATCCGTGGTTTACGATTATTATCCCTAACTTTTACACTTTGGTTGCACTTGTCCAATATTCCTGCGTTTCTTTTTAGGCATATGTAAATTATAACTTAATATACTTAAACTAAGATTTAATTAAAACCCTTAGGTTACACTGTGATGAAGAAAAATAAGCAAAATCAATAAAAGCACCGAAAAACACCATGCCAAAGCGCAGTTGAACAACTAGAAATACCACAGAAGGAAAGTGCACGTGTAGTAGCAGTTGCAACATTTTGAGCTAAGAAGCAAGGTGTCACTTATATCAGTTTTGTACAACTTCAATGTTTAACTTATTTTATAATCATTATTTGCAGAAACACACAAACCGTAAGGAACTCAAATTCATTCAGAATTTATAGTAGTGCAATATGTTAGTTTACTTAGCTTCCTAAAAGCTTCGGAACCTTAAAAATATTAAAATTTGTTGTAGAAATTTTTACAACCAAAATTAATTTAATTATCTGGCCATGTGCATATGGTTCATGATTTGTGGCTACAAATTTAGCCTTAGGTGGCACTTGTCCAATAACCTCATGTTGCTTAAAACGCTTAGAGTCGGTTAAAACTCTCAGGGCACTATAAATACACTATATTTATTAAAACTGCCTAGAAAATACTAAGCAAAAGCACGATTGATAAAAATAATCCAATGTCTGAATAAGGATATTCAGAAATAAAGAAATGTATAACTATATTTTAACATAGCTGCTACTAGTAACCTATTATGTTTGCAATGTTCGTATTTCTATTGCGTATCTAAGAACCAAATTGTAAGCGTGGTAGTTTACGGAGGTAGCTTTTATAATGGCAAATTATACTATTAAATTATTCCTAAAAAATAAAATAAATCACAGGAAACACCGTTTGTATTTTTTAACCTAAGATTAAATGCGTTTCTGTATAACGATGTCATATCTTGGATAGAGAGGGTGAAATCATATATTGAATGATAATGAAAGGGGATACGTTCAGTGACGAGAAACAGATACCTATTGAGAAGCACAGAAATTTAAAGGTGAAGAACGGAAGTAAGATGGATTTTATACAAGAATGTAACGCACTGGAAAATTGTTTTCTCAAACAGTGACATCTCTTCAGGTGAAATGTATGGTGCAATTTGTGAGGGTTTTATATGTAGGTCTTATTGGAGTATTGTTAGTTGGAGTTTGTTGGGTCCTAATGACTTAGCTGTCGGTGGGCCCTTAAAGCACTCGCTCATTCACTCATTCACTCACTCACTCACTCATTCACTCACCCACCCACCCACCCACTCACTCACTCACTCACTCACTCACTCACTCACTCACTCACTCACTCACTCACCCACTTACCCATCCACTCATCCACCCATCCACCCACTCACTCACCCACTCATTCACTCACTCACTTACCCATCCACTCACCCACTCACCCACCCACTCACTCACTCACTTACCCATCCACTCACCCACCCACTCACTCACCCACTCACTCACTTACCCATCCACTCACCCACCCACTCACTCACCCACTCACTCACTTACCCATCCACTCACCCACCCACCCATTCACTCACTCACTTACCCATCCACTCACCCACCCACTCACTCACCCACTCACTCACTTACCCATCCACTCACCCACCCACTCACTCACTCACTCACCCACTCACTCACTTACCCATCCACTCACCCACCCACCCATTCACTCACTCACTTACCCATCCACTCACCCACCCACTCACTCACCCACTCACTCACTTACCCATCCACTCACCCACTCACTCACTCACTCACTCACTCATTCACTTACCCATCCACTCACCCACCCACTCACCCACCCACTCACTCACCCACCCATCCACTCACTCATTCACTTACCCATCCACTCACCCACCCACTCACTCACCCACTCACCCACCCACACACTCATCCACCCACCCACCCACTCACTCACTCACGAAATATTATAGACAAACTTCAAATATTTTTGTACTTTGTCGGTCGGAAAAATTATACATTTAGCATAGAATTTAGTTGTTTTCAACGATTGCATTTTCCCCAGAAAATGATGAATGCACTATTTTAATAATGAAGTTCCATTATTACTATTAGATAACGAATTTTTGGAGACGACGTATCAGCGCATGGTTCTTAGTGATGTCGTGACTGTGTTTTACAATATAATGCAATAACTATGGCAGGAAATAAAAATGAACATTGTGGCAGAAATGGGGCTGTGGTCTGAGCACAGATGTTTGCTTGCAGCTGGACTGGGGCACCCCCTAGCAGTCTAGGGGGTGGTGAGCCCTTGCAGCTACCCTCCCCCGCAAGCCCCAGCGCGGTGATCGTCAGCCCCGAGTCGTTGTCTCATCAGTCATCCCCGGCGCGACCCGCCCATGACCAGGATGGCAAGATGTCGCGACCGGTGTCCAGCCTTCAGGGGAAGCACTCACCTATCATTGGGTAAATATTGCTAAATGTTCCTCTCCCTTTGATCTCTAGAGCATAGACCCCTTTCCAAGCCGCCCTGCATGGCACACGAGCATCTGAAATCGCACAAACCACTTTCCTCTTAATTATGACGTATGGTCTGCAAAGCATATTAAACAGGTCTACCATTTGACAAATTATTTATTACACAAACGAGCACAAGCAATGCACATGCTAGATTCCACTCAGTGTAGAGATATGTTTTCTGAAAATTTTATCATTGACTTATTTGAATAAATAAATGCACAATGCCAATTAAAATTAAGGATATTAAAGGGCAACTCTGTTCAAAATAAACTATTTTCTCTGTTATTTTACGGATTTGATTTGAGAGAAGAATTTTCACTTTTTCTGTCATTGCTTCCGCTGCACATATCTCTTCTTGCCCGCCATAAGGGGATTGTGATTCTTTTTAGTGTGATTATTCTACAAAATAGCAATATTCCTTATAAAGTTTATTATACCTGTAAAACCCGTTATAAATGACGCTTACTAAATGAAGCAAAACAAAAATTATATGCAAGTGAAGGGAAAAAAGGTTTAATATAAAAAAGCAAAACAAAGAACAAATCCCAGGCTCATATAGGTATATATGTGCCAGTGTCATATATGTGCCAGTAATTGTAAACGGCATTCTCAAGATATACAAAATTTCGGTACTGTGCCCGCCGTCGATTGTGGCCGAGTAATGAGTTGAATTTGGAATGAAAAGCTTCATTGAGGAAGCCAGCAAACATTCACCATGCTGTATTTGACTCAGGAGTTTAGCTATTATCTTGTGGCTGTCACAAGTAAACTTGAGATAGCGCTCTATTGTTTTTTCCTCTCGCGCTGTTTACAGCCTGCTTCAAAAGCAGCATATGCTTTCTTTTCCGGCACAATAAATATTATGCGAAAGAGCATCACTAATAAATTACATTACAACATAAAACAAAGCAATTATGATGATTGAATAACAACACTAATGAATTATGTTTATTGGTGGCTCAAGAAACCACACGTTGTATTGTAGCAGCACTGGCATTGCTTACAGTCCAACTGTATTGTAGACAGTAATTTTAAACTGCTGGTGTTATTCTGTTTACATCGTATCGAGAAGCTCCCCACTCCACACCACGATTGCACGTTCAAGGACAAAGACATTCACCTGAGTCAATGACAGTATTTAACTTCTTTTCATCTATGTATGCTGGGGGTTGCATAACTTACTTTTACAGACACTTACTTTTACAGATGATGCATGTGGATTTCTTGTGAACGCTTCTGTGCTAATTATTTTATAGAATGGCAGTGAACAGCCTGGTCTAAAGTATCTCAAATTTTATACACAGGAATAAAAGGGAATCAGTATTTTGGGGACCCTAAATCCTGTATAGTTACATATTAAAGTTAAATTTAAGGGTTATTATTTTAAACCTAGTTTAGTATGGTTTTCTACTTAAATTGGGTACAAAACATTTGTTCTGATCAGTTAATACACTTAAATTTATTATAAAATGGAGAACGTCCATTCATCAAAATACTATGTTATAAATTATTCGTATATACAAAATCTGTCCGCATGCACGATAAAACACAGCTTTATTCAATAGGAAACTTGAATAAAATCATGGTCAAAACGTAGCAGGGAACAGTTTAGTAATCTTTCTTAAAGCCTTCGTACTTTAAAAAATGCACCAAAAGCCTTTATATTCAGAATAGAAATACCAATAGAAGTCTTAAAACTAATATGCTAATGCATTTTTAGGTTCTAATATTACCACTCAGACCAGCCAGCTTCTGTCAGAGACGGTAATAACGTGTTCGTATTTTGAATGACCACCTACGGCCTACTGGAAAAGTAAAATAAAAAATTCATTGCTGGGAATATCCGTTGCCTGGTTTCTATATATAAACCTCTGAGTGGTCAAACAAATCATATTACCAAAATCGTATCGACAACCCTCAAGAATTTCTATGATCTGGTGAAAAAAGCTGTCTCACTACAAGAGAAGATGCCCTGGACATATTCATATTTTCCCGTCAGAGAAGCCGTTTGGGGACTCTTACTTTCGACTTCAGTAACGACAATCCAAACCCCTTCGGGGTCTGTAGATTAGAAGAGCCGACGATTTTGCATATTGAAAAATAATTTTCCTTTTCACTTGACCTCAAATAAGCATAAAGAAACAAGTGCTACACTCAAGAGATAACAAATTCGGATGATCCAGTTCCAATGGACGTACCAATAACCAATATATGTAGTTTCATTATTACCAGTTCTCTTCGCCCTTTCTTGAGGTTATAGCATAAGGCAAAGGAAAGTGTCCAATTAATTTTTGTTATGAAAACTGTGCTCCTATCAAGTGTTGCATGTTTGTTTCTGAGTTGCATTCATCTTGTAGCTATAGGCACTGCTCCCATGTGTAAATAAAACATTACAGCACTGTGAAACAGGATCACCTACACCAAAGGATAATCGAACAGGAGTGAGGGGTTTTAGCCTCGCTTAAATCTGCGTATACATATGTATTATTCACCGAAATAATACTTTCCTCATTTCAATTTGGAAAATACAGCTGTAAGAAGAGTATTGATTCCGGGATTCAAGATGGCATGACTGTATGGCTATAAAGATTCTACCAATATTTTCTTATCTTTTGATGTACAATTATTTTACATCTGTTGGGAAATGCTCGCAGCCCTAAGCATAAATACACACAATTTCTAACAGTGGTAATAAGGAAAGCATCTACCTCAGTGGTACAACCAACTGCCGTTTGACTACCTTTTGGAGTAAACCCTTATATACCCTATGGTACCATTTTTGGAAATTGGTATTGCATAATGTTTGAGGTATTTTGTAGACGAGAAATATATACACACTTTTCTAAATTTGTGTGCTGTACTGTGTAGTCGACGGTCTTTCAAAGTCTGTGGTTTGAAAGCTGTGTACACTTGATAGCCATGATGTGGAAGACTCTCATTTACCGTTGGTTGCCTCAAATTGGAAGATAACATACTAACTTAGTTGCCTAAACAAATATTTACGGTGATTGATTACAAGAAGAGAGAAAGGTAAATTTCTTGTGTGACCTACGTAGATAAATTTTATATAGTTTAGTGAATAAGAAGAATCAAAACATTATTGCACATTTCGTATTTTGTCTGCAGCATAAAATGTATTTACATTCGCCAAACCATCACAAAAATTGTGATTATGGAAACTGCATGTATTTGTACAATAAAGCACTCTGTGGAACCAATGAACATTATGTGAGTTATGGCCATTTTGCTAGATTCTTACTCAAGGGAATAGTTTGAGTGGGGTCAGTAATAAATATTAATTATTGCCGAGGGGAAAACATGCCGAACATATTTCATTGTGGGAAGTTGTCACTAATGGAACTTGTTTGTTTCAGCATTTCACCACCAACTGCAATAATGCCACCAGTCCTGTACCATGGACATCATCCTCACCTTTCGGCACTGAAGCGTCCTTCACGTATCGAGCAACTTCAAGTGGACTGGAAAAAGCTGGGGACGTAAGTTCTTCCTGTGTTTATAGACAGAATTAGTGATCTCATTGGAAGCTGGCTTGTAAAAGAAGGTTGTTTCCAAACTTGGAGTGTGACTATATTGCTAACGCAGGTATTAGAAATTTCTCCAATCTGTTAGCTGAAGTCAAAAGTCTTAAGTTTGCAGTCTCAAACGACTGTCCCTAATAATCCTGAGATATGGACACTGCAATGCTCTTTAAGTCTAAATTTTTCTGGATGTTTGTAATATTGAGATCACAAAAATACAGCCTACTTTTAAATAAAACCTCACCTTAGCAATAATGGCTACACCTATTCTAAAACCAAGAGATTACCTGGTTTTTGTGTTATATGTGGCTGTGACACTATCAAAGTGACATACGTGAAGTGCAGGCACCACAACATTGGTGGCTCGATATAAACAAAGCCAGAGCGCCGACCTGCTGAAGATGTTGGTTTACTGGGAAACAATATGTTCACTCCCTGTTTCAAATTGACTTCAGTTTCTAGATATTTGCAGGAAGTGCTGCATAGAATGGTACTGAATAGTGTAGCAGTTGTATTCTAAATGCTTTGTTGTCACTTTGTTGTGTATTTTTGGGTAAAACATACTATATATAGTTATTTTTGTAGTTAATATGTGCTTAGTTTCCTTTGACTTAGCTGAATGACAACTCTTGATGACAACTCTTGTCATTTAATTGTATAATTTTTAAGCCATACAGTCACTGAAATATTTTAAAGCCATTTCCTTTATATTGCAATTTTAAAGATCTGCTAGGTCCTTAGTAGGATTCAAACGTATGTTTAATGTAAAGATATTTCGTATTTAAATATTTTGGTAACTTGTGAGTGTTACAGAGGTCTGCTGAGAACTAGAATATGATTTATCCATGTTACGCAGTTAATGTACGTATGTTTCTTTGAACTGTCGGAAGTTCCTAAAACCCTATTATTTTCTTTCATTGTGTCAACTAATCTTGTAAATTTATTTAAGTCCCTAGCCTTGTAATTTACTTGGCATTGTTTAATCATGTAATTCTTTAAACGATAAATTCGCCTCCAAAACTTACACGTCTAAATTATCTCTCAACCATACACTGAGCATCAACAAGACAGCTTAACCCTTCTATTTACCCTTCTGATCCGGCGGAGGACAAGGTGGACTTACCGCCATCGCTGACAATGAAGTTACTTTGTTAGAATATTACACGAACCTTTGCAAACCATGAAAAGGTTTAAACGGAGCGCTCAGTGCAGAAATAGGGTAAACATGAAATGCCGATGCTGTCTAAGCGCGAACTAAAATTTGACCTTTTGATTAGCTGATTGCGCATAGTAAGATGCTATCAGAAAAAGTGGTGCATATGAGAACTTAGAAATTTAAGCAGGTACTCAAATGAACACCCGTGGGGGGAAGGGGGGGGGGATGGAACGCCAAATTCGTCCAAGGCCTATACTGCACAGTACTTTGATTGCTCATATATAGGGACACAATTTTGTGGTGAATAAAAATTGTGAATATCGGTAAAAAAAATTAAAAAAAGGCTCAAAGCGGGATAAAAGTGGTTAAATAAGCAATCAAATATTACTGTTATTATTTACATTTCAAATGTTATATGTAACATGCTCATTGAAATAACAAATGAGCATAGTTTATAAGTACCCTGCTGTAATATTGGTTCTTTCATCTGACAAAATATTGTACACTGAAAGAGCTCCTTCTCAATCGCCATTATAAATTGAAATACAGGTACACAGACTGCTTCTCAGTGTCCCATTCTACATTGAGCATGAAAGACAGCTTAATTTTGCTCATAGGCCTCTCTATCAAGCTTGAGGCTCTTTTACATGCCGTAAATCTATGTCACGGGACCACCGGCTTTACTTTCCTTCCAAAGGAAGCTATGCTAAAGATTTTTACGCCCGTAAAAATTCATCGTCCTCCGCCGGTAATCAGAGGCATAGGCCCGTTAAATATACACGTAATAAACGCTGGGTGGACTCTACGTTCGTTAAATGATCTTGGAAATCTAATGGAAGAAAAAAAAAGCGTTATTGCGATCTGTGGTATGGGGCACCTTTTCTGTTCCCAAGTATACGCCGCCCACAGCAATTTGGAGGCAGGGAAAAGCAGGATTTCAATACTGTCAGTTTTCAGTGCCTCTTCACTGACTATACAATCAACACATCGTTCATGCATCAGGCAGTAGTTATCAGACATTCAGCGCTTCAGTTGGTAGCGAGGAAGAATAACAAATGAAAATGAAACAACAGGGAAATAAAGTAATGTAGATAAATGACAGTGAGACAGAGAGGGAGGGAGGGAATGAGAGAGAGAGAACCAACGAATAACGACATCCCATTTTAAGAAAGCACACGCATTAGAAAATTCAGACCAATGACAAGGACTATCTTGGAAACGGTTAATTAAAAAAAAAAAAAAAAAAAAAAAAAAAATATATATATATATTTTACAACCTGTGTGCTTTAGTGAGATCGAAATTTTTATGTAGTAAGATTTCTGTATGTGAAAGTCGTCCAGATTGAAAGGGGTTTCAGAGGCTATTCCCAGAAAATTTAAGATATAAGTACATTTCTTTTCTGTTAAAAACACCCAAAACTGTCTTAAAAACAGGATATGTACGTAACCGTTTAGTTTAACAATAGCCACCCAACGATGGAATGTAAGTTAGTTTGTTAAGGTTTCAATTGCTTTTCTAGAGCTGCATTATAATTGGTAGAAAATTAAAACACTTTTAGATTTGCGAATACTTCCATAGTTTTTATTTCTTAGCCAGTTCTGCCTGTTATAAAACACCTTGCACCTTATCAGCCTGTCATAAATACAGCCGATCTGCTTGAAAAAAAGAGTAGGAATGCATGGCACCCAGCGACGAGAGGGAGCTACCGTGTGATG
Organism: Tenodera sinensis; assembly: GCA_030765045.1. Classification (NCBI taxonomy): domain Eukaryota; kingdom Metazoa; phylum Arthropoda; class Insecta; order Mantodea; family Mantidae; genus Tenodera; species Tenodera sinensis. Next base: position 60,313,436 of record CM060965.1, on the reverse strand, counting down.
TTGCCAGACCTACGGCGAAATTACGATTGTGCGGAAGCTGGATCGTCATCTGAGTGAAACTGAAAAGGTTGCAGAGGGAAACATCTAGTATTCAGATGTCTGCATCCTTAATCACGTTTTGATATTCAAAGGACCACAGCATTAAGACGAAGAATTTCTGACAAAAATAAATTTTTCTTGAGGCGAAACATCACCACAATCAATCATTTACTATGCTTAGGATAACTCTTTAAACTATGGCGATCTATTATCATTTCAAGCTATTTACTTCAACTTCAGAACGTAAACCTTAAAAAGATTAGAAAGAATGCATAATTTAACATAAAAAGAAAACAGCTAAATATTAAGTTTAACTACAAAAGGGTTTTCAAATTTAAAAACTAATGTATTTGGTTTGGGGTGAGTTTAAGGGCGATCAGCTACTAGGTCATCCAGTGCCAAAACTAATGTGTGAACTACTATTTAGTGTGATATTTTTTGTGGTGCCGTCTGGTTTGTAATACGAGAATATACTTTAAAAGAAATAATAATTTCAAACGTTAAGCTTTGTTAAAATGTCCGATTATTTGTCTTGAAAACCATGAATTTACAAGGAAACAACTTTTCACTAAATTAAATTAATGAAATAATGACTAGGAGTAAATCTTCTAAAATTGAAATCTCAACCCTGTTAGCCTCAGATTTGACACGAAAAGGCTTATTTATAATGTTTGCATTATCTATATCAGTTTTGATTGAACATGTGATCTCAAATGTAACTTTATTTTTGTTGTTGCTTTCAGTGATGCTCTCACGACGACGCTATCTGCGCTGTACGGAAAACTACTTGTTGTGATGGGCATCGCCTTTCCAATGGCTGAAGTCATTTCCACATATATACCACCCTCCTTTTATGAGGTAAGCAACTCTCTGAAATGTAATAATGTTTATTGATGTTCAATCTAAATCTAAAGGCTTAAAAAGGCCTAGTGGAAGTTATTACTCAAAGGCAAATACATAGAGTTACTGAGTTGAAATAACTTTACTCAGACCAAAACCATGTTAGCCTTGGGTAAACAATTATTTTAGTATTGGCATCATAGGTTAGTTTATAAATATAGATAGTTAATTTTCCTCCATACGAAGAGAAATATAATCTATGGGTAGTTAGAAGTTGGTGCGAAATTACAAACAAAGAGCTGGATTAATACTCACAATACAATTAATGTCCTGAGAACTTAATTTTTATTCTACGGCAAATGAAAGTAATAAACTAACATCGGCACCGCCACTGTATATCAATTTATATGCTTAATGTAACATTATTATTATTATTATTATTATTATTATTATTATTATTATTATTATTATTATTATTATTATTATTATTATTATTATTATTATTATTATTATTATTATTATTATTATTATTATTATTATTATTATTATTATTATTATTATTATTATTATTATTATTATTATTATTATTATTATTATTATTATTATTATTATTATTATTATTATTATTATTATTATTATTATTATTATTATTATTATTATTATTATTATTATTATTATTATTATTATTATTATTATTATTATTATTATTATTATTATTATTATTATTATTATTATTATTATTATTATTATTATTATTATTATTATTATTATTATTATTATTATTATTATTATTATTATTATTATTATTATTATTATTATTATTATTATTATTATTATTATTATTATTATTATTATTATTATTATTATTATTATTATTATTATTATTATTATTATTATTATTATTATTATTATTATTATTATGAGGTTAAAATTTAGAAATTTACCTCGGCGTGCTCAGTCAAACGTTTGTGAAGATGGAAATGAACCGAACAATTTATGTGAACAAGTTTAAACCTTAGAAAGAAAAGTGATAATCTGCAGTATTTTAAACTGCTATAACTGGCCACCTCCGACCACACTAGTGTATCTTGTTCACGGACACAAACATATACAAAACCCGTAAAACATAGAACAATTAAATATTTTGATACTCTCTGAAGAAATAATTATGAGTATTGATCATTATGTATAGCATTAGAGGTGCAGGTTAGCGAATAGAATTACTCTAAGGTAAATTATCAGTTAAAATTAGACACAACACAACTCTAGCACAGTTTAGAACATGCTAAAGAAAAATAAAGCACCAATTTGTTGGTAAAGAAATTGAATTTTATTATTACTCCAATAAACCAGAAAATTTGATAAGGTTGACGCTGAATAGGTATATCTTCTTAATATTCGTCACACAAGTGAATAACTCATGGCCAGATCTTTGCAACCTCATTACTACTATAAACATGTGCATTTGTGATATTTCCTGGACTGTTTGCAGAACTAAAAGTGCACTCACGTCGTTTTATACTAAATTTTATGTAGCGGTAACTGAACTATTTTATTTAAAGTTGCTAATCAGCTTATGAAATACTTTTTGCAATACAGGGTCCATATCTTAACTCATGTAACGTTGGATATCTTACTAGTTCATTAGTCCATTATAAGAATTATTCTCCTGAAAATGCCGTCAGTATTATAAACAACTATTTGCATAAGCAAGATACAGTTACCACGGTAACGAAAGTAGAAAGCAATCCAAATAAAAGCATCCCTGTAGATAACAAATGTATTAATAGGGAAACAACTTTTTAATATGTACAGTCAAATAAAAATTGACATTACAGTAACTTTATAGTTCGTTTTTGTTTTACTGAATTTTATATAACTAGAAAATCATTAGAGGTAGACTAATCTTGTTACAGAAAATAAATTGTACAACTCGGTAAAACATATAATTAGTACATCTCAATTACTTTTTATAGCATTAGCCGTTTTTGAAGTATTCGCTGTTTTACGTTTAAATTTTGCCGTCCTGAAGCCTAGGTGTTCATGATGTGCACCACATATTATGTGCATGTGAAGTATTACCTTCTTTCTTTTTTTCTTTTTTCACCACTTAAACTCAAGATGAAGCAAGACTAACGTCTAGCACAAACAACTGAGTCTCTCAAATAACTATGGTGGGGAAAATATAATTTAAATTCGTATGCCTTAATTTGAAAGAATTTCTATGTCAATTATTGATAATAAGATAATGTTGATGGTACGAGTAGCATGTGGGTAATTTGTCTGCGTCGCATTCAGGAGATCCTGATCGGTTAGAATGAATTGCCAAAATAACTTGGTAATGTTTTCCGGAGTTTTCCCTTATCCTGAGAATACAAATATTGAAAGCTCTTAAGCTCTAGGGACCCCGGGCTTTATTACTTCGTCCATTCACCATGTGATGTGACCTGTTCCCTTAAAGGTAATTAAACTTCAAGTAACATAGCACATTATATCCGGTGGATGTGCTGTAAATATATATCTGTTAAACCAGAGATAGATCCCAATAAGCACAAATCAAAAGTTTATTATATCATTTTCTGTTCTATCTTCGTAGATTTCTATAAAATCCCTTTGATTGCATAGACGTTTTGTAAGAGTGTGGTTTGTAGATTGGAAAATCATACTTGGTAGTGATGTCGGCTCTATCTCCATTGTCACTGCAAAATTGTTGGCGTATACTGGGACAATAGTTCCTTTGCTAGTGATGTTTAATTCTCATAACTTTTTTCCATGTATTTTAGCAAAATATTTAATAAAACCAACTTGTATAGGTTTGAATGAAACAATTAGACTTAATTTTTCACTTAATGTGGAAAACAAATAGGCACAGTACCTTATAGTATACAATTTTAGGTGTCTATTGAAGTGTTCAGTAAGAACAAATAAAGTAAGATGGATGTTTTTATTTTCCAACTTAAGAAAATTGAAATAAAACCCTACATAATGTTATTTTAAAATGGAATAAACAAGGTTAATAACTAAATAATGTTTAAATATTCAGTAAAAGGAAATAAAAACGATATAAAATATTAGAAACCTTGGAAGCAAAGATGAGATCGCATGATAAAGCGAGAGATACCATAACAGTCTGAGGCGTGTGTCTGATCAGTATTACAGCCGTTGTTGTCGCATCGTAACCAAGTGCAACATACAATTTATATAAAAGAAAACAGTAATAACATGTAGAGAAATCATTGTTGTATTATCACATAATTCAATAAAAGTTACCTTAATCACTCTGCCTTGAAGTATAATACTCGTATGACAGGAAGGGCTGAAAATATACCTTTTTTCCCCCTGATGAAACAGTTCCTCAGAGAGCAAAGTGATATTAGATAATTTATAGTTTTCTATACGTCTTAGGGCGAGGGCGTACATCTAGACTCTATAATATCTCGTAATATTATCTAAAACTTTCTTACCCCAAGGATGAATATTGTGTTTCAGATACTGTATTTTGTAGAGGACTTGTTTTGTATTTAAATATTGTTTAAATCTGAGACTAGTTTAACCTCAAGATTAGCTGTGTTTAATTTTCATGAAGGGAATACCAGCCTATTGCCCTCTTCAGACAGGTTGTCTACACCTCAACATCTGCCCTCGTTTTATTTCAGGGTATCGTACCCCTAGATGGGCTGCTAATTAAAGCTATTAAACCCCATTTACCCAGAGCATCTGGTTTTATGGCGCCAGAATGTCGCCCTCACCCTTCTCGTTCTGTTTCAACAGCTCTGCTACAAGGCAGGTGGTAAGATTTGGTAGGGGCACAATGGTCTGTTCCCAAGTTAGACACTAGATATCCTATAAGAGTTACAATTTTAAAGGTTCTGAATTGTTTATATGTATTAGGATAATGTTTCTTTTGTTTCTCGTGCTATACAAGAAGTATGTAATTTCAAAGCTAGCATCACACCAAGCCGCTTTTTAAAGATCAGACTACCTCTTTAGCCTCCTGTGTATATTCACATCTTGTGAAATGAAACCATTTCTACAAACGCTCATCTAGAGTAACATGAAGTTTCCTTTCCTGGCAATAAATTATTTATTTATTCTAACTTGCTTATTCCATATACGTCTTAGTAATCTGGGTAAACATTCTAAGCTGATTTACGCTCGTTCTGCTACATTGATATAAGTAAACTGGCACTCAGATTTTTTCCTTCGCAATAACTGGAGTGTAGTCGACAACTAGGTCCGTCAAGAACTCGATATTAAGACTTCTGATCAGAGCTCAGCCTGCTTGAAGTTAAGAGAGCATGAACCACTCGGCTGTGTAGTTCGGGAAGGGAGTGGGAGAAGGTACATGTAGACATCCAGTCATGATAGAGCACAAGATAAACATTCCCAATTTCCAGTGCTAGTACGCAAAATGATTGCCTAACATAACATGTTTGAACATTCCGAAATAACAATTTTTCATGTGTGAGAACAAGTACAAACTATATATCACAAATTCCTCACAAATGAATTATACCATATACTTAATGAAAATAAATAAATGAATGCGTAAAGAAATTACTAACATAGATAGTTTAAATGATTGCAATGCACTTATTTATCAATAGTTGCATCGAATTACAAGGTGCATTCGCAATCTATGAAAGAAAAACACCTATTTTCATTTAAAATAAGTGTGAATCTAGAGAAGCTCCATTCTGCGTCATATGACGCGACAGGTGCATAATGGAAGAATGGAATAGCAGACGAATTATAGGTTTGCATTCATTGTTACAAACCAATAAATCATCCTTTATGGTGTACATATCTGCAAAGACAGATTTTCTCCAGGACATTTTTTAATTAGGCAATAACAGACTCTTGAGTCTTGATTCATCCAATTTTTGCAATAGTTGAATTGAAGAGCCCTAGAGACTTCTGTATCTGACGCCTGCTGATGAGTTTAGAGAAACGTTCAAAAGTATTTTAATGAATGAAAAGATTCCATTAATTGTTGTAAAATAATAGGTTTTACAATAGTCACTGCACTACATTGCTATGCAACAACTTGCACTTTTGAAGCGCTACCCCACACCATGGGTCAGGATATCAACTCAACCCCGTGCGTTCCCAACTTCAGTCTACTGCTTCTTTCACCCAAAACCGAGGCTTGACTATGATATAACATCTGAATGGTGTTTTCGTTTGTTGCATGTGACTAAGCCATGCTGGTTGATTTCAAATCAAGCTAACAACGTATCGTGAATAAACGTGGATAGCAGAGTGACGTTTTATATGAATCACTAGCTGTTTACTCTGCGGATAAGGCGTTAGATCCGACTTTTCCACTCTGCTCAGAGTAATCGCGCGTACGCAGCAACAGTGCTCTGAGCGCTATTACAGGGGAGCGAGCCAATGCTTCAATGGGTGAAGGTCATACTTCAAGTGCTTGCGCTTCCTGCCACTTCATTCCAACACTTCAGTCTTCTGTGATTCGTGAGTGCTCCGCAGCTCTCTGGCACGCACCAAAGCTACAACAGCTTGGGTTAGGTAGTTTTCGAATGCCATGAGAAGTAAAAAAATTCACTCATACATAAAACCATGTGTCAACAGTTATCCAGAATGCTCAAATGATACAAATTTTTGAATAAAAATGTAGTTGTAAATATGAGTAGGCGCAGCTTTTTACTTTCTCTGCTACGTTTAGTAAGGATGCGACACGAAGATTTTGAAGAAACTTCTTCCACCTTAAACTACCCCTTGCACGCAAAATTTTCCGAAAATTGTTGTTTTCTTTAAATAGGCTCTACGATGTTGATTAAAATGCCATATATTTGAGATGATTATTGATGAGATGATTGATTATGATAAACGAAATGTATATTTTCAATTCTTTTTGTCGAGTTATTTGTGTAAGTTTTGGAGAACTTATATCTACTTCTGTCAAATGGAAAATAGTTATTCATTAGATGCTAGATTTCGGGCTTTTAGGCCGTGGTCCAGTCGATGAACGTTCTAACGTTTCGCCCAAGACTGCCTTGGGCATCTTCAGAGAATGTCTCATAGGTGGTTCACAACTATTGGATTAACGCCGGCCGTGAAAGCCTCAGCATGTATGTATAGTTATTCATTTTTGCTTTCTCTACTACGTATAGTAGCGCGCTTGCCTCTGGCAAGGAGGACCCGGGTTAGATCCCTGGTAACAGCATGGGGATTTTTTCCCCGTTAAGTCTGGCACGGGATGCACTCAGCCTCATTATGTCCCTGTGGGACCAATTGAGAAGCTACATGATGGCGAAGTAGCGACCCCAGTTCGCGGAGGCCGCATAACTGGCCGGGAGGGCTCGGGGCGCTGACCACGTCCCACACTCCAATACTGCACCCTAACAATGACGCCTATAGTGGGCAGAGGTGGGGGACGCAGCGGCTGGGTGGCAAATCTTGAACCTTCATGACTGTTGCCTAGGGGTTTATTTTGCTACGTATAGTAAAGGAAGTATTGCATTCCACCCAAAAATTCGATATCGACATAACACCGGCAATATGTTTTGAAGAAAATAGCCCCACCCTATACTACCCTTTACATGGAACATTTTTCGAAAATTTTGATTTTCTTGAAAATGGCGCTAACGATTTTGATTAAAATGCCATTTCTGGATGACTTTTGAATAGCTCATAAACCGTAAAAGAGACAAATTCTTACTCTACAACAAATCTAGATCTCGCTAAAAAAAACACAACTTGTCTCAGTAAATTCTTTTGTTGAGTGAATCATTTCTGAGATATTCCTTGTTATTTGCGCCAGTTTCGGAAAACCTGAAGCTTTAATTCCCTTAACATGTACGATAATTCGAGTAAAATGGATAATTTAAAATGTTGGTCCGATACTTTCCTATTTTAAGGTTGGCAGCTATGTTCTGCGCGTCTCCTGTTTCTCCGTTACTGCGCTGGGTTTCTGACTTCTACTACATTTTAGGTGTTGTAAAGTTTATGAGATTCATCTGTGATACTTTCAGATATTATCTACATATAATTTTTGCTTTAGAAGCGTATACCTGTCTATTAGATACTCAATAAGGCCAACTCGTGCTCGGTGCACCTTGTACATGCGGTGGCCTTGACTCCACCAATCTTTGAGAGCAGCCTGAGGTGCTTCCACAGGTGATTTCCACTTAATTGCTTGAAATTGGTAGGCCAAGGTTGACAGTTGCATTTTCCAAGGAATCCCAAATATGTTACGTTGTATTTAGAGCAGCTAATTAAATGCCAAAAGCAAGGCGACATACTCATTGTCGTAGTGGAGATATGACACAACTTACGAACGGATGTGCATGGTCAGCTGTAATGGATCAGTAGGCGTCTACATTCCAACGTTGATTAATAGTGACCATGGGACTTTGGATCTGGCCAAGTGAAAGTCACCCACACCCTCCCCTCTCCAACAGCTTGCCGAACGGAACCTCATGCTGTTTTCCATGAATTCATCAAGAGGGTGAGCTTGAAGGCACGATTCGTCACATCAGCGAGATTATTTCCAGATGTCAGCAAACCCTCTCTAATAGTGTGCATAGGGTAGTCCCAACTTGTGTGGCGTTTGACACTAACAAGGGAGAGGTTTCTTCTCAAACAAGGATGTATATTTTCACTACTTCTTACCTATAGTAAGTAGAGGAAGTATTGTATTCCCCTAAAAATTCAATATCGAGATTTCACCAGAAATACACGTTTTGGGACCCCATTAGTAAAACAATTGATGTGTTGCATTTACCTGACTTTATTGAACTTCTAAAAACTATTTCTACAAAAAGTTTATTCGCTATCTACTTCTTGTTTATAAAAGATAAACTTATATTGCATATTTACTCGTTTCGTTATAGCTATACAAATCAGTAGGCTAAAGCGATAGTCACGATTTTTAAAAGCAGATTACTATTCGATGGCTTGAAATTTCATGTTCCTAGTATTATCATTATAGAAACGAATAGTGGCTTAGGAAATATCAATTGAAAAAGAGTATAAGTATTTTGAACATTCAAACCAATTACAAAACCATTCACGGAAATAGTTAAAGGCATAAGCAGTTTTAATCCCTACAAATTGAATCCTTTAACAGATATCTACTGTTTTGTATACTGAGATTGTGCGTATATCTTACGGCTTACAAGTTATAGGTATAAAAGTCATTGCACAAGTCTTTACCCAGAAAATTCAAGATACTAATGAGGCTGAGTGTACTCCGTGCCAGACCTCACAGCGGCGGGAAAATCCCCACGCCGTTACCGGGTACCAAACCCGGGATCTCCGCGGCAGAGGCAGGACCACTGCTCAAAAAAGAGTTATTTCCTCAGAACACACAATTTATCTCAATTACAATTTTACGATAATTATCATTTCCAAGATATAAGTTATCTATTTGAATTTTCAAATACTTTTTACTTTACCTATACATTGCATAGCGATCACTTTTTCAATATTTGATTACCACTTAAGTCAGCGTTTCTCAAACTATGGGTCCCGACCCACTGATGGTCGCGGGCGATGTTTTTGTGGGTCGCGGAACGACCCTTCAGGTCTACAAAACATTTTAAATTTAAAAGAAACATTTTTTAAAAGTTATCAACATTCCTTCACGCAGTGAATATGGCAGTACAAAACTTATCCGCTTTCATTGAACGCGGGACGTAATCAGATGCAACGCAGCACACCTGCAACAATGGGAAATATGAGTGTAGTGCGGCGTATTTATATTATGACGAAGTTAATAATGAGTTTAGTCAGTTTGAAATTGAATGGGGAATAAAAATTTACTGGTAAAGTAGCAGTGCCAAACTGCCAATTCATTCTCAGTCTTCCGACAGCCTTCGTTCAAGATTAAGCGTGTTTCCGTCTTAATAGTTAACGATGGGTGCATGGGTTAAATAAGGAACATTAAAAAGAAAAGTAGGTACACGCGAGTGAAGCTAAAGATCGCGTGAGTGTGACTGATAGCGAATAAAGCGTCCCTGCTTTGAGCTATGACATAACTAGGCCTACTAGTTCGATGATTGACGCGAACTGAAAGAAGCAGTATCAGATTAACTATGACGCGAACTAGCTATTTGAGGTTGGGGTTTTCGTGGTGTGGCGATGAAGATGAACAAAGCTACAGTGTGTATTATGTTACGAAGTTCTGTAAAATGTTTCAATGAAACCAGATAAATTACGAATGCATTTAGAAACAAAACATCCAGACGTTAAAAATAAAAGTGAAGAATATTTCGCTCGCGCACTAATGCAGTTGAAGCGATTACTTGATTCAAAAGCTTTGGAATAATCATATTTGCTAGTTCGCATATTCTAAAGCTGAGAAATCTCGTTCTGTAGGTCAGAATATGATCCTTCCTGTGGTTAAGGATATTGTTAAACTTATGTTCGGTGAAAAGAAGCAAAGCAGTTAGATTTAATTCCCATGTCTAACGATACAGTGCATCAATGAAGTGGCCACTGACGTAGAAAATCAACTTATCATGATAATAAAAGACAGTAGATCTTTTGGATTACAAATTGACGAATCAACTAAAAACATTAATTTATCTCATTTGTTTCATTAGGTTTGAATATCAGGGTGCCGTTACTGAAGAATTTCTTTATTGTGAAAACTTACCCACGCATACAACAGCAGTGTGTATTTTCCACGTTCTTAATTCATATGTGATAAAGCACAGCATTGATTGGAAAAGATGTGTCGGGCTAACTTCCAATGGGTGTCGAGCAATGTGTGGACGCCATAGTGGTTTTTATTTTTTTTATTATTTTTATTTTTTTTTTTATTTTTTTTTTATTTTTTTTTATTTTTTTTTTATTTTTTTTTTTTTTTTTTGAAAGGCTGGCCCCACACCCGCCAGCCCTGGTGACGATCATCCTCAGAGGCTACATCGTCTCCCCATGCACATGCGGTTAGTAAACTAAACATGCAAGGCAGAGAAAGACAGGGTGCTTGTTAGTGTAGCGATACATGCAGTTAGGTCGGGTTCCGCGATAGCACCCCGGTTAGTAATGGTTAGTACCTAGCTGGCATGCGGTGCATGCGAGCGCGTGATATTGTATCCTGGGAGTCAACACATACCGAGGTCTGTGCAGCACCCAGGGAGGGAAAGCTTGTTAGTAAGGAGTAGCTGGTGTTATGTGCTATAGGGTGTTACAGCAGTGCTAATTTAAGGGGGTTAGTAATGTACGTGCTTACAAGCTATGAAATGGTTATCTACATATAAAGGAATGCAGTGGTGGGGGCAGGTTTAGGGAGTGTTACGTACCTGTTGTGGGTTTGGGAGTATCCTGTATACCTGATCTTGAGAGAAAGTGGATGTGGTCCGGGCGTTTACGGTCCTCCTCTGTTGGCAGAAGGTTGTAAGTAGTTAGTTGTGATTCAGAATATTGAATAGGTGGGCTCTGGCATCTATGGTATCTGTGTTGTTTAGAGAACGTTCAAAAAGATGGAGTGGCGTTTTGTGTTTGGTTAGTTCAAGATGATATGTGCCGAGGTTGGCAATGAGTGGGTTATGGTGGCGGGAATTTTTGGCATAGAGGTCGGAGGCAAGCTTTTTAATGAATTCTTCAATTGTGTGCATATGCAGTTCTTCGTGCAGTTTGTAGGCCGGCGCCCGTCTGGGTACGCCAGTGATTATCCTTAGGATCCGGTTCTGAAAGGAGTTTAGGCGCTTAATGTGGGTGGAGGCGGCGTATCCCCAGACCGGGGCTGCGTATGTCAGTATCGGTCGGATTAGTGTTTTATATAGGGTAAGTCCTAGTTTCGGGGAGATATGTGATCCTGTGCGAAGGAGGGGGTAGAGTCTCCTTACTTGTACTTGCGCCTTGCGCCGGCAATTTTGGATGTGTGTATGCCAAGTGAGGCCTTGGTCCATCGTGAGCCCGAGATAGGTGTTCTGGTTAGTCCAGTTGATGTTTTCGCCAAACAGAGTTAAAGGAGGGAGTCTACGTGCAGTGCTTCTATGTGTTTGGCGCTTAGTGAATATTACTGCATGGCATTTGGCTTGGTTGACTCTGATTCGCCATTTGGCGAGCCAGTCTTCCAAGTTGGTGAGTGACGTTTGTAGCCTGTCGCGTACAAATCTAGGGTTGCCTGACTGAGCTGCGATAGCCGTGTCGTCTGCATACAAGTAAAGTGATGTGTTTGTGGTTTGACTACGACGACGCTATCTGGCAGGCTGAGATCAGCCCGAGGTGTGTCATACGTGTACCTGCCCTTTTAGGGCTTAACCACTTTATGACGGGATGTAGGATTTTGCAGGGTGGCGGGTGAAGTTTGAGGTAGTAGGTTATAAGGAGGCAGCAAGGTTTTGCTCCTCAGCGGCTGCTTAATCAGTGTGCAACTTCCGTTGGGCACTGCTGGTGTAAAGGTCCAAATATGGAGGTTCATTTAATTTTGAATTTAGAATCCAAGCTTATCTTGGAGGACTGTGATGTATTCAGCTTTCGCTGTTGAAGGGATGTCTCCTTCGTTACCGGGGATGCCCGCAAGCCATGCGGGGAACCCGGTGTCCCACACGCGTGCGTTCAGTGGGGTTGTAGTCCCCAAGAGACCTAATCAGGGCACTCCTATGTTGAGGAATTTGGTCGTAAAATTTGGTTGCCCGGCGCCTAATTTCGTCCTCCACATACGGAAGAGACGAGGCTTCGTGCAGTAGTCTCGAAGGGAATCCGCGGCATACAGAATAGATTATCCGAAGTCCTCTATTCTGTATACGCTGCAGACGCAGGAGATGGGAATCTGCGGCCATGCCCCAGATTTCGCAGGCGTATAGGAGGAGTGGGATTATGAGTGCCCGAAAAAGGCGTAGCTTTAGGGGAACTGGCATCCCCGACCGCAGCATGGGGTACAGAGAGGCAGTTGCCCCACCGGCCCGCGCCGACAAGTCGTTGATGTGTTCCCGAAAAGTAAGGCCCTTATCGAGCTTCACTCCCAGGTAGGAGATGGAGTTTACCCATTCAATCCTTCTTCGCAGATAGGTGAATGTGGGGAGATTGGCGGGGAATCGGCGCTTAGTAAAAAGTATGGCGCGGCTTTTCTCCGGTGTTTGTGGTTTTTGGTATGTCGTTGATATAAATGTTGAAGAGTGTGGGCCCCAATAAACTGCCTTGGGGGACCCCTGCTTGCATAATACGTGGAGAGGAGAGTGCATTGTTTACTGCGGAGCTGAACTGGCGGTCACGTAAGTAGTTTGCGATGAGCTTTACCATGGTGTCTTGCACATTTAGAGACATTAGTTTGCGTAGGAGTCCTGGGTGCCATACCCGGTCGAAGGCACGTTCAATGTCCAGGAACAGGACCCCCGTGGTTTTATTTATGTTAAATCCGCGGGTTATGTGCTCGGTGATACGGAGTAGTTGGAGTGTGGTCGAGTGCTTGGCTCGAAAACCGAACTGTTCTTGAATGATGATGCCGTGTTTGATTAGATGTGCGTTTAGTCTTTTAAGTATTATTTTCTCTAGCACCTTACTGAGTGAGTTCAGTAGGCTGATGAGTCTGTAGTTGGCTGGGTTGGCGTGGTCTTTGCCTTGTTTGGGGAAGTGGAGGACTTTGGCCTTCTTCCAGCGCTGTGGAAAGGTGCCGCTTCTAAGGGTATAGTTGAATATTTCTGTCAGTCGGTTAATGGCGTCGGGAGGTAAGTTTTTAAGTGCTATGTTGGGTATGGTGTCAGGTCCGGGCGATTTCTTTTTTGGGAGATGCTTAATGATCCACGTAACCTCAGATGGTGAGGTTTTTCCGACTTGGTTGTGAGTTGTGGATGAGTATATGTTATTAGTTAGAGTTTCGGTCTCAGCAGTAAATTGTGGTAAACTTGGTGTAAGGTTCGGTGTTAGTGTGCGTTCCAGCTCATCTGCGAGTGCTTCAGCTTTTTCGGTGTCGGATGTGGCTATACGTTGGTTGATGTGTAGGGGCGGAATGGAGGTGGGTTCGCGTGTTAGGCATTTCGCAATGCGCCAGAGTGATGTGCGGTCCGTGTCTAGATCAGCGACTGTCCTTTCCCATTGGGAGGTAAGGAAGTCGGCAGTGCGTTTTCGGATGTGTAAGTTAAGTTCACGCAGCTGTTGTAGGGCTTGAGGGCGTCTCGTATGTTGCCATTTGCGGCGGGCTTTATTGCGGATTCTTGGTAGGTCTTTGAGGTCGGTAGGCATGGTTTGAGGGCCGCGGTTACGTGCATGAATGGCGACCGAGGTAGAAATGGCATATTGTATTGTATTTTCAAGGTTTGCTACTGCTTGTTCTAGCTCGTTGCATGACGTGATTGGCGTGTTGTGGATTTCAGCCGATACAATCTGGCTAAAGGTTGCCCAGTTTGTTTTGTTGTAGTTGCGTCTGAGGGGTTGCAAGGAAGGTGCCGGAGAGCCTTCTAGGTTGATTAGAACAGGTAGGTGGTCTGAGGACAGGGCGTTGATTACTTTAAGCGTGACCCGGAGGTGTAGTTGTCGTACTAAGGTGATATCGAGGATGTCAGGCTGGTGGTTACGCTGTGTGGGTATGTATGTGTGCTCGCTTGGTGCGTATATGACATAATTGGAGTTGTTCTCATGTCTAAGGAGTTGTGAGCCAGCTGGGTTACCTGTGCGGCAATTCCAGAGCGGGTGCTTGGCGTTCAGGTCTCCGGCGATTTGGATGGGGTTGCTTAGTTGGAACAGGTCGTCCAGGTCATGTGTGTTTAGTTCGCCCGGGGGATTATACGCAGCAACAATGAGTGCGCGAGTATTATTAATTTTGACATACGTGCCCGTCGCCTCCATACGTCTTAGGGGGGTAGCAATGCTTGTTCGTGTTCTATGGTACGTTTGATAATTACGGCTGTGCCTCCGCCACGTCTGTCCCGGTCAGTTCTATAGGTTTGGTATCCAGCAATGTTTAGTCTGGATTTGTGGTTTAGATGGGTCTCTGTGATTAGTGCAATGTCTATGTTGTGGGTGTGTAGGAAGTCCGTGAGTTCTCTTTTACGGTGGTAAATGCCACGTGCATTCCAATTCATTATCCGTGTCATTGCAGTGGTCGTCATCGATATTAAGCAATAGCTGTTTAGGGGAGGGGGAGTTTAGTCAATTGCGAAGGCATCAAGGTCAGAGAAGAGTGCAAAGAAGCCCGAGTATGTGGCGAGCACCTCGTGAGTGAGGTGTGGCTGGGTTAGCAGAAGCGTGAGTATGTGTATGCACTCGTGCCGCGCTTGAACCCAGGTCATTCGTGGGAATGTTAGGTTTCTTTGCAGTGTGGCAGGAGTTAGGGAAGGTGGGATCGCTGGTTTTGGAGGTTGAAAGTGGGCGTGTGTGCCTTGCTGGCGGTCATGGGTGGGGGTGTGGGGTCTCGAAGTGCTGGCCGCTGGTCTCAGATTAAAGCTGTCGCGGCTCTGGGCCATATGAGGCGTTACTGGGGGGGGGCGATGTTGTCCTGTGTGGGGGCTTGTGTGTGGTCCCTGGGGGCAGTAGGGCGTGGGGGCACTTGTCCCCTCAGTCTCGCCAGTTGGCGCTGGTATTCGCGGCAACCCCGGAATCGGGCCCCATGCCCTGGTAATCTGCACAGGGCGCAGGTTCGCCTCTCAAGGGGGACGGTGCACGAGCGAGATTCGTGCCCCCGTGCACACTTGGAGCACACGGGTTCGGGGGCAGGGCATCGCTGGAACGAGTGCCCTAACCTCTGGCATGTTTTTGCGCGTGTTCTTGAAGTGGCACCAGCTATGATTTGCGTACACTGCTTTCTTCATAGGGAAGCATTGGCTAGTAAGATCATGCCGAGTGATGAGCAAACAGTTTTTGATAGTGAAGTTAAACTGATCAACTTCATAAAAGCTCGGCCATTGAAAGACATTTTTCCGTGCTTTGCGACGAAATGGGTAGCAAACATAAACACCTCCTACTTCACACAGTAGTGTGCTGAGTTTCCAGAGGTAAAGAGCTCTTGCAAGACTTTTAGAGTTTAGACAAGAGGTTTTTCTATTTTTGAATGATTATAAGAATGAGTATGCGGCTTTATTTTTAGATAAAAATTGGCTGGTCACATTGACTTACGTGACAGACATATTTTTCAAACTAAATGAATTCGATTTGTCCCTTCAAGACCCAGTTATCACTGTATTCAAAGCTTATGATAAAGTAAAATCATTCCTGAAAAAAATCAATCTGTGATTAAGGTGTGTCAAAAGCAATGATTTTTCCTCTTTTGAAACATTAGATTCTTTTCTAAGTGAAAATGATATTTCCATATATTCTGATTTTTGTGATTACATATTGTTGCATCTCTCTGGTCTCAGTAATGAGACTGAAAGTTATTTCTCAGAAAATTATAATGAATTCAAATGGATTCGAGAGCCATTCCTAAATTCAGATTCTGAAGGTTCAAATTTGCCACTAAAACTAAGAGAACAGTTGCGTGATATTAGTTGTGATTCTGGCATTACAACTCAATTTTTACACTCAGATATAACTATGTTTTGGATATCAACAAGCCGTGAATATTCTGAACTTTTGAATGAGGCATTAAAGTTGCTCATACCGTTCGCAACTTTATATCTGCGTGCAAAGGGATTTTTCACTTTAGTTCAAGTGAAAAACAAATACAGAAATAGACTTGATGCACGATCTGATTTACGACTCAAGTTAACTCCAATTGAAATCAACATACACCAGCTTATGTGGATATCACAGGTCAGTCCATCGCACTAGCTCGATGAGTACAAAATATTTTAACACTTGCTGAATTAGAATATGATGGTATTTTTAATTAACATGCGTATAATCATACTATATTTGCCTTTTCATGAGTGGTAGTATGTACTAATTAACTATGGGTCGCGTAATGTTTTAATATCCTTCAAGGTGGGTCCCGGACTTAAAAAGTTTGAGAACCACTGCTGTAGACTGTATTAACGTCAGTAAAAGGAAACTGTATTTATGCAAAAGTTTTCAAGACAGTAAAGCGATAGAAAAGTAACGATGGATTTTGCCGTTTTGTCACAAATGTGCTGCTGGATAGTTTCACTGAAAACGATTATAAGTATTAAACAGTCAAAGAATAACATATTACACCAAGTTTTGGGAAGGAAACAGGAAATGACAAGGTTTCTAAGCCAAAAATGCTGATTTATTTTAAATACTCTGCTCCCCTGAGTTTATGAATATGCAAGAAAACCGGGCGCTTAGGTACCATACTTCTGGAATCTTCTCTGATTCTAAGTACTTGTTTCCCATCCGAGACAAGCGGAGGTAAGTACTTCTGTAAAGAGGAAATGGTACAAATGGTGTTGAGGAGGGAGGATAAAAACGATACACTTCTTTGTGTGCAGCAAAGCAGAAGTCGAGTGCTCCAACTTTACAAAGCATTTACCGTACTGGAAGTCAATTGAAGAAAGGGGAATACAGTCCGTAATCGATTGCAAAGAAGTCCGCGGCAGAAGTATGTACGAGTTGAATGCGAACAAAGGTGTCCAATATCAGTCATTGAATCCTACTTTTCTTCATTTCAGGATAAATGTATTTCCTGTAGCATAAGAACCAACTTGACATACATACATCCTTGATTTTGGGGGTGCACGATTATGTAGTACTGTAAACACGCAGTTTGGGAATGCCCCTTCACTGCTAATTGAAGAACCACGGCAGTATCATACCATGAAAGCAGATAGATTGGGGAAGTCCTGCGCAAGAGACGCCTATGGATTTGGCTAGACAGGCTTACCGACATGGTATCCCTAAGATCCTCTACGGCGTACAGAAGACGTAGAGTGGACTAATACCAAACCTAGAAGAAGATTAGGCGACTTTAATTCCCGATTTTGACGTCCAACACTAATCGAAAACCTGTGAAAGAAAACCTAGACTATCAGAGCACTGTAAAATTGAATAATGTAAACCAGGTTAAGTTACTTGTATAAAAATATGTAACAAAACAACGCGTGAGAAATTAATAATGAATGAATAAAAGAAACTGACTGACCTAGAAGACTTGACTACCCGACAGTGACATCCCAATTATGACATTTCACTTATAGAAGATCTTTATTTATTTAACCTAGATATAGTAATTAGTTTAACAATAAGAATCGCTTCTAAACCAAAATAGAAATAAGATAAACATTAAATATAGAATAGAAGAGAAACTTTAAACTGCAAAAGCATTGTAGAAGTGAATAATGTAACTTAGGTTAGTTACTCCTTGTACAAAAACAAAATGTAACAAAATCATGTATGAAAAGTAATAAAGAAAAAATATAAGAGCCTGAGATATAAAAAAGGACTCAGGTAAAACGATACAGGAGGCTGAGGTCTTGCTAATGAGCAACACCTTGGCCTTTTCCCCCTTATAGTCCATTGACAGTTCAGCATTATTTCCTTCCATCAAGGCATTAATGCTCATAAATTCTTATGTCTGACCGTCAGTACCCACTATCTGTGGTTTCGTAAGCCTTGGCTTCCCTTCCACCCTATATATAATGCAGCATGCTCTATACGATAAATGTTACGTTTGTAATCTTTTTAAAAATACTCAAATGATCACAGCGAATGACCTGTGCACTGAGCCGGTAAACAATGACCTAAACCTGGTTAACCCCTACACTATATGCCATCCTTTCGGTTTTTTACACTACCCTACTTTTTCTGGTTGAATAAAGGACCTATATTTCCTTAGAGAATTGTCCAGCTAAAGAGATAGTCAATATATTAAGTTTTTTCCCATGCTGAACTTACAAGAAAAAATGAATAAAGAAGTAACTATTAGTTTCCCTTGTAGACATATAGGCATCTGCAGAATTCTATGTTTTCTGACCTCTTGGGTACTCTGTAGTCGGGGAGCTTAAGAAAATCTTCTCATCTGAAATTCTCCCCTTCGGGGGTAAACAGTCGTTATTTACTTTCAGACCAGCTTTACACGCTCCCCGGGGAGGTGTGATTTATAGTCAGTTGACCTAACAGAGCTGCAACAACGTTCAAGGGAAATTGATGAGGAAATCATAAATCTTCCCACTCTCACTTCTTTTTGCGGAATATTCCATTATACATTTTAACCAGGAGTCTTTAAAAAGCCAGAACTTCTATCAGGGTAGTATTGCAGGAGGCTTAGCAAAGGATGAGCTCAGAGTAGGGAAATATAGGAATATCGTCCTGAACGATCGTTAACTGCTAGTGTCACGTGATCCCTCACAGCAATAACGTTACTTGCTGAATTTTGTTCTTCCAAGCACATTAGGTGTATATGAAACCTGTTTAATGAATATACACGATAGGTATATTATTTTGTATCCAGAATCATTTATTCAAGGATTCTTCTCCTAACTCTTTGGGCATAATGGAAATAAGTTCGAACTCTTAATCGATACCTACTTGATATTCTCTATGAATTTCCAATTCACAGTTAATCACGTACTATTTATATCATAATTCTTCTCTCCACTCAATGTTAAATACAATTTATTTGAGTCTAGTTCATACTGCCTTTCAAATTAAGTAGTATGAACTTAATTGATCAGTTGTGAGGCTCTGGTTGGTTGAATGTTTGGTTGTGTGGTTGCTTACACAAAACGCGAATACCGCAGATAGCTATACCAGGTGGCCCACTCCAGCCGGCATTGGAATAAGTGGATAACCCTTCTTGCGCTGAAAGAGTTGCAGAAATCACGGGGTAAATCCAATCAGTGGCGTGCGTGAACTTTGTTCTGCTAGTAAGAGGAGCGGGCGGTATGTCAAGCTAGCGTGTGTAGGGCGTGATAATAGACAAGAATAGTCTAAGAATATTTTCCACTTCACTTACAGGGCTTTATTACCCAGGGAATAAACTCATTCCTGTTTATGCCGCTATTGTCTAGCATTACGGATTACAAATTGTAAAGTGCCGTAACAAAATCCATGCAAACATGAGGACACGTATTGGCATTTCTTTGTTTCTTATTAATATTGTTGTTGTATGTTTTTATTCTTAGTTATTGTTATTTTTGTTTGCTTTATTGTTATTATGTTGTTTATATTATTAAAATTAATATTAAGTTTATTATTATTTTATTCTTATTGGTGTGTTTATCATTATTAGGTTTATCAGTATTATTATTATTATTATTATTATTATTATTATTATTATTATTATTATTATTATTATTATTATTATTATTATTATTACTGTTTTGATTATGTTTATCAACATTTTTATTGTTATTAGTAGTAGTGGGGGTGATGGTGGTTGTGGTGGTGGTGATGGTGGTGGTGGTGGTAGTGGTGGTGGTGCTTGGTGGTGGGTGATGGTGGTTGGTGTCGGCGGTGGTGGTGGGGGTGTCTTTCCCCCCAGCCAGACTTAGAGGACCACGGTCTCTGGAATTACTGCGAGGTGAGGTTCAGGATTTTCTTATTGAGGTTTCTATACCCTGGCGGAACAACACTGTGCACTGGTTCAAAAGAGGTGGTGCACTGGCTTAGCACTATGAACCGTAAAGGTCCATTTCAATTAGTTGTATCTATCCTGAATGGGCCTAGGTGGCCCAATACCTTGGCCAACAAGGTTTCCTCATTTAAGCTCATTAGATTATTTCTTTTGAAGGCACTCGAGAATATTGCGATTTAAACAAGTCTCTTCAAAGGATTTGTCACACCCTCAATTCTCAGAAGCTTCCATATGGATACAAGAGGACGGTTGCAACATTGTGTCAATCAACAAGGCATCATTTTGAACATCTATTCTATGAATGTAGTCACCATAACACTAGCATTTGATGGTAATAGTAACAACGATGAGCATAATAGTATAATAATAAACCATAACAGTAACAAAAACATTAATGTAATAATGAAAATGATATTACTGAAATTAATTAAAATAAAACAAATAATTATGAAGCTGTTGTTGTTTTCTAGTGCCTTGCATCTGGCAATGAAGCCATTAGCATTCGTGCTTTCCAATACTTTTGAACTGTAGTTTCTTCTGATCTTAATGCTTCACAGGTCTTCAAGTGGTCTTCGTTCATTTCCACTGGATCGTTACACAGGACACATATTGGTGAGGCTGAGATACCTATTCTGTAGAGATGACTTGCTAAGCAGTCGTGATTTGTCAATAGTCGGAAGGCTGCAACCGCTGTTTTCCTTGGTCTCTGGGGGATTATATCTGGGTTGGAAAGTAGTGTAATCCATTTGTTATCTTTGGCATTTGTCAATAATAATAGAACTAATAAAATAATGGGGATACTAATGATGATAATGATGATAATAATACTTTAAAAATAATAGCAATAATAATGATACACATAATGCTAATAAACAAACTAATAAAAATAATTAATATAAAATAATAACAAAAATAATTGTTATTATAATGATAATAATAAGAGAAATAATAGTAATAATAGTAATTAAGAATAATAAACTAATGAGAATAAAATAATAAAGGTAATAGCAATATGGTGATAACAATAGCAATAATAACTAACTAAAATAATATTAAAATACAACAATAACATTAATAAGAAACAAGGAAATGCCAATGAACATTACTTGCCCTAATATTTGTATGGATTTTGCTACGGCAATTTACCATCTGTAATCCGTAATGTTAGACAATAGCAGCATATACAGGAATGAGTTTATTCCCTGGAAAATAAAGTCCTGTAGTTGAAGTGGAAAACATTCTAAGACTATTCTTCTGTATTATCACGAGTTGTACACGCTAGCCTGGCATTCAGGCCACTTCTCTTCCAAGCAGAACAAAGTTCACGTATGCTTCTGACTGGATTTACCCCCGTGATTTCTGCAACTCTTTTAATGCACAAATGGTTATCTACTTACCCCAATGCCGACTGGAGTGGGCCACCTGGTATATCTCACGTGTACATTTCCTTATTTCTGTTTCTTGTGAAACAGTCCATATACACGGTGTAAGGTACTACTTCGGTCATACGTTAACCAGGGATTCTACATAATGAGTGTAACGGATATGTCCAATACAATTATTGCCAATAATTTTCGCTGAAAAAAATAATTTGTATCAATTATTTGGAGCCATCTAGCTTCTTGACGAATGGATATAAATGGTTTACTATTTCACTAACTGTAGCGCAAACATTGTGTGAGCAATGCTGTAACGTTACCTTAATTTGAATGAATTTAGTTACAATTTAATTTTAAAGTATCATGCAAAATTTAGTTTCTAAGATATTTAGCAACATCACGTTAACACTAAATGAAATAAAAAGACACTACTGCATTGTTTGCACAATGTCTCGCGAAAGTTAGTAAAACAATAAAGCATTTATGTCCATTCGTCAAGAAGCTAGATGGCTCCAAATATTCCAGATATTTAAAGCAAATTATCTTTTTTTTCGGTGAAACGATTCCTTGTTGACAATATTTGTAAGGAACATATTTGTCACACTCATCATGCAGAATCCCTGATTAACATATGGCCAAAGCAGTACCTTGCGGTATATGATGCGCTTTAACTTGGGAAAATCTAAGCATACAGCAACTAACATTTGGAAAACGGTTAATGGTACGACAAAGTTTACACAAATTGCATATCTTAATATACTCTATACTTAATGGTTTCACAGCAATCTTAAATTCAATAAGAATAACCAAAACATCACAGGCTATTTACAGAAAATTGATGCTGTGTATTTTACTTGATCTTATATGGCAAGCATACTATGACTTCGGTCCTAGTTTTCAAAACTGTCACTTCCCTCATTTTTCACTTTCACTTAATCTAGTTCAACTTTCCCCCAGGAGCCTACTTCGTGTGCGAGAAATGGCGTTCTGGACTCCCAAGCCATTCTGGCTGGGTGTGGTCTTCTGGTGAGTGAGTCAGTCAAAACGCTCAACACACGTGTTGGCCGTGCGTGAAGAACCGTGTCGGTAGAAAGAAATATCCTGGTTCGTTAAGGTGTGGGTGTCCGAGTCTGGGCGTTTTGTATCCAGGGAGAACGCGCATTCCCAATGCACCTTTTGGTTTTTGCTTTGTCTAAGTGGGAGGCTAGAGCAGCGATGTCCAACCTTGTCTCTTTGGAGATGCTTACAAAATTAGCTGCTCCTTCCCCACCTGCAACCTTCAGTCGGAGGGTGCGTTATCTGGGGCCTGTGACGTGTAAATTCACAAGTCAGTACCAGCAACGGACACAAACAGGCGATTCCATGGCAGTTTCTAAGTCATACCTTGAATTTCCTGGGAATGTCCTCAGAAGGCATCTTCATTGTGGGTGATTTTTGTATAAATGGTAAAGAGTAAGACATAAACAAAATCTTACTAAATAAACAATGTGGGTCTCGTTAAAACATACAATGTCGAATATTTCTTTTTGCTTTTGAGTGAGTCATTTCCGAGATATCCCTATTATTTGTTTGAATTTGTCAATACTTATACTTTCTCAAATAGTAATATGTTATTTGTTCTTTTTATCTCTTGGCCTTGCTAAGAGAATGGAATTTTAAGGGCATTGCATAGCAACCCGCTCCTAAAACATTTCGCTATTGCTTAAAGCCCACTATATTCCTATATTCCCCCTGCACCTACAAGCAAATTAGCAATAAGATAATTTGTGAAAATCTTTATGTCGATTACAATGAAGTAGACCGAGAAATAAGCATTTGCAAGAATAGTGTGTATGAGTGCATACCTATATTTACGAACAGAGTTTCTCCAAACTGAACTATATTAAAAGTTTGTATTACAATAGGTTACCCGACGGTCACCTGGTGTATCCTCGACTTTGTAGCCAAATATTGGTAGACTTCTTAAACGAAAGCAGTACCAAAGAAGTCACTGATTGTCACTTAAGATTTGAAAGTGCTTTCGTAAATCAAACGGAACGCACATGTAACCAACCTGCCACTGCAACACAATGCACGTCTGAGTGAGCGGCACAGTTCACATAAAGTGCAAGGAGCTAAATCCAACCTCTCCTCTTTCGCAAACGTAGAATATCGTTGGCCTAGAGGATAACCCACCCCTAGCCAATCACATAGGACTGCGTTTTCAACGAACTCCAGTTCGACGGCATGCCCGTTACATACCCTGTGTAGCCCTGTCATCAAAACTCATTTGACACAAAAAATATGGTGTATAAAATAAATGCAACATAATC
This sequence comes from Tenodera sinensis, assembly GCA_030765045.1. Lineage (NCBI taxonomy): Eukaryota > Metazoa > Arthropoda > Insecta > Mantodea > Mantidae > Tenodera > Tenodera sinensis. The sequence goes on along the minus strand of CM060965.1, from coordinate 60,289,485 downwards.
TTTTAAAAACCGATCAGAAAAAATTGAAAAATCGACCCACTCATCAATCATAAAACTATATAGATAATAAAAAAATCTCAACAAGCTTCTGGCGTTCCTTACACGAAATTTTCAATGTCTTTTTTTCTTTCTACACATTAAAAATGAGAATTTTCCCTTGGTCAATTTTTTTGCTAGAGATGTTTAGAGTTATTGTATATTTTGTTTTCTACGTGGTTCCTGAAATTTGCGGCTATAGTTATAGAACATATTTCATATGTATTTCATTGTCTTCAGAGTAAATATTTTTCTCTTGTGTCTTCTTTGCATGTAGTTCCCTTTTCATAGCGTTTAGGTAGTACGAGTTTATGCTACATGGCAGAAATTACTGCAACATTTGCGAAATTACGTCACAAAAGAAAATAATGTTTTGTTGTAATGAGCTAGTCCTCGTTAAACCGAGGATTGAACTAATGCTCTTAATGCTATTACATTAATGCGAGTGTGTAACGTTCACGAAACAGTCACGTGGGTTGAACGTTTAACGCACTTCTCAACTTATTTAGCTTCCAAAATCCTTGTATCCTCAAAAGCAGGCAATGTTGGGGCAAGTGGATGACGAAGCCATATCAAGCAGATCAAGTGTCGATACGGATGTTTGAAACATTCTTGACTCCCCCTCGAGAGTTTAACCTCCCCACCTCAAACTTCCTGCTACAACCCACTCCACAAGGTTTTAAAATAGAAGTGGCAATTTCTGGACATTGGATTACGGAGTACATGTCTTAAGAAAACAGATTACATCAGTAGAATACGGACATAGTTCATAGTTCTTGTTATTAAGGATACCCATCTGTGTAAATAGGCTAAAAATTTCAAAAATTGCCAAAAATTGATTTTTATTTTATCAAATAGTATAAATCTTCTGCTTTATTTTGATATGCTTTTTATAGCCTTACAGCCTTTTTAACTATGTCACGTGGCCGTCTAACTGATTGCCTGTAAGTGGTCGTGTCCATTTAAATCCATACAGTTCCATTATCCTTGCTATGACTTCAAACTTAGTTTTTCCATGTTTTTATTTCTAACACGGTTTGCTCTTTAAAATGCTCCACACGATGCAATTTTCAGTACTTATGCATGAAATTTGGTGTACCTGCTTAGAAATAACATTAAAAAGAAATGATGAGATAATTTTTTCATAACGTTAATAACTGCTGAGTAATTAAATATTAAAGTTTACATTTCGAAATTTAAATGAAAAAAATAATGACTTTAAACTTTAAAATTTATTTTTATCCAAACTAATAACAAGATTAAGAAATTATCTCATCAATTTGCTAACATTCTGTTACAGGACATAACTGAAAATTATTAAGTTTTTCAAATCAAAATTGCATCATGGGGAACCATTTATACAAATACTAAAAAAAAATAATAAAATATTAACATGTTAGCAACTAATCTGGCTAAATGTGTGAAATTTAGCACAGTTACTCCTCACTATACAGTGATTGTTGTGTTAAAATTTCAAATCAATCCAATGAAAACTGTAGATTTTCAAAATTTCACAGATGGGCATCCTTAAGTAGCAGTCCAGGTATTAGTATTAAGGATGGTATAACTACAGAAACGAAAAGCAAATTAGGAACAGTGGAAACTACTACACAGACAAATTCGACGCAAAATAGTCCTACAAAGTTCTCTCAAACCTAATTTTCACAGCCAGGTCTTAATTCATGAAAGTATTCACAAGAGATGCCTTTAGAAGGGCATATACGCTACTAATTAAATTGTGCAAAATTATTTAAACAAGCAACTACAACAATTCATATTTGGTAAATGGTCATCTAATCATTGAATTCTCGTACTTTAAAATATCCACACTTTTTCTATGCTGGTATTTTTTATATCTTAATGGATTTGGTTGTACAGCAATGGCAAAAATGATTGAGCGCATTAGGAAATTAGAATATTTAAGTCTCATGTCGTGCTGCAGCGTGGTTTACACAAGTCGATATTTCCAATATTCAGCCTTAGTTTAATGATAGTCTGTTCCATGTCGGACACGCAAACAGGATTTGTGTTGAATCACCACTGGCATTTGTATTTGCGGATGTGTTTACACAGGCGAGTGGTAATTCATGACACAGCATATTTGTGTGTCCGACAGACGATAATGTAATAATATGGAACAGACTATAAACTCAGGTGCATTTTGGAAATATCAACTTGCGCAAAACGTGCTACAACACGACGTGATATTTAAAAATATTCTGCTCTCCTAATATCTGGCAAACCCACTAAAATTGAACCTCATGCTCATATTATAAATAACATGGATACTAGTCATCTACGTATACAGATCTGAAGGAACCGGATTTTTAATACAAACAAAATTTAAATCCATAAGAAAACGTTGGTTCTTTTTTATTGATTAATAACTTGCGCATGTTAAATGCTCCACATGTCTTCTCAAATTTATATTTTGGTTTTAGCAGATCGTGTAAAAAACACAATTTTTCAAAAATTGCAGTAAAACTATGAGAGAGAAAAAGAGCAGCTTTTCCAATTTTTTTTCGGTTCTGTGAACGCTTAGTTATGAAAACATGAAAGAAAAGTAACATAATTAGCCACCTTCAAGTCTCTTCTTGTAGGTTTACTGAAAATTGTTAAATATTTTTGAATCGTGAAGAATTTTAAGCAATGAAAAATTCTGAAAACATTTGTGAGAAGTACATTTAAAACTGGAGGGTGCATTTCATTACTATGCTGAGGTGTATTTAAAATGGCTTAGAGATTCAGATATCCTAAATTAGTATCAAAGAACGTAAGTAGAGTGCCTATTTTTCACTGGTGGCCGGCGCACATCATTTCCAACACCTTCTGTGACAAAGGTATGTGATTGTTGAAGTTATAATTTGCATGGTGAACCTAAGCGCTAGAGTTCAAATATTCAACGTGCCAGCAGCGTGCCTACTGCTGCAACACTAACCGCCCGCGGGAAGGCCACCAATGAAAAATAAGGCGCTGTACGAAAAAATAATAAGTCATGCAGTCTGCAATTATTACTTTAAAGAAGTTTATTTAATACCAAGGATCGATGCCGTAATACTACGAATGAGGAATCCTTTTCCTTTATCCCTCCACCACACCTGAATTTGTAACATTCAAAGTGCAATATAGGTAAATTCACACCTTTTCGTTTTAAAGCTTACAAATATTTTCATAGCCATTGTGAATTTCCAATCCCACTTTTTCAGGAAAATCTGCATGGGGTTAGGAATCCGTATGTGTTTGCAAATCTATAAAGGGGTAGGAAATATTTTTTATAACTTTTTAGTCCGTTCTAAAACAGGTATATTCAATTTTACAATATTTTCATTTAAATAATTAAGACTAAACCTTGACTGCTTTTTATCCAGTTCTGAGCTATGTTTAAAGCTTCAAATGACTTTATAGGCTATTCCAAGAAAATTTGGATATACATTTCATTTGCACTGAATATATCTAAAACTTACGGTATTTTGATCAAAATCGTTAGAGTCATTTTTAGAAGATCAAGATTTTCGATTTTTCACGTAAAGAATAGTTGAAATTTTGTTAAAATTGGCTAATATTGCATTGTCATCTAGTTTTGAGCTATGCTCAAAGTTTCAAATCTCTAGCTTACTGAGACGTTAGTTTAAAGTCGATTGTAAAATTTGTACCTAACACACAAACATACAAGAAAGGGAGTTATGCTTTTAAAAATAATTGAGGTGTGGATTTGCAACAAAAACGACGCTACTGAAAAAAGTAAACGAAATGTTCTATCAGTCTGCATAAATTTACTACACTAAAGCTTAAAGCTTTACTTATGGGGGTTGTTCTGTAGGTCGATTTAAATTTTCTTTGTTTGGCCTATTGGTTTCATCTTAATATCCAAGCTTGGGTCATTAAAATGTATAGTAACACATTTGCGGGCTCTCTGCTCTGCACGAGAGAAATGAGAGTCGGCAGGGAAATGGTGCAGGCAGAAGAGCACTAAAATCCTTACCTCTCAAACAGGCAGTATATCTCTTTGTTTTCTTAAACAAAATGAGCCCTGTCATTTTTCTAGCACTTATCGCACAACCCACACCAATTTTCAGGTTACTGTGAAGCATTTCACGTTATCGTTAATACATTTTAAACTAGGGGTTTGGATGAGACAAAAAATTTTAAGTCAGTTTTAACTGAAAATAAACTAGATGAAAGCAATGCAGCTTTGAATGTTCACCTGGAAAGTTGCTAAAGAAAGTAGCTTAACAAACTAACGTGAAACGACATTGGGCTTCAGAAGAACCTGTGCTACTGCGTGAAACGCCTCATTATGACCTAAAAATTGGGTTATGGTATGTGATAAGTGGTAAGATAATAGTAAGACTCATTTTGTTTGATGAAACATACGGGATGTGCTGCGTGTTTGACAGGGAACGCTTTTAGCGTACCTCTGCTTGCACTATTTCCCCGGTGGCTCTCGGTTTTCTTGCAGGAGAGAGAGAGAGAGAGATAGAGAGAGAGAGAGAGAGAGAGAGAGAGAGAGAGAGCCTGCGTTACAACACAGTTCAATGACCCTATATTTTGTACTGAATCTAAATAAGTAAAGCAAATCACATACTTATTATACATACCGCACCGTGAGAGAAATCACATCACATTACATTATTTGTTCAATACTGGTGAAAAACCTAGATGGAATTTCAGTTGTTATCTAAGCATACAGGTAGCTTAATCCTGGCATTTATTCTCTGACGGTTAGATCAGATCGCATATCTTCACACTATATCCCGATCCGGCGACCGTAAAACCCACTCAACGGTTACTCCAGCGTGCAAGCAATGTTGCATCCAGTCGACTCACATGGCCCTAGCGTATTGCGGTGGAATACAATCTTGCATGAACTATACTCTCCAGTGATAGCCATTGTTGACACCAAATTACCATCTCCCACCATTTCCAGATACTTTTCACTGTTGACATTTTCCTCGAAAAAGTATGGGCTAGTGACACGTGTTATGCCACATACATCATACCACACGACTACACGAACAGACCGTTGTGTGTATAGATCTTACCAGCATTGGAAGGGACGGGGTGGGCTTATCCTTAGACTAATAGGGCAGATTTTGTTTTTTAACTTCACTTTTAACGTAAAACTTCCCTCGTCGGAAAACCTCACGGAGTGTAGGAAGTAAGCCCTCTGTTCAACCTTGGTTATAAACCACTCAAACAGATTTTCTATCGTATTATTGGGACCATACTTTGATAGCTGTTGCTGGAATTTCAGTTTGAACTGGTGAAAATGTTTCCTCTTATATCTTGGATGGTGAAAAGAGGAACTTTGTTTCAGGCTGGTGCGTTGGATTACTTTTTTGCCCGTGCGTAGACTTTGGCAATAATCGATTCTTTTATGGCTTCATCATCCGGCCTTCCCAACGGGGTGAATTCGCAATGGAGTTGGCCTTCTTGAATTTTTCAAGCTATCTTCCTACAGTGCTTTGTGACTCTGAATAGCGTTGCATACCATCGATTAAACTCGGCACTTGCATCACAGTAAGAGTAGCATTCATGACACAACATGAGTTCTGCGCTTTTGTGTTGCAACAGCATGATTTATTGCAACAAAACAATTCAAATTAAGATATTTAGTGCAGGACCTTCGAACGACCTGTAGAAACGACACCATCTAGCACGAGGTGTGTAAATGACTCAACCGCAATAGCTTTTGTTGTGAACGTAAGAAAACTATAGCCTACGATCCCGCATAACGACAAATATGAATAATTTACATTTCTACTTACAATTTTTAAGTGAGATGTTAGATTTAAGGTTTTCAATGATGAAGTATTTTGTTGTCGCTTTGGCGTATGACTAGAAACTTTTATTATTGTTGCTCTCTTCCTACGTTAAATTTTGGCATTCAGAGAGTTTTAATAATTTCTTTATTGTTTTCTTTTACAGGGATTTTACCTGTACCTGTACTTCGGCAGCATGGTGTTCCTACTGTATATGTATGCCATGTTGTTTCGAGACAGAGCCTCTCTTTCAGTCACCGATTCCTTCAGTAAGTTATTGTAATGTTTTATTTTTATATTTTATTATTATAATGCTTTAATATTAGTAAAACATGTATTCACATACACAGCATCTCAGAGAAGCCATTAGGACAAAAAAAGGCAAAAGCACGTACAACATTATAGAAGTCTAAGGCATGATAACTAGTAGCAAGAGATAAGAGTTTGGTAGGAAATAATCCACTAACAGAGAAGGATCAAAGTTTACCGTAGTGGTTTCTGGAAGATATGTCAATTGTTTCAACTATTTGTGGGAACTAAAATTGAATAGACAATGATCCAGTAACACGAGGGGGTAATCAACTTACCACGGTAGCTTCTGGAAGTGGAGCTAAATTCTTCCAGGCACTTCATTTTATTGTTATTTATTGCAAATAATTTGACAAAAGAGGATTTTGGAACACGTTAGATCGAAAAACATGGATAAATTGGCCACATGGTCATAATTAAGAGTACATACTGAGAAGTTTAAGAATTGGATTTAAGCAGGTGTTTATAGTAATTTTGATTCGGAAGGACTTTCTTACTAGGACTTTGAAGAATAGTGTTTTAGAAGGAAGGATGAAAACAAAAGCCTCTCTAAATACGGTTTGATGGAGAACGGAAGCCTAATTTATGTAAATCTCCAGAAATAAAATAGACATTTTCTTTTGTAAAATCGGTTAGAATTCCCTGGAAAATGAAGATCTTGTAAGTAAAGTGAGACCTTTTCGGTTGTTTGTACTGTTACTGTCTATTATCACAGGCTGCACAAGCTAACTCAACTGCCTCTCACAGCACGTCTCACTGAGAAGTAGAAGACGCCAGTGGCACCTCTTGCGCCGTGGAGTTCTGCAAATGTTTTAACGCACGAAGGGTTATGTACTTACGGCATCTGGTATATTCTCGTGTATAATTTTCTATTATCACCTTAAACAGTTCTTTTACACCTCTTAGTATTCTGTTCAACTATCACATTTAAGTGGATTTTTTAACAATGCCAACACAATTTTTATCCACTGCAAATATTACGATGTTATTAATGCTTTCATTGTACAGAATTTGTTTATTTTTTGTCAGTTTTACTCTACCTTTGATAACAGTCCGTAAATACAGAGAGTTATTTTTGTCTCAGTAAACAAACAAAAAATTACATTTTTGTAATGTTTTTTTCTTGCAATGTAATTTTAGCATACCGTGTGCACAGTTATACATGGAGTTTGACTTACTTTATTCTTCATTGCACTCGCGTATTGATGTGCGCTTTCGAAATGAATTGCTTCACTTTGAGGCTTTCATTTTCTCTTGTGTGCATCCCGCATCCCACTTGCGTCAATGTTTTATCCTGTACTCATGCGGACCAAGAGTTTTATTCTTTCCCGTCACAGCTAGGACACAGCTTTTGAGGCTATTTGCATTTCTGATTTCCCCAGAATATAAGTTTTTCTTAAAGTTATAGTATCCCATAGTTGTGCACGGCGCATCAATAATTAGTTCTATGTTGCGGAGGTCTTAGGAATTATATAATTTTTAATCAGGGGTTGTGGTTCTGTGTGTATTGGTGTATGCTCGTCAAAATAGGTTGTGATGATCCTTAAAAGGACCAACGAAATTACTTCTGTCGGATCATTATACACCATATACTACTATTCAAGTAATGCTGTTTTTGTTTTACCTTCCGTTTGCCGTTGTTTTCACTTTGCATTCATGTAGGTCAATAATATGTACTATGTGTAACATAGTCCTCAAATTGATACTGTTGTTGTTCGCTATATCTGGCCAAATGGGCGCTATATAACATGGTGCACCCGCCGAAGGATATCTGATGTCACATTACTTCAAGTAGCAATAATTTTTCCGCCATAATAGTACCTGACCTTTGCCAGATAGACTTGTGCTTTCAGATGTCCCCATGGGGGGTGGGGGGGGGGGGGGATCTGTGTGTGATGTGTAAGCAAGGATGCAGGATGACGGGATATAGACCCATTTGAAGGTCATCTCCTGTTAACTCTTGAACCGAATGGTGCTTCTGTGGATGCCATTACTATCCTCCGAGTACATGGTGTATGGAATTGGTGTTAAATGCTATCTTGCCTGCGGCTTGCCTGATGCTCATATGGGGGTCCTCGTGAACTAAAGTCAGAGTATATTTCTGACGCCCATTAACGTTTGGCCAAACCTTTGGTATATGGATTGGTCGTAGAGCTCCGTGCGACCTTACTACAGTGCGCCTAAAGACATGGCGCGAAGGCAAACTACGTTAAGGAAACCATTGTTCGTTTTATAATCACACAAAGAGTAGCCAACAACAGATATTAGAAGCTTCATTTCTGCCGATTCAGTTTTTATTTCTGCTTTATATTTAGAGTCAATGTTTCACTTCAATATAAAGGTATAGGAACTGCTATTGTTTTATAACTTTTTATGCCGGTCTTTTCCTTGTCTGCCTAAGTAATCTCTTTATTGTGCCGCACATGAGATTAAATTTGTGGAGCTTATTGCCCACATCTCTTTCCTATAATACAGCAGTTAAATTGCATTCCAAGTATTTAAATATTGAAACTTGCACAAGCATTTCGTCAGTTATTATAAACTTGCTTCTAATGTAGTTTTTATTTCTAATAGATATTTAGTTTTATTGTTTGATATGTTGAGGCCATAATTCGTCAATAATTTATTCAATATTTGTAATTTCTCGTAAGTTATCTTGTGATTCTGCAATTATTAGTTGATCATTAGCACTAGATATAGTGTCCATTTCTTGTCCATTGAAGTATACATAATATTTCTATTAAATGATGTAAAAATAACAGTTAAATGTTAGTTCACCACATACACTTGTCCCGCACGCTGTAACAGCAATACCAGAACGTTTTAACAAAATACTTTCAACAGAAGCAATATAATGATTACGGGTATATCCAGCAATGCTTCTTAAAAACTTCATTTCTTCTGTTTCCACAATTCTTTTATCCCTCCTGTTCATTGCCAATTTTCGGAACCATATGTCAATATTGGTACGGCCATCACTTTATACGTCAACATAGTTTCATTTCGAACTTTATTTTTCAGAGTTCGTTTAAGCGTTCCACATATATGCTGAAATGTATGTACATTTTGTTTTATATCTCTATTATCATAAAATGGGATATCAAAACTCCAGTAATTAAAATGTTGCACTAGTTCTATTGTTTTTCTTTAATTATTATTTTTGATCTTATCTGACCTTTCCCTATTTCCAGAAAATATTGTTTGATCGACATTAATTAAAATTGTATTTAAATTAGTAGAAGTAAGTTTAAAATTACTTCTCAGTTAGGATTGTCATTCCTCAACTGCTGCGTCTATGTATATTTTAAAAAGTGTACGCGAAATCGGGCAGCCCTGTCTTACTCCTAAATTTAATGATCTTCTTTGATGCTCTTATTGCATCCTTTATCTATGCTGATGATGGTACCTTCATATATCTGTCGTATCATAGCAATAAGATGTTCTGGGTATCTTGTCACACATTATTTGCCATACTTTTTTTTACGAAGAACTTCATCAAATACTTTTATATAGTCCATAAATAGATGTGTTTCCAAATTATATTCTCTTCGTTTCTCTATTATCTACATATGCAATCCGTACAGAATCTCCCTCTTCTGAATCCATGCTGCTGGTCGCTAGTAGGATTTTGCATGTATTGTTTAGAGGTTTTCTTAACATTTTAGTGAATATTTTGTAGCCCACATTTAATAGACATACCTCTATAATTATTTAATACATTTCTCTTCCTTTTTTGAAAATTGGTTTAACCATAGCTCTTTAACATTCATTGGGGATTTGTAGGGTACACCAACATATGTTTAAAATATTTAAATATCTGGAGTTGATTTTGGACGATGAGCACATTTTGGTACCTTATCACTTTTGAAGATTTCCATTACTTATACTATTTCACTCATTGTAATGGAATCAACTTCAACATAAATTTTACTTAATCCTTCAAATACTTTTTCCCCTGGGCGAGACCATAGTTCTTTAAAATATTTCAGCCAATATTTTTCAGGAATATTGTTGAGTTCTACAGTGTCCTTTTCTATTCTATTTAATTTATATAATAATATAAAGCATAAATTAATGTTTGTTGTCAATGAAAATAAACTTTGAAACGCTAAGTGTCCTCTAGTACATGTTATAAATGTTGTAAATATTTTAAACAACCTTTTAAGTAATGTGATTCACTGTGAATTAGGAACTCCTCGTATCTCTATCGAGTAATTCGGAAGCTCTAAGCTCGAATCTTACTGGTGTAAATCGCTAGAGAAGGTTTCCTCCAGAGCTTACTTTTTTGTCCTGCAAGGATAAATGCAGAGTATCTCTCAGACCTTCGGTCCCAGGTTCCATAATTATCATCACTTGTAGCGTTATTTCCTGCTACACTCACCTGCCTTAAAAGAAATGTTTATTGAATGCTAGTTCAGAACTTATTAACAATTTATTAACATCCAGATTAAAATTACTTACAATTACGATCCGATTTATTTGAATTTTTTGTCATCAAAAAGCCCTCAAAAAATTTACTCGTATACATATAGCTATGTTTTCAGTTTTATGAATATTTATAAATAAACCTTCGTACGTAACGCAGGGAAGTCAAGGGAAACATCATATAGTCTTTTTTATATCCTAAGTAGCGTCAAGCCATAAACGTCATGTGTTTCTTTTATGTTTCGAGGGAGTCACTATTTTAGCACCAGAGGGAGGCGGAGTCTCCAACGATCCTTCGCGCTACCTTCAGTATTTAAAGTTTTAAACAAAACGCGAATAAAGTTAAAGCCCAGAAGCCAGAACCAGTAGGAAAAACTTGTGAAGAAAAATCCGACGGTTCTCAGTAATAGTGTTTGTTACTTTTAGGGACATTTTCGAACGGCTCGATCACTCGTAGGGTGAAACTGTGATACTTCTGGATAAATAACGGACGCCTAACAGCTCATACGAATCACAGCGCGATGCGCTGAGAACAAAGTGGCAATATAAATTGTGAATATAGCATATTTCGATAGTTTACGTATATTTAAATATTTGCTTGCATATGATTGTTAATCGTCGAGCGTAAAATAGTGTTAAAATACCAATATAGTTAAATGTACATCTAAAGAACGGCGGGTGAGAACAAAGATTTAGTGAATAACTAGTCAGAGCGAAATTAAATGAAATTCCTATTACAACTGAAACACTTTACAACATTGAACTTTCCAACTGTGTCCTTAACTTGTCCGGATTATATAATTGTAAACCACTACATACTTATTTGTATGTTATCAGGATCTGTGAACATGTGGCAAATTGTGACAAGTGGAACTTACCGGCATTCATTAGTGACGAGATGTGCTCTTACAGAGGTACCACGGTGTTACTTTCATAAAGTGGGGGGGGGGGGGGAATTTCTTCTCCTGCCATTACAAAAAAGCAATCCGCAACTGTTTCTAAGAATCCAATCAACAGACGTGAGGCTGAATCCTGAGATAGGGTGCCCTATTGGCCATTAATTCGAAGACATCGCAGGATTTCCCAATAGGTGCAACTGCCTACAGAAGACCAGGGACAGCTTCCCCTCTCCCACATTACATTAGTTCTTTGTAGACTTCAGTTGTAAAAGGAGACACTAAACCTATGACAATGTCTACGAGATGACTGAGCACAAAAACTGATAAATTCACCAATTATTACACAGGAAAGCATGCGTATCACTGCCTATATTTACTGTTTTCGCACTTCCAAGAACATCATATCAGTTGAAGTGTAATTGCTTTCATTCCAATGCACACGTTTAGTGATACTGAATTAGTTATTTGCATGCTAATGGTAAATATACTGAGCTACTGTTGTTTCGCAGCTTATGATAAACAGATATTAACCAACAACCCTGTTTCGTGGAGCTCAACTGCAATTAACTTGCTGAGTAGTGCTTTACCTTCGTTTCCCCATAACGCGAACAAGTTTTCAGAAAGTGCTTAAGCTGCAATATCAGGGAGTAAATCTGGTATATCAGACGTAAATTACAAATGTTCCTTACGTAGAAAAGAAACCCCTATTAAACAGTACACAGCAAAGTCGGCACGAACATTGTCTTAAATGAAGAATGTTTGCTGAGCTAGCGTTGTCCTCCCGAAGACAAATGACAGTCGTCTGGGGAGTTTTATTATAATTAAGGGAAGAACTCGTCTGAAATCTTACAGTGAGGAAGCAGAGAGAAAGAAAACAAGTTAGCGAGGCTAATATTCCTTCCAAAGTAACGGAGGAAATGCTTTGAACAACGATTCAAGGATGCTTTATAATCCCACATCCACGGCGTTTCACTTGAAACACCAAGAAAAGAAGTGATTATGATTTAAAATATATTAGCCAAGAATAAATAAGTACAACCAGATTTAAATGTACAAATCTTGCAGTGGTTGTTGCTGAGATTGAACGAGATAGCAAATAAATAACAATTGTTAATTCTGTAAAGCAATTGTGAACGATTTAGAAGGTCTCCTATGTTCTTTTGTTAACAGAAAAAGATGTGAGAAACGAATAAAGTAATGGGTTGATTCATCACAGCATTCTTTCGTTAACAATACTATTCATGTATTTTGACTTGGAATATCCTGTCTAGATACGACTGCTCTTTAATGCTAATTCTACAAAACGTTTTCTCTTTTCTTTCCTTCTTTCTTAAATAATATTACATATAATTGTTTTTGGGGAAGTGCAGTCCCTTTAAAATGTATATCTACTACCCCTCAACTATTGTGAGTTATGAGTGATTTCCCCTGTACATGTTTTAACTAGGAGACATAGCTTTCTAAACCACAATAAACGGCACAAGTACCTAATAATAAAATAAGTTAAATAATTAACTATGTTTTAATCGCTTTCCATTTCAATTTAGGCATCTCCTTATTTTATTAATATTAATTTATCTTTTACTTTCTCTGCTACGAACAGTAAGTAGGGGAAGTGTTGTATTCGACTCAAAAATTCGATATCAACATTTCACCGGAAGTATATATTTTGAGGCCCCCTAAAAAAAAAAAAAAAGCAATTTTATAAATAGGTCCATATGTGTGCGTGTGCGAGCGTGTGTATGTGTATGTCTCCGAACAACATAAAAACGAAAAGATCCTAAACTACCTTTTATATGGAAAATGTTAAAAAAAATTGATTTTCTCAAAAATGGCTCTTAACGATTTTGATTAAAATGCCACATGCTTGAGATATTTTTGTGGTAAATGAAATGTATACTTTGATTTTTCTGGCTAGAACCCGTGTTAACCTGTTTACTCTTGATGACTTTTGCATAACTGGTAAACTTTAAGAGATATATCAAATCTTACTATACAAAATTGTAGATCTCATTAAAATATACAACTTATGTTAAATGATCTTTTTTGTGAAGTGAACCATTTCGGAGATATCCCTTGATATTTATTTGAATATTGCAATACTTACAGATCTTCTCAAATGGTTATTCATTTTTTGATCTCTTGACCATGCAAAGAGAACGGAATTTCAAGGGCATCATATGGGATCACTCTTAAAAATTCGACTATCGCGTAAAGCCTACTGTATTCCCCCTGCACCTACTAGAAAATTAGTAATAAGATAATTACAACTGTTTATCTTGATTAACATTAATTGGATAAGGGAATAGTTTGTGCAAGATTAGAGAAAGAGTTGAACACATCAGATTTCTTTAAACTACCAGAGCTGCTCCGTAGTATCATCAGTTTTAATTGATTTTAATGGTAAGTTTTACGTTTCCAAACTGATAGAATATCACAAGAGAAGTCCAGGCACTCTTGGGATCTCCAGATGCATATTTGGACGTTTTAAAATACAAGCATCTAATCGTGGAATTAGTCATAAAATAAACGAACCCTTATGATCGTTGCAGACGAATACGAATATACTCGAGAGATTTAAGATGCATATTATTTCTCCCAGTAACAACGGATTCCTTGTTCCTCAAGTGACACTCTACTACTACACTGCTGAGGACCAATCTTCTACAAGTATTTCACAGACAAATTACAATCCCCACTTTTTATCACCGCTCCTAATGGTAATTGGAAAGATCATATTAGGTCCTCTTGATGAATGTGTGATCTGTTTATTTAGAATATATCACGAACGGAATCGTAATAGAACAATTTGCAATAACAAAATGAGCAGTATCTTCTCTGAGCATGCACACTTTCCTATACGTGTAGCAAAATGGAAATAGTGGGTACTATCCATTAAAATATATGTAATGAATAGGCTTCAGGCATGCATTTAGGATAGGTACGCTTCTAGTATACCTACCGGTACGTTGTTTACAAGCGAGCGCTTAGGATGAACGGCAGGCAGTGCTTGAGGGAGGTTGCAGTGAAACCCTGTGCACACGTAACCACTTTCCAGCCCAAGTGAAACGAAAGAGCAACCACGTCCAAAGCCTGTGCTGAAATACACAGTTACATATTACTATTACCAGAGCAACCGTAGAAGTTTGTATTACTCTTGTTTGTGTAATTGTTTTAGGTATGGAGTTTTAAATTAATTATGATTTATTAGTAGCTGTCGGTGAACATTTCATTATCACATAAGTTTTATTAAGAACTCTGTGTCATTACATTATTATATGCAGTTTTAATTTTAGATAGTTATTTTCCAGTTGTTAAGTATCACTGACAGAAACGATATTATTGTAAAGTAAAATGTTTCATTTTTTATAGTTTTTTTTTAACCTTTTTGACGTCTAGTAGCATAATGTTATATTAGATGATATAGGCATCGCTGCAACCTCACAGTTCATTTACTTTCCCTGCATCAAACTGGATCAAATAATCATTTCGAATAAATAGAAGCTGATAAAATTCCTTTTAATCTATTTTTACATTCAAGGTCATTTTATGACAAAATGTTCAGAGGAATGGTACAAAAGGGAAGACCCGAAACAATAAATAAAGTTATCCAAAAAGAGTTTTTGTTGATTGCAAATCCTACTGAACTGCGTAACCTAAAATGAAAGTAAATGTATATGCAAATATGTACACATGATAGCTAATGATCTAGGATTTACTGCGATCATGGGTACATAAGTGCAAAATAAATAATTTAAAAATTCCAGTAATTTCTGTTATTGATGTTTTAAGCGAAGCGTTCTATATTAACAACACTTTTGAAGGCTATGATGCCAAACTCATTGCACTTTTCGATTTCATTTTCATTATCCTTTCTTATTCGATTTCAATTCAGAGGGTGATGGTAAATGTAGGGAGGAAATTGCTCCATATTAAGGTCCCAGGTTCATTTCCGTTTCTCTTTCCTGGCTCGCAGATAGGGACTTAAGGATTGTTAATTTTCTCAAGCGGTGTGCTAATGATCGAGGAAGCTTGTTATCAAAAATACAATTTCATTGTGCCATTATATTTCTTACTTAGATATTCTTACTAGAATTTTCCGGACATATTTCTTTTGAGCTTCTGTTCAATTTCATACACATTTTCGCTTATTGTAACCAATCTTCCTATAGAAAATGGAAAGCAAAACAGACACTAACTACGTGTCGTATGAATAAACCTCGGATTTTAGGTAAATGTCTACTATTTATGTGGGAATAAACTGAAACTACCTTAGTCAAATATCTGCACATTTCATGTAAAATATATATATGTATGGAAAGGGATTTTGTGTTCCTAAAGTGTCTGTTTTGACCACTGAGACCTATTTTAAGGCTTTAAAGTCTAAGAGTGTTGTAGTTTTTGATCATGAGTCGCCACAGTGTCTACTTTGATCTTGGTATTGTTTTATTATACCAGGTGAGTCAGCTGCCCCTTATTCTCGAGTTTTATGCAATCCGCATTTTATACTCCAACATGAAAACATCGACCCCATTACTAGGTTCTACCCGCGTATTTAACATGGATGTTTAACACTCGATGAAATTAGTGCTAATATAGATGTTATCACATCGCCTTTTAATATATTCGTAATTAGATAGCTGACGTTTGCACTTCTGCAAATGTTCACTGGAACCAGCGAGTATTACATCTTATACGGAATGTTTACCTTACACGTTACTAGGTAGCTCAATTGGAACGAACGCAACACTCCGAAGTAATCCGTCTGCTGTGAAGGTGGTTTGAATCACCTGCATGTACTAATTTTTTTACCGTGCAATCCTCACAATTTAAAAATTATTATTCTGAAAACGATTTTATTGCTTTATGTATTTATGTTTTATGGCATTTTTTAATGTTTCTTTATTGGTGAACTACAATTAGGTAGCTGTTTAAGCACACCTTTAGGTAGGTGCAATTGAAATAAGGATCATTTATTCACAGGATTGAACAGATCTACAAGCCACTGTAATACGCTGAGGAAGGGTTTCTGGATTGTCCAGCTCCTCTGCATAAATGCGCTCTTTTAAATAATCCTAGAGAAAGAAGTCAAGGGGTGTCAGATCAGGTGATCTGGCAGGCCAGGGGACTGGTCCTTGTCTTCCTATCCAATGACCAGGATGTGCAGCATTCAAATGATTGCAGACGATCCTCGACCGATACAGAGGAGTGCCATCGTGTTGAAACCACATCGTCATTCGCTCCTGCAGTTGTACATTCCCTGATAATAAGGGGTGAGCTACAGAGGAATTCCAGGTAGCGTGCTCCTGTTACATTCCCCTCGAAGGATATTGGTTCAACATGGTGGTCTCCCAAGATTCCACAACAGACATTTACACCCCACTGCTCTTAGAATGCTGCCTCCCTTACCCAATGAGGATTATCAACACTATTGTGGCGATTTCCAGTTCCATTGTTGTGGAATCTTGATTCGTCAGAAAACAATATCCTGGATGCGAATCCTACATCACTTGCTACTCGCTCCAGCAACCATTCACAAAGGATCACTCGAGCTTCGAAATCTCTCCCGTGAAGTGCTTGGTGTAGGTGCAAACCATAAGAATGGAACTTATTAGTGTTCAATATTCGCACTACAGAAGACTGGCTGATGTTCACCTCCTGAGCAAGCTACCCGTATACTAGTATGCGGATTGTTCTGGGTGGCATTCAAAACTGCTTCTGCATTAACACCCAATGTTGCTGGTGCGTGTCCATGAGGAGGCATCCTTGCAAGTGATGCTGTTAGACGCAGACGCCTTTCAACATTTCGGAAGCTGTTTGCTGTTGGTTGTCGTCTATTCGGATATCTCTCCCGAGATATTTTCTCCGGTGTATTTGTTCTTACTTCTCCGTAGATCAAAAGCCTATCTACGTACTCGTCTGTCGAATACATAATGAAAGACTGGCACAAAATATCGTGCGACAGCATACGTGTGGAGAACGCAGGGGTCGACATTCATAACACAATACATCATGCCAGTCCAATGGCGCAGAAGTTATTACACCTGTTCAATTACAAAATGCAGACAACCAAAAACGATTTAAATTATTATGTCCTAAACTCTCAGGGACTTTATCATTAGATTATTGTGAATTCGGTTTCCAAGTTTTGATGAACATTAAAAAAAAAAAAAAAAAAAAAAAAAAAAAAAAAAAAAAATGTACACTACTGAGACTCGAACCTATGACATTGGGGCTTAGCGCTAGGCCATTGCCACCTCGCGAGCTTTCGGGCTTGATTTAGCCTTTTAAGACAGATTTAATAATTTGCTGGGCATTTTAATATTATTACTTAAATGGCAAAAGCTGTTATGCATATTAATTGAGATGCACGAGGTGTAGTTCACGCAAAAATGTAAATAAACTGTTATTTAATAATATGTCCGTTTTGACTGTACGGGCTCATGATGGATGAGGCGTGTCTATAAATTTTTCATAATATTTGGCAGCCAACCCCTACTCTAAGTACAAGAATCCATCATTTTATTTTTAGCTGACGTTGTTAGCGTACCCGTATGATAGGTTCAATTTTTCCGAGGCGTTTACTGAATTACGTTGCTATGTATACTCTAATAAAAAGTTTGTAAAATCGGCTGGAAACCGGAATTCGCTCTCAGTAAACGAGTCGGATGTTTTTGAGGTGTACTTTAGCGAGGAGTACGTCCTGTCCCTTAAACCACTGTTGCTCTCAACTTTGCGCATTCCTCTCTTTAAGAACGTTAAGAAATACATTTTAGTAAGCGCAAAACTGGACTAAGGCGCACATGCCGTTAGATGGGTGGCCTAACTTCCAAAAAAAATAAGGCGAGGCTGACTCACCTGGTATGTTTCCTGTAGAATTAAAGATAATGGATTTGCTTTGATTCAAAGACTTTGTAACAATTTGGTGTAGGACTAACTTATTTTACCGCTTTGGTAGGTAGTCTCTCTCTTTTTTTTTTTTTTTTTTTTTTTTTAGAAAATAAACAGAATAAATGCTCCCATTAGGTCTCTTACCTGGTCGGTAACGCAGTACCTTCCAAAAAGTAACAAGGATCAGTGATATATTCCCCATAAACCTCATTTCCTGTATTAATTTTTGGTATACACACGTTCGCAAGATGTTTCCATGCTTTGTCTGTTGGTTTTACAAATGCTTTGCTATTCTTTAGGAGATATTTGTTTTCAACTCGTTATTTAGGTCACAATGAACATTTCCACTGGGCACTGCGATCTATTTGAATACCTTTTTCAGCTTTGTATTATTTATTAGCAACCATAGATTCATAATTTAAGACACAGAAAAATGTTTACCACTATATTAGTATAACACAATTTCTGTTTTTGTTACTGTGTAATTTTAATACTCACCAATTAATTGCTTTTTACACTTTCTATTATTATACAAAGAGTAAATACGTTATATATACCTACTTTAGATTTTTTATTTAGCTTCTGCAAACTACATTTTAGATGCCTAATACTGTATCTGTAGTACCAATTTGGAAATGTTGGAGCCTATTTGAGGTGCCAAAACTGATTTGTAAGGTCCTAAAATTCAAGGTGAAACTTATAATAGGTGCACTTTTCTGTTATACTTTTAGCACTAGAGGTATTTTCCCCGCAATATTTAGAGTACAGACTATCTGAAAAGATTAAAAGGTTAATCGTTTCATTATTTTTCTGCTAAAATGGAATTTAATGGAATTCTAATTCATTAAATCAAAATGTATTAATTCAAAAGAAAATAGCATATTTTAAAACTCCCAACTGTTTATACAAGCACATAATTAGAAATATGATGCATTTTACACTATTTTGACGGCCGGTTTCCATGTTTTAACATCTAAGAAGGTATCTTTTTTGCCTATTGCTCTATTGCTTAGTGGAATAAGCATACCAGAAGGTGCAAGACTGCCATGTTTATTCAATTTAAAATCTCATTTAGCAACTTCGGTTTGAGGTGTTCGATTTCAAAATGTTGTAGTAACAGCATTGGTTTCAAAGAATTGCTAGAATTCATAGCCGAAAAAAAAAATTCTTACAAAGACTTATTTGACTATTATCTATTTTAAGCAAGATAATCATTTACAGAAATAATTTAATTAGGTATTTCGTTCTAGGTATATAGGGGATGCAGGAAACAGTATCTTTATCACATGTTTGACAGCGACTGACTGCGCCAGGGCGGGTTTTCTCCGGGTGTTCCGGTTTCCCCCGCCATCTCATTCCACCGGTGCTCCCTCTTCATTCCATGTATCATCAGTGTCACCGCCTGCGGTGCCGTAGTAGTAAAAGCGGGCGTTAAACACTACAACAACAGCGACTGACTATACTAACTGTAATAGATGCAGCTGTCAGACGTTAGGTCCACTACAAACGCCACATATTGAAAGTAATCCGAAATGGCAATTCCCATACAGAAGTACCAATTTCGATTTTTTTCATTTTTTCGGGTGCTCCTTAAGGTTTTTCCTAAGGTTCTTTTACTCTAAACCATCCCAGTATTGAGGAAAACAAATGAATATACTATAATGCCATTTAGCTAATCAAAACTGAAAAATTAGTGTGGATACTGCTTTTGCTGCTTATGGAAGGATTTATTAAATGGTAAGGAGAGAAACATTGGGTGGTGTGTACGTAAATGAACAGTGGGATATTAAATACAGTTGTATTATTATTATTTTGTAGGTAAATGTTCGCTCACGAACATGGAACGTGATGGACACGCAAGTAGGACTGTTAAGCGTGGCGCTAGCGTGCGACGGTTCCCGCAAATCACTCTGCTGCAAATTGCATTATTTGATAATGGAAGTCATTAACTTTGGTTTAGAGCGGCTGGGCTACCGCTGATAATTAAAGTTGCAATTAACTCATTCGGCAGCCTTGACCGTAGCCTCGCGAAGCTATTTCAACGCTTTGTTATATTCTTTTGCTCTCAATTGCCAGTGATTGACAGCGACAGCTTTTAAATGCTTTGAAAGGTTTCCCTCATACGCTTTCTGTTGAAGCGAAATTCCTATATATTTTTGCTTACAAGAGAAGCAATAACTTTGTCAACAACCAAAGTATTTTCCACTTAAAAGTATTGAGCTCTCAGACATTTTGGTATGAAATAATAACATAAGATTAGTTTTCATTTTCTTGAAAATCAGTAACTAATTTTGGTTGAAAGAAATACTTTAATATTGGTTATAATTATAGGGGTAACAATTTAAAGATAGCTCCCAAGAACTTCAAATGGGCGACTTTACACTAATGCAAAGTATCGTCAGCTTTAGAATGCAAATTAGCAGTTTCAAAGCAGTCAGGAAACACTGTTTCGCGATATTTAATGCCGAAAAGTGATTTAAGCCTTAAGCGGTTTAGGTGTTCCCTTTACACGGGGACGCCCATGATAAAAATGTTTCGTAAACAAATTTGCAAAATGGTGTTGTTTTGAAACAATCCTACTGGATTAAATAATTTTACAGTGTTGAATGTAATTGCGTAGTTCCTGTGAAATTGTATAAACAACAATAAATAAATATTTTTAGGTTGTGATAAAAATTCTTTACAGGTCAGCTTAAGCAAGAAAATCGTAGTCCTTATGAAATAGATGAAAAGGTTAGAACAAATAAGCTAATTGCCTGAAGATCAATTTGCTTTTCGTTATTCTTTACCACATTTTTTCTCGTTGAACTTTTAGAGCGTGCCAACAAGGACACGTGTGGTAGAAAATTCAATGTAGTAAGCACCCAGTGCAAAACGATGAAATGGAATTCGCGCCTTCTAACATCTTATCGCCGTACGTGAAAACTAGTATACTTGTTTAAAATTTCCTCATAGAATATTGTACCGGAGGAATAACTCTTCTGAGTCATAAATAGTGCTTTGTAGAACATTTTTGGTAATTACTCACTTTTGTAAAGGAAAAATAACTTTGATCTTTGTGGAGCTATACAGTTTAAGAAATAAGCAAACTCCAAATGTTCAGACTAAAATGATACACGAATCATACTGTGTATATAGATACAAGTAGATGTCCCCAGTATGATCATGAAAATCCATAAACATGTTGCTCTTTGACACATTCATTGTATCGTTAAGCGCAAAGTCAATGTTTAGGTAGCGAGCCGAATAGTTTTTAACTCCCACCGATCGATATGGGAGAGCAAGTAATGTTGCCTATCGACTCTGCTACGCACTTGATGTCTGGGTACAGGCCCACATTCCAAGAAGCTGTAAAACAGTCCCTCAACCTTCTAGTGCTAATGACATGAACAGAATGGAGAGGGTCCTCTCAAGAGACTCTTAGCAAAAGGAACTGCGGTTGTCAAGTCGCTTAGGTACTATTGTGTATTCAACGAGTTTAAAAGTCAGTGGGATGAGGAAGGCCTTTAAGGCACGAGGATAACTACAACCTGGAGGGGGATGCATTATAGGCGTTTAGCTTCAAATTATGCATTGAAACTATTAACAGTTCCTCTTTTTGTTGCTATTTTGCTTATATGCCAAATCTGCTAAAAACTCCAGGAGACTCTGGGCATAACAAACATATTTTAATTGCAGGGAAAGGGTTTACGTCGATAGTAAAATATATACTCTGCCACTCCTGACTAGCTTAACCGAAATCCCTGGACAGAAAGTTTTCATGTTATTAGCTCTGTAATTCACTTCCAACATCATCATCATCACCACCATCATCATCACCATCATCATCAGCATCATCATCACGGTATAAGCCTTGTGGCTCGTTCCGACTTCAAGGAAATTGATCAGACCATCTCATTCGTGGCCTGCCAACATTTCTTCTACCTACAGGTTTATACTTGTGCACTATTTGTGGTGCACGGTATTCGGTCATTCTCTGCACATGATCTTGCCATTTTTGCCTGTATGCAATGATTGTTTCATTTAGACTCTGAATTTCCAATTCTCTTCCAATATCCTCGTTTCTTTTCTTGTCTATGAGTCTATAACCTGCCACCTGTCTCAGAAATTTCATCTCAGCAGCCTCCACTTTCTTCTGTTGTGAGATAGTCAAGACCCAGTTTTCACACCCATAAAGCAGGGTTGGGATCGCCAACGTTGAAACCAAAATTATAATATGTATATAAGTAATTAATAATAGAAAAAATAAAAAAGAGATTGTAATCGATAGTTAAGGGAAGAACATTGTTAATAAAGCTGAATATATTAAAGTCTCACGAATGGAAGCCTAGGCAGATTAGGTGAGTGATAAGATTGCAGTTGTTTTGCGAGCAAAGCCTGGCGAGTTCATCGGGTTAATTCTTATCTTACCATGACGTGTTCAAAAGAATTTATTGTGCGTCAACATGCAAAATGTGACCATTCATTGGAGATTTATAGACAAATTATTGGTGATACCCATTCTAACAATTTCAAATATCAGCAAGTAAGAATTAGTAACAACTTAGAATTAAAACACTTTTTCAAAAAATATTGCAATATTCAAAAAAAGGTAAAGAAAGCAGCAAGAGCATTGCATTCTACTCAGGGGTCTCCGTCTAGGGCATATGTGAATAGCAACCACAAGGTACCCAAGCTCAGCAGAACATTACTTCCACTTACTGGTGTTTTGCTCCTCACTGTAACTTTTCTATCTGACCTTACCTTGGTCATCTCTTGTTCTCTTCCAACCCCGATGCTATTAGGGTTCCCGAGGGCTAGGGAGTCTTTATTTTTCCAACCTCTACATTTTCCTATAAAATATTAACCCCTAACATGCTGACCTGTCATGGCATGTAATACGTCCTCTGATTGGTAATCAGAGGATATGGTCGGTGAATTTATTTTGTTAATTCTCCAGGTCAGGTCGGTGAGACCCGTAAACCAACGACAGGTGTGGTCCTCCAGATATTCAGGGGGTTGTGAGAGAGCGATGTGACCGCCAAAACATAAAAATATGGTGCTCTCTAAAAATCGGTTACTATACTGCTATTGCTCTATCAATATATTAAATATTGGAGAGCAAGAAGATTAATGACTTCATTGTCAGAAATCCAGTATTAGCTAACAACAACAATTTCAAATAAGAGGTTATGGAGTTATATCTGACAGTATTTATTTCATAGCGCAGTGAAGCTAATTGACTGTGCGACGTGTCGTTATTGGCTTCTCCAGGGAGTAAACTTTCTGCTTTCTATAGCCTTACTTTAAATATTTCCTTATATATTATAGCAATATTTGTTTGACTCAAAGAGAGTTAAAACCAACTTCTACAACAGTGTTTGTATAAAGGAAGTATGTAATTACAAGTTGGATGGGCATGTACCTTTTTGTACCAAATTGGCCATTATGCTAATTTTAATAACGCTTTTGGTGGAAAAGAGAGCACTTTTTTCAAAATTCAGACTGTAAGAATTTGCATATTGGAGTTTATTAATGCTATCAAAGCTGTAGACTCAGAGTGGCAACAAGAGGAGGGGAAGAAAATGGGCTTGCATAAAAAATTAAATTCAGTATAGATGATGGCCGTTCACGCACCATCCGTTTTACAGCAGAACTGAAGTAGTTGCAGCTATACTAAACGCTTTTTACACGCTTTATTCTCCTAAAGTACTCTCTATTTTGGTGAATCCCAACTCTCAAAGTGTTGCTGCAAATACTGTGTAACGATGCATACTGGGATGACTTTTATTATTTTTATTTATCGTATTACTGATCATTTATGAAATTTCCTTTTTATTGCCATAAGCTGGACCCTGCTGTGGTCTTAATGACTTCACTTCTCTTGCATGTTTGAAGGAAATTCATAGGTTATTACGCTGTTTCCATGGCATATTCTGTCGATGGTTCTTATTGCAAATATTGTGTAAGTTTTGCATTTTAGAATTAATATAGTCACACATAGTCACAGGGTAAAAATAGCTAATATGCTACAGAGGGACGGTCAAGGAGTGGTGACTCTTCGGGCGAGTCAGCAGATGACACTTCGGAGAGTGGTGGCGACATGCCTCATCATGGCGGTGCAGGTGGAGGCAACAACAACCTCACAGACACAGAACTGAGCACAGCCACGGAGAGCCACTACCGGCACACCTCTGCAATGACGGCAGGCGGAGTGATCGGCTCTGGAGCCTCAGCGTCCTCCAAGAGAGATCATCACCTTGAAGAAACTCATTACCATCAATATCACTATGGGAGCTTCTACTTGCGTATGGGAGCTGTTGGTGAGTACACTAGTAAACTAAGTACAAGTAATCGGTCCAGCAGAAATGGTGACGTTCAAAAGAGATTTCACCTTGAGTAGATTCACTATAGTTGGCTCATCGGGAGCTTCAAGTTGTGTAAAGGAGATGATGTTAACTGTACTGGTACTGTGCATCAGAGAAAATTATTTTGGAGTCGCTGGACCCTCCAAGAGAAATAATTTTTTTTTTAAAATATTAATATCATTATGAGACTTGTTGCTAAATGCTTTGGTAGTCTGATCGGGAGTAATGGTTTCTCCACAAAAGATGGAGATTGATTATCATCAGCATCATCACCATGGAACTTTCTACCTACACATAGGAAACTGATTTTTTTCTGCATTGAACTTGGTTTTCTGAAGTATGAATCATCTCTTTTGTCTCAGCCGAGATTTTTTGCAGAGCTTACTCTCGGGAATTGTGTAAAGAAGTTTAAGCAGTCCAATATTTGTAATTGAGTACCAACTGAGACGGGGCATTCTTTGGAAGCTGTTCGTTAAGAGAAACCAAGATAACATTAACTGATTAGTAAAGGATACCAGGTATATATAGCCGTCTTCCAGTGTCACAATTAAAGAGGTATTGATTTTTAAATACTTCAGTACTTCAACGAATCATATAGTGGAGATGTCACAAATGGAGAGAACTTTTTGTGTCAAATTAAACATTGTGAATGTTTTCCCAAAGCTGAGTTTTCCATCTGACATTCTCTAAGAATTGATCAATGTTGCCTTCGGTTGCTCTTAGCCAACAGTATGGCGAAAAGGCGCATATATTCCGAGAAGAAGCATTTAGGTATACTTTTTATGCAGGAGTAATCTGTTGTGGTGAGATAGCAGCCCCGCCCAAAGATAGTATTACTTTGAGGACACTGAGTAATTACCGGTTTTACCACGGGGATTTAGCAAGTGCAGCGATGTACCAGGAGTAATCGGTTCGGAATCACAGCATTCTCCAAGATGAACACTCTCTGAGAAGTCTCACTTATCACCAGCGTTAGTATGAGAGCTTTACTTGCAAATGGGTACTGTTAGTAAGTACAGTGATACTGCCTACAACAGGGGGAGAGAAACAATGGTGTTCACAATATGCACTGCACTGAATGCTGCATTTGTTGTTGTGTACTATTTAGAGATTAATGCAACGCGTTGAAACAGAATCCCATATTCTATAGCTTTCTCTTTGAATATTGCTTGCAGTACCATGTGCTCATTCATTATCAAGCAGAATCAGCACTGCCTGAAAATAAAATAGGTTCCTTCACTCCATTACATAGATGCAAGCTTCGTTTTAATTCTACAGCAATATATGCCTCTAACTTAAAACGTTTGCATAATGGTGCAATTGTACGCATGTGCTGACAAACAGCTTAAATATCTATGGCTATATTTGTTGCGATGAACTCTTCCTTTTAATAATAAGGCCGCGATATCGAAGTTTCAGTATAGGCAGACACAACAAATAGTGACTCCTCTAATGTTTAGCTAATTAAAGGTCAAGCAGAAGCTTGTTTCCCAGGGATTCTTAAAAATGGAAGAGAAACTGTCTATTTGCATACTATTTTGTTGAAACTTTTTTCTGTTATTGTATACTCAAGGATACGCAGAGTTCCATTAATTTACATGGGGTTTTGAATTGATCAGAATACGGAATGTGGACTGCTTAGTGAGGACAATGAGAAATGTCATAAACTTTATTTGGAGAAACTAACTTGAAATATTCGTACATATTTTTAATAACAACAATGTTCTATAAGATGCACCATCCCCTTCTCTTGAACTTTCCATGGAATATAAAATTATCCTTTACATAAATGTTTGAATATCCAACATACATTATAAACGTAATTCTAATGTTAGTTTGCTTAATAATGCCAAGTTTTTTTATTGCTAGAGGGTTTGGAGCCAGGGTAGACTTGTGATAGTGAAAGAAGTTAATGCAGGTATTTAAGAAAATAATTTAATAATAGTTCATACTGTTGTAATAAGTACCCAAATATTGCTTATACTAAGTGGCATAATTTTCTGGGGTGTCATCTGCAACTTTACTTCCAACGATAGTAGGAGCGCTTTCAAGAATACCTTATAAGCCTCTTTGAAAAAACATTCACAGTATTTCTCTTCCTTGTATCCATGATAAGGATACTATCCTGCTAAATCACAAGAAGCTTAAATTCAAGATTTACGGAGACTGAAGCAGCATTAACGTGGGTAACTAGGAAGAATAGTAACGACCAAATCTTGCGCGGGCTGAGCCTTCCTTATGAGCGTCACAAGGGAAGAAAAGTTGAGAGATTTGGCGTGAAAATTACAACGTTTAGTATACAGCAGTACATAAAGCAACTGTTGTTGCATTGTGCACTGTAATAACGTAAATCTCATTTGCCACAGCGCTTCTAGCACTGTCTTTAAAACTAAGCTCCTACTCCAATGACTTATTTTTTGGAGCACAGCAGTTTTGACTGTCATAGTACAAGTGCCACCATCGACCCAACCGTTCAACTCCTTAACCTAATGTTTGACATTTTTACCTTTCCACTTAAGAGGACTAGGAATACCCTATCTTACCAATGTTAAAATTAGTATATTAATGTGCCGTTTTCTCAGTGTATATTGCTCACATCTTACTGTGACTTTTATTTCATACTTATGAAACCTTAGTAATAAAATGTACACAAGGATGATATCAGTATGAAACTCTAATAATATCTTTTTAAAATTATTGTTAATTTGAACGCAATTTTCTGACAAATTTGAGTGACAAAAGTTTCTCTAATTAGCTTACTAAAATGATCTCCTGTTAAAAGTCACAAAATTATGTAAGCATCTTATGTACCAAGTTACATTAATCTAGCTCCAACAGTTCCTGAGAAAATGGGTCATTTGCACAGAAAAGTCTTAGTTTTGAGAAAAATAAGTACCTATAAACTAAACAGTGCATAAAATATAGCTCACAAAACTTCTAATGCATTACAGGTCCATGTGATGCGTTATTTGTAGTGACAACATTGACAGTGAACTAAATTGTAGAACTATTTGTTATAAGTGTAATATAGGCCCATAAGAAGTGTTACAAATGAATATCTCTTAGAGGAGTAGAAAAAACCAAATGCCAAGAATTCCAAATTATAAAAGGGCAAGGAGCCTTCCAAATTGCTATATGGAAATCATTTTCATGGGACCTTGGTGTCCAATCTCAGAATTTTAAATGAAACCGTGCTAGTTCTTTAGTATATTCTGGTTCCCCACAATAAACTATACTAACTTTTATTAAAACATTTTTTTCTAAAATGAATTGCTAAGCTGTTATAGAAAGTTTTCATTGAAAACATGTCCATGAACGCAGGGAGAAAATGGGAAAAAAAAAAAAAAAAATAAAATAAAATAAATAAATAAATAAATAAATAAATAAATAAATAAATAAATAAATAAATAAATAAATAAATAAATAAATAAATAAATAAATAAATAAATAAATAAATAAATAAATAAATAAATAAATAAATAAATAAATAAATAAATAAATAAATAAATAAATAAATAAATAAATAAATAAATAAATAAATAAATAAATAAATAAATAAATAAATAAATAAATAAATAAATAAATAAATAAATAAATAAATAAATAAATAAATAAATAAATAAATAAATAAATAAATAAATAAATAAATAAATAAATAAATAAATAAATAAATAAATAAATAAATAAATAAATAAATAAATAAAATAAACATTGGTTTTGGGGTTTCAAAGTCCCCTGACCTCCTAAAATACAACACCAATACAATACAGTCAGTCATGTTGAGTATTTACTGTGGCTCTTTAAAATAAAAAAATAAAAAAGTATGGCAAATTTTGAGGTGAGCTACAATTTCTAGTGAATCATACTGTAATTTCCACAACCATGAATTACCTCCCTTATTGGAAAATATGTCTTTGAATATGAGAAGAGAAGTGTGGTTCAGCAGGATGGTGCACCACTACATTTTCCAGTATGCACACGTCGACTTCTAAATATAAATTTGGTAATAGATGAGTTGGACCCGCTGAACCTATCATTTGGCCCCTTGGTTCACCCGACTTATTAGCACTGGACTAGTTTTTAAAGTAACCACCTGACGTCATTATTGACTTAGTTGTTTAGTACCATTTTCTACTAATTTATAGGCAGTTCAAAGAAAGCATCCTATAAAAGCTCTACTATTCCTTTTGGAAAAAAAAATGTTTTAATAAAAGCTGCTTAGTTTACTTTGGGGAACCAGAATATGGAAAAAAAAAAAAAAAAATTACCATGGCTTCATTTAAAATTCTGAGGTTGGGCCCCGTGGACTCCATAAGGGACCCTATGAAAATAGTTTCCATATCACAATTTGAGAGGCCTCTTGTTCCTATAAGATTTATAATTCTTGGCACTTAGCTTTTTCTGTTTGTTTAAAGGATATTTACCTGTAACACCTTATATGGGCCACCCTGTGTATCATTTAAAGCTAAAATTTCAAGAAAGATAATGGGTAAAAATAGACAACGATATTGGTATTTTTGTCATTCCAGTTGCCTTAAAGCGTACTTGTGAAACATCCCAACTTACGAGCTTTTTTGCGATCTGTTATTTAGAGCAATGTTGAAAGAGGCAGCTTAGTAATTATAATACAAAATGTCATAGTATTTACTTTCTTTCTCACAGTCTTCTTGCAAATGAAATATGAACAATAAATAGACATCTTTAGAACGTTCACTGATATACATTTTGAGGTACTCAGTTAATCTCATTTCTGCATCGTTTTAGCTGTGGGTATTATATACTCGAAAGGCTGGGGTGTAATACATATAAAGTGGGTTTGAAAGCTTTCATTTTGTGGAGTACAGAATATTTTTTCCTCTGAAAGGGATATGTGTGGTTGGTTGCAGCGTTTGGAATTGGCAGCATGATCTACTCCGGCTTGGAGTTTGGTCAATACTTTGAGCTGGAGCGGAATACCAAATGTCACAACGTACTGCTGGCCCTCACCCCAGCCACACGTATGGCATTTATTTTCATCCAGATGTACTTCATTTTCCTCAACAGTGAGGTAAGTTAGACTTCCCTTTCCAACTTATTATCTACCAAGATTGTTTCTGTGCTGAAGCAGGCGAAAATATAATAATATAAACAAGAAACATGGAACAAAGTAAATATTTCTTTGCATATTTAATTGGGATAATTTCTTTGAGCTGAAACATGTATACTAACAGAGAATCGGTCGAGATATTGATGAGTTAAATACTTCCTCTGAGCCCCTGCAAAAGTTTTACTTTTTGGGTACCGTTATGCAGTTATGTTATATAAATAGTGATGCATCTTTTAGTTTCGTTTACATTGGTTTAAATGGCATTGCTTGATATTTAATAATATGTATATTAGGGTGATCCTTATTTTTTTAACTTCGTATTTCTTCACGCACACCCCCGAATTTTTTTGCAGTTTTCTTTTAAGAAAAATTTGAATACCTGTTTTCTTGAAATTGATGAAGAGGAACCCGTGTCACAGTGTTCGAGAAGTTGCAACATGTTGGCTTATTTTTGCTTATGCGTGTGCTTAAATGGTGCCATACTGTCCACCTTTAGCTCACAAAAATGGAGACCGTAACCTTTCTTCAACTCGAAATAATTTGTTCGATGTTGCTCATGTCAATGGTTAGAACATGATTAAAAGTAGAAGAGGATAATAGTGGAAGTGTTGACTGGAAGTTTGCGGCAAAAGGGGAAAAGGCTAGGATTATAGTTATGAAAGAGGAGGGTAAGGAATATGAAGGGCGACAACAGTTCACAGTTTTTGGATATTACTAATGATTCGTCTAAAGAAACAACTGAAGTGAGTGACTGATGGTGATACCGTTTTTACAGAATCTTACACGAGCTCAGTTTTAAATTTTGATAGTAATTTAACCTTGAATGGAAATAAGGTAAATTCAGAAAAGCAAAACCAACGCTGAAGGAAGTGTTTTATGATACCAAAACTAGCCGCCATTTTGGATGTCAGTTAAGTCAGAGAGATACTGTGTGCATCCTTGAGAGTACAGCTGAGGTCTTGGGACATAATGTTGGATTAAATAGCACTTAATCGTAGTTCAATTCAGAAATATCAATAACAATTCAGAGAGATGCGGACAGAAAATATAAAGTATTGTTTTAAGAGAATGATACAATTTTGTGACTGTTTATTGGGGCGTTAAGAGTTAAATTGGGACGAGCATTAAATGTCAGGGATTCAAAAACTGAAAGACTACCAATCATCGTAACTTATGAAGGTGTGAAAATTAGGAACGATAGATATCTGCATTACCGAATTGTACTGGGAAAGAACAATCACTGGCAGTTGAAATGCCATAAATGCTTGGGGACAGGAGGAGAGAGATCAAATTGTTGTAACACCAACGCACAGGTCGATTCAGTGGAGCTGTTACTTTGCTGGAATATTTTATGCTTCATTTATAAAGAGAATATGAAACATCTTAAGGTGGCAAGATTTTAGTAGTAAGCAACAATTCAATGGACTATTAACGACCGATGAAAAATAATAGCAATTCATCTTGTGATGTGTGCAAGATCACCGGGGACAATACCCTGACCGTAAAATCCTACGTCATCCTCGCTGTATAAGGAGGCGAGGAAATAACAGAAGAAAGTTAGTCACAGACATGGGTCGGTTAGTGTGTCAGTGAGTGCAAGACAGCTGTTTGTGTGCTCGCGCGCGCGGTATTGTCGTGAAAGGTACGTGACGTCGAAGTGAAGAGGTTTTAACTAGCGTTGAGTGATTGTATCGTCGGAGTTGTGTGTGAGAGACAGAGAAAATTAAGACTATGAAAGGACTAAGTCAAGGCTACGAGAAGGAAACAGGTGGGAGTTGCAATATCACGAAAGACTAGACTGTGTTAACGTCAGTAGAAGAGAACTGTGTTT
This sequence comes from Tenodera sinensis, assembly GCA_030765045.1. Taxonomy (NCBI): domain Eukaryota; kingdom Metazoa; phylum Arthropoda; class Insecta; order Mantodea; family Mantidae; genus Tenodera; species Tenodera sinensis. The sequence goes on along the minus strand of CM060965.1, from coordinate 60,257,899 downwards.
TTGTACAAACGTTTAGAAGAAAAATAAAGCGATAGAAAAATAACTGGACTGAACTTTGTAATTCTGTTAAAATATATACAATCATTGTACATACGTGATAGAAGTTTTGTGATTGCAACACAGAGGATTGTTTCGTGAAATCTCCGCCTTTCTGTCTGGATTTTAAATAATGCTACACGCAGGTGCTCTAAACGTCAGCGTTTGTTTGTATTGAAATGTGACCAGTGTGTACGTTACAACGCTCACCGCTTGTGTTGTAACCAATCCACGTGTCCCAACTATTGATTTAGTCACCACGGGGAACATGGAAGTGGAAGGAGAATGCACCTACCTATAGGAGCTAAAGATGAAGATTTAAAGTGGTTAAGCCTGCGTAATCTAGGTGCCTCATCTCAGAGTAAGTGGGAGTTACACACCGGAGAGCAAGCAAGTGCTGTTATTAAACTCGCCTCACATCCACTTCTCATGACAAATCTGAAAATACAGTAACCTAGAAAGTGTTTACAACCCCCGTACTTTCACTAATGAATCAAATTTAACATGCATGCGTGCAGCGAGACTCCAGCAAATGCGAATTTCACGTCGTTATAGAGAACTATAGCTGACTTACCCGACATTGCACGGTGGCTTATTAAATCTCGAATAACAATTTAATTTAATGTACTTTCCAAGTATGAAATTATTGCACTATGACCCAGACTACTTTTTATGGTAGCTTATGTTTAATGTAGTAGAGCCGAAATTACGATGAACTCAACTAGTGCTACGAAAAAGTTAAAGGCCAGCACGTATTAAATGGAGATGACAATGCGATCATAGTTAAAGAGCTTGTCAATGTCAATATTTTTCTTCCCTCTACGTTTAAAATATCACGCAAAAATTAGAACCAATTGGCCTAAAACGTTTGCAAGAGGTAATAAAAACAACTACCAATCAGTCATTCCCTTTACGTTCAGTTAAGTGTATCCTAATTAGATCTCTGATATAGCAACATTTGTTACCCTCACGTTACGACCCGTCACGTTAAATCGGGATTAGTAAACTTCATTGAAATCCGCCTTAACAGTGCATGGAAAATCAGCTGGTATTCAAGGAAATTGGTGGAAATATTGCCGTTGCAATTATGATTGCCTTAAGCTCCTCGTGATGCGTCTACAAATTCTGGAAATGTGGTATATCCTATAAGTATCCCTTAGCAGTGCAAGGATTATCAGAACAGGCCAATTCTTAAGATAAACACGGAAGGTGAAATTTTAAAATCTCACACCTTCTCTTTTATAATTCGTATTGTGACAAAATGAAAATTTGATAAATCCCACTTCTGACACCAAAGTGACAAAATAAATTCGGTGCAACTACTTTTTATTACTTTATTCTTTTACTGAGTGCACAAAACACGATTCTCTTTTACAGTCTTTCGTGATATTACAGCTCACAGCTGTTTTCTTCTCGTAACCTTGAGTCACTCTTTTCGGTCTTTCTTCACTTTCTCTGTTTCTCGGTCAGCTGGCTTTGACGATACAGTCACTCAACCCTCAGAAACTGCTTCGGCATCTTTCTTTCGACGCGACCGTACACACGCAGCTGACACACAAACACACTAAAACTAAAAAGTGACTAACTCATTCCTCCGTCTGTAACTAACTCATTCTTTTCATTGCCTCGCCTCTTCACATTGCGAGGATGACGTAACATGGACCTTTCTCGAACTTCTACAAATGTCCGAGTGTACGGCCACCGGACACTTCTCGAAAACTCCGTTTTGTTCTGCCGGTCTATTTGTGGTCACGTATTCACAACAGTCGTGCGAGGCAGCCTGACCACGAGCACCTTTATTGCACGCACCGCCAGTGCTGTGAGGCAGTCCGGACCCGAGCCTTGGCTGTTGCTGTCGGCCGGCGTCACAGTATCATATATTACAATATAGGCATAAAAATCGTAAAGTAGAAGATATTCCCAAACTAACAAGTTACATAATTTGGCAACAGAATATGTCTGCAATCATTTAGAAAAATATTCTCCTCAGTTGTTAGTTACAAAATAAATATCCACTAATTTCTGATATTACGTTGGAGGTAATTTTGTCTCTATATTTCTCAGTGACGAGATTACAGAGTAAATACAATGAAACTTTCTCGCGATTGTTAAAATGTTATTACGTAAATATTTCATACGTATTATTGTTTCTGTCTTTCCTGTTTTCTCGGTTGCTACACCGGGACTGTCTATGTATATTGCTTGGATTAAAGGTTAAAGCTATACAACATGCGTCTCGGAGTAGGAATCAACCGACTGCGAGTTCATAATTGCTATATGCGCAACCACGTTATGTTGAGTCAAACCGTGGTGGGCATACATTGTCAGCTATCTGCTTACTTGCGATAATGTGTAACTACAGTAACATTAGTTCACACACACGTACACAGGTAAGGGACTCTGGAACTGAATAATGACCGAAAAATGGTCAAATTGACGATTTTTAAGTTTGTACATTTATAAATGTTCCCCAAACCTTCAGTCATCTGTTGCCAGTGAAATTGTTTAGATTCCGCCATTTTTAAGGGTCTAGCGCAGGCTTTAAATGCCATGTGGACTACCTTTAAACGCCCCCTTTTCTGCTTAATCAACCCTTTCCGCTGAATTTGTTTTTTTTTTTTGGTGCGCTTTTGGCCCATAATTTATTCAAATATTGCTGAAAATTTATGTAGCTATATTTTGTGCTGATATCTGACGAGATGCCAGTGTGCTATTACAATGTATTCAATATAAAACCCGTAATGAGTTTTACGTCAAATATGTAATCTGATTCATGATCATGATGCATGTCTGTAGAAAAATTGGTTTTTCTCGACATTACATACAGCAAGCATTGAATGACTTACCCTGAACAGCAGGAAAGGAGGAACACGACTGTCTCCACAGGGAAAAAAAGAAAGAAAAAAAAAAAAAGAAAAAAAGATTCACGCGCGCCTCTGCGGCAAAACCCGGAGTCACGAAAGAAAAGAAAACGCTGCCCTGAAAAAAAGAAGTGCGATCAGCAGAGCTTCCTAGATCTTTCGAGAAGTGTCCCGCGGCTTGCGTATTTGTAGAAGTTCAAGAACAGACTTTGTTACTCATCCCGCTATACAAGAAGGCGGAAGTGATTGTGTGTGTGTGTTTGTGTGTGTGTGTTTGTGTGTGTGTGTGTGTGTTTGTGTGTGTGTCAGCTGCGTGTGTACGTTCGCGTCATGGAGGAAGATAACGAAGCAGAAAAAAGTAATTGGACTGGACTTCACGTTTTTGTTACAATATATTATACTACATAATAGAAAAATAAGTTTTTGTAAGCTTAATTTGTTAAAGCATGGCTAGAGAAGGTCACATGGATGCAGCACATTTTTATTTTGGCTGTTTCCAAACGCATTGCCTTTATATTACGCAGCTGCCATGAATGCATCATTTTGTTACTCGCATCTTGGGAGCTTCTCGTATCCCTCAGTTTATACATTTCACTGCTGAACAACTACATCATTATCGATTTACTTGATAATTGCCTAGCTTTCTTGACTACTTTGACATGAGATTTAACTTATATTTTTGGAAACTTAGATTTATAAGGAAGTTTTAATAATTGAAGACAACGCAATGGTCTATTTTGATACTCATTGTTAAACCATGTTTTATTCAGTGTCTCTATAATGAAGGTAAATGCTTTCTGTTGCAGCAAATGAGGGTGTCTCGACACAGAGCATTGGCGCGCTTTGGGCTGATGCACATGATAGGAACAAATCTCTCGGTGTGGCTGAACGTGCTCGTACAGGAGACAAAGCACGAGATTCTCACCTTTTATGATCCTGAGAACAATACTCTTGGCATCTATCGACGCCTATGTGAGTACCAGCATTTCCTGGTTTAGAGCACTTCATCTAGATCAGAGTGATTACCAAGGTTTCTTTAAGGACTTGTGTAGAGCTTTAGAACCTTCCTTCTTGATTTAAAACAATGATCTAGCGTTGTAAGGAGCAGCACTAAGTGACGAGATCATACAGTGTCTCGCATAAGTACTGTAGAACACATGGCCTACTCGGACACTCTGCAGGGGAAACTGAAATAAGAAGTTAAAGTTAGCTCCATTCTACTCATAAACCTCGGTAATTTGTGAGCATACTAAGTTCCAGGTACCGGAACTATGAATTAGTGGTTTTCTTGCTGATTGATTTCGCCGGAACTTCTAATTGCCTTAACTATTCATACATTCACAACTAGTTACCTTTTCCTCAATACCTAACTTTCCTTGTTAATAACCTCTTATTCCGACAAATTGGAACTCACACTTCTTACATTATGCACTGTTTTAATATGTGGATATTCTTTATTGCAATTATTTCTGTCTATCCCTATCTTTTTTATAACATTATTAAATTTACAGGTCATTAATTCCGATATTATCTTCAAATGAGTCGGTTTACCAATAAAATGATCATGCTACATGCTAAAAATATCAAATTGGAGCAACTTATATGCATTTCCAATGTAGTGAAAATCTCTACGGAGTTGAAATTCTGATATTTAAGTACACATTTCCAAATATTTATTATTGCTATTTGGTACCGCGACTGCCTCTATCACCACTGTTACTACCACAAGCACCACAACGACCACGGTGCGCTGTCGCAATGCAACTATTTCTTGCAGCACCCTTCACAAATTGCAGGTATTCAAAATCTATAAATGGTGTCATTTCTGTCTGGTTAACTGTCACAATAAACGCAATTGCATGCAGTGTGGGGTGTAAAAGCAGCGAGAATTTAAATTGGTAAAGTCTTTGTGCCCAAAGATAAAGAGGTAAGTGGTTACTATTCAATCAGCAGTAATTAAGCAACAGTAGTGCAAAACTACCTTGTAAACGGTATAAGGATTTATCCAATCCGTCGCACACCGCTGCCAAAAATAGGAAAGAATTGCTGTTAAAAGTCAAAAACGTTTAGGAAAATACATTTCACCATGGTCTTAGGTTAGTTACTGTCATTGACTCAGGAGGATGTCTTTGTTCTTGAACGTGTAATCGTTGTGTGGAGTGGGAAGCTTCTCGGTACGATGTAAACAGAGTAACACCAGCGGTTCAAAATTATTGTCTGTGATGCAGTTGGACTGTAAGCAATACCAGTGCTACTACAATAGTATAGCATCTGGTTTCTTGAGCTTCCAATAAACATAATTTAGTAGTGACATTATTCAAAGTATGATCATAATTGCTTTGTTTTTTGCCCTAGTATAATGTAGTAATAATGGTCTTTTGCGTAATATTTATTTTACCGGGAAAGGCAGGATAAGTTGCTTTGGAAGCAGGCTGCAAACAGTCAACGCGAGAGCAGAAAACAATAGAGCGCTATCTCAAGTTTACTTTAACAACCACAAGGTCATAGCTAAACTCCTGAGTCAAATACAGTAACGTTCTAGATATTCTCACAAATATCTCGATCAGCAAAAGGTCAGTAAGGACATCCTAAGCAAAGTGAAATATATGCATAGATTATGCTCATGCTTTAATCATCCCATAAACCTGCAAGAGGTGTTGAATTGCATAGTGACTCCACGCATTGCACCCTTACTATTACAGGTAAGATGGGGGGGGGGGGGATTCTCCTCTTGTGCTCACCATACCTGCGGGAAGAAGTGCTATCTCTTCACATTGGATCCTGTGTCGAAGAGAAAGAGGGAGAAAATTATTAATTCAGGAATGTGCAGACACGGTCTGAAGTCAGTAACAAGAATCATGTACCTGGAATGGATTCCACTTTAAATTCAGAGCACATGTCTTATAATTTCACCAGAAATTAACGCTGTCACGTAACAAAAAACAGGCTTTATTGTATACTTCTAAAAAGAATTAATAAAATATACATATTGGTTTCTTGATCAATGCTGATGAGCAGCTACTTGGTAATTGTTTAGTTAATTTTGCTTTTTTTAAATTGCTATTTTTGCACAAGCAAACGACGTGTTACTAAAAAGCAGATCGTTGTGTTCTGTAAATTGAGTAATATTTTGGTACTCTTGACATATGTGATGTGACCTGGTAGACAACTGCTGTGAGGCAGTGGACGGGGTTGAGACTACGATGTTGGGGAAGTGGCATAATCTGTCGGTTCTCCCCATCTAAGGGATAAGTTACTCGTTTATTATTAAAGGGTATTGCACATTCTTCTCTTCTTATCATGTGATCTTCTGTATCGTTATTAAAGCCAACATTTTTAGAACTGTGTCATGTTCCGGGGTCTCAGTTCTGCCGTGAGTGCATTCGCTCGGACCGAGAGGCAAGTTACCAGCCCTGAACGGAACATCCCCATGCACACGATAAGGTTACTAAGAATTGTGGCTTTAATCATTATCTTGTCTCTCTGTTGGTGATAATGTTTTTAGCACGTAATTTGCAGATTCCATCCATATCTTTGTTTGGTACCCATTCCCTTTATGCAGGCATCGGCAAACATGTACTCAATGAGGCCTCTCAACTATGACGATTCAGGGGCAGCGCTTACTCTGTCTCCCCCTCCCCCACCCTCGCAGCCTTAACTGGCACTGCATACACACCGATCACGGGCGGACTGTGCTGTCGTATTTACCTCTACTTCTAAACATGTCTGTCAAAGACTAATACTAAGATTTAAAGATAAATTTTGTTATTTATAACGTTGAAGGATATTAGTTTATTTAACTTATAGTCTTAGTATATTCGTAGAATTAGAGTGCATCTAATTATTCTTGGTCTATTACATTTGATATCTAGAATAGCACTTTGATGATTTCTTCTCTCATCATGTAAGGAACGTAAGGTGTTTGTTGTGCTCTAAAGTTCAAAAAGGCACTCATCAATGGAACATCAAGGGGCATTATGGTACATGTCATAAGATCACCATACAATTATAGACAAGCATGTATTCATAAATTTACACCACGATTTAAAGTAGCATAACACTGACGTAGTGTCCTTTATTAATTTTTTTTCAGGTCTAGATTGGACTAACCAATAGCAACAGCTCAAGGAGCAATAGTCAGATAATACTTCTAATATTAATTCAAATGTTATAACTGATAGACAACTTCACGCCAGCTATGTTGTTGCTTTGGAGATTGCTCAGCCACTGAGGTTTTTTAGTGATGGAGATTTCATAAAAAATTTGAGAGTAAAGTTGCCAACATAATTTGCCCTGAACAATATGATATTTTTAGTAATAGTGCATCATCACCACGAACCATACAGAGAAGGATACATAAAATAGCAGAAATAACTGAAAAAGGACTACAAACCGAGGTCCATGAATTTATAACCTTTTCTCTCGCGTTGGATGAAAGCACTGACAACGTTGACACAGCACAATTGGTACTATATTAGGACTATATTTTACAGCCCTTCAACTTTATGAATATTATGAAGCACCATTACTAACAACCTCTCGATAGAAGAATATATGCTTGCAGTCATTCCACTTAGGGAACATACAACAGGGCAGAATTATTTCAAGCATTTAAGAAATGCGTAGAACAAAAGAAACTGAATCTAAAAGAATCTTGTATCGCGATTAACAGATGATAGCTTACGTGCTATACTGAGAGTGGCTACTTGTGATACATCACTAGATTTCCATGGTAGGTACATTGCAAACAGAAGTGAATTGAAATATATTGCTCAAATATCTAGGCGTACCTAAAGTATCGTAGACCAAATTAGCTGGATTCAAGTATATGTACCATTCCTTAATGCACTCTGTAGCGAGCGAGTCCAGCACTGACTCTGAACGAAGGTCAATGCCATCCCCTGTTCTACATGACGTCATGTGCATTGCGGGTTACATGTAGAGACGTCATACTGATAGGTACCTCATTGAGTACATGTTTGCCGATGCCTGCCTTTATGAATTGTGGATAGAATCTCAGGTGCAGCAACCTTCTCCATGACAATTTTATAGGGTACTGCCCAAACATTTCTTTTAGCCTATTTTCCACAAATTTATCTCATGAAGTCTTTCTGCAGTCCTCGAACTTCTCGTTGATTTTAATTTTCTACAAGTTCCCAAATTTGCATCACTTTCATATGTACTATGTTCTGCACTCTTCTTGCTTTCCGCACCGTTGTACGCAGTTGTTGCTGCTGTTTATTCCAAAACATATGATCATTCACCCAATTTCTAGATACTCAAGATATTCGTAGTTCATAAGGAGAACATATGCACTTGTATATATTGGGTCACTTAACTGACCAATCTAACTATGGTTACAACCAGTCCATAATAAGTTTAGTAATTAATAACTAAACAAACTAAGCAAGCGCAGTAGAGCTATTCAGAACAAACGAGTTAGCATTTTAGGGTTATTTCATTCGACGACAATACTCAGCCGCATGCTGCTGCACGCACTCAAAATCTCCTGCAAAAATTCAAGTGGCTTTTGAATTTCCAGGTAGAGCCATAAATTGGCTTCGGGTGACTATCACATGCTCCCACGCTCCATGCTTACGTGCTCACATGCACGTCGATTTGAAAGTGATGAACTCGAGGAGAGCGTCATAGGGTGACTACAATTACAGGCGGCTGAGATATAGGTAGAGTTTTTTCAAAGCTTGTAAAGTTGTTTGACAAATGTCTGAATGTAAATTGAAGTTATGTTGAAAATATTTAACAATTTGATTTTCACCTGTGTGCGACAAGAGTTACAAATTAAAGTAGCATCCCTTAAAAAAATCTGATGTGTTGCACTCACATGACTTTCTCTACTCTTGTACTAACCATTCTTACAAATTATTATTCCTATATCTTCTTCGTGTTAGTTGAGATAAGCATTTGTACAACTTATCTTATTGCTTATTTCCTTGTAGGTGAAAGGGGAATATTAGAATACAGTAGGCTGTGAGCGATAGTCAAATCTTTTAAAGCTCTGAGATCCCGTTTTCTTTGCACGCTTAACATATACAAAATGAACAATGATGTTCCATTTCATGAAAGTTTTAAGCTCTCCAAAACTGACACAAATAACAAGGAATATCTCCGAAATGGTTCACTCTACAAAAAAAAAAAAAAAAAAAAAAAAAAAAAAAAAAAAAAAAAAATGTTTTTTGTTTTTGTTTTTTTCTGGTGAGATCTGCACTTTTTGTATATTAAGAATTTGTCTATCTCTTACGCTTTACGAGTTATTAAAAAGTCATCTAGATAAAGAGGACTACATAGGCTATAGCCAGAAAATTCAAAATATACATTTCATTTGACATACAAATATCTTAAATATCTTAAACATATGACAAAAATTTTCCATGTAAAGGGTAGCTTAGCGTGGGACTATTTTCTTCAAAATCTTCGTGTCGCATCCTTGAAGGATATTAAACTTAAATGTCAACTTTGGTTTTTAACCGACTTTTCGTTTTTGAGTTATGCTGTCCACAGACTTACACACGCGCGCACACACACACACACACACACACACACACACACACACACACACACACACACACACACACAAGCGCGTGCGTACGGATCTTTTTCTAAAAATGCTCAAAACATATATTTCCGTTGAAATCTCGGCATCGAATTTTTGGGTGGAATACAATACCTCCTCCTACGTACCAGTAAAGAAAGTAATAAACAGAACTTGTTTTTCGAATTGTCTTGTAGAAGTACAGAACCTATACCAACTTTGGTTTTAAACCGACTTTTCGTTTTTGAGTTATGCTGTCCACAGACTTACAGACACAGACACACACACACACACACACACACACACACACACACACACACACACACACACACACATACACACACACACACGCGCGCGCGCGTACGGATATTTTTCTAAAAATGATTCAGGGGGTCTCAAAACATATATTTCGTTGAAATCTCGACATCGAATTTTTGGGTGGAATACAATATCTCCTCCTACGTACCAGTAAAGAAAGTAATAAACAGAACTTGTTTTTCGAATTGTCTTGTAGAAGTACAGAACCTAAACATTTTATTTTCCTAATTTCAGCAAAGTTGCATGGTACACCACCTCCATCGTCGCATAGTCACCCAGCCGTGAATGTTGCCGCCTCCATAGCCGCCGCAGCAGTAAAGGCGGTGACAGATGAGAGTATGGAGCCCCATCATCGTGTCACCCGAGGGCTCAAGGGACCTCATCACATCTATGAGTGCAGACGTACAAACATCATGGGCTCTCTGGTCCAAGATGCCAGCCCATTCCTCTTCCCATGTACCATCGAGTATTCCCTCATCTGTGCTGCTATCCTCTATGTCATGTGGAAGAACATCTGTCGTATGTCTCCGATAACGTCGAGTTCTCACGGTGGTGCAGGAATGGGCGGCAGAGCGGGACGGACAGGGATGCCGTCACAGGCAACTTATAAGAGGCATCCTCATCATTACTCTGTAGACTGCGCTCGTGCACACAAAGGACTTTTTGTTGGTATTCTTGTTCTAGTGCTCACCATCATATCACTTATCCTCTTCTTCGTTCTCATTTCACGCCCTGAATTTGTCAACCTTGCCGTCATGGAAGTGAACATCTGTGAGTTGACGCTGTACGCCATGACTACGGTAGCCACCCTAGTCGGAATGTTACAGGTAAGTTTGCAACATACCTCAAATCTCTATCACTAACCTCGTAATTAGGCACTATATGCCATAACTGCGTTCATTACTCTTCATGAATAAAATCGTTCACGAAGATTACAGTTTAAAGCTATTGATTTTAAATATATCTTCACAAATTCCGTATCTCCTTAAAGTTTGGTTTCTAAGGATGGTATTAATAGATTTTTTGTTATTCTGGCTTATCTTTGGGTTAAATTACGCTGTTTTAAAGCTAGTCTGAGCTTTTGGTATGCATACTTACACCAACTCGTGCTGGATCTTCTCTTAAAAGTACTGTAACACTTCTAACGACAAAATCAGTCAGTTACTTTTCTATCATTTTATTTTTCTTATCCCTTGATATTTATTCTGAGATATTTCTTCTCCGCGCGATTACTGTCGGGTTGTTTGGTACTCCTTATAATCTCGGATTATTACCACTATTTGCACAAAATTTCACGTCTTCACTATTTGACGTAAGGATTACAACTCAGCGGTTTAAGATTCACTATTTGTTTACTTTGGTTACGGGGCCTAGAAACGATTGTTTTCCTAAAGTCTGAAAAAATAAAATATAAGATACATATAGCAGAAAATTGACATTTTTGATGGGCATAAAATAAACACAACAAATGCCAGTACGAATTATCCATTCATGTTTTCCATATTAAATATCCTAGACTTAAAAGTTCCCCTACATAGCTGTTAGTGAAACCCAACGATTCCAGAATATGTATTTTTTTCAAATTATTATCAAATCCTCTTCAAACTTAAGGATACTAGGTTAGTGCCTTACAATCAAATGTGACTGCAGATGGTCCATACTACAAGCATTAGGGCCCTGCAAAATAAAGAAAATTAGCCATTGACGGATGTATCTTTTACTACCGCCTTTGAAGATATCAGTATGCATAGCCAAAAGTTTATCCGAAAATTTAGTCTTAATTTGATGCACACTGATTTTTGCATGTAGAACTTAGAAATTTACCCAATGATTCTTGGGCACGAAACATTATTTCAGTGTCAATATTCCAAAATTTGAAAGCATTACTGTTAAATGAATAATTGGACCTTTTACTCACAACTAGGTACGGCAGCTGAAGTATGACGGAGGAAGGAATCTGGAATTGGACAACATTCTGCTGATTGGTGCCCAGACGGGCATGTTCATTTACAGCACTTTCACCATCATCGGAGGTCACTTCACCATTGAGAAGAACACAGTTCTCGTGTTGATAACGGCGTTGGCCTCACTGTTGCAGACTACATGTCAAACTATGTTTGTGCTCGACGCCTCGAGACGCTCTTGCGTAACTCCTGAGCAAATTAGACGTAAACCAGGCAGAGAACTTGTTACCTTTCTTCTAGTTACCAATCTGGCTATGTGGGCCATCAACACACTCGAGAAATCCCGAGCGGAATCTCATCCTATCCAGCTGCATTTCTATGGCCTTTGGGCTTGGACCATCATCACCCACGTCTCCATGCCTTTAGCAATCTTCTATCGTTTTCACTCAACAGTTTGCCTCTGTGAAATTTGGAAGCGTGCTTACAAAATGAAGCCGACGTATATGTAGCACATATGCAGTCGGATATTTTAGAACAAAAGGTTTTGGCGAGTATGATTCTTCATTCATATCATTGAAAATCACTTCTTTATATTACTAGTCAGTGGACGTCTCTCTGTGAAATCACATTCCACTTTCTTTGTACTACCCATTCCTTTCACTCAAGTGCACGCGCCAAGGCGAGGAACTTGCGCTCTGGGTATAAACATGACTTGCTCAGCGCTTCTCTGCAGAAAATGAGATTAAATCTAATATATACCATTTTGTTAAAAGTATTAACTGACTACAGGGTATTGGAGCTCTGTGTAAATTGAATTCTCACTCTCACACAGTTTGTTTCTTACTCAAGTTTAATCGCTTTAGATGCACCCCGTACTGCCCAGTCGTTATGCACTTCCCTTTATTTGCTCTCATCTTTGAGAATGAATCAATTGAGAGACTGGTGAAGGTACGAAGTTGAAATTTTGCACACAAGAGGTTGAACATGTGGTAAAATATTCCCACTGTTATTGAAACTTGCGAGAGGTTGAGAGTTCGATTTGTGGAAATTCTACGAGAACTTGCGGTTCGAAGAGCCAGTACAAACATTTTCAATGATCATATTTCCACAATGCTATAGCATAACTTCCCGCTATAAATAGCAAATATTCACAACATTTTTACTTCGTTAAGTCTAGCACTGGCCAACACCGCGAACAATATTCCGCTCACTCGGAACTACTCAAGGAAGGGGATGAAGTGATCTACTTCGTGGCTGGGTCAACATAATTGTAGGGATCAAGCAGATGTAGAGTGTGCACGCAGGAGAGTGACATCACAACCGAAGAGAGGATCAGCTATACAGTTGATTTCACAAGAACTGCATTTGCTGTTCCATATCATAGTTTAAGTTTACATTTTCGGTTAAGTCCATTGTAGCAGTAATGAAAATTAGCTCTAAGCATGCATTTCTATTTCGATCTTGTGCTTTAATGGTAAGACGTTTATGCACCCATTAAAGATATTTCCTTTTCGAGTTTGTCTTGACCAGCACATAAAACTCCATTTGGGAGCCAGCCTTTGAGGAAAGGGTAAACAAAAACAATTAGGGCTGATATTTCTTTAACATATACATATTTAAATACTCATTCGCTTTTTGATACAGTGCAGATATAAAGTTGTTTAATGTTAAAGTGAGCACAAAAATTAAATTCCCAGTCACTACAAAGAATGTAAGTAAACATCTGAAAAAAAAAGACAACAAAAGGAAAAATGTAGCTTACAAAGCACATTCTTAGCATAAATCCAATCTAAACTGAAATACAATGGTTGGGATTATCCGCAGATAGAAGGATCAAATTACGAAACTCGATACCTTCCAAATGAAGATGATGGGAGAGTAAGTAATGTTTATATTTGGAGAGTAAGGTTATTGCTTTTTCTATGTTGATTCCAATTATTTAAACAATTAGAATTGACGCCAACATTAAAGAGGTACAAAGGTTTTTGTCTTGTTTACAAGCACAAACTGCGAGTCGCAGTGGTATAAGCATTTATTGATCCCCTTGCACATGTGTCAAAGCTTCAAAATGTGTACTTTTTCAGGTAAGTCACATATGAATTGTTCAAACAAACATGATTTTAAAATGTATTCGCAAGTGAAATGCACAGTCGTAAGTTTTCTGTTTCAAGTGTCTTATGTGGAGCTTTTAAACCTTTATTCTTAGCCTTTAAATATATAGTTTATTTATGTAGCATGAAATGAATGGGATAATTATGGTTATGTGAAATATCCTGGTCAACGCTAGCAATGCGTCATAGAATTTTTATGTATTTGGAGGAATTTGGAGAGATTACGTTTATTTTTTTATTGTTGTTTGCGGAGCTATTCCATGACAAGCATACAGTAGTTTTTTCACAGGTGCTGAACCTCTGTTTGGGGTACTTGTGTCTATAATGCCTTATTATGGTTCAAAATTAGTGGAAATTCTGAAAATCCTGGCCCGATCTTAAAGTATCCTTGAATTAAACTAGAATTCAAGCAAAACCTAAAAAGTGTAGATAGTAGACGAAACTGTGCAATGAATCATTAGCAGTCTTACCAACAGCTTATCTCTAAGACCGATAAACTTTGTCGACCAACATGTAATATTTTAAAAAGGCTTTTAATTAAGGAATCCTGGAATTTGTTCTCAGTGCATTACGACTTTATTCTTTTATTTGGCTCGCTCTCAAAAGGACTGAGATGATTATTGATGTAAAATTAATTATTTACTGTTATAAGCACTTATTTAAAACTCCTGTTGCGCATGACCTACTGTACATCCAATATATTCTCTGCCTTCGTCCACACAGGGCATCATGGACTGATTACAATAATATGGCAAGCATGCCGCTTCTCTGGGTCTCTTTTGGGCTTTGATTTGATTTGGTTTAAGGGCGCTCAACTTCTAGGTCATCAGCGCCCACTTTTGGGCTGTTTTTGAGCCAAAAATAATAATTTATTTGCTCCAGAGCTTGTTTCAATGCTAAATCAAGAATTATGAGCCAGTTTAACGCATCATGTTACCATAGCACGTGGCTGTATTAATGATCTCAATACAAAATGACTTGCCCTACAGCTTCCTCAAATATACCAGACATTTGCTCAATTGCAGCTACTGGTCGTGAGGACTGTGTTCTTGCACTTGAACGAAACTTCGCAATAGATGCTCTTGCTCATAAAAGGAAGAGCTTAAAAGGAGGCATATAAAATTGTTATTTATCCTATAACAAAGTTTGTCGGTATAATTTAAAGATAACATGTATTTAGTCATGCACATGCTTTGTACTTTTGAGTTATTGTTCAGACTTATTGACCGATTGAAGAATCTAAATATTTTGGGTAAATTCTTTCAGTTTCACATGTTTAGTAATGCGTCCGTTTCTTTTTCCTTTCTTCTGAAATGTACTTTAATACTTCGAATATAAAGAAAAGCTTCATTCGTGGATTGCATAACTTATGGGATGAAAGCTCAGCATCGCCACTCTAGGCTTGAGGTTCACCATCTGATCTGCACATCGGTGTTGAGACGCAGCTTTAATTCTAATGTTTCTTTCTGTAGAAGTATGTGTACAAAATGTGTTCATTATTGATACTTGGAGTGCTATGTCACAATATAAAACTGTTTCTCTTTTATAACATACTAATATTGTTAAACATCAGTTAATGGACAGCTGCACCATTGAGCTGTGCATTTTATTGTCAAACATGCTGCAAATATGACTGGTTTTTTAGGGTAACTTTTGTTGAAGCCTTCATAGAAAGAAGTGTTCTAGTCTGTTTATTGTCACAGGTGTATTACAGACTGTATGATAAGGGTTCGGTTTATAACCAAATTTAAAGGATACAAGAGATGTGTGGTTGTATAGACATACTCATAATGGAGATTCAGACAACCTTCCTTTCAGTTGAGAAATAACTAGGTCACTCATTTGGTTTCTGTTACTTATGGCATTCTTTCCTTTTAAAATACAAATCCTTACCTGGCCCAAGTGACCTCATTGTCAACGGGCCCTTAAAACCAACTCACTCACTCATTTAAATCCTTCCCTAGGGCAGTGAACTGTCCACATACACGATAAAGGTAACATTTATCGGGTGACCATTTTCACTACTATTTCAAGAGGGTACTCTAAGCCAAAAATAGGCAGATATTTATTGTGTCTTTTCGTATTGGTTCTTATTAAAATAAAATTTGACCCTAAAAATTTCAACGCCAGTGTAAGCGGCTGGCCAAGATCCCAGGGGCCTTTAAATGTAGAAAAACAGTAACTTCAGGAATAGGAACTTTAAAACGGTTCCAAAGATAGGAAAGTTCCAAAACAACCCTCCAGCTTTTTTCTGATTATATCAGGGAGTTGTTGCGTTACAACAATTACAGTGATGTTCATAATGTGCTTCTGAGTTCCACCAGGGGTAACGTCCACTATAAACCTCCAGATTTAGTTATGTTATTGAGCTTTTACGTATAAATGTGGAAGGCTACTATCCGAGATACTTTTTGAAACATACTTGTATAATCATTACCATGAATACTTACTGATGCATGGTGATTACTACGTTGACGGTTATGGATTGCTTTAGCGTGAGTGAAGTGAATATTAAGCAGATGTATCTTTGTTAACAGTGCGTTAGAAATTCGCACATGCAGGTGGACAGGAGTGAAAAAGGGAGGATAGCACTATCCGAATGCAATCAAGAATCATAACTTAATGCGAATCAGGCAAATAACAATGTTGTAATGGTTTTGGGTTAATATCCGTGAACATATTTAGCTAAATTTGGAATGTTGGTTTGGAACATACTATTTTCTTTTGAACCGAAACGATCACAGTTGTTATTCCAAACATCCATTATTCCATTCCTGGTCAATTCTGGCACAATTTCTGTTTGGTATGAAAGGGATTATTTTCACCTCTCGCTGGCGATGCGTATTTGAGATTTCATATCTGCTGTTACAGATATTAGGTTACGTCTCATAATCTTAATGCATTTCTGTCTGGTAGGCTAAAGAGAGAGAGAGAGAGAGAGAGAGAGAGAGAGAGAGAGAGAGAGAAGTCTTCCATTTAATTATAGGAGGTCTTTGTCTACTGGGATTTCAGCATCATGGGCTTTCTTTCCGTGCAGAGAAGGATATTGCTCATTTCATATCCATAATCTGATGAGTCTTTTCAAGTTCGCCGACATCCCCTATTTTGAACCCTTGAAAGGGATGGTCTAATGGTTCCATAAATAATGGAGTGCTATGCTATGCTATTGTTAACACTGAATGAAGCACATAGACATCCACTCATCATATCAAACGAGACAGCGATTTCTTCTCCAGCGAGAAAAATCTTGGCTAACGTGTAGTAAGCTCAGCGGAAGAAGCCTCCTGATTGAAATTGCTTGAATGTCGCGTCTCAACGCCGCATGAGGTGAGGAAGCCGAGCGGAAGCTTCTTCCTGATTGATGTGTTGAATAGCAAGGCGTTGATTCAGTCCCGCTGCAGTCTTCTCTAGCAGATGATTGATGGAGTAAGAGCAGGGCGGGACAGTAAAGATGTATTTCTGGGAAAATGACAGTCAGAAAAGTTTATTTATTTAACACCAGGAAGAAATAATCCTAAATATTAAGGATAGTAATCGAATCCCAAGAGAGATCAATGCACAACAAGGTAGGCCAAATGATGATAGAGAATGACTTAGAAAGATTGAGGCTAGCTTGAATAAGTGAGCCACGAGCTCTGCGTGAATTTTTTGATGACAACCTCACCTGCTTTGAACTTTACAATGTGTTTTACTGCATTCGATGAATAAATAATATTTGTTTTGCACTGAATCTCATTATTTTAAGATCCAATTAACTCATGTTTTCAGTACTGCACCTATATCTGATCTCCCTCATCGAATTATATTCCCTTTTACAATTTATTTAATTGCATCTTTTAGCAATTTTAGCAATCTCGTCCATTGTTCCAGCCTGTTAATTTTCCACTTCTTTCCCAACTTTAGTACTGATCTTTCTTTATATTTTTTGCTAGCCACATCCAGACACAAGTGCTTCCAATCGTTTGTCCTCACTTTCTTATAATTTCTATCATATATAATGTCACCCACTAATGCCGTAAGAAACATAAGAAGTCTGGTGAATTAAGAATAAATAAATATGCTATATAATACGTATAAAGTTTAGGAATACGCGCTATTTCTAAGCTTAATTTGAATATTTAGCTTAATTTATAAAGAATTAAATAATTACTGACCTTTTCCTTTAGAATTAAGTCAAATTTGATACCAGAATAATGTAAGCAAGTATAAAGTCACTATAAGAATGTTCTTATGCAATTGAAAGACAAGATTACGTCTGAACCTTTCTACCTTAAGCTAAGAGTTGACCCTATGAATACTTTTTGTAATAAACTTTCTGAATCTCCATTAAGCGTATGCATTTCCCAGAAGTCCATGATGGAAACTTTACTATCATTTCTTTTTATCTGACAGTGATACCTAATTTGTTTCTTGTTTGTATATGAGAAAAGTAGTAGGAGATATATTCCAAACATGCTCTTCTGGTCTCCTTGAACTTGACTGATGTAACATGTAGGTTCTCTATATGTACTAGTGAATTTCTAAAGGTTTTTAAACATGCTGTAGAACAACTTTGAGGGTTACAGTTTTGGAACTTACTTTGCATATCTATAAATGTATTATGCTATAGAACTGTACATATCGCTAATCTCTTACATTGTTATGTGGTGTATCCTATTTAGCACTCGATAACGGGTAGAAAACAGGTTTTGTATTCTCTGTGTACAAGAATTAAAATGCTTGACTGAGGATATAACTACAATACATACAACTTGGTGCTAAGAGCCCTGAAGTGTTCAGAAATTTTATCACTTGAAATTTTGATTGTATTTACAACAGTGACAATACTAGTGCTACACTGATTACTTTGTGAAATGTCCAAGTATGTTCATCTGCATACCCTTAGGTGGTTGACTG
Organism: Tenodera sinensis; assembly: GCA_030765045.1. Classification (NCBI taxonomy): domain Eukaryota; kingdom Metazoa; phylum Arthropoda; class Insecta; order Mantodea; family Mantidae; genus Tenodera; species Tenodera sinensis. The sequence goes on along the minus strand of CM060965.1, from coordinate 60,239,223 downwards.
CATAATTCAAATAACGTTTAATTTTATCTGAGCTTATTACAAAATATTTTAAGATGCTGTTCCATCCAGGGAGTAAATTACAGGCTTGTAATGAGTTGATGCGATCATGTTAGTTCTAAATATAGCCTCCTCTAAAAGAAAATACTTCGGAAATTGAACTTAAAACAGAATTTTTTTCCTTAACGACAGTCTTGACACATAATTTTATGCCATGGGTAAGATACTAGTAAGGTGCCGGTGTAACACCAATTTGATATTTAAAATCTTAATATGTTTTTTAACTTTACAAATCCAATTTTAAAGATTTCTCTATCAGTTTTGCAAGTATATATACAATAGACTCAAAAGTGTATGAAATAAAGGTCTGGCTTAATGTTAGCACGCGTTAGATAAGAATTTAATACTGATTGCTTTTATCCATTTTTTAAAAGAACGCACTTGTAGATGTATCTGTTATATGTTTACTACAAAATCAAAAGTACTCTAATACACCAGTATTTATGTTTATAAAAATAGTAGATGACTACTTATTTGATAAAGGATGTTCATAAACCAACAAACCACCTCCCTTAAGAATACCGTGTTTAAGAAGAGAATTACGTATCTTTAAACCAACTCATGTTGAAGATATGGCGAAAAATTGCTCACCCTTATAATCAGTGGGTGTGTTGAATTAATACCACCTTAAACCCAAGTATGTTCAGGAATTCTTGCATGAATATCTAGTCAGCAAGTAACATGTGTATAAAGAAAAACAGCTTCAAACCCTAAACAAAGCTGCACTGAAGCATAACAAATGACTCAGACAAAGAAAGTTAATGGTAGCGTAACAGCTTTAGAGTATAAACACAAATTGTTCGTATTACCAGCAGACCATAACAAATTTTTCTCACAGTAAAAGAAGGTAATAAAATAAAAAGTAAATAATTAATCTGATAAGCTCAAGGTAAAAGAGGTGCGTGATTTGATTGAAATATAAAATAGTTATGATTCAGACATTCGTTCAATTGGTCATATATAACATATGTGGAAACATTGGAGAAGCGGTGAACACTATCGTGATTTTAATTAACGACACAGATACGGAATAATACGTATTCACAATGAGGTGCAGCTTGCTTTAGTGAATCTAACAATTAAACTCTATATGCATTTAATAACAAATTGGACAAAGGAAAACAACAATTATAATTAATTATTTCCATCGTCTAGTATCGCTACAGGCAAAAAACTACCTCTCTCGTGTTTGTTTCAAGAGCTGTGTTTGCGACCACCTGTTCAGATAATAAACTAATCGTGGATTGAAGGGAGTTACTTAGTCACTAAATGTTCATGGGATGATTCTAAACTTTCGGTACATGAGTGGGGAAGCAGATATTTCATTCACACTTCTCTCAGCCACATTCCGTCTGACCACTATGCTGTTTCACACACAACTCCAGCCCACCTGCTGGATACATTCTTTTGAACCGCCAATAGTTGATGTTGAGCCTCTATATCTACGAAGCTATGTAGTGTCATGACAATATGACGAAGAGTACGAGATCTGGAGAACGTGGAGACCAAATGATTGTAATTATGTACCAGTCCATCTAAGCACACGAACAATCCATATGAAAAGCAGGGATACTCCATTTTGTTGGAACTTCAATATTCAGTGGGGTAAATATCGGCCCCGCAGACCCCTCGACGCGGGGGGTGGGGATCTCTAGGGGCCCCCAGACTGCTTAAATGGTTTTCTTAAAAATGACGTTTTATATTCAATTCAATCATAGAAAATCTCTAGGAAGAAGAGCTGGAACAGATGCAGTTCACTGATGACATACCGACAAGAGAAGTGTACCATATAAGCATTTCCTATCCTTTCTTGCTTAAAAGTGTGAAACAAGCTTACCTCCAAGTTTATATGCTCTCAAAAGCATACACAATCATAATGCGAAGTTCATTAAAGCACGGCATTTTATTCAATACGGTTGTTATAAAAGCCGAACAAACTACTTAGTACGACTAATACCTATGTGAAAATGTAGTCGATTGGCCAATAATTTGGATTATTTTAGAATTTGGTCATAAGGTTTAAAATATGTGTTGTTTTAACTTTAAGTTTAAGTTATGCAGGTGGCATTTGATACATTCTAAATCATTTCAACAAGGTAACAGGATTCAGAGACCTGGTCTTGAACGAACCAAAAGCAAACCATTTGGTTGAGTATTTGTCGCTAAAATTCAACAGGGAAACTTGGAACTCCACTTCTGAGGTAAAAAGCATGGAACATTGACGGCGGAAAAGAGTTATGAGATCAAAGCCGTTTCAAGTATCCACAACTGTACATTAAACAACAGAGATTTCATTGAGATATTTCATTGTTCTCATTAAACTGAAGAGTTGGTGACATGCCGTTGATAACGATGACGGATGGCCCTGCTGACACACATCAAACAGGACAACTGAATTCCATTCACGGAAAATTACATCCTGCTGTTCTGTTGGACATTTTTCGGATGATGTGTGCAATCATTTAGTCTTTCCAAACCAATTTCTTAATGACTCACAGAAGCTAGACAAGAAGAAATCTAGTTTCTCGTTTTAAGGAAACATAATTGATGGTTTATAAACATCCTTTATCAAGATTTTTTGGCATATGCGTTTAAAAAGAATAGCGAGTCTTTCTAAGTACATGTGATTTATATGCTCAACTGCCAAACAATAGATTTTTTTAACTTTGCTTTGGAGATTTCTTTTTGTTTCAAAGCTAATAAACAAATGCAGAATTTCAAAAGATAACAACCAAACATAGGTTAACATTTGCTGTAATAGCTGAAAACAGTGTGCCCTCTTTTTGGGAATACATAAATAATACCAGCAGTGTCATGTGGAAAGAATGGGTACTAAAGTCTCAGTGATTAGTATTTGGGTTCCGTAGCTTATAAGAACGCTCTTAAGCATGACCAGAACACCAACGGGTTTAAATGCTTAGTTGCTAGAAAATCAAGTAATATTTTTGTAATGTGATAACATGATCTGAAATTTTTAACTATAAAGTATTACAGATGTTTTTCAAATTTAGCTTGTGTAATAGAAGAACATAAATATTTTACTTTAAACATTTAACTCTATTATTTTACGATGTTCTTAAAACTAAAATGATATATCTAAATTATTAATGATTGAATTAAAAACATTTAAAGCAAACTAAATTTATGAGTACAATATCAGAAAACAATAATTATATGACTGAATATTTTGTCACGTCTTCCCAGTCAGCATAATAACAAACCAGTACAAATAATAAGGCACGACAATTTATTGGGAGCAATTTATTAACATTTCATAATTAACCTAAACAGCCGTGAGTAATTAGTTCAACACTAAGAGACTGATTAAACTCATGCTACCTTAATTTAGTAGTAATAGAAAGCAATAGAAAATAGATGGGAAGCATCATTTGTACACCTTCATCTAATAATTGAATTTGTGATTTTTAGATATTCCTCTTTATCGTCATCATTTTAAATAGTATTCCACGATCAAACTCATCATCATATTTACCAATTGTCCCATATTGTAACAAGAATATTTGCGGCAGTGCATGGGGTATCTGTTTTATAATCAATATAGTGGACGTGAAAACTTTTTCATATATTTCTTATACAGTGTTGTCACTTTGAATGTTGTTCTATAAGTGAATCAACATTTTTATATATTGCTGAAATACTGTAGTGGTTTTAAATAAACGTGCCATAGCATTCAAGATAGATACATTATTTTTCTTTTCCATTATGTACGTATTTGGTAGAGCAGCCTTTCTAACTTTGCTTAAAACACCTAGAGCAGTGGTTCTCAACTATTTTAATGACAGTGCTTTATCTTTTATACAGAGCTCCCACAGGACATTAATGCGTATAAGAAGTTTTGAGGCGCAGTAATTTATCTTCAACGGCAAGTCGTCAGAACTTGGCAGCGTAGTAGGGGCACTAATTTCATTTGTACTTTGTGCATTTGATGTTAGTTTAAGATTAACATTATTTATAACACTTGAGAAGTGCTGAGTGATATTAGAAGTATTGCTAGATTAGTCCATACGTTTCCTAACAACGGCAAAGAGATAAGTGTAGCCAAGCTTTTCACAGCACAGAAGGGTAACAGACTCTTTTGAAAGTAGAAAGCCGGTGAGTGCAATGACTATACTAACCCATTTCGTTAGTGTTTCGGAATGTTTTGGAAATTACACTACATTATTATAACTATAATTGTTATAATAATAATTATTATTATTATACTATTATCCTAAATGACAGTCCGGGAAGAAAATAATATCGTTTCAGGCGATTAACGCGACGGATTGTTAAGAAAGCTTAGGCTAAAGACCTTCAAAATGGACTAGTAAAGACATAGCTAAAGTGTTAGCGTCTCTGCATTGCACTTGAGAGACTGAAGCTGCATATCCTGTGTATCTGTCTACCTGAATATTTTTATCTTATCTCGGTTTTCTCAGTTCATCGGGTGAAAACGGATTGGACCTTTCAGGATCATGGCCTATAGTTCCACTCACACGTAAAATAAATACAAATAAAACAGATGGTATGGAAAGGTGACTCAGCAGCGAAGGCTAACGTTTTGGCATCATATTGACCACTTACACTAAAAAAACAGATGGAATTTAAAAATTCCAAAATGCACATTTCGATTACCCAGAAACAGCCAAAATATAACACAGAATGCGATTACTCAGCTCAGGTCATATTTATTACATAATCTGACTGTGTGCGCGCTGAAAAAAAGAACCAATTTTATATAATCGCAAAATCCACCTTCTAATTAGCTCAATAGCAACCAAAACGAAGTTGAGGAAGACAACTAGGCAACTAAGGACATCTGTTTGGCACATTGATGCTCGGTTTCGCTCGCTATAGAAATATTTGGTTTGAGGAACATTAAACTAACATTACGTCAAAAGGTCTCTGCGGCAGATATAAATATGCAAAGATTGGCAACTTTAATTGGCTGCAGTCTGTCTTCGGAAAAAAAAGAGCAGCATAGTGCGTATGTTTGTTTATATCCATGCTATGCTATCTGGTGCTGATAATCAGAACTTGTGTTACACATTTTAGGTGAAGTATTTTATTACTAAGTGCTATTCTTTCTGCAGTTAGTTACAAACTGTCTTGACGTTTAGGGAAAAGCATTGATGAACATGGTGCACGCATGAAATCAGAACAGAAAAAGTTACTATTGCAAAAGTTATTGAATGACTGTGCTAACTTCATCTTTAGAAATTCAACTTACTTGCTTAATTCTCGGTTTAATTTTGTCCAATATTTTCAGTGCTATCTGAAAATATGAATCACAAACTTCTCGTCACCGTTTTATGCAAAAATTATGTCTTAACTCGAATTAAGTTTTTGGCTCACATTTGGATAGGTATACTCCAAGAATAACATTGCAGAGTTAAACATATTTACGAACACAATTTCGCTTCAGAAGAGCTGAAGTACCCACATAACCTTAAACAAAGAGGTGGCATACCGTCAATGATTTGAAGGGAGGAAAATGTCACCTCAAGCATTACCAATGCCTCGGCAATCCAAATGATGACACAACTTACTGAAACGGAAAATATGATTTGATGCTTTCCTGGCGACGAACATACACAAGATGTTCTCGGGCTTCTAGCGAGGTGTAGTGATGTGAAGATGGGAGAGATGCACACTCCCGAAACGTCGATGGCAATGCATCACTACACCTGGCTAGAAGCCCGAGAACATCTTGAGTATACTGAAACGGAACTTCCTCCTTTAACGATTCGTTACTAGCGATCCCAGAAGCCTGGGGAACGATGAAATAGTGCTACTGATTCAGGCGAAGCAGTGGACTTACATAACTCTCGACGAAGTTGAAGCGAAGTAAAACGGGAAAATTATATGAGCCCCCCCTCCCCCCGCGTTACACTTGTTATGCAATTCCGTTTCTATTTAGGTGTGTCCAGGTGCATCTGCTACAACTGGTACTCAGTGAGTGCAGCCTGCTCACGTCATGTACGCTTAGCAGGTAAAAAAGAACCATGAAGGTCGCTCAAGGTATCCCGCGAGTCGCCAAGGCCTGACTTAGGAGGATAAGTTTGGTCGAGTGAACGCTTCAAATGAAATTGAACTACAATTTCACAATTTATGCGTTTTAACAAAGAAAGAGTATCGAGTAACAACACTCTAAACAATTAGTACAATGGGGCATTGATTGCTTAGTGGAATTGAGGATTTTGGCTTACAGAGACATGAAAACAAAGGACGCAATAGGCTTGTGTCCGTTGAAGAAGTAGGTCGAGACATGTGAGCAAATCTTCTTTAAACTAAGATTTATAGTATGTATTTATTGACACTCTTTTATTTGTTTTTATAATTAAAGGTTATAAAACTATGTAAATTAACTTTACCTATAATATCATAGTGCTTCAGACCTGTGAAGCGGTGCATCTTTTGAGAACCACTGATCTAGGGCAAAGTTCAGTATCGTGCAATGCTATGTTCAAATCATTGTAAAATCGCTTGCCATTTACACAAGGAACAGAATGCGAGTGCAATGTTTATTAACACTACTATTCATCTATTTTTCATCAAGCACAATTTAATAACTGCGTATCATGCCTTTTTGGAGGTTGCTTATTTTCATAAGAAACTGAACCATTTGTCATTTGACCATTTTTACTGTATTCTTTGCTAACGAGCAAGAAAACCACTATGTAACATCACTTCATGTTTGTCGTCTTCAAGTAATATACTCGTAATATATTTTGTATATATGTATGTAGCAAAACTAAATAGAAATGTTAATATTATTTCATCAATGTCTATTATTACGCACACAAGAATTGTGTTCCAGCTTGTTTTGAGGCCAAAGTGCAGAAAAAGGAAGATAATTGCAGATAATGGCCTGAAGTTGCAGAGTGAGAGAAATGTTTGTAAAAAGTGAGCCTTTCACTTTTGTTTCGCATCTTTTAAACTTTATCCACACATCCTCATAGTTGTATAAATACCTTTTAATAATAGCATCTTTAGATGATATTTTGTGAATGTTTACCCCAATATCTACAGAAGTTACGAAAAAGTTGCGTGCTAATTAAATATATTAAAAGCCAGTGATGCTCACTTGATTCATATGTTTTTGACAAATAATTGTATCGTGAAGAAACTTTTTTAATAACTCGGTCAGTACCTATGAACACGTAAAATTAAAATCGAGTTAAATCACTGAATATAGCACATTTGTTTTATTTGACACACATTGAATCTTCTGCTATAAAGCTAATTGTAATTTGGAGTCCCTAATTATGGCAATTCATTGCTATCAAGCTACAGATGCTTTGTAACGCAAACTTTTGAGGCCAATTTTGCCCCTGTAGATAAGAAGTGATGTGCACGCCGACTTTTTATTTTATAAATTCTTAATAGCTAAAATAAGTAAATATATTTTTAGAATGCATCTCTTATCCTTTTATTATTTACATGGAACAAAATAGCCGTAATGTATTTTGAGTGTTAACTTAGTATGTGAACTACCCTTTTTTCGAAGAAGCTTGTAAAAGCACTACATTTAACAGGAGAATCATACTATAGAGGAAACATTTTGGAATACCCCAAAGACCAACTGTGACATTTTCCCCCATTATGGCGCGTCTGGTTATATTTAGTCTTCTACCAATAATTACAATATTTATATGCACTTCTTTTATTGTACAATAAAATGAAATCAGTGGTTTGAAACCAATAGCGGGATAGGAAGTTAGCGTTTGTTGAGTGTTATGATGAATTTAATATAGTTATTCAGAGACTTAATTGACTAATGTTTAAATCTTTCCAATTTTTTGGAAATGTGTTACAATACGTGTTTAAAATAAAGAATATCATATGAATTTTCTATTTTCATCGTGTGAAAGATGGTAAAACAATTGATTTACAATATGAAAAAGTCATGTATTATGATTATAAATTAGCCTGTAATCTTTGGCACCGATAGTATCTACTAGTGATAAATCGCTGTCTTGACCTTGTAACGAAGCAAGGAGCTGGTTCACTCTGCTGGCCGATTAGACCAATGACCATTATTTATGGCCTGTTTGGGCCAAAGTGAATAACTTTTTGACTATCAAAAGCAATCCGTTTGGACTACTCGACCCTTCCCGTTTTACACAAGCTAAGGTCTGTCTGACATTGTTAAAATGTCCTTAAAATTCAAAGTCTATTATATTCGCCAGAAGTTCGGCAGTTTTAATCTACTGTGGCTCCAGCTGTGGGACTGGCCTCCGAGTGGAACTATCAGGAACTTCTGTCCGCCTCTGTGAGCTGCCTGCCTGTGGCATGTGGTCTCCTGTGGCCTCTTCATGTCTTTGCTTCCTCCTCGGTCGGCCACAAAAGATTTGTGTAGGTCGCTCCATTGCATAACCTATAACCTATAAACACGCATTTTTCATTTCAAGGTTTTAGTTTTTCAGTCGCTGAAATTGCCGAGTCTTGCAGCATTAACACTACAGAAATGTTAAAACTTCATTCCTAAAACCAATAAGCAGACTGTGTGTAACTAATTTTAAAGATTCAAATGAAAATTAGGTATGGATGGCAACAATATGACACAGGAGCTCAAAAATGCGCATTGACTTCGTAAAACGATGTAAGGCAAAACTAAATAATTCAGCTAATTTAATTTCGTTTTTGTAATTTCTATTAAAAGGTATTTATACATGTGTGGAGAAAGTGTTAACAGAAGTAAGCATGTCTAGTGTATTTATATTTTATAGCAATACATTTAACAAAAGTGTCAAGGTTCGCTTATTTAACTCGAAATGATAATTTAATTTTATATCTGCAGGACAGTCTGACCTCATGTAACTGAGCTACTGTTATTTGGCATTTAAAGAAATAGTGCTTTTTCACATTCAAGCAAAAGAAGGGTGAAGTTAAATAAGTGCTAATTCCAGAGTTATTAGCTTTTGTGAGTAATATTTTTGAGCCATTGATTGCAAATGTATTTCTGATACTAGAGCAGAGGTGTCTAGATCAATGACTCAAAACATCTGTGGTTGTTTTTGTAGCATGGATGAACTTATGAGTGCAACATATGACAGTCCACTGCTCAACCAAACAATATGCAGTGCTATGTCCCTCTCTAACGGATTGAATGTCTTGTAGCACGTCACAGTGTGATTGTCCATGCTACTGTCAATGTTAGACAACTTTGATATATCTGTTCTAGAGGTATGTCACGTGTTTAAGGGAATCCGACTTAGTGTAGAGTTTATTATCATCAATGTGGCTCAAAGATAAGAAGGTCTTGACAGATGTTTAAATTAAGTTTTCGCAGCTTGCCTTTGATTTTCTGAATTGCATAAGCGATAGTTATCTTTGCTGAACAGAAAATTGAATCGAGTACAAGCAAATACTGTTATTGAATGTTACTTTATAAACTACGTGTTACTCTGTTACCAGCGTGGTTATGCTCAGATGATTTTTAACTCAGCTCAGCATTTCCATTTGGTTTTCAAATCCTATTAAAGCGTTACCAAATTGTGTTTCTAAATGAGGCTAAGTCCTGCTTATTTCATTGTATCAGAATGTTGTATTGCTTCACTTACAATACTCTAAAACTCAGGTAAGTAATCCCTATTCTAAGTTAAATTTGTATTTGCCTTCCGGATAACTTATGCCGATCATTATTATAATTACTAATATAATTAACGCTGATCTTTACCGTAATTTGAGTTTTACCATGTTTGTTTTGATGATAATTATGTCCATGTCTAAGATAGACAAGGAATTATGAAAAAAATGGAGTTTAAAAATAAAGTTAAAATACCAGAGGTGAGCTCTTAGCTCTTACGAGTTTTATTCGTTGAAGTAATTCTAAGAGGAGAATATATTACTTTTGCACCATATTTGTATTATATAACCATAATCATTACGGCAATGAAAACCTATTTCATGCTGCTTAGCAAAAAAACAAAAGAACTATTACTTTTTATTCCATGCAGAATCGGAAATATTAAACTACATTAATAACGGCTGAAACTTTTGATTATAATAACAAACCAGCTACCAATACAGGGAAATGCCAGTTTTCTCACTCCATATCGAATCAAAGCAGAACTGACAGGAAAGCAAAATTTCAAGCACTATGTTATCACTCCATATATATCGAATGAGATTTAATTGACTATCTACGAGTAAGAGAAACTATGTAAATATTACAAGAAATAAATCGAATTAAACATTAATTTACTAGGTTAAACGATCGAACTGATTCTACATATATAGTATTTCTGATTCTCTTTCTATTGTTTGGTGTCATTCACCTCGAATTTCATGCTGAAAACAAATGACGATCGCAAACAAATGCTAAGGAAGTGAGAAATAGAAATAAATGCTAGCGAAATGATGAGCAGCGTTTCATTGGTCAAAAGTAGTAAGACTAACAAAAGTGCGATAGTGGGACATGCAACACTGCCGGTTATACCAGCTGGCACGTGAGAAATTCAACCTCCAAAAACTTAGGAACCCTGTGCTCTGTTTTATCGTGACAACTTCCCCTTTCCGGGATACAGATACATAAGACCTACTGAAGATAGAGGTGCTATGTCCCCGGAACCTAATCATACGTCATACGTTACGGCTGCCTTATTAATGTTTTCAAAGATATTTCCTTAAAAAACGTCGGTGTCCATTGTGGGTTTCCTGGTAAGTAGCTGCTGGTAATCTTCTGTTAATAACATTACATCTTTGTCCAATAGCTGCTTGCGTTTCCTGCTCACAGTCACGTATTCTTTGCAAATGGAATACATTAATTCGTTGTAGTATTTCTTCTCATACTTTCTTAATGCACTAGGCTGCTTCATGAGAGAAGAGTGAAGCATGGCAGAATGTTAGTATTCATAGACTGAAAGTTAAACAGAGTTTGAGCTAACAATCTTAATGTAGTGCTTTAGACAGTGGACTAGCTATGACCAATTCCTATAAACGATTGACTGCATTTTCTGCATTCAACGTATTGCCATGTGAAAGCTTCTTACCACATTTCTAGTTCCATATGTAGGCAAGTTCAACCCTGTAAGAAGTTTTCTTTAATGTTGACAGCAGGTCATCTGAGGAACCTATATTAAACGTGTTTGCGTTTCAGTTTGACTGTGTGCAAATGTGTAATAATTATCATCCAAAGAAACAAAACGTAAAATAGCTAAAATGCTAAAGATCGAAGTGATGGCTTGCATTTGAGGTCGCGAGTTCAAATCACTTGTACGATCAATTTGATTCTTTTTTTTTTTTTTTTTTTTTTTTCTAGTTTCCATTACTCACCAGGTGAATACCGGACAAGGTATTGAATATCACAGCCCAATATATTGTCCATATAAGAAAATAATTATATGTAATATAGATGAAAAATGATGGTGACTACCCAATTAAGGCTATTTATTAAAATTATTAGTTGTTTTACACAAAAGTCATGTATAGGTTCAAGATGGAAAGGCAGAATCACATTAAGAAACAATGCCATAGCCGAGATTTGAACCACTATCTTCAGCTTTCGGTGCTGTTACTATACCAACTGAGCTATCATGGGAACATGGCGGCATGATATTGAATTTCTTAACTAACTCGCCCTTTTCCTCGGTAAATCACAAGGTGTTTTCAAATTCATTTTGTCGTGTGGAAATAACGCCATGATGATCAGTTAGTTGGTAGAGCAACATCACATGGAAGTGAAGATTCGTAGTTCAAACTCTAGCTATGGCATTACATCTATTTATCAAAAAGTTGCCAAGGCAAACTGTACAGGAAGATGACTTCGTAACGAAGGCCTACTAAATAACAACACCCTAACTACTACCCACAGAAAAGTAATCACGTAATCTGATGAGTTCACCTTCCGATTAAATCACCAGTAATAAGCTAGAAACCAAATGGTATATGAAATTGAATATGTAGGCGAGGTCTTTTAGCAGGAGGTTTCTCAAGCTGGCGAGACAGTATGGTTACTACGCAACTAATATCACCTATCTTGCTGATACCAAGGTTCAGATAATCTTCCTTTTTATTTAGATATTTAAGGAACATAAAACAAGAAAGAATACACAACTAGAATAATTTATGAATTAAGTTTTTATTTTAAAAATCAGTGTAATATCGTCATTGCCTTAATTGTTGTTTTAAATCTATCAAAATTATAGAAACTTCGTTGGCCTGTTGATCTGATTTTTAGAACGTAAACCTGAAACCAACTCGTTCCTCTTAAATACTAATGCATTAAACACACTTATGACAGGAAAATGATTAAAAATGTTGCTACTGTTCATAAAAATTACAATAACCAAAGGCCACTGCAAAGAATACCGTTTCGCGCGCATGTGGTAATTCAGAAAATGTAGCCATATACAACATTCTGGTGAATGAAATATAAGGATGTGTAGCTATCCTAACTCCTGTATATAATTGAAATCTGTATATTAATTTAGAAATGTAAATGCGTTGTTTCGTTTTAATTGTTGATAAGTGTTATATTTAGATGGAAAGCCGTAGTTTCCAAAAAGAACTGAATATTATTATCATATTACATTACCAATTATAAGTTCCATTGTGTGAATTAGCTGTCTTGTTGACAAAAAGCAATCTATGTGTACATGAAATCTGAATAAATATATTGGATTTTAGCACTATTTGGTTTGTGCATGTGTATCCCAGAACATGAATCCATTCCTGATTCATCCCTATTTTATTGTTATTCAAATTTAACCAATTCCATTTGTACTGTGTAGGTTTGTCTTGAAGACTTAAGTTTTTCGTCCCCGCAGCATGGAACTGTGAGTAAAATAAAATGTATACCAGTAGCTTTTACAGTTCTGGAAATTTAAAAAATAATTATATATAGCTGGTTTGAGAGGTAGAACTGGAACTTAAAAATCCCAGCTGTAGCATTGAATTATTTAAGTTCCAGTTCTACCTCTCAAACATTGCCCGCACATGGCTTGTGTGTTTAAAAACACCAACAGTAAGTTTGTTGGCATAAATAAATAATAATATAGTTGATTGTTGAAAGAAATTAAGTCCTGATTTTCTTCTTAATTTCGTTTCTTTATCAATTGGCAATCCAGAAAGCAAGCTGCATCTATTGGTGTTGAAGCGAACTATAGCAGACACAAAATTTCATGGCGGGTGTCTGGAGGAGCTGGTCCAGGCAACATCCAATCAGAGGCTTGCCACGCTTTGCGGTGTTGTATACTTACAGACGTAAAATCACGCCGTAAAGTCGGTGATGTAAATTATCATTTGCATTCAGAAAGTTTATTAGCGCAACAGGAAAGATAATAATATGATCAACCACATTAAATTTTGTGTCTGCCATAATTACACGCATACTTTGTCCTTTGAGGTGGCCAATCTTATATTGAATATGTTCTCTGACAGAACAGTTATTTGCAGTTACCTCAAAACTTTAAAAATTGGACTGAATTACTTTCGACATTAACTGTTTCATATATATCATCGACTGGATAGGACCCTAATGACCTAGTCGTCGGCGGGCCCTTAAACCATACTCACTCACTTGACTGGATATAGGTGTACTAACGATAGGCAGAAAATCGTCTATAAACAAAAGATAATTGACCAAAAAGTGAAACACCTGGTAAGTAGAATGAAGATCTTTGTATTTCAAGATTCATGGCTTGTTATTTTTACACGTATGTATCTACTCAGCTAAAATTCACATTTATATTTTATGTTACAGCATTTGTATTTTAATCAAACTCTTAGAGTTTCTATTTCTTAGATCAATAAGAAATGCTTTTGTACGTAAAATGTAGATTGGAATGATGAGAATTTGCTGAAAAACTGTGTGTTACAGCTTGGTAATATAGTAAACTTAAATATTATGCTCAGTATTTATTTTAGTTTTGTGTTGTAGGTTATGTTAAAATGTGCACATACAAACGTGCCATTTTTGATTAAGTGGACCTCAGAATGCATATTTCTAGTGAAACCTCGTTATCGAATTTTTGGGCGGAATGCTGTACATCCTCTATGTATTTTAGGTTGTTGTAGATAAGATAAAACTATTTCATACAGAAACTGCAAACCTATAGTTCAGTAAATCTATACTAAAGCTAGAAAATCTGATGTATTGGAATCAAATAACTTTCTCTGTTCTTTTACTATTCTTACAAAATCTTATTCTTCTATCTTCTTCATGTTAGTCGAGATAAACACTTGCAGAAATTATCTTATTGCTAATTTTCTTGTAGATGCAAGGGGAACATGGGAAATTCCATTCTCTTTGCCCGGCCAAGAGATAAAAAGTGAATAAAGACCTTTCATTTGAGAAAAATTTAAGTATTGCAAGATTCACACAAATAGCAAAGAGTATTCTCAAATGGTTCACTCCACCAAAAAAAGCCATTTGGGCATAACTTGTGTGTTTAACGAGATCTCATTTTTATATAGTAGGATTTGGTCTCTCTTACGGTTTACCAACTATGCAAAAGTCATCAAGAGTAAAGAGGACTACATGAGCTATAGCGAGAAAATTCAAAATATACATTACATTTTCCATAAAAATATCTTAAAGATACATTTTAATCAAAATAGCTAGAGCCATTTTTGAGAAAATCAAAATTTTCGAAAAATTTTCCATGTAAAGGGTAGCTTAGGGTGAAGAAATTTCTTTAAAATCTTCGTGTCGTATCTTATATTAAACTTGAATGTCAACTTTGGTTTATAAGCGATATTTTGTTTTCGAGTTATGCTGTTCAAAAAAAGAGACACACAAACACACACACACACACACACACACACACACACACACACACACACACACGCACGCACGCACGCACGCACGCACACACACAGATACACACATGGACCTTTTCTTAAAACTGCTTTTTTTGTATTCAGGGGGCCTCAAAACATATTTCCGATGAAATCTCGACGTCGAAATTTTGAGTGGAGTACATTACTTCCCCTACTTACAATACGTGGTAGAGGAAGTAAAAAATAAACAAAAACTGGACGTAGGCGAATTTTTTAAATTTTATACAGGGTTATCTCAGAAGCGGCTTATTTGATGTATTTCAAGTAGTAAAACCTCAGCTGCTCTCTTTTCTCTTCGTTGAAACTTTAGCACCTACTCTGGAAGATATATGTTCACTGCATTCCTTGATTGCACTGGCTTACATTTGATGATAAAAACAAGCATGTCAAGAGACAAGTTGGAGGGAAACCTGGTCGAAAGTTATCTGGTCTCTGTGCCCAGACATGCGGAAGGGTGACGATATCAAATGCTGTAGCTGCTGGTCTGCTCTGGTTAGTCTTAGCTGGAGCAGGAAGCTGTTATAGGCCCACTGCCTTAGAACCAAACGGGTTATGCGCTGTTATCTGATATCCTACCGGGGAGAAATGGGTACACACGGGGGTGTTCTTGTCACAGGGAAACGAAAATGAACCCGGAATTCTTTGGAAGCTAAGGAATGATGTTTGAAATAAGATAGCTAGATTGTATGACGTTTTTGAGAGTCTGATGCCTTTCAAACGCACAGAAATCGAGATGGAAGTTGAGTTAGCTATGCAGTTATGTATGATCTACGAGAAAATACAAAGTGGACAAACAAAAACCTAATGAGTTGCAATCACATGACTTTCTCTACTATTCTATAGACTGTTCATATCAAAACATATTCTTGTCTATACTTCTTGTTAATCGAGATGAACTTCTATTACACATTTACATTCGTTGTAAGTGTAAGAAGGCTACAGTATATTAAATCTCTGACCGAAATGTTTCATATAAATTGGGTACTTTAATGAGATCTCTGTTTTTGTGTAGGAACGGCTTACGGCTTACCAATTTTACAAAATTCATTCTGAATGAAGAGAAATTCACAGGCTTTTCTCAGAAAATCCAAAGTATATGTTTTGTTTGTTATGCAAATATCCTAAACATCTATAAACATTTTTAATCAACATGGTTCAAGCCATTTTTGAGTACATAAGGTTCAGGAATATATGTCCATCTGAAGGTTAGTTTGAGATTGGGGGATATTCTTACACGTTTTCGAGACGTATCTTTGAAAATGGTGAACTGAAATATCAAGTTTGATTGAACATGTGTGTTTAAAAACACCAGCAGCAAGCTTGTTGGCATAATAAATAATAATCAAGTTTGATATTTAACCGAGTTTTCGTTTTTGAGTTATGATGTTCCCTCTATCTCTTACTCTCTCTCTCTCTCGCACACACACACACACACACACACACACACACATACACACACACATACACCATACATACGTCACATACACAGGCCTTTCTTTAAAATGTTTTTTATTGATTTATTTAGTCATTGATCGTCAAAACGTTTATTTGCTATGAAATCGAATTTTTGGGTGGAATGCTGTTTTCTCACCGTGGTTTTCGGTTGGTAAGTGGTGATAGAAATCAGAAATGTGGCATACTTGCAATAGTAAGTGAAGCCGAAACAAGTGCAAACTTGTATTGTGAATTAAGATCTTGATGACGGTAACGTTTCGTATTTGTAATGAAATGACTAACGAGCATGCGCAAACCTTAAGTACCTGTGCGTAATGGTTTTGGTTATAATCTTTTGTTTTCTTCAATACCTTCAATAGTAGAGGAAGTATTTTATACCAACAGAACATTCGACATCCTGAGCTAATTGGAAAAACAATTTTTGAGGACTCCTGAATGTAAAAAAGCACTTTTAGAAATCAATACATGGCCTCGCGTGTGTGTATTGTTTGTCTGTGAATGACATAGCTCAAAATGAAATTGACACGTTTTGGACTACATAAGCATGCCAGCTGAAAATATCCAGGAATATTTCCTGCGTCCAAACTATCCTTTACACTCCAATATTTTCGGTATCTTTTACTTTCTCTAAAATGGCTCAGATGATTTACAGGTTATTCAGAAAGAAGAAGCATGCCCTAAACCTTGTTTCTAACAAACAGTGAACGTTAGAAACAGATTCCAGACATCGTAGTGAAGAGGTAAGTTCAGTCTTACAATTTGCATTCATTGCCCTAGCATTGGCTGTTTATAGAAAAGTGGTGAGCTGTAGTTTGCTGTCAAGTGCAAAAAATCACTTGTTGCAGTTAGATGCAACAAACATCCGCCCCATCATAAACAGCTTCACGTGTGATGTTACCAGTTTATACTTGGAGAACAATTGATTTATCAGTGCAATAGAAACTAATAAGGTATCCGAGCTGTTAAAGTACGGCTTCCTGAACGGGAAGTCTGTGGTTCAAATCCCACCAGTACCCTCTTCCCTAACAGGATTTATTTTCCGGGCTTTTTTCAATCCTCTTAACTGCAACTGGGATGGTATCCTAAACATAGATCTGGAACATTTCCTCCCCAAATATCCTTCCTAAAATTAATTTGGTTTTATGTATCAGTGTATGCAGTAAGAACGGACATTAAACACTGTAAAAATAGAAAGGAAAAAGAAAGGGAAATTGTGGCAGAACTTGACCATTATTTTCTACTTCCGTGAGATGCATGTAGTTATTGTTAAATACAAGGAATCTCACCGAGCATAAAACTAATGCTTTAAACCTTCCCCTACTCAGTGAATTGCAGAACGTGTTTATTTGCTGGTTTGTTTCTGATTATTCCATTTATAACCCACCTTTAAGTGTAAGGGTCATATCGGTTGGCATTTTATCGTTGGAACGTATTGCCTATCGGCAATGTTGTTAACTCGTACTGTTATCATTGATTTTTCTGTGGGTCTTATACATTAGATTGCACATGATGATTATGATGATGATGGTGATGGTGATGCTGTAGGTTTAAGGACCTCAACTACTTGGCCATCAGTGCCCTAGGAAGGATTATGTTGGAACATGTAACTGTTCAGTTATTATAAGATTCGAAGATTTCAAGGTGATGATTATTAATTAGAGCTTTTCGGGTTACCATGTAACATCTATAAAATTGTTCAAGCACACTGGGGAGCTAGAAATAACAGAACCGCTCCAGGGACAATCACAACACAGAGGAAGATAAAAAATCTAAAGGAAAGGCGTTTATCCCCTCCTACAGTGCAGTCTCAAATAAAATTGCACGAATACTCAAAAACATAACATTAAAACGATATTGCTGATACCAAAAGTATATGAGATTGTTTAAGGACAATCTTTGTTTTAAAACACCTGGTGTTTACAAAATTCCTTGACAATGTGGAAAGACATATACATACAGACACGTCGTACGATTGAAGGTAGATGTGATGAACACAAACGCAATCTATGACAACTACAACCAGAAAAATCAGCAATAGCACAGCATAGTCTCCACAATGATCACAGAAGTTTATTTGATGAGGTCGTGCTTTTACGCCACAGTAACCAGCATCACGGCAGACTCATTAAAGAGGCAACTGAACTTAAACTAGTGTCAAATAATTTTAATAGAGACAACGGCCTACGACAAAGCACAGCTTTTACAAGAATACTTAAAAGAAGGCCACGATTTTGATATGGCCATTTATTTATTAATTATTCATTTCCTGATGATAGACATATTGTATAGGTCAATTAATGTTCAGTTATTAGTTTGAAACGCCAAATTAACATTTTATTAGGATCTTTTTCGGCACCCTCTTTCAGTCCAGCTGTCGCCGAGGATAGCATTTGCAGTTAAATCTGTGAAGGGTGTTTTTTCAAATATAAGTCTCGTTGGTTTGTGGAAAGGACGATTAATGTAATGAAGTAGGTAGGTAGTGTTTGCTCATCGACTACAGTATGACGAGTTGTAGAGCACGCCGCCACGAGTATCATCTCTGAAAGGAACTCAAGAGCCCGTTTGAATAACTACATCAAGCATCTCAGTTTTCCCTCTTGTTACGTTATACACTTGACTAAGGTCTCACTATGCCCTTTGTCGCCTTCATGTCAATGGAGAGAGGCGAGGACGCATATTTCTTGAAGCCAAGAAAGAGACGACGCTTCCTATCCTGCCACCGATCAATAAGTTCCTTCCTGTGTTCTCGTAAGTCTTTGAGAATCTAATATTTGTTCGTTTGTCTTCCACACGTGGCACTGCCGTTCTCAACACAGTTATTTCCTTCTTTGGCGCAGTAAACAGAACTTGAGCAAAAGGAATCACGTTCAATCCAGTGATGAGGCTCCATATTCCTCCAAGTTGCACTAGAAATTCGAATTACCTATCATAAACTTTTTAATCGAATCGTAATATATTGTGTTCAATCCACCTAAAACTCCATACGAGATATCACTGGAACTACACATTTTGAGACTGAAAAAAGAATCTCTAGGAGAGGGTTCATGTGTTTGTGTGGATATGTCTCTATTTGTCTATCTGCGAAGACCATACTCAAAAACAAAGGTTTTCATTTGATTATCTTCCCCTGTGGAGGCTTGTCAACACCTCGCCTACTGCGACCCAACACGGATCTATTGCAGGCTATTCTACCATCACCCTGGGAGTGAGAGATGAGGTGAAGGGAAGTCAAAAGCTCGTCATTGGACAGCGAAGACAGCGCCACAGAGACATACGGAACTCCCTAAAGGTTACATAATTTTTTCCACATAAAGAGTAATTTGTCAAATACTTATCGCAACAACACAACCAAAATTCGATCGTCTGTTGTTTTGGCGTATCATCTGTTTTGTTAGTTATTAAATCGTAATTACCATATACAAGCATATCGCATTCTTCCCCGAAGTACTAACCACACTATTTTCTACTCCATGGCTTTAGCAAGTATATTTTTATGACTCCAACATGTTCTGTTCTATTTTCCAAGTGCTGTAAAGCCTTTTTACCTTCTCTACTGCGTAAGTATTGTAATCCAACCAAAAATTCGATGTCGGGATTTCACCGGAAATTTATGTTTTGAGGCCCCCTGAACCCAAAAAAAGAATTTTGAGAAAAAGATCTGTGTGTTAGTCTGTGATCTGGACAGTATAATTCAAAAACGAAAAGTCGGTTAAAATCAAAGTTGATATTTAAGTTTAATATTTTTCAAGGATGCGACATGAAAATTTTGAGAAAAATAGCCCCACCGTAAACTACTCTTTACAAGGAAAATTTCTCGAAAATTTTGATTTTGTTGAAAATGATTTTGGTTAAAATGACACGTTTAAAATATTTTTATGGCAAATGAAATGTATATTTTGAATTTTCCTGCTATAACCCATGTACTCCTGTTTACTCTGCATTACTTTTGAATAACTCCTAAACCGTAAGGGATAGACTAAATCTTACTATAAAAATGTGCGTCTCGCTAAAACACAATCTATGTCCAAATAATTTTTTTTTTTTTTTTTTTTTTTTTTGTAGAGTGAACCATTTTGGAGACATTCCTTGTTATGTTAGTTTCGGAAAACTTCAACCTTCGTCAAGTGCAACATCTTCCATTTTTTGTGTATGTTAATTGGCAAAGGGAACGGAATCTCAAAGCTTTAAAAGATTTGACTATCGCTCTAAGTCCAGTTTATTTCCATATTCCTCTTGCACCTACAATAAAATAATAAGATAATTTGTACAAATGTTTATTTCAATAACACGAAGATATAGGAATAAGAGTTTGTAAGAATGGTTAGTACAAGAGAAGAGAAGGCCATATGAGTGCAACGTATCAGATTTTTCGTCTTGTCATTTAGCAGTTGAAATTAGAATCCTCCATATGGTGCATGTCCTTCGAAAGAATAGCGGTTTTCAATGATAAAAGAACTAACAGAATTGGTGGAACAGTGTCCGAAATTAACCTAGCACGACTCTACTGATGATATAAGACTTGGAGAGAAATTGAAATGAAAGAAGGATATTGCACACCAGGGAAACGCTCATTGGGATTGCTCTTGAGGGAAGTGTGAACTTAAAATACGTCTCTCTAAAGCACCGCTGACTTGTAATCAACACAAAGTCCACAGCTGTTCCTTTTCTTTCCCCTAAGATGTTCAAAAAGGGGCGAACGTGTGTGTTATTGCCTTCTCATATGGACTTGGGAGCAGTTCCTTCTTACTCTTCCCTGAACTGCCATGGAAGCAAAAGTATAACCATGCTTTGCTTTTCTTATATAATCACAAATCCTTTTCCTTCTGTTTGCTTTAAAGCATCTGAATCCATCCATTGCTTTGCTGGTCGGCTAATGGATGTTACACCAGGGACAATGGACAACTTAAGCCAGAGTGAGCCAACTCAATTATATATCTCGTCCTCAATCGTATGATTTTGATGATAAATAGGCAAGAAGAAATCACCAGGAGCAGGGGAGGCAGATTTTGTTTCTTACAATCATGTAGGTGCAAAGTACGACATGCATTCCTCTTAATCTTACCACAATCTTCCTTTACTTTGCCCCTTGACACGTATGTCCCTCACTGCTCCCTGGATTCTTAGCTGAGAGTGGGACGCAAGAATGTCCTTATTCCCGATGTCATGGAAGATTCAGTTATCTGACATAGAGTCAGGTATATATCCTAATTGTTACGGTAGTTATAAATTGCAAGTAAAACACTACTCTTTTTATTTCACTTTTGATATGGTCTACATCAGAGGTGGGCAAAAGCGGAATCATGAAACTTTGGCCGAGTAACTATCCAACTCAACGGTACACACCCCGTTCTTTAGCTGATTTCAGTAGTCCACAGTTCACTTCCAGTCGTTTCGCGACCGGTGTGTCATCATTGTCCACCTCATTTCTAACAAGACGTTACATGGTTTTCTTCGAACCAACATAGAACCGCTTTATTGCAGATATCATGCCACATACAACGAAAAAGCCAAGTGTTTTCTGGTTCGCATGTTTATACATTTTGTATACATCTTCAGCTATTTATTATTACTACTAACATGATCATCATCAGCATCATCATTATCATCATCATCATCATCATATCTTTCGCATGATTACAGATTGAGAGCGTGCCAAACTTCTAGCTTTACAATCTAAACATAACAAATATGCCCTGTCATGTGACAACTCTCTTAACCAACAAATCAAATTATGAAATACTTATTTAAAATGTATAAAATCACTTGGTAGTGTGCTAGAGGACAAAAGAATTAATTAGATTTCCATTCTTAAAGACTTAAAAATTGAGTTTACTTCACATAGATTCCATGATTTCCGGAATCTTGAGAGTGACACTTCAATATTTGTTAACCTTTTATTGTAGATGTAGTCAATGTAAGAGTTAATTTGCAATGTGCACTCATAGATTTAAAAACAGATCTATCCTATCTCCGCATTTTGATAAATCTCATTAATATCTAAGTAAACCTCATCTATCCGCTGTCTTTTAAAATATTGAAACCATTCGTGTTCTGTTTTAAGACACATATCCGCTTTTTCACGTTATGGTTCATTTCTAGATTATTTTTGGGGGACTACAATAGCCTAATAATTATTATTTATTAGAACCCCTAAATTCGCTTATTGTGGTAAATACAGAGATTATTCTCTCTCTCTCTCTCTCTCTCTCTCTCTCTCTTACTCTTTCTCACCGTTTCTCACTCTTTCTTTCTCTCTTCCTACATTTCCGTCTTTATCTCTTCCTTACTTTCCTCTCTCTATTTCTCCCTTCATCTCCTTTATTTCAATTCTATTCTTCCCCACATTGCTTTCACCCTCTCCCTCTGCCTCTCTGTATAACTTAGGTCTTTATGTTTTGACAGCTGGCAATAAAATACTCCTTCTGGAGTGTTAATAAATAAAACCAAAAAAGTAGATTCAATGGTATTTTTTGTCACTTGTTAGGTTTTTTGTTTGTTTGTTTTGTGTGTGTGTGTGTTTTTTTTTTTTTTTTTTTTTTTTTTTTTTTTTTTTAAGTTGTTTAGTTCATATAGACGAATAAGGATGGCTATGCTTCCACTCATTATAAATGAAAAAGGGCATACACATTTGACACTGTTATAAAGAAAGTGCGTGTGTGTGTGTGTGTATGTGTGTGTGCATGTGTTTGTGTTTGTGTCAGTGGTGGGTGGGTGTGGGGCAGGGGTAATCTAAGAAATCTCACAACCGATTTTGATAATTATTTCTCCATTGAAAAGCCTGCCAGGGAGACATATACTAGGATATATCTCCATAGATTTTAAAACTGGGAGTTATATTCATACCATGGAAATTTAATCCCTTTTCTTTTATGCTATTTTACTACTAATGCTAAAGAAATATTTCGTAATATATAGATTACACAATAATAATAGCAATAATAATAATAATAATAATAATAATAATAATAATAATAATAATAATAAATAATTAATAATTAATAATAAATCTCCACGACGAAATAACTTAATGAACTAACTGGATATGAATGTTGGAATTGGAACAGGTTTTGAGAAAGGCAGAAAGTAGTACCTATAGCTACAGGGGAGGATAACAAATGTGAAATTGCGAAAATATGCATGAAGGAAATGAAGAATAAAAGACTATTGCAACTGCTAAACACGGTTTGCAGTGAAGAGAAACGCGCAGAAGAATGGGGCATAGCTAACATTATAAATGCACATTAAAAAGAAAGGAATAATTGTGAAAACAATAGAGAAATTAGCCTGTTAGTTACAGCGTATAAAATATACGACTATGCTGCAGTACTAAAGAAAAAGTTGGAACCTCAGCAGAGACAATACCTACTGATTGAAGAAAAAAAAATGATTTTAGGAAAAGTACGTCATACATTGATGCTATCTTCATTGTAAAACAGGTTAGAAAAAGAACAGGAACTTATCTGCCATTTATAGACTGCACACAGGTATATGATAGAATAGACCGTATAATGGCACATAATTAGGACAAATAATTGAGTAGGTGTCTAACTTTAAGTATGATATCAAAGCATATAATAAAATCAATGGGCGTATGAAAAGACGTTTCAGTAGGAATATGACGGGTCATAAATTAAGATTATATATGAGTAGAAAAGTATCCAAACCGTCGTTAAAATACGCGTATAGACATGGGTAATTGAAACACAGGAATAATCAAGACCGGAGGCATCTCAAATGAGACTTTTAAGGTGCTTATTGGATGTTATTAGAAAATATCAACTCCGCAATGTAGATATAAGAGAAGAACTAGAGGAAGAAAACATTGTGGAAGAAATTAAAAGATTGAAGAACAAGTGGAAATATCACGTTAAGAGGAAGTAACCCTTCTAGATGCCACGGTAAGCATTATTTTGGAAATTATTAGGACAAAGAGACATCGGACAATCCCGAATGAGGTGGAGAGGATTCCATTCGTCGTGTTAGACTTTGACTTACATATCCACCTCTGTACTTTGTGTAGGAATGATTAGGGCGGCCGGTTTCTAACGAAGAAGTTCCGACTTCAAATTATACTCCGATCCAGATAGTCTGTATACTTTACACATACATATATGCACTCGTAAACGATTAAAATGTGAGCCACCCCTGAAATACTTGCAACATAAACCAATGTTACCGGCGCGCCGTGCACCAAGTGTCAAGAAGTGGACAGCGATTCGGGAACGCCTTACATGTAGCCCTTAGGATAAGTTGAATAAGAGTAACGATTTATAAACTGCCTTTAGATAATACCATTTTTTCCAAATGTATGTCTACTTTACCATCAGTTAGGTTTTAACGTGGCGGTATCTTGTCTGCCACATTCCGAGTTACAAGGGCTCCATTTGAGCGTGAAGTAAAATCCTTTGGCAGACCTTAGAAGTAGAGAAATGCTCGGACCTGTGTTTTGATAAGATAAAAAATAGTTTATAACACACTGTTTGTTATTCAATATGATTGCCTGGATATCAGGTATATCACAGAATTGCTAATATCCTCCCGAGCGTTTAGCATTTTACGCCCACGCGTGCATAAGGGATGTGCCATGCTAACACAATACAAACGAGCTAATCATGTGTATTCAATTTATGGAGATTTTTGAAAGTATGCCATACGCAAACTAAGCATTTAATTAGCCTCATACATTAATTAACACGATTACCTGAGTGTAAACATCCTCGTGAATCACTTGATATATACTTAACTAAATTAATTAGAATTGATTGGAAATTGCAGTCATTAAATGAGTTCGTTATGTTGATATCTGCTTCAGTAAGTTCTGATTCGTGTTCTTCATTCTCGTGCATCCTTAGTAGATGCGGAATACATTATAATACACATCCTGGAGATACCATTTCTCAAGACTATGTTGTCCTGGTTCATACTAATACAAACGTGTTCACAAATGTTAGGTTCCCGAGTTTTCAATGTTCCGAAGGTCACCACAGATTATATGTGGCACTGACTTACTTATCTACTTTACATGAAAGAACTGCATTATGACTTATTCTCTTAGTTACTGGTAACATATTCAATAAACTCGTTATATTTTGCGAACAAAATCTCAGCTTTGAATTTATGTGAAGCCCGCGAAGTCCTCCAAAAATGTATTGAATTTCATATCCCTATAAGAGAGAGCTCGTTTATCCGGAAACAGCTTCTCAAATTCTTAAATGAATATAAACTATTAATCTTTACAAACATTTATTTTGGCGCTAACAAGATTAAAAATAAAATACACATTTTGACACTTAAAGCCAATATTACTCAATGCTGCACTCATTTTTACTATCTGAAAAACATGTAAGTTTTCTTTGACTAAATCAAATATCAAAAGCAAATGTAAGCACTTAATCCGGATAAACCGGAAATCCTGATCTATGAGGGTCGGATAGACGAGGTTCTTGTGCAAAAACTTACTACAGGATAAATGTTGAGCACATTAAAATACATTAACTACATAAAGTAACCTTTTACAGTATTCATTAGATGTTCTAAGCTTTCCTATGCGTAATATTTAGGAACATGTTTGAAATTCTGCCATTTTTATTTTTTCCGTATGAACACATTGTTGAGAAAAATCGAATGGTGATATATCTGGATGAATTATGTTTCCGTATCTTGCAAGTTACCAAATCTGGATATCCTATTTTTAAATGATTAGATAAGTATCTATTGTTACTAATGTAAAGTAAGCATAAGAATAACTCGATATTAATTGTATAAATAATAACTTGTAACAAGGGATATCAGTGATTTTGTAGTGATAAAATCAATCATTTGAGTACTAAACATACGATTTTTCAGGTTTGCAGGGTTTAAACATTACTTCGGAACTTTCCACCAGAAAAACGAAGTTACAATTTCGCCGAAATGGTTTTGAAAATCTTTTAAAACTCTCCCCTCTCGCATATTTCAATATTGGTACAGAGGAAGTATTGCTGCTAGTGGAAAATGCATCGAAACTGAAGCATAGTCATTTGGGCATTGAATAGCTTGAATTGCAAGTTACAGTAGCAGTCTCATTCTTTTCTGTCTTCCCATTGTTTTCTTACATATCCACTCCAGCATAGAACAATGCCATCGAGAGCTCGGAATACACATTTCCTGCCCACAAAGTCATCCGCACGCACCCTGGGAATCCACTGGGAGCGGAGCGGAAGGGGGTGCGTGGCCCACCTCTCCTGCGAATAACAGCACAGAAAGGAAGGCGGGCGTGCACCCTAAATTCCGCGCCAAAACTCCCAAGGAAAATTACCTCCAGTATCGATCCAAGTTTACAGAAACCTCTCACCTGCACCATATATGAGTAACCCCACTCAATATCAGTTGAACAGTCACGTGTTAGGTATCTGGTAGTACATAGCTGCACTTGCAGCTGCCTATATTTTCTCCAACTTTTAAAACCCTTCCTTAACAGCCGAATTTTTAAGAAGAAGAATCTTTTAACGTAAAATTCGATTATTCTCACACTTAATCCCACGATAGTTTACGAGTTTATCTGATAAAATTCGTAACCTCGAATGCAATTTATGAAAACTATTCTATGATTAAAAGTATAACCGACTATGTAAATAGTTTTTCTTTAAAATAAAACGATCACTGCGTCTTATTATGGCCTACTAAATTAATGACAAGTTGAATTTATTACGCAATACTAACCAACGAAAACGAGAAAACGTTTAACCTAAAAATTAATAATCCAAAATTATAACCCAATAAATACACCTTTTTTTTCAAGCATCTCCTTTTTTGTTTCGCAAATTGACTTTATTTGAATGAGCTTTGTTTAAACAAATAATTTTTAAATTCGAAATCTCAAGGAATCTGATGGTTTTTAGTAATGGAAACTAAAATAGATTTGACTGAAATGGATGTTGTGGTAGTAGGATTTTGTATGTTCTCCACAACCGATGAGCGGTGCTGTTAATATATCCGTAGTATGGCTTCAGTGAAGATGTGTTAGCATGATCTGTTATTTTTATCAGTTCTTGCTACTGTATTCCAGTCTGACTTATGTTTGATACCCTAAATGGATGCGTAGCGTATTAATCATTGCGTACTGATACTATTACGGTTCAGTAAGATAAAATCACATCCTTGAAAGCATATTATAAGATAAACGACCATGATTGAGTGGTATCTAAGGTATTTATAAACGTCCTTGGTCAATGTACAGAATACAGGGCACGTGAATTGAGTAGTCACAGTTAAACCATTTATATTAATGCAACTGTGCGAATTTTAGCTTGTCCGGTTTATTTGGACAGCAGATAGGTAAGCTAGAGGTCATTACCTCAATTGGATATGTTACTTCACTTCCATCCAATTAGGGACAACAGCACTTGGGTAGGTTATGGAGATCTTGACTTGTATGCCCAATGTTCTTCTTTCACTGTAATACAGAGAAGCAGTTCACTTGTAGCTTTTTCTTGTCTTAGTGAATAATTTGAATAATATATTTAAAAATAAATTATACGGGCAAGTGAAAGTCGTGTGATTGTAACAGGTTATGTTTTGTGAAACAAAAGCTGGTATTACTAATAGAAATTGCGTATAATTATTCTGTTAGATGTTTTATGAAGTGTGAAGGTAGCGATGCAGTTCTAGTACAGCCCTGGTCCCGGGTTTGGTGTCCCTATCTGAGTGGGAGTAGTTGTTAAACCTGGAACAACAAATCCCAGTGAGGAACCAATTCCATTACATAGAACGGTGCAGCTCAGCCAGGTAAACCACGTGTGGGCCTGAGCGATAGCCCAGGGGAATGTTTATACCCTGGAATGAACTGACAGTCATTTCAACTCTGAAAAGAGAACAACTGTGGCAGTGCGAGGGGAAAGAACAGACGAATGGCTTAAGCTCCCATGAATAAACACTTAATTACAGATGCTGTTAGGGATGCGTAGTAGCCTGGCGTTATGGCACAGCGTTGCCGATTTTCATCTCAACCCCTGCGTTGTTGCTCTCCCCTTCACAGCTGGTAACTCAGTTGTAACGCGTTTTACACCGATCGAACAGAGTTTCACCCTGAGCGGCGAACTCCTCGCCGTTCTATTAGTTCTCTATACCATGTACTCCAGTCCAGTACGTCATTAACATTGGCTTAGGAAGCAGTCACTGCTCAAATCCTCACTCAAGTTATTTGCCTTCACTAAAGTCTCTCTTTGGCATTCTCTGTGACGCCACGCCTCAGAAAATAAAATGCGGTAGCATCAGTAACACACATGGATACCCCTCACTCTATATGAAAGAAAATGTCAGTTATATTTCAATCGAAACATGTTTACTTTCTCTTCTACGTAGCTTCTTACAGAAGCGGCAGCAGTAGTAATAGCGGTAGTAGTATCAGTAGTAGTAGGAGAACGGCTATATGAGAGGATTGGAGAATGCCCACCGGCCCTCACACATTGACCTAAAGATCTTTAGAACTACCCCTTTCTCCTTCTAGGAGTCCAGTGAATTGAACGCTGGAGGAATACCCGGGTTCAAAAGTCTCAGGACTATGGGTGGCATCGAACCTGGGAAATTCTGTGGCCGAGAACCAGAGCTGCTATGCGTCTACTGCGCCTACTGCGCCACCGCAATGTTTACTTACAGCACGAAGAGGAAATATTCCATTCTATCCAAAAATTCAATACTGATACTTCAACGGAAATGCTCATTTATGGACTCCAGCATTCAAAAGAAAAATCATTTTTAGAAAAATGTTTGTATCTATGTGCGTGTGTGTGTCTGTATACGCGCGCGCGGATGTGGGAGCCTGCCTGCCTGTCAGTAAACAGCACAGCTCAAAAACTAAAAGTACTTTGTTACCAAATTTGATATTTAATTCAACAAGCTTCAAGGATACAACACAATTTTTAAAACATCTCCCATCAACTATCCTTTCTCAAACTACCCTTTAGATAAAAATTCTTTCTTTCTCAAAAATGGCTCTAACAATTGTAATTAAAATACCACATGTTTAAGGTATTTTCATGACAAATTAAATGTATATATGTATTGAAATTTCTGGGAATAACCTCTGAAGTCCTGTTCATTCTGAAGGACATTTACATAATTGCTTATCAGTCTGTAGGAAAAGGCAAAATGCTACGACACAGAAGATGTACAACTCGTTAAAGCATACAACTTTACGCGAAATATTCTCTCTCTTTTGCCCAATCCTGATAGAATCAAAATATAGACATGGGGCGACCGAAGAATAAAATCGTACAAATTAATACGAGAGCATTCAGAAACACTAACAGCGTAATCATTAGTAAATAAACATACATTTTTTACTTTTTAATGGTGATCAAAAGTAAAAATAAATTGTTATAAAGAATAGGGTCACTAACTCCTGGATCAAAGAAACAGTATTTAAATTTCTATGACAATCTCCTTCATTGCCATAACATTAATCAATTTACTTTCGAATATAATCAATTTTATTAAATATTGATTTTATTGCTGCAATCTTACATTCTGGGGTATCTCCTTCAGATACTAAGATAAATTGATTATGTGTAATAAACATAATTTAAATTTAGTTAATGCGTATTTTAACTGTTTCATATTATTAAGATTCGTAGGAACCGGGCTTTTGTTTAACTAGTTCGATATTAATTTAATCTATTCAAGCTGCTTTTCTGTTCCACTAGTATATATCATTAGTACATATCACTAGTATCACTAGTACATATCGTTAGATATATCATATCTATTATCATAGGCTTATTTCGAGTTATACTAATTTTATGATTTTTTAATAAGAGATTTTGTAATTGTTTAGCCATAGTCATTTCGGACTAGATTTACATGTATAGCATCTCTTTAATTCATTTAAGAAACAGTAACTAGTGGAGGATATAATATCAGTTCGACTTTATTTGTAGTTTGTTTACCCCTAAGAGTTAATAGCTCGAATAAATTAGATCCCCTTTGTTGTTCACCCCAGGCTAGGGCGGTTGTTTTGATCCGGTATCAGTAAGGGAATAACTAGTGCATCGCGAGGGATCGAGTAAAACTGGTTCACTAGCAAGTCACACGTGCTACAAAACACTGCACTGTTAAAAAGGAACACCTGTGCCAGATGTTTATAATTAAATCAATGCAGAGTTGTTGATGGAACTAAGTGAAATTGGGATCAGAATTAGCCAGTCACGGGACATAGCATCACACGCAGGCCACCCTAGACGCTGTATATTTTCAAAGTGATCCCTGAGAGAAAAGGTTGAAGGGGAGACCAGATCTGCACAACGATGCAAAGACGGGATCCCTAGCATTTCAGTTCTTAATTAGCATTTCTCGGCTACCAGCCGTGTAGTATCTATAAAATTTTTCGAGCTTTCAGCCATACTAAACTCCATGGCCATCATCAGAAAATAAATAATTAATAAATAGCTATTCCAACACATGGCCTTCATTGGGAACTGCATATGAAATAAACGGCCATCTTAAAATCATGACCTTCTTTTATGTATTCCTGTTTAAGCTGTTGTCCCTATTAAAATTGTTTAGCTGTAAGTAAATTTCAATTACTTCTTTTACGAGTATGTCGTAATGTCGGTTACTGCAGTGTAAAACCGCGACCTCAGCATATCTGATCGGATTTCAAGAAGGAATCCCTGTCCGGAAATGCACGGTTTGGACGCTGTAGTGCATCGAAGTGTGACATGGGGTGCGTTCATGTTTCTTCAATAAATCCAACGTGAGTAGCACATCAAGCTGCTTACATTACAAATGGGCTTCGAACTGTGTACCTCCTACTTCATTTCAGAGCCTATATCGGTGGTGCTGAGCCTCATGCAAAAGACCCAATATGTGCGATTGTCTGAAGATTTTCAATTGCTCCGTGGACTCGAGCAGTAAGGTCCTCCGCTGACGTTATAGGAGTACCATGCAACATACTGTAACAAATTTAACAAATCTTTTTTATTTTCTCAAGCTTCAAGTACAGCCACACTACTAGTTTCTGTCTCTTAATCTTTCCAAACTCTCACACCATACTAGTTTCTGTCTCTTAATCTTCAACAACTAAAAACCGTCTCTATGGCAACCTCCTTGAAAATCAAAGAGTCTTAATGACATGGAGAAGCCATGTCACACTGCTCCCTCCTCAGAGCTGGTCGTCCCGACCAGCACTATCACTGCGGCATCTCCCTTGCGCCCCGGTGGATTAACCCATCGAACCTCTTCTCCTGGTGGTCCACGAGGGCCTGGTGGTCCTGGTATACCTTGAGGTCCTGGGTTTCCATCTCTTCCAGGCATACCTTTAGTTCCAGGTTCACCATCTTTTCCCGACAATCCTGGAGGTCCAGTCATGCCTTTGTCTCCTGGAGGTCCCTGAGGTCCAGGTAACCCTTGTAGACCAATGAGACCACGGTGTCCTTTTGCACCCTTTGGACCTTCTTCTCCTCTATCACCCTTACCTCCCTCTGGCCCTGGAGGTCCTGGCTTTCCTCTAGCTCCCTGTGGCCCTTCTACACCCTGTGGTCCAGTTTCTCCTCGAAGACCCCGTTCTCCTGCTGGTCCTGGAGGTCCATTTCGACCAGGTGGCCCTGGAAGACCTGGTGCCCCTGGAGTTCCCGGAGGTCCTGAAGGTCCTACAGGTCCCTTATCTCCCGGTCTTCCTGCAATACCAGGTGTTCCTGCTTTACCTGGTGCTCCCTCTGGTCCCTGTTCTCCAATTGGTCCCGGTGGTCCTAGAGGTCCTGCAATACCTTGTGGTCCTGGAGGTCCTTCACTGCCTGGCTTCCCTGGTGGACCTGTCTCACCTTGTGCACCTCTCTGACCTCTGAGGCCAGCAGGTCCTGTTGGGCCGGGTAATCCTGGAAGTCCTCTGTCTCCTGGAGGGCCCTGTGGACCAGGTTGTCCTGGAGCTCCATGTTGTCCTTGAGAGCCTGAGTCACCCTTAGGTCCTTCAGGTCCTGGTGCACCAGCTTGTCCTGGAGGTCCTGGATTGCCCTGTTCACCTTTCATTCCTGGGAATCCACGTTCACCCTTCATTCCAGGCAAGCCTACCAGACCCTGAGGGCCAGGGAATCCTTGTAAACCTTGAGGGCCAGTAGGACCTCGCTCTCCAGGGGGCACGATCCTAGGTATCGCTGTTGGATAGTGTCCCTTGGTCCAGGTAGGACGATGTATGCCATCCTGCTTCGAAATTCTGCAACAGTACCGCCGGTCTTGACGGTCCCTCGTCCAGTTGCCCTTCTTCCTGGTGTGTTGACGGGCCATCCTGCGCACTTTGAAACGGCTCACTGGGTACCATGTCCGCCGACCTCTCTGGCGCACCTTCGCAGCCACCTTGCTTCCGATGGGTCCGGCAACAAACCCCACCACATCCGCGCGAGTCGCGTCCACCGCTGCACTCGTGTTCACTCGTGCTCGGCACGGCCTCTCCTGTATCCTGCCGTCCACGATGATGTCCACCATTCTTCCGTTCACGGCACTATGCGTCAGGTGATTGGATGGCCCCGACGGTCCCCCCATGTCACACGCCAAGTCGGTTCTCGCGTGTTGCTCGTTTGCTTGTGCGCTTCCCTGCTGATCGTCCGAAACGGGCGCAACTGTCGCCTCGGCCACTAGGTGCTCCCTCCCCGGCTCCGCGCTATTCCGTCTGCCCCTGGCATCCAGTACTTTGACGCTCTCGTCAACTCTTACTACCAGGGCGCCAAGACGTTCCCCGTCGTCCTCCACGACGTCCACGTGCTGGCAGAGGTCTTCCACCTTTTCGCCGAGTTGTTCCACGTCTTCCGTCACGCCAATCCGTTCGCCGAGTTGTTCTACGTCTTCCGTCACGCCAATCCGTTCGCCGAGTTGTTCCACGTCTTCCGTCACGCCAATCCGTTCGCCGAGTTGTTCCACGTTTTCCCTCATATCATCCGAAACGGGCGCAACTGTCGCCTCGGCCACTAGGTGCTCCCTCCCCGGCTCCGCGCTATTCCGTCTGCCCCTGGCATCCAGTACTTTGACGCTCTCGTCAACTCTTACTACCAGGGCGCCAAGACGTTCCCCGTCGTCCTCCACGACGTCCACGTGCTGGCAGAGGTCTTCCACCTTTTCGCCGAGTTCTTCCACGCCTTCCGTCACGCCAGCCAGTTGCCCGTCAATTTTCGCCGATAGCTCCGTCTTCATCTCTTTCAGCTCGGCAGCGAGGTTGTCGTTTCTCGTTTCCATTTTGGCAAATAATTCTTTCATCATTGCCATCATCCTGGTTTCCGAATCTCCCTCCATCTTGGTTCTAACGTTGCAACCTCTAACGACGATGTAATGAAACTAGAAGCAACTCGACGAATCCCACTTCCTGACACCAACTGTAACAAATTTAACAAATCTTTTTTATTTTCTCAAGCTTCAAGTACAGCCACACTACTAGTTTCTGTCTCTTAATCTTTCCAAACTCTCACACCATACTAGTTTCTGTCTCTTAATCTTCAACAACTAAAAACCGTCTCTATGGCAACCTCCTTGAAAATCAAAGAGTCTTAATGACATGGAGAAGCCATGTCACAATACTCTTCATACAACCTCATACAAAATAATCGAAAATTATCAGATCTTGCGACCGTGCTGATCATGAAACTGCTCCACCTCTACCAACGCATCGATTTGGATGGGCGACGTTGAGGTGATTCCGCACATTTACATCAAAGTGTGCTGGAGTTCATGGCGGTCATTTTGGCAAACGTGTGCTGATACCTGTCGCGCTGCTGTTAGAAAGGTTATTGTTCTGGAAACTGCACAAATGACGTAGTGGATTATATGATTTGAAGCTTTCCTGGCGACGAACATATTCAAGATGCTGTCGGGCTTCGAGCCAGGTGTAGTGATGAAAAGACATCGACGTTTCGGGAGTGTACATCTCTCCCATCGATGTCGATGTCTTTTCATCACTACACCTGGCTCGAAGCCCGAGAGCATCTTGAATATGAAGACGTAGTGGATGCACACCAAAGACTCTTTGGAACAATGTAGCTCATCACAAGAATGTTATTAGGCTCAGGTTGTTCATCCCAAAACATAGATGGCTAAAGTTTTGCACACTTTCCGTATTAAGATACCAAAACAAATCTTAACAAATTGTCACAATCATTTGATCTCAAACTTCGACGCTCTCCAGCGTCCAAACCGCGCATTTCTAGACGAATAATCTAAGTTGTGTACTTACTTTGCTGTACCATTTATTTCAGGGCTCTTCTTCTGAGTATACACGTAGTCATTGTGATGATAGATTGCTCAGTTGCGGGCCACTTTTCTGTACCATCTGCTTCGGTATTGTTCATTGACAGCCTGAGTTGCGTTGTTGCTTTTCTGCACCACATATTTTTATTTATCTTGATCTTCTTCTTTTTGGGCTTTTGGACGTTTTGAACTTTTTAATCCGCTCCAGCTCCAATCTGCTCATCTTTTCTTAGGTCTTTCTTGGTTTCTTGTGCCTTTGGGTTTATAATTTATGGCTATTTTTGGAATTCTGTTCTTATCCATCCTCTGAACATGTTTTTCCCATTGATTTCTATTGTTAGCTACAATAAGATTTATTTCTGCTAGATTTAATTCTTTCCTGATATCTATACTGCATCTTTTGTCCTATTTAGTATACCCGGCTTTAACTGTTACAAATTTAATTTCTGATGTCTGTATTCTTGTACTATATCTTTTTGGTAGTGTCCAGGTTTTTATCCATAGATCAGGGTCGGTACTACCATCGATTTTTACAATTTAATGTGGGATCTTTACGGGCCTTATTTTTTAATGTGCCTGTTATATCGTTGAATTTATTTATTTTTCTCTATGGCATCAACTTATCCCTAGTACATCCTAAAGTGTGATACTTGAAGTGTGATACTGGTCAATTATTATATTTTCTAGTAGTTTCATATCTAACAGGATTCATTCTTCTAAAAGCCATAGTTTGAGATTTATTTGCTGATATTTTCTTTCCATATTCAATAGCATATTCATTTAACCAGTGTAGCATTTTATGCAGGCCATCTTCATTTGTAGCCATCGTATCTGATCATCTGCGTATATCATAGTTTTAAGTTTTACTCTTGATACATTGATACCTCCATTAACTTTTTAACCAAATTCTTACTATTTCGTCAATATGCAAATTAAAAAGCGCAGTTGATAAGGGACAACTTTGTCTTATGCTACTATTCACTGTCACTGGTTTCTCTACTTTTATTTATATTTCTATCATTCTATAGATGCAACTTTAAATCGTGATTTTGACTATTCGATCCGGTATTTGCCTGTAAACTGACGTAACCACGAAAAATACTAGTGAGATTGGCCGGAACACGGGGTTTGAACCTACACCCATAGACATTGTCTACTGCCTGAATAATTTCGTTTGCTGGGTTTTCTAATGTTACTTAGTTTAAGGCTTCATCAAAATTCAAGCCAATATTGAGTTTGGGCAGTAGATAATGCTAATAAACATGGCCTTACAAAGAACCCCAACGGGTAACTAAAAGCTACTAGCTGACTTAAAATATGGAATGAAAGTTCTTGCAGATTATGTGGTGTACCTCCATAATCCGATTTCCGCACAGCACAGATAACGCAAAACAAATGTATTTGCTGCGTCAGTAATTTAAATACTGGAAGGGGATGCATAATTGATACGTTTTGGAGCAGGAATCAATATCTGCGTATACCCTGCACGAGTCTTTTAATTATATATAACTTCGGCCGGTACATGCAGTGCGTATAAAACACATTTGGATAAAAGATGGCTTTTCTAGACCTGAGGATGTTTTACAGGTATATGTATGCACGTCACGCTAACCTTTAAATGCAGGGTGTAAAATGTTGTCTGTTTCCGTGCTATGTTTATAAATCCTGCAGTAGAGGTGCAGTCCTTTTTGTCTCGTAGTTGAATATCATCCCTTATTTTCTTCCTTTTCATGGAGCTAGACAACATCAAATGGTACTTGGTCACCCTGTGGATTTTAAGGGAAAAATCTGATGTGTTGCACTCACAGACTTTCTTTGTTCTTGTAAAACTATTCTGTCAAGGGCTATTCCTCTACTTCTTGTTAATCGACATAGACGATTACAGGAATTATACCGTATTTACTCCAAAAAATATAACTCCTTCGATTGTAAGATGCTGCAAGTTTTGCGGGCGAATTTAAACAAAAAATGTATGCGAATGTTAGACATGTTAGTTTGAGACAGTACACGATTTATTTGTTACTGCTATCAAGTTGTTGTACTTTTCACTTGTTTATGAAAAAAGGAGCGGGAAATTAGACAATGACCTTCACTCATTAGTAGCTTCAACCCTTCTACTTGCTTTCTTCTTACTAATACAAGAACATCTTTGGTTACAACAGCAGCAACTTTATTGAAGAGAGCTTCTCTTGTATCTGTCTGTGTTAGCGGTAACATGAATCCACGAAAAAGTTTAACTACAGGTCTTAAGCTCGATGTTTTGGAATTCAATGAAGAAAATGGTGTACGAGCAACGGGTCTAGAGTATTCGGTACAACCAAATATGATTCGTTACTGGTGAAATTAGAGAGATAAACTTAAAGTCACGGAAAAGGAACGATCTTTTGTGACTCTGGGAAATGATGCTATGATGTAGTGGAGAAAAAGAGAAGAGAGTAGATACCTAAGAAATGATGTAAATGAACGGACGCGAAGTAGTGAAGCAGCATGTAACAACAATAGCTAGGGTTTAATAAAACATTGTTATTAAATTTACGCTTCAGTGATATATTCTTACTTTCATTTTCCAAAATACCCATTTGTAAGAACCTCTTAATTTTTCGGCTATAACTCCGTTTAAAAAAGGAGTATTGCTTTAAGCAATACTCAACTGTTTTAAAGCTGGTCGCTATGTGATAGCTTTGACATTCCGTTCTCGTTGTATGGCCAAGGGATAGAAAGCTATTAACGACTTCCCATTTGAGAAAAGTATAAATATTGGACAATTCGAAATAACAACCAAATTGAATCAAATTGAACATTAACAATTTGTTCAATCAGAAGAATATATACTTGACATAAATTGTGTGTTTTAACAAGCTCTACCTTTTTGTGTAGTAAAATTTTGTCCTACCCTTTGGTAGCTACGTAGTCATTAGGGTGAAGAGGATTTTTGAGGACATTCACCGAAAATTCAAGATATGCATTTCATTTTCTAAAAAACATCTTATACATATGGTACTTTAATCAAAATTATTAGAGCCATTTTTTATATAATCAAAAATTTCGACAAATGTTCCATGTAAAGGATAGTGTGGGAGGGGCATTTTCTTGGAAATTTTTGTTGCATTCAGGTAGTCCCAAAGCATTTATTTCTGATGAAATCTCGAAATAGAATTTTTAGGTGCAATTCAATACATCATCTGCTTACTATATGTAGTAGAGAAAGTAAAAGTACTATCTCCACTCGTTCTTCTGTAAACTATTCTTACAAACACGTATTATTCTAGTTACTTCTTGTTAATCCAGACAACATTTCAATTCACATTTACACATTTGAGTTTATGATAAAGCAGACACAGTGACAGTCAACTATGGAATATTTCTCTTTCCTTAATGATAACACTCCTTCTCACTAAGATTTTTAGACGTGGCGAATGACTTTGCTAGGATGTGCACGTTACGTCATGCAAATTAATGGCGGAGATAACGTCTCGGTTTCATAAACAAGAGACTGCTGGTAATGCAAGCGAGCACTGTACTTCAACATGCACTACCGCAATGTGGACTACACGGAAGTTGCAGAAACAGCAACCTGCCACCCCTATGAGCTTGTGAATACAAAAGTGAACTCGATCATAAACCACTGCGCCAATTCCCACCATTCGCTACGCCTAAAATATACTTCTGTATAATTCTGAGTCTACCAAGTTTATTACGTTGGTTTATTTTTCCCCGCGTGCGGACTATTACGAAGCCGGGAGGCCACAGCTGCGCACACCGTCATTCTAGGGCGCATATTGTTTCCGATATCATCTGCCCGGCACCTGTAGAAGCGGAAAATAGTTATCGTGGACTAAGTTCTCCGTGGACGTGAGTCGAAATTACCATCTGCCCGATTCAGTTGCCTTGCACTAAGGCTTCTGTGGACATGTGATGAATGATACTATGGTATGAGGCTAAAAGGCTAACTGCCTACCGCACGCGATCCATAAGGTATCCTAACTGATCCAACGCGATATCACCACGTAATTAAACCGACGTAAAGCTCGTAAATAGGGAAGAGATTATGAAATAAGAGTTACTGCATTATTGGATGTTTAGAAACTTCTTGCATTGAGTTTTGTTGATCACACAACAGCTTATATTCGTTGCAACAACGGCACATAAACCCAGCTTTGTTTACGCTCTATACTCTGTTCATCAAGAGATTAGAGGAGATATAAACAAAGTACCGGTTTGTATCACTCCGCGGCCACGTGCTTTCACAATGACGCAACAGAGTTACCTACCGCTACGCGTAGTTATAATATGCATTTTACACTACTAAAAGGATATATTTACTTGATTCAAATAACATGTAGCACATGGAAATTAACTGCTACTTACGTCATCTCTGTCCACAATAACACTTTTTCATTTTCTGCTCACAATCTCGAAACCAATCTCCAGAAGCAGCTTGTGGAGGGAAGTTCGTTTTAAATCTGGAAGATCGGGTTCAGAGTTAACTGCCAACAGCACTTTGTTTAAGGTAGGGATTCATTGACTGACGAACTTTTCGACGGATTGCAGATCTCACACTCACAAATTCGTTGCAAACTACATCCACCATTTATCTGGAACGTTGAAGCTTTTGGCTGGGATCTTCACCAACTGATGATTTCTCTTTGCGTGTGCTGTAAATACTTGAAACTAACACACCGGTAAACTCGAATGTTAATTTTATCACGTCTTGGATAGCAAGTTCGGGATATTTCTCGCAGAACTTGTTAAACACGTTCAATATTATTGTCTTTTCACCACTTCGCAACGCTTTGCCGCGCTTATGTTTTACAGCACTCCCTTGTTCCGCCATGTTACTGTCATACTGAATAATGCGCGCGCAGAATGAATTAGGCTGGTTACAGATTCACGTAAGTGCGTATTCTTACACTTTAGCTATGCTTAGTACACTTAGTTCATGCTTTAGCAAACATTAAGTGACATTTTAGACCTTAGTAACAGTATTTCTTCAAGGGACTATTTACATGGCGAAAGCGTCAAGAGGGCGCGCTGTGGTCAAAACGCACATGGCTTTGTTTACGTCTCCTCTAATCTCTAGATGAACAGAGTATAGCTCTGATTCATGTTGTGACGTCATGCTTGTAAATGTCTGTCTTGCATACCCTCGTCCCCAGACTCCACGTAAATCTTAACCTATATTTTGCTTTAATAATAAGTAACTAAGTTTCCGGATCATGCCAAAATGTCCACAGTTCAAGAGTACAAATACAAGAAGCAAAACAAATCGCAAATCGGTCTCCAAAGGCAGAAAGGAGAGTCAGGATTACGAGAGGAAACACTTGTGAGTTATAATAAAAGACTGTAGATTGTAGACGTCATAAAAGAGAACTTTGTTGCTGTGCATTCAGTTTCGGAAGAAACTAAAGTGAGAAAAAAGTAACTGGACTGACATTTTGCCACTTTTGTCACAATATTACTCGTAGATTTTATTTCCTCAAATTGACTAATCATTTGATTGAAACTTCATATGTCTCAGATACTCGTTGACAAAGTATACATCTTGAAGCTATATCAAGCTCTCCATTGTTATTTAGATTATATAAACAGGAAAGCTCAAAGATAGACAAAACGGTTTAAAACATACAATTTATTAGCTTGCAACACAACCGTTTCCTAAATTGTATACAATTTGAGCACTTTGGGAAGTGTTTGTTCTTTTGTAAACTATTATCACTGAATTGCGGTATAGAGGCCATTGTTTTGAACCTTAACGCCCTTTAACCTAGTAGGTCGACGAATGAAATGGGTGAAATGATGCCAAATAAGCCTGGGTTCCATATAGCTTTAAGTTACTCGACATTTCTCTTCTTAGGATAAGGGAAAACTCCGGAAAAATAACTTTATCGGGATAGCATCCAAACGGAAATTCGAACTCTTTTAACAGTTAACAGAAGGTGTGCTTCTTCGAGACCCTTAAAATTTCTTGGAAATGAGGGCAAGTAGAGAAAGTCGTATGACCTGTTATCCATCAGATGTTTGCAACAAATTTGTTCAACAGTAGGTTGGAGATACAAAACAGATTTATCTATGTATGCCAACTCCCTTCGCTGAATAACACGTAAAATAACTAATTGAACATTCAAAAAAGGAAATCAGGCAAGACCTTGCCTTCTCCTTGAACTGAAAACCAATTCCTAGCGGATTATGGAAGAGGTAAGAGCTATAATTATTTCCATTGTGAGTGGGTACTTTTCAAATTTATCGCATAAATCATTTTGAGTTGCCATAGAGACAGCTGAAATGCGTCACAGCTACTGCCCATTCTCTTCTGTAGGCATGGATAATGTGTAGTAACTGG
The DNA here is from genome assembly GCA_030765045.1 of Tenodera sinensis. Taxonomy (NCBI): domain Eukaryota; kingdom Metazoa; phylum Arthropoda; class Insecta; order Mantodea; family Mantidae; genus Tenodera; species Tenodera sinensis. The sequence goes on along the minus strand of CM060965.1, from coordinate 60,198,380 downwards.
AGAATTTGCGCACGCGTGCACACACGCACTTGCGCCAAATGTGAGGGAGAGAAGGTTTTGTGTGCGCGTGTGTGCGTGCGCGTGCGTGTGCATGTGTGTGTGTGTGTGTGTGTGTATGTATGTGTGTGTATAAAGAGACCGAGATACTATACTTGTGCCCATGCGTACTGCTAAATATAGGCTTGCCAACTTGATTTTCAGGTAATTTACTTGATTGTAATCCTGAATACAGTTTTTTTTAAAATTTAAAGTTAGCCATGCTTTCTTACTTTTGGTATACTTACCTAGTTCATATCTATTTCCCAATAATTGACTATCCTTAAGCCAATTGTATTTTCCTATTAACATTGTACCTACAAGAAAATATATAACACAATTTCTGTGAACCTTTATCACGATTAACATAAAGTAGATAGAAGAGTAAGCTTTCGTAAGTACTTTGTTGTAGAATTATTTGAGAAAGTGATGCAAATGTAATGTACCAAATGTTTTTAATAGCTTTTACAAACCATTCCTGCAAAAGTTTACTTCTTTCTGTACTACGTACTTCGATAGAAAGCAAAGTATGAGTACATGGTATTTAGATGTCAAGATTTCACCCGGAAATGCATTTTTGAAGCCCCTAAAAACACATGTAGATAGTAGGTAAATATGGTGTTGTACAGGCGCGGCTCCTCAGGGTAGGCAGGGTAGGCACTGCCTACCCTATCGCAATACATCAACAAATAATGTTTAACTATGATTCTGCATTTTATCATTTGAACCGTCATTTTCCCCTAAATTGCAGTTCAAGAAAAGTTTTCTCGGTAATAATGACCAGCGCATCAAATCCTTTAATCTCAATTCCGATTCATCAAAACTGCGCTGCGTGTTTGAAACGCGCGGCAGAAATGATACGCATGGAACCTGGGTAGTGGAGAGCAGGCTAGCTTAACCTCTGCCTGCCCGGCCCCATTTCTTCAGTACGAGGCCCTTGAACAGGGATAAGGAAACATTCGGTCTGTATATGCACTCCGAGCATGCGTAGACGCGTCTGCCAGCAGTCCGAGCACTTGCCGGCCCAAATCCGAATTTATGCGACATTTTCCGAACAACCATACTCCACGAACGAAGATCTCAGAGATCTGAATCTGTCGTTATCTCTGTGTAATACCAGTATGACCGACTTAATTAGTGAACTATTACAAATTTCGCTTTCGCGGCGCACTGACAATGAAAAGAGGAGTGTTTTAGCTATTTAACACAAAGCTGCAGTCAGACAATTTGTCAATTTCTTAATCTATTTTAGTCATGGGTGTAGCGAAACGGGGGCAAGGGGGGCCACGGCTCCCCCTTGGAAGTTGGTGAACTTAATGTGCAGTCAGTTACTGACCTTTAAACTATTATTTTAATTTTGATGTAAACAACAATTTTTGTTTAGCACAAATTAATACGGTTATCTGCAACAAATACTATAAATTTTGACAGTAAAATAATGATTTAATATTATATGATTGCAAATTTCCAACATGTGCCCCCCCCCCCCTGGAAAAAAGTCTGCCGACACTCGTGATTTTAGTTTTGGCAGTAATTCGTTTGTAAGTCACACTCATTCACTCTGCTCTTATTAAACAACCAAACAATATATTGTTTGCGTTATCCGTAATGACTTCGCCCCCTATATTTCGGATAAATGGGGTTTATTATTATTATTATTATTATTATTATTATTATTATTATTATTATTATTATTATTATTATTATTATTATTATTATTATTATTATTATTATTATTGTTATTGTTATTGTTATTGTTATTATTGTTATTGTTATTATTATTGTTGTTGTTTGTTGTTACTGTTACACTTTGCCTACCCTAAAATTTTGACTGCGAGCCGCTACTGGTGTTGTATTCCACGCAGAAAGTCGATGCCAAGAGCATGTGTTGAGGCCACCTGAATATGGGAAAACAACTTTTTAGGAAAAAGTCACTGTCTAAACAGTATGTAGCTAAAAAAAAGTAGATTGAATGTCAAACTTGGTATTTAAGCTCAACACCTTCCAAGGATGTGACATGAAAATCCCTTACCCCAAGCTACCCTGTACTAGGAGAATATTTTAAAAGCTCTAATTTTCTCAAAAACGGCTATTTTGATTAAAACACCATACGTTTAAGATATTTTTATGACATATGAAATGAATATCTCGACTTTTCTGGAAATAGGCTCGATAGTCCTTTTAAATCTGAATGACTTTTGAATAACTCGCAAACCATAAGAGATTCACAGAAACTTACTACATAAAGTGTTGATATCGTCAAAAGCACACAATTGAAATATGTAGGTCAAATAACCGTTTCCGAGATATTTCTTGTTATTGGTTTGAACAGGCTAAAATAGGCTAAAAAGTTGAGTAAAATTTGTTCTCCAACTTCGTTTATTAACACTATTTATCAAATCCATACCGATTCATACCCATACTCATTTCAATGAGAAAACTCTAATGTGTTACTTTCTCATGACTCTCTCTCTCTCTACTCACTTTTCTACACTCTTTACAGAAACTTGTTTTTATATCTATTTCTTCTTAATTCAGCTAAACGTCGTTTACAAAAATGGTTTCTTTGTAAGTATAAGGAGGACATTGGAGACTGTAGCAATAGTCAATTGTTCAAAAAGCGAATCGGATGTGCTATCTTTGAACTTTAACTCTTAGCATGACTACGAGGAATTAATGAATGACGACGTAACACTTGTAAATATAAACTAATTGAACATTCAAACAAATAACTTGGAATATCTTTGGAATAGTTAATTGAAGTGGGAGGGTTTTCTCAAAATTTTTTGAGTGACATGTTTGGAAGATGCTGAACTTAAAAAATATTGTATTTCTCTGAAATATCGGAACTGAGATTTTCTCTTTATACACTTTTTCCAAAAAATGCTTTATTGGAAGGTTCTATAACCTCAAAAACTGTATTTTATTGAAATCTCGATATGGAATTTCCTCTGATTGCTATGAAGTGTGAAGCAAATAAGTTATGCTTCACGTGGTGAAGCAACATCCGTTCCATCGCTGCGGCAAGTTGGCAATTCACCGTTCTGCTGAAGATCTGACGTTCTGGGCACCAGTGTATATTAATACAACAATATCTCCGCTAGTTGTTTCCCTGGCCTAGCTCGAGCAATCTTACTCTTTAACTCGGGGTATGCGTGGATGTTTGTGAATAACGACAACACCAGTTTGTAATATAAATCAAGCTTACTAACTTCTTGAATTGTCGAGAAATTGCCGACCGAGTACTAAAAGAATAGCGATAATACTGCTGGTTAAATTCGTAAACTGAGGAGCAATTTTGCACGTGCCTGGTCGCTGAGTGTGTGACCAACTGATTACCTTCCCTAGATGCGACAAACCTTTCACTTTTTAGGTAGTGAGTCTATCTCACTAGCGCGTCATATCCAGTCGGTGAGCCTAGCATTACCTGGAATTTTAACCAGAGTGACGCTGCCAAGGTCACGTAGGCACTGTCGCTAATGACTTATTGCAAGCTGAGACGGGCAAAATGATTAGCCTATCGACCTGGTTCAAAACATATACGCTAACAACTGTCCTTGTACTAATGATACCTTTCACCAAAACAGTTAACCAGCTCATAATATATATATATATATATATATATATATATATATGTGTGTGTGTGTGTGTTTTTTTTTTGTTTTTTTTTTTGTTTTTTTTTTTTTTTTTTTTTAACTTTAAGGTATATTCTGAATATTTTTAACTTACTATTATTTCTCATTTCCTTTAATTGCTAATTTTGATTACTTTCTTATTCTTTCGTCGTATCATTATTTCGGCTTTAAGTGGCACGAAAGCAAAAATTGAAATGAAATCTAAATTGAGCTATGAAAATAAGCTCAATTTAGATTCAAATAAGCTAAGTTGGCGTTCCTGTCTGGATGGACTCTTGAGGGCGAAGGAGTGAATGTAGGTTTAAAAGGATGGGTAGAAATGGGAAATGAAATGGAAAAGGAAAGAAAGGGGAAGGTTCTGTGGGTGCTTCTGTGAACATGTGCGTGGGTGCAAAACCTCTGTGAATAAACCTGTGGGTAGATGCGTGGGCAAGAGAATTGGCGAATAGTGGGAGAGTTTCTGAGTGGGTAGGGATTAGCGAATATGAGAGATTGAGCGCTTGCTATATGTTTTTGCTTCTCAACCACGTCAAAATGGTTAGGAGCTATGATTAGTAATAATGGAAGTGTTAAATGACTTTAAAATACTGATTTTTAATAATGGAAGGTGGTGGTCTTCCTTCAGTATCAGGCGGCGTGAAAAATAAACCGCCTGCTTCGAAAACACAGTTTTTACTTTCTCTAGTACGTATAGTAGATAAGGGAAGCACCCATAGCATTACACCCGAAAATTAATGTGTAGATTTCACCATAAATAATATTTTGAGGACCTCAAAACCAAAGAGCATTTAAGAAAAGTCCTATGTGTCTGTGAATAGCACAACTAACAAGAAAGAAAGTTGGCTATAAACCAGACTTAGTATTAAGTTCAGCATCTTCCAAGGATGAGACACAAATATTTTTTAAAGAAAACATCCCCTCTACCCCAAACTAGCTTTACATGGAACATTTTTCGAAATGTTTTTTTTTTTCCTCAAAAACGGCTTCAGCGATTCTGATTAGAATACTATATTTAAGATACTTTCACGCCAAATAAAATATAGATTTTGAATTTTCCGGCAATGAGTTCTGAAGCCCTCTTCATTCTGAATGACTTTTGCATAACTTGGAAACCGTAAGAGATAAGCAAAATTTTACTATACAAAAACCGAGCGGGACGGTTCAGGCAGTAACGTCGGTAACATCGGGAGGTCACGGGTTCGATCCCTGTGGCTGCGCACTCTGACATGGGCTTTTCCGTGGTTTCCCCATGTCACTTAGGCGAATGCTATGGTGAATATCACGGTTTCCTTTGCATCATTTCCTTTATTCCATGTCCTTAACATCCTTGAGGTGGGCTTTCAGACGAGTGGTGTTGGCGATTCTGGACAGATGGCGTGGATGCTTGCGCATAGTAACAGCTGCTCTCGGCGCTAGGTGACGCTTGGGCGGCCACTATTCTCTCTCGGGAGGACACCTGTGCGACACTCTGGTGGCTGCTCGGCGGGGCCTGATGCCGAGATGAAGAGATCTCAGCACTTGTTAGGGACTACCGTGCGTCTCTGTGGCCTGTCTAGCTGCAACCCTGTGGTTCCCTCACTACATCCCTGCCACTGAAGATCTGAGTTGGTCACGGTGCATGAGGTGTCCGCTTCCATGTTTACCCCATACCCTATACTACAGAAAAATGTCGATATCCTTAAACATAGAATTTATATCAAATTATTTTCTTTTTGCAGTTAGCCATTTCCAAGGTTTCCCTTCTTATTGGCTTGAATTTTCAAATACACATCTCAGTGGGAAGCCATTATTTTATTTTAGTTTAGTATCTTTTTTCTGTTGACCATTGGACAAGAACGAAATTTCAAAGGCATTACCCAGTGGCCAGCTCTTAAACGATTTAACTATCGCTTACCCTAGCGTATTCCCCTAATCACGTTGTATTTGTAGGTTGATGTGCAATAAGATAATTTTTACAAACATTTATGTCGATTAACATCAAGTAGACAGAAGAGTAAGCATTTGAAAGGGTAGTTTCTGCAAAAGCGAATGTGCATGTTAATTTAACACATCAGATGTTTTCTCATCTTCAGCCTTTCCATGTTTAGGTCTAAGACCTATTTCTCTCACAATCTGCAAGTTTTAATGTTTGATTGTGGGGATTCGATAGAGGACATTTGTAGCATCAGAATAGTCATGCGTTTTCCTCTCTACCAAGTTCGTGTTTCGTAGAAGTACTGAGGACTGAGGTTTTGGCCAAAAATTACAAAATAATTTGCAAATAAACACACCTAAGACTAATACACATATGTATAACTATTCCAGCATTTTTAACAATGTGAAAATGGTAGGCAATGGTGGGCATTAAAAGCCTTATGTCTTCTTTTGTGTTTTTCTCCAGTATGAATGATTCAAAATGAAAATTGAAGCTTAAACAGCAAAAAACAATTGATTTTTGGTGCACTTGAAATTTCATGTTGCGAAGATTCTTCAATCAAATAGGTTTATGCAGTAAACTTTAATAAAGTACCTACTTAATGCATTGAAAAATAATAATTATTATAAGAAATTAAAATTTGATTAATTTCTTAATTATAAAGAAACGTGTGTATAAATTTTAAGCAAAGTAACTTCAAAATCACATAAATTCAGAGCCAGGTTTCCCTAAGTGAAAAGTCAGAATTTGTTGTTGATTTAGTAGGGGGAGCGACCTCCAATATTGATCTCGCTGATGAAGAATGCCAGGTTGGAAGGTCAGGTCTGTGTATTATTGCAATACGTTCGCGTGTAAAGACATCATAAGGCGCTAATATGCGCGTAGCACGGATACGAATTCTAAGGGTAGCTGATGGAGTTTTGATGAAATAATTGGCTATTAGAATGAGTTGTCTATATAGCGTTGCACGCTGAACTACTGTCCCCCACCTCTCTCCAAAAAAATCAAAATAGAGATCCGCAACAACACTCTGTTTCAAAAAAGAAAAAAAGGAGAGGAGAATCTGAAAATAGAAATCTGGAAACGATAATGATTCACTGACGTTCTATGCACTTACTTGTTAGGTGAAAACGCAGTTTTATTTTTATTCCGTGAATTTAAATATTTTGAAATACTTGGGCCAAAATAAGAGTAAAATAAAGTCTACAATTTTACATGTAAATAACCACGCCAATACACATCATGTGACTGTACATTTGACGTTCTACATTTTTAAACATCTGTGTTGAAGTGGTGAAACGAGAGGGATTCTAAATGTTCTAAATATTCTGACCAAGTAAACACAAGATTTGATATAAATATTATTGCTTTTGTCAACATACCTTGTAAATCAATGCAAGTTCAACAAATTTTCAGCTTTTTAATTCCATCAGGAGAATAAGATAAGTCTGTACAAAATGAGCGCCTGTCACAGATCCAACCTCGTCATTTGATGTGAATATTCATATATCTAGCCATTTGTTCAGGTTTAAGAACAAAAAGTAATCGCTGGCAGCAAATATGGTGCATATGTTAGCGTAGGATCCAGTTATGTAACAACAATTCCGACGTGTTTGAGGGCACATTATCCTGATAAAAGGGAAGTTTCTTTTTTCTCTACGTGTGGACATTTAGCCTGAATATCATTCTTCAATTGCTTCAGTAGTGAAGCCCAACACTCTTCTAGTGATTCACTGTGAGCACCACACACACCACGAGAATCCCAAAATACCGTAGATATGGCCCTTCCTGCGGCTTTGCTTTTTTGTGCACTTTCACACATTGTTTGAATTGCTCCTTCGTTTCTAGCGTGTAGCGGCGAAATTTGCTTTAATTGTTTTAACTGCTGTTATGAAACGTCGAGAATCTTTCTGGGATTGCGTTTAAGTAGGTTTAAACAGTTTTAAGAAATTTTCATTTGAATGCATTTTTGGTCCATAATTAACAAAGATGGCACCTACCGAACGGCAAGCTTTCTCGCGGCCAAATTTCATATCACATATAGTGGACAGAGGCTATCGAGGTATTTGAATGTTGACGAACTCGCACACCTTGAGTACGACATTGTGACTTTTTGTCGCATCTTGGCGCTCATGTCGTTTTGGGGAGGTCCTGAGCATTGACCTTCACCATTTGATGTACGATTACGTTTAAATTAAGCAGCCCACTTTTAAACCGTCAAATACATGGGAAGAGTACTTTAATGTAAATCTGAATGCCTTTTGAATTTCTGTTGGGGTTAACCCTTCAAAACCAAGTACTTTTACTAGAGCTCATAATTCAGTTTTATTTTGTAGAAAATGTTAACACTAGCTTCGTTACACAATCATCAGAAATAAGTGATTGCAATTACGCATCTGAAACTTTACATAGCGCCATATGAAGGATATCTAGTAACTATGACACGAAAGCTGCAAGTGAGGCCTAAAACATTTAGAATAGAATGTCTTATTTTGGGTTTTATTACAACATCCATTTTTCGAGATACAAATTGTTACCTGCATCTCACAATTAGTTTTTGTCAAATTTTAATGAAAAGCTTTAAGCTTAATATTTATAATATTTATAAAATAGTTATTATATTTTCTTTCTAGTTATAAAAATTACGACCTTTTATTGCAAAAGGTTTGAAAAAGATGAATACCTCAGTAAGTAAACATGTGGTTTAAAAACTGATACCTACTAGTTGTATTATTTAGGCATTAAACAAGGAAGTAGTTTACTGTATTAATTAAAATTCAAGTTGCAAAACTTTATACTTTATATATCAAGTGTTGAATACCTTTGGGAGTGTTTAAAATGTTGTGCATATTCACAAGAAATACGTGTACAAATGTTAAACTAAATAACTTCAAAGTTACAGATGTTGGCAAACCTAGTACCAAAATATCCCAAAAAGCCATTCTTTGGGCCCCTTATAATTATTGGAATAAGAAAATTTAATCAATATTCCTTTAATTTCTCGTTAAATGGCACAAAAATCTACCCCTCTGTTTAAAAGAAAAGAGATTTTGGGAATAGTGGCGTGTAAATGTCAAATACTAGAATGTTAATTATTTGTCTCAATCCGTGAAAGAAAGATGTCCAAAGGATATTCTGTACGGAAGTGAAGCGCTTGTGGCTGAATAATTTAGGTAAAGTAATCCTGTATGACGCCAAATAGATTGACTAATAGTGTTCAGAATGCCCCTTTTTCATAGATTAATCACACACACCTTGGGCCAAAATAGAGACAGGATGTATATGCTATATCATATAACCTCTCGGATAAGCGTCACTTATATTTGCTACTCACACTCAAACAAAACTATAGAGGCGAAAACATAGCCACCAACTGCTGGACATAGGCCAGTTTTGCATTAAGGAACGCCTGCGCCGGACATTGGCGAGTTCAGTATCACATTTGTGTTTTACTGGGCTTTGCGAAAGACCAGTGATACTGAGCTAGGACACATTCATGGGGCTCAAAAATAAACCTCTTTAATGGTTGGTTACCTGAATTAATAAAGGGGAAATTTTCATGGATAATACGAAGGAGGTGAGGTAGAGCGACAAGATGCCGTCACTAGCTCACAAGAGAAAGGGTTGGACGCCACTGCAAAAGGCACATTTTCTCTCTCCCCATTCCACCCTTCCCTATCTTACAAGAACTGGTTCTGAAATATGGATGTTGGATAAAACAGGCATAAGTCTAACTACTGTACTTCGGAAACTAGAAGAAAAATTCCAAGTTTAATATAAGTATTATCATTAATTTATTGTACTGTTTTTCTGGATTTTTAATTTAATTAGCTTTATAATACTTCTCAAAATCAAAAAATTTTCAAACTTTTTGTGAGTGCTATTTTATTAACAGAGTTATCACGTACATTTAGTAGAGAAAACGTTTAATGCAATGTTGAAAATTGACTTTGGCCTGACGAAAGAAACAACGTCAAGTCAGGAAATGACATTTTAAGGCACAATATAACAGTATTCTTAAGTGTTACGTTTATATTATTTTCTCTACCCGTTCTTCTACAGCTTATTCCTGCAAAAGCTTATTACTTTCTCCACTGGTAAGTAGAGGAAGTATTGTACTCCACCCAAAAATTGGATTTCGAAATTTCACTGGAAATATATGTTTTGAGGACCCCTGAATCCAAAAAAAAAAGCATTTTTAGAAAAAGGTCCGTGTGTGTTTCTGTATCTGTTTGTTTGTGTGTCTGTGGACAGCATAACTCAGAAACGAAAAGTCGGTTAAAAACCAAAGTTCGTATTTAAGTTTAATGTCATTCAACGATGCGACACGAAGATTTTGAAGAAAATAGCCTCACCCTAAACTACCCTTTACATGCAACATTATTAGAAAATTTTGTATTTCTTGAAAATGGCTCTAACGATTTTGATTAAAATGCCATATGTTTGAGATATTTTGATGATAAATGAAATGTATATCTTGAATTCTCTGGCTATAGCCCCTGTAGTCGTATTTACTCTGGACGACTTTTGCATAACTGGTAAACCGTTAGAGATGAACCAAATCTTACTCTACAAAAATGTAGATCTTGCTAAAATACACAATTTATGTCTCAATAAATTTTCTTGTAGGGTGAACCATTTCGGAGATATTCCTTGCTATGTGTGTGAGTTTCTGAAAACTTAAAACTTGCATGAAATGGAACATCGTTGTTCATTTTTACTTTCTCTACTGGTAAGTAGGGGAAGTATTGTATTCCACCCAAAAATTCGATGTCGAGATTTCACCGGAAATATATGTTTTGAGACCCCCTGAATCCAAAAAAAAAAAAAAAAAAAGGTCCGTGTGTGCGTCTGTGTCTCAGTCAGTCCGTGGACAGCATTACTCAAAAACGAAAAGTTGGTTAAAAACCAATTGGTATTTAAGTTTAATGTCTTTTAAGGATGCGACACGAAGATTTTGAAGAAAACCCTTCACGTGGAAAATTTTTCGAAAATTGATTTTCTTGAAAACGGCTCTAACAGTTTTGATTAAAATGTCATATGTTTGATATGTTTTTATGACAAATGAAATGTATATCTTGAATTTTCTGGCTATAGCCCCTGTAGTCGTATTTACTCTGGGCGACTTTTGCGTAACTGGTAAACCGTTAGAGATAGGCCAAATCATACTATACAAACAATGTAGATCTTGCTAAAATACATAGCTTATGCCTCAATGAATTTTCTTTTAGGGTTAACCATTCCGGAGATATTCCTTGTTGTATGTGTGCGTTTCGGAAAACTTAAAACTTTCGTGAAGTGGATCATCGTTGTTCATCTTTTATATGTTAAGTGTGCAAAGGGAACAGAATCTCAAAGATTTAAAAGATTTGACTGTCGCACAAAGCCTACTATATTCTAATATTCCCCTTGCACCTACAAGGAAATAAGCAATAAGATAATTTGTACAAATGTGTATCTCAACTAACACAAAGAAGATATAGGAATAAGGGTTTGTAAGAATGGTTAGTACAAGAGTAGAGAAAGTCATGTGAGTGCAACACGTCAGATTTTTTTTCATAAGCTTCCTGTAATTGGGCATTGACACACTCGTTGCACGTACATGAATGGTAGAGGAGACGGAAGCAATAGACAAATCTTTTAAAAGTATGTCGCTTTGAGCTGACTTTGAAATTCTATTCTGTGCAAGGCAATGAGAAAAAACTGAATTGCTATTTGGCGCTTTAAAATTACAAAGTACATATTTGAAAATTCAGTAACATAACTAATATTTAGGAGATGTTCCTTTAAATAGGTTAATGTCCTTTAAGCACCTCGATTATATCGGACAATGAACGGTGAGATGAGTAAAATGATGTTCAAATGCGCCCTGCTTCCGCTTAGGAGCTTAAAGTTAGCAGAAAATCAGCTTTTCACGATAAGAGCAGGAGCAGAGCTCCGCAAGTAGACCGCAGTGGCGGTTTTCGCTTCTAACGTGACCCATGGGAAGGAGAGTTGAGGGGGGAGAACCATAGGGCGACTAAATCTGGATCACGATGTGTACTAGCACGGACGGAATTCCTTATGATCCCAAATGGAGCATATTCTGACACTGGCAAGCTATGCCGTAACCTGCGTACTGCCAGAGCCCTTTATAGAAAGGAATCCTTGTTCCAACGTCAAGGAGAAATCTTTCTAAAGCGCGCAATCCCCCGTCCTACCGGGGACGCCATCACTAGGTCTTTCAATACTGAAACAGATAAAATTATGGAAGTAGAAGAGCTGTCATCCCAGCATTGCCTACCTACCCGGGGAAACTACGATAGACCTGGTCAGAGTGGCTGACCTGAAGGGAATCGAACTCCGAATGAACCCTCACATATTACCGCAGTGTCTCTTGCTCGGCTCTTTCCAGGGCAAGAGGAAATAAATTTCCTTCCTTTCTATGTAAAATGTATGTTTTAAACGAGATCTATATTCTTCATGCAGTAAGCTAATGTCAACTAATTATATAAAATTATACTAAATATATTTCAAAATTAAGATTACTCTATTGGTTATTCATAGAAAGTTGAATATATACATTTTTCCATGAAAATGTCTTAAATATTTTATTTCAGTAAAATGACCAGAAGCCTTTTAGAGTAAGTGAAAAGCAACTAAAAATGTTATATGTAAATATATATATTTTGAACAAGGATTCAGTGTAATTTTAACCATAAAATGGTAGAGAAACATAAATGTGATTTTACGAAGTATTAATCCTAGAAATTCCCTTGTTTTATTTTATTCTTTATTTTGCAACATAACCAGTAATTATAGGCTAACGTGTACAACATTTCCTTTCGATGTGTAATTGTACTTTGAGATACTAATTACTCAGCTTTACATGAATAGTTTTGTAATGTATTTATCTTCACAAAATAGATATAATTAATTTTATTTAGAAATTATTTCCCGTGCTTGGTTCTACAAATCTTTCTTTCATTTAACAAGCACAGCTTTGTTCTCATTCATTTTGAGTTGCATCTTTGCAGTGTCCGTCTGAGGTCTCAGTTGGTTAGGCGCTGCCTTCTGATCTCAAGATCGCGGGTTCAACCCTGACCCAGCTCGATAGCTTAAATGAGTTTAAAAGCGACACTTTCATATCACACATTTACCAGCTTGTAAAAGAACTCCTGGGAGACAAAATTCACTTTGGCGGCGTTTATATGATCATGGGAATTGGCAGCGTCGTTATCAAACAAAATAGAAATATTAATTCATCTTTACAATTTCTTCTAGTTTAATGGAGACTTCCTTAATACTTCCTTGTTTCTTTGACATTACACAGATGTCATCAACATATGCCAGTATTTGTAAGTGACATTGGCATCTTTTATGTCTTTCTCCAAGCAAATAGTAAAGAAAAACAAGGGGGGGGGGGAGAAAGAAAGAGAACATCTAACCGAACGCCAGTAACAGTTTTATACAATGTTTCTTAGATTTAACCTTAATACCTGACTATTCAATGTAGTTCTTATCAACGTAATTAATTTAGAAGGGTTGCGCTTTGGTATATTAACGCTCTCCAGCGTGAATGTCATATCGGATGATGAATGAAGTTAGTGAAATGGTGCTCAAATGAGGCCGACACCCATAGAGCTTAAAATTGCCCGACATTCATCTTCTCAGTATGAGGGAAATCCTCGGGAAAACCTCATGACGATAACTCATCCTAACCCGGATTCGAACACAGGACCTCTTAAATGTGAGCTATACACGTTACCACCGCACCACAGACAGTCTGAAAGGATGCTAATTTCACTCATTGCCCCGTATAACAGATTCCATTTTAGTAGAAATACAAATATTTTACAAATGTTATTTTTATTTTATTTTTTATGCCTCCGTTTTCATCAGTGGTACACGACTATTTTTGGAAAATAACAGTACCAGAAATTATATATATGGTAATTATATTTAAAATAAAATCATTTCATTTTCACTTTAAATGTTTTTATTTTAAATATAATTACCATGTATATACATACAATTTCTGCTAGTGTTATTTTCTCAAAATAGTCGAATTCTATTTTGGGAAAATCAAGGTGTGCTGCAGCAAATTATTTCACGAAACAAATGACGAATGTGTGTGGGTGTTTGTGTGTGTGTGTGTGTGTGTGTGTGTGTGTGTGTGTGTGTGTGTGTGTGTGTGTGTGTGTGTGTGTGTGTGTGTGTGTGTGTGTTGTGCTTGGAATTTTGTGACAGATACCATGTTATCAAATGCAGGAATAGACAGAAATCCATCGTAGAGTATAGCAAACACAATGTGAATGTAATATGAATACTATAATCATTTGCACGGCATATGTGCGTTTCCAATAAAAAATGTATATTTAAAATTACGCCAATTTACAATGGTAAAAGGAGAGTAACGTGAATATTGCACAACAAATGTATGTAAAAAGCTAATTTATTCTATTTTGTGATATTCAGTACAACTAAACTAAGTGTTAAGTGATTGTAAGCGCCCGCCCGCTTTAGCGATGGAATTTCAGTAATAAGTGGCAACATCGCTGTATGGAGCTTCAGAATCAGGATACCCGCACCATCTTTGTGAAGAGAAGCAAAACATTCGCTGCACATGTCCTGATTTGGTGGCCATAGTTCTGGGTCCCAGAGCCTCAGGATCGATATATTGCGAGGGGGAGGATATACGCACCTACACGCACCACGCAGTCTGACAGTGCGGGAGGGAGTTTTGGTCACCATGGCAACTCCGCTCGCTTCCACTGCGTCCTTAGCGACACAGCTTCTAAATTGGGGACAGCTCCTCCTGCCTATAGTTTTCAACTTAAAACACTGCCCCTTCGTCCAATTCCAATATTAGCAGTACTGAAGGTGACTTGAGGGCACTGGGGATTCAGTTCTTCTAATAAACTGTTGTGTAACATTCACACGTCCTTCTCTAACCGTCAATAATTCTGATTATATCCTTCATATCGATATTATTAACATTATTATTATTATTATTATTATTATTATTATTATTATTATTATTATTATTATTATTATTATTATTATTATTATTATTATTATTATTATTATTATTATTATTATTATTATTATTATTATTATTATTATTATTATTATTATTATTATTATTATTGCTGCTTTTGCTGTAGTGTTTGTTCGTGTGCCCGTTTCTCTATATAAGGTAACCTCAAAAACCACTTCTTTTCATACATACCTTATGTCACACTTTTTCAAAATTAGTTAAAATGCATCCTACTCTATTTTGTTTCTATTGCTGTTTGTAAATTGAATATAATTATCAATATAAAAGCACCTCATTGGTTTCAGAATATTACAGTTTCAAAGCAATAAACAAAAGAAACATTTGCTTATTCTTTCAAGAATGAAAAGCTCCATTCTTCCGGAGGACGAACATTGGCTGTATAATTCTTCCAAACTTGTTTGGAAACGCAATTTTTTGGAAAGATATGTAAATTCATTCAGCCACTTTATCAGTTTAATTTATAATTAATTTCAGAACCTATTTTTACCCTTTGTTACTAATTGACAGATGTTTAATTACTTCCAGCCTAAGGACTAAATTTTTAAAATTGTACTTTTTGAGGGGAGGAGTTGTGTATTATTCTCATATCACTAACTTTTCCTCTGAAGTATCATCAAGGAGGACTTTTGGTATGAATTTGACTAAATAGTAAACTTGGGTTTCAGAATCCTAAGTTTCTACCTCTTGTCTGTTGGTTGTGTATGGGGGTACGAAAGGGAAAGAGCATAATCCAAAGACGTTAAAAAAATTAAAATACACAATTTATATCAAAACATTTGTAGTTATCTTGGCATTTCCGAAATATTCCATTTTGCAAATGTATACCTTTCCCTAGAGTGAGTAAGGCATGTTTGAAAGTTTACGATTCCTTTCTTTTCTTTCATTTCTTTCTACGGAAAGAGCTTAAAAGTACGAATAAGCTTGTTAATACTGTAAAACTGATGAAACTGAAGTGTTTAAAACAGTGGAGTATATTAACAAATTGAAAAACACTCGTATGTCGATACTTCTAAACACATTCTGATCCAACTTGTAATAATGTTAATCACAGGACTAATTTCGGAGAGGGTCCTCTCCATCATTCAGCTGTTGATCGACTGGTTCAACATCAGGTAACTGCCTCCCCCTTCTCTCGTTGCCTGGTATGCTGCTCTTCCTATTGGCTAGTAGCAAGACATTCTCTATGATTGGTATGTCCCAATTCATCAGCCGATCTCCATCCTTAATGATGTAAATATTTCCCCTCACTGTGCAATTTGTAAATACTGGTTTCTAAAGTTGTAACTAAACTCTTATTGCTTAATTTAGAACAATTCTTTGGTAAAAATATAAAGTGACACAACGTGGACCGATGAATCATATGATATGTTGATGTGGTATTCTTCGGGGTTGGAGATGAGATGCTGTTGGTAACTGCTCTGGGCTTTCCCGGACTTTTCGCAGTATTGTGAAACAATTCTTTCTTAAATTTTTAAAAATATTTTATTAAACGACCCTATCAATTGCCAGAATCATTCAGTTCCGTCAGTGTGTTGCAATTTCGTCCTGCAGAAGTACTTTTACATACCAGTAGATCTACTGACATGGGGCTATCACTTTTAAGCATCCTTAACAATCAGTCTAGGTCGGTTTGTTTTTTTTTTTTTTTTTTTTTTTGTTTTGTTTTGTTTAAGATGATCCGATAAGTGTCCAGCGACCAACTTATTTGAAGAAGTTCCGAGAAAGATCTGGATAGTCATCGCCGGTATAAAAGATGCGGAGCGCGCGTGAGAGCAGGCCATCCCGCCACTGATCTTGTATGGCTGCGAAGCCTGGGAATCGGCGGCACCCTCCACCATACGCAAACTGCAGGCTGTGCAGAACAGGGCGTTAAGAACAATATATGATACCGAGCGTAGATTCCAGAACCACTCCGAACTACCCTACATCATGGACTTGGTGAAAGAGCGATCCCGGTCCATGCACACAAAACTGAGTTCCCACACCAACCAACTGGTACGGGCACTATGTCAATACGACCACAGAGCACCCCGTAGAAGGAAAAGTTACCGCCTACCTAAGGACGCCCTTGGGTAATGGTAATGCCTCTCCCATTTTCTAATACTCATACACTCCAACACCTATTCCTGCCCCCTTCCTGCATCCAAACTTAGGTATGCAGGAAGAAACCATACCCACAGACACAAACGCTTGAAAATATTTGAACACTTTCTATACTGCACAGATAAAGTCGCATTAAGCGGCTAGGTGCTGTGCAGATAAACATACCGTACAGGAGAACCTGTACGACCTGTTCTCGAATGCTGGAGAGCAGGCAGTTTTTAGGACTGTAAACTGTGTTAACGTCAGTAGAAGAGAACTGTCTTTTTGTGCAAAAGTTTAGAAGATAGAAAAGTAACTGGACTGGATTTCGTAATTTTCTCACAATATAAACTTATTAATGTTGTTTAACTATGCCGCTGTTGATTGATTTGAAATAATTTACTGTCAAATATTTACAATAACGCAGCGTGCATAGTACAGTTTATCTGAAATATAGGGAAGTACATTTTTATGTACTAGAGAAAGGCGTGTCACATTTCTATCTGACATGCTGTAGCGCTTTATGGAGGAGAAACACAGTAATAATGTAGATGTGTCCATAGAGGTTTCCATCCCTTGAAACAATTCCAGGAAAGATAGAATGGGATTCGTCTCCCACTCTCCAGGTTTAAATATAGACATATAGCTTCTGAATATGGACACTTTCATCTGCTCCATGACGTGCTTTTTGCAGCGTGTAGGCGTCTTCCCGGAAATTTATGTTCGCTTTATCTGGTATGCAATGATATTAATTCCAAATTCAAAAGCAATCGAAAATGTGACGAGAAGATAGATTTCTTCCTGTGAATGATGACCAGAAAATATCGTAAAAATACTGATTCTTGGAGATATTTACTTTCTCCACTATGTATAGTAAGTAGGTTAAGTAATATATTCCACCCAAAAATTCGATGACAACATTTCACCGGAAATATATTTTGATATCCCCTGAATCCAAATGCAATGATCATATTGGTGGCCTTTTATATTTGGAACATATTGCCATATCGGCAGTGGTGTTAACTCGCGTACATTTCTAATGGATTAGATTACACTTTCATTCATACTTCCAAGGGTCCAGATCTAGCTGTCGACGGACCCTTAAACCCCACACACTCACTAACTCAATTCATATTTCCAGTCCCTGGGGTGGATAGGGAATAATTTTGGCTGGAAAAAGATACCCACCTCTGAGCCGGGAACCGAACCCAGGACCCCTCACACAGCAAGCAGGTGCTCTACCACCTGAGATAAGGGCAAGCCTATCAATTTCAAGAGCGGAAACCAGTTATCATAAAATAAAATGTACAGCAGTAAATTAAGAAACAGGCAGGCTTGTGTATTATTAAACCTCTTGCTAATGATTCAGCTATTATTAATCTCCACAACAAAATATTATTTTTATTGTTGGTCTTTGAAATAGTATGACATGTGCATTGCATAGATAGAGAAGACGAGAGGGAAAATACCGAGTGTAAGTGATGGAAGAGAGGTAACCCGGAAGGGAGGGTCAACGAACAGAGTTGTAGAGGAGGGGGAGAGAAGGGAGAGGAAATGGAGATACGAAAGTGATAATAGACGATGGAGGGAAAGAGAGAGAGAATATACACGGTTAAAGTAGCAATATTTTCATCTGCGTGGCTCTGAAATGAATATGAAAATTACAATAACGTCAAAGGGAAATATCGATACTTCATCAGTTAGTAAACTATTTGACATTTTTTGCGTTTTTTACTATGCAGTACTGCAGTCCATCGGTCTGTCCGTTCTTATACATGGGCAACTCATCAAGAGATGCAGGAATAAACCTTGAGATTTTATGTACATAAGAGTTGAAGGAAATTCTTTAAATTAATACTTCTCACTCTCTTGTGCATTCTACTAATTTTACTCAATATAATAAATTACTATGCAGAAGCATAGTTTAATGAAGCCACATCTCTTACTTCTATTAAACCAATGAAAAAAGCTTTAACTTCAAAGGGTGTACGAAATTAATTTTTTCTACACAAAGATTTGAAGAGCATTTAATGATACATTTTAAATTTTGCTGAAGCCAGATTTAAAATCAAAGATAGCTTATTTCGCGGACATCCTACATTTTAAGCAAACTAATGCACATACAGAATTAAACTGTTATATTCAAGAGCTTGATTTTGTACAACATTTTTGGAAACGTGCAATGATCGTTTTTGATGTTCCACTTACATGCCGCGTTTCACATCAAAAGTCATATGGTGGCGTTGTACCTTTTGGAACAAATACTCAACATCCTTGATATTCACTTGCTTACGGGCTGTTAATCTTCGGGTTGGTGTTGGTTAACACTAGAGGGCGGATTTATGTGCACTAAAAACTATAAATATATGCATACAACTATGCAGAAAAAAGTTGAAAATATGCTCTTAAAATTAAAAAAACTTGCACAAAAATGTATTTTGTTCTAATAGTAAAATACACTGTTTTCTCACAGCATTTTATTTCTTTATGAAACAGCGATTGTAATATTTTTTACTTTTTTGCTTCTAATTGAAGTTAATTATATTTTATATTGTCATTCTGATTAATCTTGTGCATAAATATAAGTCTAATGAACGATCACATATCAAATTTAGTTACCATAAGCAAACAAATATTTTTCTAAGTTTTCTGGTAGAAAGGCCTTCCTTCTCTCACTTAAAATGTGTTTGAATGAAGAGAATGATCTCTCCAATTCACATGAGGTCACAGATGAGTATTGCAAAGAGGCTATGCCATTCGCAGAATAAGAGTTAAATTCTTTTTCAGATTCACCTTGTAACACATTGTTCACATTCCGAATAAACATTAGATTGGATTCTTGTCTTCGATTTTTTCAATTTTCTCACGAAGTGTCTTTCCAGTTTCTCCGAGCTCTTCTTGGGCACTTCTTTCTTTCAGACCTGTAATTACGCTAGAATAGGTTTTAATATAAGCTAATTTAGCCTGTAAACTTTTTTCATTGTATGTATTCACTGCATCTGCAATATTTGCTGCTTCATTTACATCAAAAGCTCCCAGCATCTTTTCCACGCCTTCTAGGTGGTCACAATAATATAATATTGCTTCTATCCATGTCCCCCATCTTGTAAGGATTGGCTCTGGGGAAAAACGAGTATCTGGCAAGCGGAAGGTCTGTGGTTCAAATCCCAGTTGTGGCATTGAATTTTTAAGTTGCGGTTCTACCTCTTAAACTTTGCCCACACACGGCTTGTGTGTTTAAAAACACCAACAGTAAGTTTGTTGGCATAAATAAATAATAATTACCATGTGAAGGTTATTTAATCCTGGGATATAAAGTGCTTGCAATAGTAAGTCACCATTGGGGTAATTGTCTCTGATGTGAGACTGCCTTTGTGGTTTACCAGGAAAAATACGAACTGGCTTGAGAATTTAATGCCATTCTGGCAGTTTGTCACAATAGCTCAGTGGTAGAGCGTCCGCCCGGCAAGCGGAAGGTCTGTGGTTCAAATCCCAGTTGTGGCATTGAATTTTTAAGTTGCGGTTCTACCTCTTAAACTTTGCCCACACACGGCTTGTGTGTTTAAAAACACCAACAGTAAGTTTGTTGGCATAAATAAATAAGAAATTAGGGTATTCACTTCTGGAAATTTTGCTCTGATCTATGAAGGTCGTGAGCTAGACATCACTGATGCACTGCCTTCGGATAAAATATTTTTAAGGCTTTAGCTGCCTTAATCATATACATTGCCGCATCTGTGAGTACCAACAAAAGTTTCTCTTCATTTTCCTGAACAGGCCATAGAACACGTAATGCAACACGAACAACACGCGCAATGCTGTAGTTATTTGTTTCCTCTAGTACTCTGGAGGTAAAGTGAAGTGTTCCTGGTTCATATTCCACAGTTTTTCCAATGTGACATTGGCAATGTATCTCTCACACGAATCGGTTGCTTCGTTGAATCACCAATGTCAGTTCTGATCTCTTGAATCACCTAAAATAAAATAAAACATACAAAATTAAATATATTTTATACATTACAATAAAATTCCTAAAGATTTTAGTTAAATTATACAGTACTACAAGGGGTTTTATTTTTTCGTGAAGTTTTTTTCGTTTGGTGTTAAACATAACGCCATTCATGGATATATCGTGAAATTAAAAACATTATATTGTAACTCTATATAAGAGGGAATAGCAACTCAAAAGTTACATAAGTAATTTTAAAAATAACCACATAATCTTAAATTATATGAAAAATAAAATATCCGTAATTATAATACCAGTTCCAGCTTATTAAATTTCTATATGATTTTCCCAAGATATTGATGCTAAAAATAAAAATTACATATAGATTATCACGTGAATGAAATAAGAAGTGTTGAATGGTTACTTGCTTTGTAACCCAGCACTGTTAAAGATCTCTCTCTCTCTTTCTCTCTCTCTCTCTCTCTCTCTCTCTCTCTCTTTATGTATTTATTTATTGTGTAATATTTTCAGTTTTAGATAGACCTTTTCAAAGTATTTGAGTTTTTTTTCCTTTAATCCAACCAGTTCGCTCAGTAAATCAAATTCTGCGATATATCACGGAATAAAGGTTCTGAAAGTTGTGTTTTAAACACATACAATGTTAATTTTTACTAAGGGAAAATGCTTGAAAAAACTACTCGTGCATATCGCTCTTATAAAAATTACGGCTCTCATGTAATATTCAAGTGTATTCGTTTTCATAATTTCATTAATTAAACAAGCTTACCTCATCATAAAGAGTGCCAATGTAATTTTCTCTTAGTGCTTGTAGACACGTCAGGAACTTTTCTTTCGCAATATATATATTGAGTTAATTTCTTTAAAGCAATGTTTGTCAACACTAAAGCTTTGCACATGCCTGTTGAGAAAAAAAAAAAAACAAACAAACAAACAAACAAACAAAAAAACATAATTTCCATTGTTCCTTGCAGAAAATGCTGATGTTAAAGTTGTCTGAAATTTTGAAGTCATTTTCCCAGCAGAATTTTTCTTGTGAGCTGCTGTTTGTAAGTGGTTTGTGGTTTGAAACTTTCTGTCACAGGGAACCTGTAAGTAAAATGAATAATTAGTGAAGTGTAATTCACCTTACTTTGTTCAGTGCAAAATTGATTTAATAGTCTGATACACTGATAAGTTATTTAAAATTCTTATATGTTTGTCGCAGCCTTGCAGCCTTGGGATAGAACAATGTCCATATTTGTTGTTAATGTACGATTCCCACCATTCCATTGATGAAGCAAAGATATTTTACTGGATTTTGCAATCAAGTTGATGATCAAACTTCAAAGAATATCGCCGGTTGAAAACGAAAATAAGAAAATTACAACTATCCATTGTTGGCAAGTACTTCCTTTCTTCCGAAACCTTCCTTTTAGGAAATGGTGTAGATCAGATTGCCTAATTGACCTGTTGAGATTTAAAACTGCAGATCCCTGCTCGGAATTTTACTGTTCTGCAAAAAGGCAAATGTTTTATACACATAGGGATACTGGCTTTTTATGAAAACAAGATTATCTTCATTTGGAAAAACATGAAAAAGCAGAAAATTGTCATTATATGGGGTTAAAAACTGACATTTTAACATTAGTTATTACATTAACTTCACACACACGTTCGCTCTCTCACTTATACTTCCAGACTAGAGTCTGAGAAGGGAAATAATCCTGGCTAAAGAAAAATTCCCATCCTCCAATCACGAATCGAACGCGGGACCTCTGTATTTGAAGGTTATGCAATGATTTGTTAGATAATAAAATTAATGATTATTATATTGCAGCTCAATATTTGTAACGTGGTTTCATGAATAACCATTTAGTAGGTCACGGAAGTAATATATCTACCTAAGCCAAAATCAATATTTTAGTTTGTGGACTGGTTGCAAAACTAAATATTAAGAAAATTTTAAGCTGTTCGTTAAAATTAGTAATGGAAATTCGTATATTGTATGCACTGTAAGAAATGCACATACAGTAACTACAGTGTATAAGAAAATGTCATTATATTGATAATTTTGATTTTCTCGATTTTAATTAAAATATTTTTATGACAAATGAAATGTATATTTTGAATCTGGCTATAGCCTATTCTGTATGACTTGAATAACTAGCAAACCATAAGAGATAGATCAAATCTTACTAAACAAAAAATCTGATGTGTTGCACTCACATGACTTTCTCTACTCTTGTACTAACCATTCTTCCAAACACTTATTCCTATATCTTCTTCGTATTAGTTAAGATAAACATTTGTACAACTTATCTAAATGCTAATTTCCTTGAAGGTACAAGGGGGAATACAGTAGGCTTTGTGCGATAGTCAAATGTTTTAAAGCTTTGAGATTCTGTTGTCTTTGCACACTTAACATAAAAAAAAATGAACAACGATGACCCATTTCACGAAAGTTCTAAGTTTTCCGAAACTCACACACATAACAAGGAATATCTCCGAAATGGTTCACCCTACAAGAAAATTTATTGAGACACAAATTGTGTATTTTAGCAAGATCTACATTTTTTGTATAGTATGATTTGGTCTATCTCTAACGGTTTACCAGTTATGCAAAAGTCGTCCAGAGTAAATACGACTACAGGGGCTATAACCAGAAAACTCAAGATATACATTTCATTTGTCATCAAAATATCTCAAACATAAGACATTTTAATCAAAATCGTTAGAGCCATTTTCAAGAAAATCAAAATTTTCGAAAAATTTTCCATGTAAAGGGTAGTTTAGGGTGGGGCTATTTTCTTCAAAATCTTCGTGTCACATCCTTGAAATACATTAAATCTAAATACAAATTTTGGTTTTTAACTGACTTTTCGTTTTTGAGTTATGCTGTCCACAGACTGACAGACTGACAGACTGACACACAGACACACACACGGATCTTTTTCTAAAAATTCCTTTTTGGATTCAGGGGGCCTCAAAACTTATATTTCCGGTGAAATCTCGACATCGAATTTTTGGGTGGAATACAATACTTCCCCTACTTACCAGTAGAGAAAGTAAAAATGTAGGTATTGCTAAAACATACAATTTATGTCCCAACCAATTTTTTTGTGGAGTGAATCATTTCGGACATATTCCTTGTTATTTGTGTGACTTTTGGAATAGTTAAACTTTCGTCAAATGGAAGATCGCTTTCCATTTTTGGATATCTTAGACGTTCAAAGCTTTAAAAGATTTGACTATTCCTCAAAGCCTACTGTATTCTAACATTCTCCTTGCACCTACAAGGAAACAAGCAATAAGATAATTTCTGCAAATGTTTATCTCAGCTAACGTGAAGAAGATATAGGAATAAGAGTTTGTAAGAATGATTAGCACAACAGTAAAGAAAGCCATGTTAGTGCAACACATGATTTTTTTTTTAACTTTCTGTATTACGCACTGATAATAATTAGAGGAAGTATCATATTGCACCCAAAATTCTGATACCAAATTTCCATCGGAAATATGCCTATTAAGTGTGGCTGAAAAACATTAAAGAGTTGCTTGCCGTATATCTGTATCTGTAAAGAACAAAACTCATAAACAAAAATAGATTAAATACCAAACGTTTAAATTCAGCATGCTTTCAAATCCCCCTATTCGAAACTAACATTTACATGGAAACATTTTCGTTATTTTTTTATTTTCTCGAAATAGCGCTAACAATTTGTATAATTGAGATAGTTAAGCTCCTCCTATGCTAAAAATGCAAGTTTCCTAGTCATTTATAAAAAGTAATTTTATTCTCTTTTTTTATTTGTGTTGTTAGGAATTTACAAAATATTAGTTGTTATTGACTTAACTTTTCTAACAATTTGTACTCTTCAACTGCAAGTCTTTATTTTTTTAGTTCATGCAAAGAGAACGAATTTCAAACCCACCACCTAGAACCTACTTGCGAAAGATTTTAGTACCGCTTTAGTTTACTATACTCTTCTTATATCTATATCAACATGAATTAATACACAATGAAGGTTTAACTCTGTTAAGAAGAATAAGTTTTTATATTAGTCATTTATAGAACGATGAAGAGTAGAGAAGGACATGTGAATGAAAGCCTTTTGCAAGTTAAGTGAAAGAAGCTTTGGAATTTGGAAAAAAAAAATCGTATTTCTTACGTAATAGTTTCTCTTGTAAAATATTGTGCTGTATATTTCAGAACAAATGTGAAAATTTTCAGATCATTTCATTGAGTAGTTACTAAGGGGGAAAATATGTTAATATGTTTTCTATGCTCGTCTACATGTGTGAGCAGCTTAGGTTGACATTTCAAATTTGCATTCTAGTAATTTTGTGAATAACTGTAGAGTAAATTGAAGGCCATAGCACTTTTAATAAACAAATATGATTTTTAAATCACTGTGTTGATTTGATTTTCATGTACGTGCCCACTAAAGCCTTCTTTTGTAATTATCTTAAGAGTCCCTGGCTGGAATTTCAAAATAAACGTAAAATTTGCACTGGAAGGAGAAATTTGAATAATAAGCACTGAAATAAATTAAAAGGGAATAAGATCTGTGCTTCTGTGTACGCTGGCGTTTCAATAACTTTAGTGTTAGCAACAATGAGACCAATCCCTTTGAAAAGCGCTGAAATTCATTAGTCCATGAATGCATATTTTTGCGAACTTTTTAAAATTTTCTCAGTTTGATTCGATTAAACTGAGATTAGAATGGGAATATATGCACTTCAATGGTTGCGTTACATCGTTGTATCTATAAGGCCATTATGATACTCACGTCATAAAATTGCCAATTATACTCGATCGCAACAACCCATTTTGGGTCTAGGATTGCGTAAAACGCCATAAACCGAATCATTCATCTGACGCTAGGGCAAAGTTAAAATTGCCATTACCAGAAGCTAATTAGCGGTTTATAAGGCGGCTTTCACACATAAAGCATTTGGTGAAGCGTCCGTTTTCTCTGTGGTGATGTCTGAGCTAAATATTGATCTCGGAGCGCTACAGGGGGTTGCTGGGGTATAGAGGGGTGCGTGAAGGAGAGTGTATAGTTATTATAGCCTGTTGCAGAGTGGGGGGATTAAACACCATCTCGCACGTGTCCCTTCGACTTCTCCTCTTTCTTTTGTTTGAAATGCTTCCGGGTGTAAGATATTTTAACCACTGCAGCCACCTCTTTCCCTCAGAAGTCCTTTGAAACTTTATCCTTGCCTCGTGATCCGCTTTTACTTTATAACCTGGTTTTCTAGAGAGTATTTAACTCAATGTTATTATCCTTTCCGGATTCTGGAAGTAAGAATAAGAAGCAGATTCACTGGAAATCGGTTTTTTTTTTCGGGCAATGGATGTGAATCATATCAATGTAAGTAAGAATATGCATGCAATTGTCTGCTAATTCCTTTTAACTCTAATATCATTAGTATTAGTACTAATTATTCTT
Source organism: Tenodera sinensis (assembly GCA_030765045.1). Taxonomy (NCBI): domain Eukaryota; kingdom Metazoa; phylum Arthropoda; class Insecta; order Mantodea; family Mantidae; genus Tenodera; species Tenodera sinensis. Next base: position 60,172,270 of record CM060965.1, on the reverse strand, counting down.
TATTTATCATAAATAAAGAAACCGTTATGAATTGAAATTAGAAATAACATTTCGTCAAAGTAAATAAATTACTTTATATGATTTTTTTAAAAAGGCCATAATGATTAAATAGTTGATTACTGTAAATACCGTTTCTCTACAATTAGGCACTAATAACAATAAAATATTTACTTGGAGAATGTAACCTGTTAGAACTCATTCCATTTCTTACAAACTATGAGGACATTCCTTGAAAACGAAGGGGCAGGGAAAAGGCAGCATCATTTAACGTGATAATTCGAAAAATTTGCATAGTTTAATGCAAAGGTTTTGTATTGTATTTCTTTTTATGGGCAGTTTGGCACCCCAACTTCATACAAGAAATAAAAATTACTAAACAATGTTCTGCAACATTAATTTAATATGTTTCATTTATTTTTTCATATATGTCAACAATCTGAAATGCTGCTCACGTTAAATTCCCAGATTAGGTATACATATACTGACATTTTCTCACGGTCTCTTAACCCCTCTCTTTGCCTTAAGCCTCCATATTTATCTCCTCCTTTCCTTTCTCTCCGAATCTCTTCCTCTTCCTTCCTGTCTCAATTATTTCATTGTCTCTCCTACGATGGTTCTAACTCTGCTCCTTCCCTTCTCTCTGTTTGTCCCTCTACAACTTGCATACTCTGGTGCGAGGACCACAAATGGTGTTCGTTCAACAACTGTTTCGTTTATATACATAAAAGTAAATACCTTTGTTACTGCTTATTCTTATTGAAAAAGTTAAGGATGCAAGAAGAAGAGAAGAGAATGAGAGGAGGAGTAATTAATCTTTGAAATTAAATAATGAAACTTCCAACATCGTAGTTGGTTAGATTCATTTGCTATACTGACTTCGAATATTTTTGAACAACAGATTCTTTTTATTGCTTGCAGTAAATAAAGCATATGATTATGATGAATCCTTTGGTTTATTTTGTTTTAATATATAGCAAAGAAGATAAGAAGCTGGCCACGTAGCGCAGTTGATAGGCAGGGGGATAGGAATTTTTCTCCAGTCAAGATTATTCCTTATCCTTCCCTGAGTCTGGAAGTACAAATGAAAGAGAGAGAGAGAGAGAGAGAGAGAGAGAGAGAGAGAGAGAGAGAGTGTGTGTGTGTGTGTGTGTGTGAATTCAACGTATAAAAACCCCAAAGACCGAAAAACCCACTGTTAAACGAGTAACACATTGCCAATAAGCAAGGCCGCCATTATGACCTCTGCAGTTAAAGGCGGGATAGAAATGGAACACTTTAAAAAACAAAAATTCGTTCGTTAGATGTTTGTGTTGTTTCGCTGCAGAATATCAAAATGAGATAGTCTTCTACCAAATATGGAATTTGTCCAACGGAATGGGTTGACTTTCAATTATACACTTGGACTGAGTATAAAAATATAAGAAATATATTAGGTATATATGTTTTGGAATTTGTTGCGTTTCTTAACGATGTTTATGATTCACTAGTTATGTGCGTTAGCTTAGGTTTCTGATTCACGGAAAATTAGGTTAGATTTCGTTTTCTTTATATACATATAGGCTTAGGTTAATTAATGACCATTGGTTACACATACGAAACAAGCAAAGGGAGCGTGTATTCCTTTGACGATCTCTATGATTTACTGTTTATATAAGTCTAAGTGTGCATTAATGGGGGTTATGTTATCTTATGTTGAGTTTTTATTTATTTTTTAGTAACGTTAGTTTAATTAGCAACCAATAGTTACACCTTAACAATGATTATGCATGACTATACAAGCTTAGGTTTCTGAATGACACCAAGTGAAGTAAGGTTTAGGTTTTTTATATAAGCTTAGATTAATTAGATACTAGCCGCACCTTGCACAAGCCATTTTCTTTAGTGTAATGCCCTGTCAACAATGCATCGCGTAGTCCTTGTATTTCCGTCTGTATGAGCGGGAAGCGAACAAGAAAAATAATAATAAAATCAAAATATCACTAATCCAGCGGATTTTGCTTCTTATTTAGGTTATCAATTTCCCCCGCGCATGTGCAGTAGCGGGATGATGGTAGTTTGTTATCCTTACGCCATCGATTTTTTATAGAAGTAAACGTCCCAAAAAGGACTAGCGGGCGAGTTTGAAGTTCTAGAAGAGACCACATTGATTCCAAACAGAACTCCTAAGGTAAGTTAATCACTTTCCTTTCACTTTTAATTACAGTTTCAATTCCCTCACTAGTTGTCAAGTTTAGCCCAATTTTATTCTGCTCACAGTATTTGTCAATTCACTATATTAGGTTTGCAATTGTTCCTACTCGCAGAATAAATCTCGCTTTTAATTAATATACGCCCCAGTTCTTCTGTAATTGCCATTGAATAATGAGTGAAGTGAAACAAACTGTTTTCGCTGTAATCATCCTCCTGTCTTAAGTGATAACGGAGTTGTTCTAGAAGCTGTGGGGAGCTCAGTAAAGAGGAAAGCCGACGACGATCAACACACCAAGCCTCATAAAGCGATTGCGAGAGCTATTCAAGACGTCGATATTAAACATTCCGATCTCAAACTTCTAAGAATACCAGCGTATACCTTACAAGAGGTCGTTTTCCAGGGCTACCAAAGAACTTTGAAAATATCGTGCAACAAACTATTTTGCAATAAAAAGGCATAACTAATAAAGATACATTTCTTTTTAGGTTTAATTTTAGGCCCTGTAGCTCCGTATTAAAGCGGTGATTGGTGAAATAGAATGGCGTAATTAGCTTAGAAGTATAGTTTGGAGTCGATGTCTATTGTAGAGTGTGGAACCATTCTTTTTTGTTTTCTTTTATAAGAAAATAATGGCGGACTATAACGGCCATCTTCCCACTACTGAGTGTGCACCATGGGGAGACTGCCAACCTAATTGAAAAGCGACATTGGCTGGATTGGGGATGTTTTAATTTATTTTTATTTTTTCCCTCTTGTCCATTTTTACTTAAACTGATTAATTGTTATTTTGTCATTTTTGTAAAGTTTTATGTTCATTTCTTCTTTTTTTCTATTTGTTTCTATTTTGAAGGAGTGCAATACAAGGAGGAGCAGGAATAGGTTGAATCATAACCAATGGTTGCTAATTAACCTAAGCTTATACACATACTCTGTGCCTGTGGATAACAAACCGACCAAAAAAGATTATTTAACTTTTCAAAAATATTTACAGCATAATTCTACAAGTTATAAAAGCCTAAATACTAGACAACAAAATTAAAACAAAATTTTATACAACATACACAATCTAATCATACTCAAAATTATAATTTATCACATCTAATATCTATACAATAATTTCTTCTAGTGTATAAAACTATCGCCATACTAAACAATTCTTAAATTAATATATTACATATATTAATCAATTTAAATCTACACTAAATTTAATTATATTCAATTAATTACTCTTTTGATTAAGAATAATATAATTCATCAAACCAAAACACAACAAACACAACTAAACTTCTAACCCGACTACCGGCCTCACGCCCACATAGCGCGGCAGAGGTGGGTGATCATCCATCCGACACAGGGAGGTAATGGCGCCAGCATCACGCATCCCCCACCGGAATGTTAGCGTTCTAGCCCAGAATCGCTCCCTATCGTAGTTCCTCATTTCATTCAGGATGCCGGACCTACACCCGGAACTTAAAATCCACACCCCCATGGATAGGATGGAGAGATAACTATTTTCTACTTCACATTCTCAACATAAATTTAAAGCCTTTTTAAACATGTCTTTATATGATTTCAACATATTTGACCTCTAATGTCTAAGTCTTGTAAATCCATTGTAATTCTTATAGAATTGAAACTGAATGTTGGCTTATGGTCAAATATCTGTTGGAACGAATATCTTGCCGAAAGAATTACCCAAGTCACTCACGCCCAAAATTTCTCTTTTTATAGTATTACTCAGAAGTTGTAGACGGTGAGAATATCAGGGAGAATAATTTGGCAGAGGATAAGATACTTCAGTATCCATTACAGGAAATGAATTCTGCTCAGCAAAACGGAATATCTCAGCAGTTTCTCATACAACATACGCTGGTAAACACAGAAAGAAATGAAATCCTAAAGCAGTGCTGTCAGTGGAAACAGAAAGTTGACGTCAGAGCCAGACATTCTTGTGCAGCTGTAAGAAGGGATTTGAGAATATTATTATGTACAGCTGACGCAGGGTGTTCCCTAGTTGTAATGCGACAAGTAAATAAAAGAACGCGGTCGAAGGCAGAACGTCGAGTTCAAAAAGAAAATAGCGTTTCATTCCAGGATATAATGGATGAATAAATTCAATAATGATGATAATGATAATGATGATGATAATAATAATAGTAATAATAATAATAATAATAATAATAATAATAATAATAATAATAATAATAATAATAATAATAATAATAATAATAATAATAATAATAATAATAATAATAATAATAATAATAATAATAATAATAATAATAATAATAATAGCAATAAACTTACTACTAAATGAGAGCTAAAGGTAAGCTAAACTGTCAAGACGCATGAAAACTAGATGTCTTATGTATTGGATGATATAAAATACAGACGAAATTGATTGGAAAGGTGACGATGAAGCAGTTGGTGGATGGAATGGCGGGGGAAATCCGAGAACCTGGAGAAAACCCGCCAAGACGCCGCTTCGTCGACCATGAATTCCAAATGCAGGCCCCTGGGATTGAACTCTGGTTGCCTTGGTGATAGATGAACGGTCTAACCGTTGTGTTTCTATACACAGAGGAATAATTTAAGCCCCAAAACAAGTTACATTTTTTGGAGTACACTAACCACCTTTAGCCACTTTCCGAATCATATACCTGGCATGAGTATATTTAAACAATGGAATTGTTGAAGTTTATTTACCTAGATATTTAGACGAGCAATTTGCCTTTCCTTTGAATATTAGTTTAGGTATCACATACATGCATTTATATTGAGCGGGATGGCTCAGGCTGTTTCGATGTGACCCGCATTCGGGTGCTTGCGGGTTCGATCCCAGTGGCTTTTTTTTTTTATTTTTTTTTTATTATTATTTTTTTGTTGGTTGGTGGGGGGTGTGGATGTTCCCCAGGTTGCCATGCGAATGCTGCGTAAATTCATTACATCCTCTGAATTCCGTGTCCCTCCGATTCACTTCACTTTTCATTTCCCTTCACCCTACATCGGGCTAATCTCTTTCAGAGTAGTGAGTTAGAATGACTCGGTCGCGGGCGGGTGGGCGGGATGCCAGTTTTACTAGACGCCACTTTGGTGTTTCAATCTGTGAACATTAGGGACCCGTCCTCTGCTCTATCGTGACTCTTAGGGTTGATCGCTCTCCGCCTCCTCTCATCTCATCCTTCCTCCCGGACGTCCCCCGCAAGGGGCATAGGTACAAAAGTTCTTAAAGATTGACATACCTTACATGACGTCCTATCCTATCTTAACCTATTCTAACTCATATTGGTAGAGCTTTCATTAAAAAAAGACGTTTAATATTACTACTAATATTACTCGTACATCTCACTTACGGTTTTATTATATTGTATTGTGATGCCTTATTTGGGCAAAAGTGAGCAATGACAGCTGAAGAGATTGAGCAGGAAGACATCAGTTGGAGCTTTAAAAACTGATCAATCACCTTAGTTTAAGAACATGTATTTAGAAGGTACAGTAATACCTAATGTATACGACCCTCGTTTATCCGGCTCTCCGGATTATCCGAATCATATTTGTAGATATATTTTTTAAATTTAATGTTCACATTAAATAATTTAACTATAATAGCAAGAACGTAAATATGAGTATGCCAAATATTCCTTTTTTAGTTTGATTCAATGTACGGCTCCTGCCTAAATTGTACAATAAATTGTGGTAATATGTACGTACTGTACTGTACTGCCGGAAGAAAGCGTTGACCTTGATCCCTACCCGTCACTATACCTCCGTCAATCTCCTCAGTTTTCTTACTGTTTATAAACGGCACGTGCCATTAAGTTTATTGTGTTTCAAACGGATTGTCTTTGTATGTTATATAAGTGTTGGGAGTGTAATTCAAAGTTCGTTCAAATGCCACTCGTGTTTGAAACAGAAGACTGTGGATCAATTGTTTGATATGAAATGATATGATCTTATGTGACTAACACTTTTAATGTATTTTAAAAAAAATTCTTGTAATATTCATCTACCTTCGCCTTATCTTTGTAGTACACTGGGTATGTACTTTTGGAATCCTATGAAGAGGCAGAGACCATTTTAATGGTACTAATGCTAACAATCGTTTTGGCAGGTGCCGCAATCGATTGGAGGATTGTGGTAACGAGGTCGTCTACCTTCACGCAGTGGCACAATGGGATGGTGCCATGTTGAATTTGTAAACGACAGCCCTCAGTTGTTTCCTTAGATACATGCATGAGAAATGGGGACTTGGCTTTTGCACGCAAAAGAAGCGTATATTCGTCCACCCACTTTTGGGGGATGATGTCATTTTTGGAGGTCTAAATGAGAAAATGTTCCGGAGGGGTGGATATTGTCAACCCAGAGGGGAGCATTCTCTTCCAATGTTGCCAATTTTCCCTTACTCAGCGTTTGTGTAACTATTGCCCAATCTCTGCCTGATTTAGAAAATATACACAGCTGCTCTCTTAGTGATTTCGTCACCCACGGACGCTTTTGAGTCTCAATGATTTTACCTTGCACAGAATTTATTAAGGCGACCTAATTAACTGTTATCAATGTTGAATATATATTCAAATAAATGTTTGAGCTCCTGGAACGTAGATGCTTTTTGTATGTACAATAAGCGCATAAGTTTTAAAAATAATCTTGACGAGTAGATCTGTGTATTATGTCGGGGACTTGGACGCAGCGGAATAGAGTTCTGTTCATGTAAGTTTAATTCTTTCATTAACTTCCTTAATAAATACTTTTAGTAAATGACCATGAACATTTTTTCACGTTCGTAAACAAAATTCCATGATTATGCGTTTTGGCCGTGTTTATGAACATTTCTTTTACTTTTGGGTGTAACATTATAAAGTGTTTATGTAGTTATACATACATATAAAAGAATCACTACGTAGTGACTCCAGAAAGTAAGAAAGTCTGGAACCAGTTTCAGTTTTAATATGGAGAAACAATAACAGCTGTTACAGTCAGTTGTTCCAAGTCTTAATTATGTGCGACGCTCGCATTCGGGAGATTCCGTGTTCGATTTTGTTGGGGTGGTCTCTTTGACTGAGTGTTTTCATGGTTTACTCGTGGCGGTAGGCGAATGTCGAGAAAACTCTTAACAATCACAAGTACCACAGTTTGTAATGATGCTTTCCCGTTAATGTAGTGTTACTTCGCATTCGAACTCAATATAACCTTGTTTATGACCGCCTCCGTAGCGCAGTTGGTAGCGCACTTGCCTCTGGCGCAGAGGACCCGGGTTCGATCCTCGGTACCATCATGAAGATTTTATCCCCTCTGTGAGATCTGACACGGGGTGCACTCAGCCTCGTTAGGTCTCGGGGGGAGCAATTGAGGAGCCACTTGATGGAGAAGTAGCGACCCAAAGTAGCGAAGGCCGCATAACTGACTACGTCCCACCCTCCAGTACTGCACCCCACCAATGATGCCTATAATGGGCAGAGGTGGGGAACGCAGCGGCTGAGGGGCAAGCCTTGGCCCTTCATTGAGCTAGGGTTTCAATTATAGCATTCTGCATTGTCCGCGATGAATAAGAAAAAAGACGATACTTCAAGTTCCGAGCCTTTAGTCAACAAAAGAAAGACAAAATACATTAACTCGCTGTTCTTTAGCTATTTTGGGGGTCCGTGAGAAGGTAAATAAGTATTTTTATGTTAGCTATGTTCCAACTACGATTACCTTTGACAAAGATATAGATGGCCTTGGGAGCTTTGCAATTATTTAAATAATAATTTGTGTGAAATGAAGTGGAATGTGAATTCTAAGCTAGACAGTAATTTTCACTTTGTGTCAAAGGTTATCTGTGCTAAGTTTGGTGGAAATCAATGCAACGGTTTAGAAGCTTTTAAGGAACGCGCGAGCGCGCGCGCGAACACACACACACATTGTAGGAGTATATAATTTTAAGACGACACAGAGGGTAAAAGTCGGTATTAGTGGCTCAGTTGGTGATGCGCTGGTTGCGTGTTCAAATCCGGCCCAGACCGATGGTTTTTAAGTGTACTGGCATGTACATAAACAGAACTCCTGGGGGACGAAATTCCGGCACATCGGCGACGCTGATATGATCCTGGCAATTGACAGCCTCGTTAAACAACAAAATAATTTTAATTTAAATAGAGGGTAAAGTGATAGCCCGATTTTTAAAATGTGGATCGCAATATGATCCTTTCAAATGTATCGCTCCTTGCATGGTCACGAGAAAAAATGAATAGCAACTTACCACTTTGAAAAAATGAAGTATTTACAGATGGAGACCGCCACCAAAGAATATCTTGGAGGTAGCTGAGGAATCAAAAAGATTATTTGGCATAAATCCTTTGCTTTAAAGAGATATGCATTTCTGTGTAGTAACATTTTGCTATATTACAGTTTACCAAATATAATATAAACTCATTCAAAATGGAGAGAACTTCTCAGGCTATTTCTAGAAAATTCAAGATATAGATGTCATGCAAACGTATTCAACATATGGTATTTAATTAAAGGAATTAATGCTTTTTTTTTAGAAAATAAAACGTGTTAAGGGTAGTTTGGGGTGAGAGAACTTTCTTGTAGTCTTCTTTCCGCATCTTTGCAAGATGCTGTAATTAAGCATCAAGTTTGATACTTAACCGAGTTTTATTTTTAGTTGTACTGGTCACACACATACGCGCATTTTTCTAGAACTGCTCTGCTTCAAGCGGTATCAGAAAGTATATTTTCAGCATCATCGAATTTTTGGATGGGAAATAATACTACCTCAACATATTATAGGTAAGCAGTAGAAAAAGTAGAAGAATGCGGAGGACACCTTTGCATATCTTAGATAAATTCTTTCAACGTTGAAATTATTGTGCTTCCAATACACAGGTTTTCATAAACTTAAAAGCATCTGATTATTCGTATTGTATTACATATTTACACATATCGATTAACAAGTAGGTATATAGAACAATAAACTTTTGTAGAAATAGTTGAAGAAGATTGAATAGAGACAATAATATGTATGTAACACATGATTTCTGGCTTTCGCTTTTGGGATCCCCAAATGTTCTTAAACAGTGCTTTTGTAAAATCTTAATTATAGAGTCGTAATAAGAGATAGACACCACACTGATAGCTATAGTTCAATATAGAGGAGATTAAAATGTGTTTTGACCATAAATCAAGTCAGTTATGAACATTATAAAAATATTTGAAGTATATTAACTCCCTGGCAAGTTTGCGCAGTTGTGAGATGCTTGTCTAATGCGTAACTGATAGTAAAATGGTTAAAACATTTTTGTCAGCATTCACTAAAACCTGGGAAGTATTCGAAAATGTGGAATGTTTCCTCAGACACAACTCTTTCTGTGATCCTTTAGAACTGTCATGTAACGTTTAATCAAGTAGTTTGTAAATTAAAAAGATAATGAAGTTTTGAACACCTTCTTTTAGAAAGTTTCCAGACAACTCTCTCACATCATTCAAAGAAATAGGAGGATGAACTCAAGAGGATCAAATAACTTCATCCCACTTAACGCTCCAGTTTGAAAAGCTTTTAGAAATCCTAAGTGTTTTGTAACAGCTATGAAAGAATAAAGATCGCTAAACACACCATGTTCAAAAAGCGATATCACCAGTTAAAGATGCTAAGACATTACTCTGAATTATCTCACACTTCTTGCCTGCTTTTCCAGCAACCGACAATTTCCCTGTTTGTCAGCTCTGTTCTCTAGAATGCGTAAACTCGGCCCTTCAGATTCTCAGAGCCGTCTGGATAAATTATCCGTGGATCCTGCCTTCCAGAAAGGATTTCATTCAGAAGGGAACTCGCTGAAAAAACGATATGGGGAGAGGAGAACCTAAAATAGTGTTACAAGATGCATTCCCAAAGCACGCTGGCCCTAAAGCCCATTCCAGAGGGGAAGTGTCTTATTAATCCACAAGCAGGATGACAGGAGGCAGTGAGATGTTGAATGTCAGATGATAAATCATCCCTCTTCAACTGAGTGTATTTCATTATGACAGACGAAAAACTAAATGCTTTCTAAAATATGCTGGTAGGTTGCTAGCTTTGGCTGGAAGAAAATCTACCCAAGTACCTGCTGAGTTGTAGTGATATTTATTATGTTTTGCAGAAGTCGCTGAAAGGGAGATAGGAGATTATAGCAACTGAACGGATACTCTTAAAATAGCTGACACCGGGCTTACTCTTCGGGCGCTGTAGGAGGTTCATCCTAGATGGTATTAGACAGCATTCTTGAGTAAACTTTCTTAATAATACTTTCATCTATCTGTAAGTATAATGTTAAATTAGTAAAATCTCTGGCTTTTTATTTGATTAGTAGAGCGACGTGATGTTCCTGCAGGCAAAAAGTTTTCTTCAACATGTTACTTTGAAATAAGTTATGTAGACAAGTACCTCAGCATTACATCACGCAGAGGCGTGAAAGACTGAGCAAGTTTCTAATTCCCGACAACAAACGTTTGCAACATTGATACTTCTTCTACTAATAAAATCAAGTACAATCTTACAAAAGCTTTTATCCCATTAGGACAAAAATCACAAGAGAGAATTCTCCTCACCTAAGCATCTCTCAGCCACTTTTGAAAAAAAAAAATCTGATGTGTTGCACTCCCATGACTTTCTCTATCCTTGTACTAAGCGTTCTCACACACCCTTATTCCTATATCTTCTTCGTAGTTGAGATAAACATTTGCAGAGCCTATCTTATTGCTTACTTCCTTGTACTTCCTGAATTAACAACAAATTGTCAGAATAAGAAGCTTTTGTAAGAATAGTTTGGCGAAGTGAGTAGATGTGAATATAAAACGCCAGATTTCCTCAATCTTACCGTGTCCTTTTATTGCTGTTTTTCCTGCCTATTTGGACTGTTATACATAAATGCCTAAACATCCGCTCTCTGTTATTTCATACTATATAAGCATGCTTCTTTCGTATTCCTATCGAAATACATGGCACGGAATGGTTAATGGCTCTGCACCACAGACCACACACACAGACTGCTCTAGCATAAAAAATTGAAGTTAAATTATTATAAAAACATATTATTCATGCCACAAATACATATTAACTCCTTTTGTTTCAATGTTTAATGTTGTTCCACCTGCAACCGGCATTTGTTTTCAGCAGGCAACTCCAGCGTGCTTGACCTTAAGACGTCCTTGAGTTTAACCTGATCTACAATGCATTTATTTACTTTGAGTTGCCTGCAGGTACGATCGCTGTCAGCAGGCGAGAGTGATGGAGTGAACCTCGGCCTAGTTTTACTCCCGATCTTGGCATAGCTCAAGCCATCTACCGATCATACATATAAACTGCATATGAAATAATATGTGGCCAACAGTTCCGTCTGACGTAACTGCAATGACCTCGACATTTTGCGGGACAGAGTGGCCTGAATAACAAAATCATAGTGTTTATAGTCGTATTTATTGCACCTGGTTCTGAAACCGCGGTCAATATTTCCAGTGTTCTTAATGACCGACATAGAAAGTTGTTATTGCAGAGCGAAATTCAAAATAAACAAATAACTAAATACATGCAGCGCTAATTAACCGATTAATTAGTAAGATGAAAGGAAATAGCTTTTGCTTTACATCGGCAATGAATCTACTTGCTTATTGGTACATTTGCATTGGTATTTTATTAACAATGGAACAAAATTATTCAGGGATGAACAAGATTTAATCGACATATGCTGGCTATGAATTTCCACACTCCTTCTATGACATCGCAAGAAACAACTCTACTTTAAAAATTCTGATGTGTTGCACATGACTTTCTCTATTTTTTTGCTAACCATTCTTACAAACTCTTATTCCTATATCTTCTTCGTGTTAGTTGAGATAAATAATTGCAGAAATTATCTTATTGTTTATCTTCTTGTATGTACACGGATAATATGGGAATACAGTAGGCTTTGAGCGATAGTCAACTATTTTAAAGCTTTCAAATTCCATTCTGTTTGCACGGTTAACGTATGAAAAGTGAATAACGATGTTCCATTTGACAATAGTTTAAGTTCTCCAAAACTAACATAGATAACAAAGAATAGCTCCGAAATGGTTCACTCTCCAAAAAAATGTATTTCGATATAAATTGCATATTTTAGCCAGATCTACATTTTTTGCATGGTAAGATTTGGTCTATCTCTTACGGTTTAGCAGTTATGCAAAAGTCATCCAGAATAAAGAGGGCTACATGGGCTATAGCCAGAAAATTCAAGATATACATTTCATTTGCCATAAAAATATCTCAAACATAATAAAAATCGTTAGAGCCATTTTCAAGAAAATAAGTTTTCAAAAAATTTGCCACGTAAATGGTAGTTTAGGGTGGAGCAATTTTCTTCAAAATGTTCGTGTCGCATCCTTGAAAGACATTAAACTTAAATACCAAATTTGGTTTCTAAACAAGTTTTCGTTTTTGAGTTATGCTGTCCACAGGCTGACAGGCGCGCGCGCGCGCGCACACACACACACACACACACACACACACACACACACACACACACACACATACACACACACAAAAGCACACGGACCTTTTCTCTAAAACTGCTTTTTTTATTCAGGGAGCCTCAAAACATTTCAGGTGAAGTCTCGACATTGAATTTTTGGTGGAATACAATACTTCCTCTACTATAGGTACTATACGTAGTAGAGAAAGTAAAAATGACAAAGTATGCATGATCGATGCCACAAAAAATTATTTGAGATGAATTGATTTTCAAGTGATGTATGTTAAGCTTTGCTCTTATGATTTACCCGTTGTACATTTTACAAAATTCATTCCGATTGAAAATGTTTTCACAGGCTATAAACATTTAAGACAAAGTTTTCAGGTAAATGGCTTAAACGTTTCGGACTATTATGTTTTTCATTCGAAATCATAAATCGTATCTTTGGAAGATCTGAAGATAAAATAATGCCAATAGTTTGGTAGAGTTGATTGCATGGTTCTTCTCAGTTCCCCATTCTATATTGGGCGTGAAAGACCGCTTTTTTTAAAGACCTTGTCGGTGGGGTGGGTCCACTTCTTGTCACTCAAGCGTTGATGCCTGCCTACGCCATTAGCTCCTCAGGTAGATTTCTGGATTTCATCTGTGATGCTTGATCTGCTCATCGGGGCCAACAAGGAGTTAATGAGATCTAGGTATATTGTTTCCATTGTGGTGCCCGGTGACCCGAATGGAGTCCCAGTTGTCATCACGAGGCTGAATGCACCGGGACCTGATCTCCCACCGAAGAAAAATTCTCACGGTGGCACTATGGATCGAACCCGGGTCCTCCGCGTCAGAGATAGGCGCGCTACCACTGTGTGTGGTTGAAAGACCGCTTAATTTTGTTCATTATCTATTTAATACGATAACGAAATGGGTAGATTGCTTCATAAATATCAGATACCAAAGGATACTGTGGTGTGGGGATAGCGTGTGTACTTCACATTCAAGAGGTCCAGAGTTTGAATCTGGGTCAGGGTGAAGTCATACAGAATGTTCTTATCCTAAGAACCAAATGTCAGGCAACGTTAAACTCTATGAAACCAGGATTCGTTTCAGTATAATTTGACCTATTCATCGTCCGATATGATCTACCAAATTAAATGACATTAAACTTAAAAAAAAAAAAAAAAAAAAAAAAAAATAGAGTAATGGCAATTTATCAATTAAAAAAACTTTATTTAGCATTGATTAGTTGGAAATTAAGAATACCTACATATCGAGAACAATATTTATGCAAAATGATCGCATGATAAAGTGAGTGAGCGAGAGACAACATGACAGTGAGACAGAGACAGTCTGAGGCGTGTTTGTGGTCAGTTATTCAGCCGCTCTGTTACGAAGGAGTAATTTAAAATTACTCACTTCAGCGTAACTTAACGATTTCTATAAAACAAAAATTATAAATTGTGGCGAAAGGAACGCTTAAGGAATAAAGTGAAACTAATAAAATGGTAGAATAATCACTAATTATTATGTATTTCAATAGGACCCCACTTACTAGTTAAATTTTTAAATTATAGGTGAAAAAGGATTGTTTTTATGCTGAAATGAACAACCACACGCGAAAATGGTATTAGAATTTACATTTGATTATGTACATAGAATCATTCGTAAGAGGATATATTCACCCCTTCCACTCGACATAGCACTGCAAAGCCTGTTTCCGAATTAGAGCGATAAACTTAGGAACGCTTTAAAATACTTATTGTTAAGGGACTCATGGCTGCGATGCTTCTTTGCAGTGCAAGAGGGGTCGCTGCTATTAAATCGGTCGATCTAGCAAGAAGGTACAGAAGTAATTAGGTACGTGAAACTTTAATAAACACATCTTGATCTTACAGATATTCTGGGAATTAACCCAACATTTCATGCGAACAAAATAAAACATGCCAAAGCAAGGGGAAAGACATTGTTGCAGTGCATGAGGGGTTTGTTGTTAATATTATCATCTATAGCTGTTTTATTCTTTCGAAACCAGTTTGTTTACTGCTCGTGCATTCAGTCAATTTGATTACTGCCTATAATTAGCAGGTTTGTTTACTTCCGTCTGTTCAGTTCTGCTCAGTGCCATTCATCCAGTCATTTTGTTGACTGCTTCTCTATACAATACAATTCTTCTTTATTCAATTCCATGTTTGAAATTTATTAATTATGATGCTTATATTCAGAATGAATTGATGGACATTCGTGTGGTGTAAGGGGCAATATTTGGTCCAGATCGTGCGGCTCAGAGGCTGGACTAGGAACGATTTCCTCCTGATTATAGTAGACTTATCAGCATTCATCGTAGACTGTGCGAACTGGCAACTTTGCACCAGGGATGCCAGATTGGGCGAAAAGTAGCGAATTGAGCTACATTTATTTTGCTGCGGCTACAAAGTTCTACGATTGGGCTACTTGCGACTTTTTGGGCTACTGAAACTTCAACTAAGGTACTTTTGGGCTATGATTTTATCAGGTTATAGAATAATGCTTTCATTGATTTTTGTTAAGTTGGTGGAACATTTGATATTTAGTAGTATGACGATGTGTTTCCTATATTCATGGTTAACGCTCCAGTCCCTATATTGGTGATTTGGATTCCGCGTATGCAGGCAAGCGATAGGAAAACAAACACAAATCCTATTATTAGTAACTGGCTTATGTCAATTGAGTATGAACTTCATACCTCCTTTTACGATCATTTTACTGTACTTGTTTCAGGAGTTGAACTATTATATTTAAGCAGGGTGCCAAGAGAGCAACCAATAAGAAACTCAAGGACGTAATGTGGCCGGGATAAATATGCTACTATTTGCTAACTATACCAGACAACATTTTCCATAATCCTATTTCCAATTTTAACTTGTCAGGGTGTCGTTATATAGGTCAGGGCGCGGGAATGAAGCTATACGTTAACTGGAAAATAACGTGAATAGGGAATGGAACAAGACGTTAACGTTTCCCAGGACTAGTGGCGAAGTTATTGGCAGTTCATAAATAATAAACTCGCATATGCTGGGACCTCAAGTTTTACTCATTTCTCACACCCCACAACCGAGATGTTATTAACGCTAGGTAGCATTAGGCCCAGGTTACAGAAAAATAAAGAAGAGAAGTTCATGCCATACTACCCACTACAAATGGCGCCCAACGTGTGGCTATGCTAAAGAGACAACCACCCACACAATTGAGCAATACGAGGATCCTCATCGAGATTAGGACTTCAACAATGTCAGCAGTGAAAGCAAGACAGTGTAGAGTGCCTCACTGAGTGCTCCGATAGCATTTCCTACGCCATAACTTGTACATCATAGACATATGCTAGAACCGAAACACAAATACTTAGCTAGAATTAAACAATGGGAAAGATCAATATACCCGAGAGATAGACTGATTATACATTTAAGTTGACGTAAAGGAGGAAACAACGGTGTGTTATTTCTGGTGAAGTGTGCTTCACAAATGAGCTACTGTTTTATTGCTATAGTTCCTGTGTTTGGGCTTTGGAAAACTACCACGTTTTTGCGAACACATCAAATGAGATTTGGTGTGAATGCTTAGTCAGGGATTGTCAATGGCTTCCTTGCGTGACCATACTTTAAGCCGTGACAACTCAATGCCAGTACTCACGTAGTAATTTTGATAGTACTTCTATCGAGCTACTGTATTCGCTTCCTCTTAATATGAGACAAGGAATGTGATTTCTACATGATCGCCAAATGACCTGAACACACTTGATTTCTTTTTATGCAGCCACACGGGCTTATCAAACCCCTGCTGATTTGGCACAACTTGCAGCTGAAGTGAGGAAAACGAGCGCCGTGCTTTGATAGGGTCCGAAAACGTGCGATGCTTGTGTGTAAGTAAATGAACACAATTTTATATGATGAGTAGGCTCCGAACCTTCATACAGGAAGCAAAATGTTGCGAGGTTTGGACTATAAGAAGTGGAAGGGGTAAGTTTGTCACATAATCACAGAAGAGGGAGGCACAGTCGACGTAGGAACATTGTAGATAAATGTAATTAATGTTTTTTCCACACAATAGCCGTGTGTAGGACATGATTGGAAAGGGTAGAGGGAGACTGAAAAATTGAATGCCATTACCGGGATTTGGAACAACGGATCTACCGGCTACCGTCCGGCTGCTCTAACCTCTAAGCTATCATGGCCAACGTGCCGATATGACACTAAATTCTCCAACTCACTCGCATTAAGGTATATCTCAGAGTAAATTGAGATCTCCTTGTGTGGTTTATGCGAGTGAGTTGGAGAATTTAATGTCATATTGGCACGTTGGCCATGATAGCTTAGTTGTAGATAAAGTTTTTGCATAACTTAAATTCCGTGTAGTCACCATTTGCAGTAAAATATTCACTCCCAAATTCTTGTACAATTTAACAGTACGTGAATATTTCGATTTTCTTGCTATAGGCATTTTACTGTATGGAACTAATGAACACATTCGAGAGACACTATGAGCTGTAGGCAGTGAGTATTGTGCCGGCAGTGTACCCGCACAATGACGTCACGCTCTGCCCTTGTGGAAGTAACTTGCAATCACCTCATTTGGCGATATCTCTATAAAGGTTGGGCCTTTGTTTTAATTTCCTTTCGGTATGATTTGTGCTCTTCGGTGAGTTTGGATCAACAAACTGAATATGTGGAAGTTGGTGATATGTATATTGATCTTTTGCATATTTATTTCAAAGCTTTGCTGTAAGGTTGACCAATTTAATCACATACTCGTCTTGCAATAAAACAAAGCGTCGCAGCCCTTGGATGCCTTAAAAACATGCTTCAAAGGAGGTTATCCATTGTGATCTCAACTTTCTAATTTAGAAACATTCTGTATAACATTCAGTTAGAATGAAGTGAGCTTCACGGTTATTGAATATATGCATTTTAAACGATAACGAGCTTTTCTCCCCCCATGTGAGAAGTTGTCCGGGACAGATGGAACATCATTAAAGAGCGTTTGCATATATACTTGAGAAATACTGGGCATTTGTGTTAAGTTTTATATTCACTTGACTCTTCATTTTTACTTTCTCTACTAGGTATAATAAGCAGAGGAAGTATTTGATTCGACCCAGATTTCGATTTCGAGACTTCGCCGGAAATATATGTTTTGACACTCCCTGATTCCACAACAAAACTTTTGCACAAATGTCCGTGTGTGTGTGTGTGTGTGTGTGTGTGTGTGTGTGTGTGTGTGTGTGTGTGTGTGTGTGTGGTGTGTGTGTGTGTGTCTATCTGTGAATAGCATAACTCAAAAACGAAGTCAGTTAAAAACCAAAGCTGGTATTTAAGTTTAACACCTTTCAGGGATGTGACACGAAGATTTTGAAGAAAATTCCTCCATGGTAAACTACCCTTTACATGGAAAAGTTTTCGAAAATTATGATATTCTCAAAAATGACTGGAACGATTTTGATTAAAATAACATGTATTTAATATATTTTTGTGGTAAATGAAATGTACATTTTCTATTTTCTGGCTCTAACCTAATAATGAATTGTATATTTTGAATGTTCTGTCTATAACCTATATAATCCCGTTTTCTGGCTATAACCTATGTAGTCTGTTTACTCTTGATGACTTTTGCAAAACTGTTAAGCCGTAAGAGATAGACCAACTCGTACTATACAGAAGTGTAGATCTTGTTAAAACACACAAGTTATGTTCAAATGCATGTTTTAATTGCACCATTTTGAAGATATTCCTTGTTAGTTGTCTGAGTTTTGCAGTACTCAAACTGTTCTCAAATGGATGGCCGTTATACATTTTACTTATTGGTCATGCAAAGAGTATGTAATTTGAAGGTTCTAAAAGATTTGACTATCGCCCAAAGCCTACTGCATTTCCATGTTTCCCTTGCAGCTACAAGAAAATCAGTAACAAGATAGTTTCTGCAAATGTTTATCTGACTAATATGAAGGAGATCGAGGAAAAAGAGTTTGTAAGAGTAATTAGCACATGAGTAGAGAAAGTCATGTGAGTGCAAGACATAACATTTTTTATTTTTCTTATACTGTTCCAAATGCACAGATTTAGATCTTTTTCTAAATTTATTTGGGATGCAAGGCACATCAAAACGCATATTCTGGTTAAAATTTGAGGTCACATTGTTGGCTGGTATGCTCTAGTTACCGTGGGTAAAATGCAATCTAAGGTTTAGAATATAAAAATCTTAAATATTTTCTCACATAAAGCATCATTTGTTGTTATAAACGGAATCAGCATTGACCTTTCTGTGTTAAGCTGTTGCTAACCTGATTTAGAGGAAGTTGACAAACAATGCAACTGTACTATACGTTACGAGCTGAAACAGGGAGAATTCTGGCGCTGGAATGAAACTGTGAGTCAACACTCGTTAGCACAGAACAAATATTGCCCCTTCCTCTTCTTTGTTTTTCTCTGTGCACTTGTTTCTCTCATTTTGTTGAACGCATTTACACAAAGACATACCGCTTGCCCTGCCGCGTGTTTCAAAACAGGTATTACAAGATGACCCCATAAATTTCTCGCGTTCAATTGCAAACGTTACCGGCGGCTATCGGCACGATTTCTTAACGAGTAAATGACTCGCATAACATTTTAGTTTCTAGCTTTAACAGCCAAGTTAACTGGCTAATTTTGTGTAGAGTAATTATCAGCAATTTATTACTGATTTGAATGTTCTCGTACAGTCAGCAGATTATTTTTGTTGCGTTTTATAACATCCCAAAATGTAACTACCTTATGGTTCCTGTCTAGTTTGTTTCAATTTTAGCAGAAATTAACCCTTTAATTGGCAAGTTATTTTGCTATATATTCCGTTCTTCCTCTAATTCCTAAACCCATTTTCGTAACCCTTTCGGAGACACCTTAGCCAAAGCGATTCGAATAGCTGCGATCGTTAGAGCAATACAAAATGGACTGGCCATCCATTCAAAGCCAACGTCACGAGTTCCAATCCCAACAACTGCAGTAAAATGTGCTCTGTGGTAAAGGAAGGGCAGGGCCCAAGTAAAATAATCGGTATAATGGCACTCTTGGAAGCTAACGGTGTTACATTTGACTGCTTGATTTTGCTTCTTATTCCTAAAAACACACTACAGTTTTTTTAAAAAAAAATGTAATACTTTTACAGTTAGAGGCCGGTGTAATTACTTGAATTCTATTTATTTAGATTAGCATAACAGGAAATTTGAAAGAAAGAGCCAATAAGGTATCTCAAAACTTAACAAATCGATATTATCTTATAAGTCACATTGTCAAATAAGTTCACAAAATATGCCGTAGATTGGCGTATTTTTTAAATTTTAGATATTTCGTACAATGCAACTGACTTCCAAACAATTCTGCAATGTTCGGGGCATCTTATTTTTTTCTTTCCTTATTTCTAAAGTTGCATTAACACATACAATTTTTATGCCATGGCATCCAACGATTATCTCTGTCTTTCCTTGAACTACGAATTATTTACAGCGATACATTTGAAGACATGTCTATTTTCACTTTTGAACTGACATTTTAATAAAGTTGTACTTTGTGTTAAAGGGAATGATGCATATTTTAAAAAAGATATGATGTATTACATTCACACAGCTTTCCCTACACACTGTTCTTTAGTTTTATATTTTTTACGACAAACAATAACAATTTTCTATTCTACTTCACGTAAGTTGAGATAAAGATTTGCAGAAATGGTTCAATATACATCTCCTTGTGTATATAAAAAGGATATCAGAGGCTAAGACCGTAATATAATATTTAAAAAGCGAATCGCATTTGCTAGCTTTGAATTATATACTCCCTGTATGACATCCGAGGAACAAAAGAATTGGACTTAACACTTCAAGAAAGTGTTATAAAGTGTAGAAAATCCAAACCAATAGCAACAAAAATTTCAGAACTGTATAGTGCTTTAAACAATATTTTATCTATATTAATAACGAATTTTAACAAGATCCACATTTTTGCTATGATACATTTTTGTCTATGTCTTGTACTTCATCGGTTATAGAAAATCGTTGAATGAAGAGCACTTGACAGGCTATCCTATAAAATTCAAGATATATAGTTTACTAGCCTTACAAATATGTTAAACATCTGATATTTTAATAAAGATATAGAGTCTTTTTTACAAAATAAGAAATATGGACTGCTCAGTATTAAAAAAATAATAAATAGGTACTTCAGCGGTAGCTTGCGTTAGGGCGAGTTTCTTTAGAAACTTAGTGTCACATCCCCGAATGCTGAAGTTATACTAAGTGTGATGTTTATTCGACATTTGCTTTTATGTTACACTCTTAAGCACAAACACACTCACCCATCCATCCACACCCCTCCTAAGCAGAGATACAGGCACAGGGGGTGAGAAAGAGGCAGAGAGAGGGACGGACCTCTTCCTAAAAATATACTATTTCTTGCACATTTTTAAAAGGTGTGTGTGTATGTGTCTGTGTGTGTGTGTGTGTGTGTGTGTGTGTGTGTGTGTGTGTGTGTGTGTGTGTGTGTGTGTGTGTGTGTGTGTGTGTGGTAACGGAGGAGGACACTCGATCCACCACGACACCCCGACATGGACCTTTGAGGACTACCATCCCCCAGGGGAAAGGGATGAGGCAAAGTGAGACCGTAGGCTTGTCAGAGAGCGGAGCCAGTGAAGCACAGAGACGCACAAAAGTTTCAAGAGTTACAGATATTGACACCTGACGCACAACCAAAGTGTTTCTTCTATCCAGGGAGAGGGCGACGAGACGAAACTTGCGGTCCGGGCTGCAACTTCCAGGGAAGGCCAGGAAACGGGTGCCAAAACGCAAGCAACTGTGCCATTTGTCCGCATTTGCCGGAAAGTACCGCGCTACCAACTAAACCTGAAAAATTACAAGGGAGGCAAATGAAAAATGAAGGGGAAGGAATCCGTTAAGAACAAATTAATGCATCCCAGCAGGGGAACCATATCAGAGTGCGCGGCCACGGGGATCGAACCCGCGACCTCCCGAATGCGGACCATAATCGTTGCTGCCTGGTAAAGGGTGCATGTTCGGTGGAATTTTTTTGCATTCGAGTTTTTGGGTTATTGTAGACACTTTCGAGTGTATGCTTGAACTTCCAGTATTCTTTTCATTCTCCTAGTAGTAGAGAGATATTTTCATTAACGCTGCAAACAATCATTGAGCGCCCGGTTATATTTCAGTCGGTAATAACCGTGATCTGACGCAGGAGCTGATTATGTTTTGACTGGTAGGGCACGAGAACAGAAGCAAACAGTTGAGGCACAAATTCATCTTAGGGCCAAGGATTGTCATACGTGACATGTGACAACTGACTCACGTCGAGTGGTTTGCATACAGTTTTGTAAAAATTTCTTTGTGTTGTATAACATACAGAGATACATTTAGATAACCGTCATTTCCAGTAACTTTTTAAACGCTGGTTAGCTCTCAATTTATATGTGCATAGAAATGAGCTGGACAGTTGGAGGGAAGCTTATGGATGTCACGCTCAACCATACTCCTATGTTCTTCCGGCCGAAACATAAACTAATTGCACTATACTCTGAACATATACTCAGTTGTTATCAATTATATTAACATAATTAAGGCAGTTCTATGTTTAAAAGTTATTAAAACTATACAGAGAGAAAAAATGAATGCGAATTTAGCTATTTGCATGCGTGAAACAATACCATAATATGAAAAAGGAAGTGCTACTATTATTACAGTAGTAACTTCTAATTTATCTATGAATACGTATTTTTGTCCGAGCATCCCTTCTACCACTGTGCCACCTATTGACGTTAAGAAGCTTTCTTTCTTTTTTTATCTCGAAATAACCGCTTTGAAGAATCGATAACGGCCTCAAGAGGCTTGGGAAAATAAATGAAACCCTTTCTTGGCTTAATTAAAACAGGGGCGGCCTACTACCCAAGAAGGTTCTCTGCGGCACTATATTATTTCTCACCCCATGCTATAAGTCTTCAACAAGAAGCCCCCATCTTGGGCAGCTGCATTTGAGCGTTTCAACTTATTCAAAATGTTAAAATGCGTGATAACTTTCCAAATTCGCACTTTGTGGATATCTGTGTGATAGTAATAACAACAAATAATAATAATTATAAAGTTGTTATATAATTCTATCAATTATAAAGCATTATTATTATTATTATTATTATTATTATTATTATTATTATTATTATTATTATTATTATTATTATTATTAATTATTATTATTATTATTATTATTATTATTATTATTATTATTATTATTATTATTATTATTATTATTATTATTATTATTATTATTATTATTATTATTATTATTATTATTATTATTATTATTATTATTATTATTATTATTATTATTATTATTATTATTATTATTATTATTATTATTATTATTATTATTATTAACTGCCACCTTTGGCTAGATCCATCATTGCTTATATCAGCCAATTATTGCTCCGTTTTTGTTTTCTTCTTATTCCCTGCATACCACAATTAATTTTAATGTTGCTCATTTAGCGCCTTTTTCTATCCGAACATTTTTAATTAATTCTCCGTGTCACTGTCTCTCTTAGCAAGCAATTACTCCTCACTTGCTGTTCCTTCTACTGCCGTTTCCTTTTCTTAATCAACTTCAGTACTGTTTATTCCTTCTCTCTCTCTCTTTCTAAATTATGTGTTCATGTTATACATAAATTTTAGATATTTCCTTGTTCTCTATATGACTTCTCACGAAACGTTTAAGGTATATGTGTTGCACTCACATGACTTTCTCTACTCTTGTGCTAACCATTCTTACAAACCTTATTCCTAAACATTCTTCGTTTTAGTTGAGATACACATTTGCGAAATTTGTCTTACTGTCTTACTGTTTCTTTCCTTGTAGGTCCAAGGGTAATATGGAAATACAGTAGGCTTTGAGCCATAGTCAAATGTTTTAAAGCTTTTAAATTCCGTTCTCTTTGCACGGTTAACATGTAAAAAAGTGAATAACGATGCTCCATTTGACAGATGTATAAGTTCTCCAAAACTTACAAAAATAACAAGAAATGGTTCACACTACCAAAAAAATGCATTTTGGATATAAATTGTGTGTTTTAGCAAGATCTACATTTTTTGTAGAGTAAGATTTTATCTACCTCTTACGGTTTGCCAGTCATGCAAAATTCATCCAGAGTAAACAGTATTACACGGGCTATAGCTAGAACATTCAAAATATGCATTTCATTTGTCACAAAAATCTCTAACTTATGTCATTTTAATCGAAATCGTTAGAGCTATTTTCAAGAAAATCAAAAATTTCGAAAATTTCTCCATATAAAAAGTAGTTTAGAGTGGAGCAATTTTCTTCAAAATCTTCGTGTCACATCCTTGAAAGACATTAAACTTAAATACCAACTTTGGTTTTTAACCGACTTTCGGGTTTTAAGCTGTGCTGCCCAATAACTGACACACAGACTGACACACACACATACACAAACACACACACATACACAAACACACACATACACAAACACACACACATTCATACACATATGAACCTTTTTCTAAATATACTTTTTTTGGATCAGTAGGCCTCAAAACATATTTCCGGTGAAACATCGACATTAGATTTTTGGGTGTAGTACAATACTTCCTCTACTTACTATACGTAGCAGAGAGAGTAAAAATCATCCAGTTTCTCAACTCTCTCGAATCGAATTTGCAAACGCCTCCTTATATTTGTTATTATTCCAATAAAAGCAGTCTTTGAGAAGGAATTTATCTTCCACCCATAGTCCTTTCCCTGTCTTTTGTTTTCTTAGATAGCTCTTAAGGTACGTTCTAGAAGTGCCATATCATCAGCGATTCTTGTGTTTTGTATTCTTCTTCTCGTCATTTGTTCTTCTTGCTGGGAGAAATAGTTCGCCAAATTTCCCAAGTAGATGATGAAGTTGGTGAAAGGTGAAATCCCTTTTGTACGCATATCTTTTACGCTAACACGTCCTCTTCTGTGCTGAATCAATTAAATCCTTCATATGATAAATTGTTTGGAAGCCTTAGAACCTTCCCAGAGGCCAAAGCACTCCAATTTTGTTTTAAAAATCGCCTAACGCTTCTGCGCAATCGAATACTTTTTCCAGATCCATATACTTTTCTGCAAGCAAACTTTCGGTGATTATTCGAAGCAGTGTGGTTATATAAGTTTTATGTTTCACCTTCATTGAGTCGAAGTATTCTTGTTCTAATTCTCCATCTCCAATACTTTGAGTGGCAAAACTTGTTAGTGCTGAATATATGATATTGTGACTTTGGTGGGTGTAAAAGTAAAGAAGACAGATGTAGTCGAGATAAAGAAACACTTTTATTTCCGTGCACTTTACCGCTATTTATATCTCCCAGGCACTATTCTGGAAGCTTCAGGAACGTTCAGTTATTGCGGCGAGATACAAAGTAGAAGACTCCAGAAGCCTCTATCCTTTTCTCTCTTTCGGCAAGCGCCCCAACAATGCGGCCATTCTCTGTCTCTTTCCTTCGGCTCCTTTACCGTAGTGCCGACAATAATGCGATGGGTGACACTGCTGTTGTTGGCAATTAGATGCGGCGGGCGCGGTGACAATATGTAAATATTTACTATTTTCATTGAGTTTCCGTGCTGCTATAAATGCGAATCAGATGACTTCTCTACACACTTAATTTACACATATTCTACATATTATAAATAATTTATATCCAGTGTAATATACGACAATGATGTTAAATATTTTCCAAAGTTTACACTGCGCATTTTGTTGCAGCTATATAAAAGTATACTGGGCGGGCTCTAGGACGATAGTCAAATGTTTAAAACAACTCTCTGTAATGATCTGACATTGATGTTGCATCTTTTTGCCTTAGGCTTATGATTGATGGACGATGTGTGCATTATATGAAATTATAAAGCGTTTAACAATTTTTATAACATTAATACGCATTATATTTCAAAAGGTTTAGGGTTGAAATGCTGAAAAATTCAAATAAACTACGCGGAGTCCAGAGATCTGCTATTTCTGCAAACAAGTATTTAACTTAAATTGCATCTTTTAAAGAGTTCTGCAGTGTGTCCTAAAGTATGTTTTTGATCAGGTAAATCTTTCATGTTTGGCCGGAGGTAGAAAATTGAGTGAGAATTACGAGGACTTCACGAGCTATTCACTGACAATACAGTTTTTTTAAAGTTTAACGCTATTTAACCTGGTAGGTCATAATGGGTGAATGAATGGCTGAAATTGTGCCCAAATGTGCCAGGGGTCCATAGAGCTTAAAGCTACCTATATTTGTCTCCTCAGGATAAAGGAAATCCCCAAAAAGACATCTGAATAATTCACTCTAACCAAGATTCGAACTCGGGACCTCTTGAATGTAAGGCAGTCACGCTACCTCCAGGCCACAGAGGCGAACACATTATACATGTCATCTCAAATATATTATTTTTATACTACGTAGAGTAAGCTTATATTCCACCCAAAATTTGATGTTCAGATTTCAATGGGAAATACATGTATTGAGGTCCCTTAAATAAGGGAAAAAAAGCCTTTTAGAAAATGGCTCGTGTGTTTGTGCATGCGTGTATGTATCCGTCTGTCCGGCTGTGTGTCCGTGTGTCCATGTGTGTGTGTCTGTGAACAACATAACACAAAAACAAAAGTTGGTGAAGTACCAAATATGATCAGCATCCTCAAAGGTTGCGACACAGGGAAGAAAACCCACCTCAGACAACTCTACATGGCACATCTTTAAAAGGGAATCCATTTTCTAAAAACCGGATTGATTACATATAAAGAAGTTTAGGATCGAGAGTATGTACATACAGTTAATTATCTTCATTCTTGTGAAAAGATAATTATATGAACGCCTGCTGCGGGTGCTGGAAATAATTTTTATATCATCTTCTTTTGTATGAGGAATATTTGTTTACTCTCTACTGAATTGCCCCAAAATAAAATCCCGTATTCCATTATAGAATCAAATATTCATAGTATACTAATTTAACTGTGTCTATAGAACTCACATTTGCCAGCGCTCGGGCAATATAACAGGTAGAGCTGAGTTTGGGTAAGATATACTTAATCTGAGCTTTCTAGTCTAAATATTTGTCTACTTGAAGGCCCAGAAATTTGATGCTGTCAGTTCTGATATGTCATTAGCCCCAATTTGATCAGAGTGTGTGATATTTGATGACTTATAAATTTAACAACTTTTGTTTTGTCTAGGGTTACAGACAATTTGTTAGCTTTAAACCAATAAGAAATGCAGTTCAAACCATATTTCAATTTAATTACAGATTAATTTAAGTTTTTACTAGTGGCTTGCACAGTAGTGTCATCGGACAACAGTACCATGACTGCTATATCCTTTATATAAAGTGATAGATTGTATATATAGATCAGAAACAATAGAAGCCCTAATACTGAACCTTGAGGTACTCCATATGTTACTGACGAACCCTGAAAGTCACCTTCACTGATTTTTGCTTCAAATTCACACATGAAACTATAATCTAAAATTGTAAGATGTAACAACATTGTTTGTTAATGTAATGCATCTTCTTTTTTACCAAAGCCCAGGTTACTCTTTCTCTAAACATATCGTTTCCGGAATAAATTAATTTCATTAAATATATTAAATATACTGCATACACTACTGCTCCTAACGTAGATAAAATATTGTAAACAACACGTTACAAAATGAGGACTAGTAACTCGCAGCTCTTAGAACACTCCCTTCGTTCTTGTTCTGTCTTGAGTCTCTCGCTACTAAACCTCTACTTTCGTGGTTCACTTTATAAGCTTAAAAAGAGCCCGAGTATTTAATATTTTGCCTGAAAATACACGAACGGTTTTATTAAATGCTGTCTTGGAAAAAACAGGTCTCGGTAAAATTCCTCTAGGTACTGCTGACAACAGATAGGGAAAGTAAAATGTCCATAACACTGTTGCAATGTAGTGAATTATAATTGACTCACTTTCAGCTTGCATTATTTTGAATTTCCTTCAGGTTTGACCCAGATTTACCCCAGCTGTGACATTCACGCAACCATTCGTGGTATTCAACTTTTTCATAGTATCTGTTGAGGTTATGTCTGTTTGCTTGTTTAATTACTGTAATTGGATTAAATCCAGTGGCGAGACTGCCTTGTTAATTTTATTTCCAGTTGTGTTAATGATAGCTTTTACCTTCTTACAGCCTTCTAGGACCTCCCTCTCTTCCGTACATTAGCGCGGCGACTGTGAAACGTATACCGCATCTGTTCCTCCTCCCACGTGACCAAAATGTGAATGAGGAATTCATTTTGTAGGACCTGGTATTGTGGGAAGGGACTGTATTGCTTTCATGTAAACAAGGATAGGCGGTACTCCATCAGTAAAGCCTGTTCTCTTTACTGTATAGAAATATAAAAAGTGCTATATTTAACTAAATTGCATATTAGCAGTATCCGCAGCTCTGCTTGCGTTAAATACGGAAAATATTACCCTTCTCTACCTATTTCTCATATTCTTACTGTCTCTCTTACCCTCCTTTGGTGCTGGTCCCCTATTTCTCATTCCCTGCCCCTCTCAGCCCTATGTATCTTCCCCTCTATCACTCTAACCTCCTCTCGCTCCTTCTCGTAGTAACTACATATAAGGTAATGTTTTCAAAACCAGTAAAAAAAACCTTTTTATGAGGTGTTGATAAAATTGAGATATTTGAAACATTTTGTAATAGGGTACACAAACTTACACCTGCTAGTTATGTTCGCTATACGATCATGCTATACTGTTTTCCTTGGCAACCAGTTTACGTACAGAGATAATATTTAAGGAAACTTCGTTATATCTTCTTGAACATATTTACTCTATCCACATTTTGCAAATAACATAACTTCTTTTAAACACTATTCTTAGAAACTTATTTTATGCAGTGTTTGCAAAAGAAACACAATATTAACCAGATATCAATTATATTATTTTTAATCAAGACTTCATGGGTGATCAGCCGTAAAGCCTTGATTAATAACGCTTGCCGTGAAAGCTTTAAGTCTTACTTATACTATTTTTCCACTCCTGTAAAATTTCCTCCGTTTGGGGAAGGAATTAAAGCACCCTTTGGTTGTATTTTCTAAGTGGGAACCAAAGTTCCAATATCGGAATCGCACCACCAAGATATTTTTCCAATACAATTAGTAAACAAACAAAATACGATGTAATTTGATTTTACGTGAATTGCAAAATAAGGCATTATGTTCCGAGCGAGATAGCTCAAAAGATAGCATCTGTAGCTCGCAGATTCAAAATACATGCATCGGCCAACCTATGGTTGACACAAAATTTAATGCCGGCTACCAGGAGGAGCTGATCAACACAAAATCCAATCAGAGGCCTGCTATGCCTTGCTAACTTGTATATTTAAACACACTTAAATGGGGAAGCCGTTGATGCAAATATCATTCGCGCCCACAAAATGTACTTGCAGAACAAGAAAAAGAATAGTAATGGTCAAGTATCAGCCGCCATTAAATTTTGTGTCTGCTATAATTGGGGCGCTTATTTTCATGCTTTCTCTCGTTTGCTAGGTAAATTGGATATTCAATAAAAGTTTCACTCAAGACAAAATAACATTAAAATTGATGGTGGGCTATTACGCAATTAGGACTGTCTGTCAACAGCTATGTAGGGCAATGATGTGAAGGTGACTACGCAACTAAGACCGTCTGACTAGCGTAACAATAACTAAATATAAAAACCCCTAGCGCAACAGCTCATGAAGGGCCAAGGCCTACCACCCACCCACTGCGTCCCCCACCTCAACCCACTACAGGCCTCATTGGTGGGGTGCAGTACTGGAGGGAGGGACGTGGTCAGCGACCCGAGCCCTCCCGGCCAGTTATACGGCCTTCTCGACCTGGTGCCGCTACTTCTCCATCAAGTAGCTCCTCAATCGGTCTTTCCGGGACCTAACGAGGCTGAATGCACCTCGTGCCAGACCTCTCAGAGGAGATAAAATCCTCGTGCTGGTACCGCGGATCGAACCCGGGTCCTCCGCAACAGAGGCAAGCACGCTAGCAACTGCGCTACGGAGGCGGTCAATAACTACATACACACTCATAGAATAACCATAAATTCCAGCATTTCAATGTCCACTTTTTCCTCCAAAACCTTAGGAAAAACAAAATTACAATATACAAGAAGGTGACTTCGCAACTAAGGCAGTTTTTCTGACATACATTGATTCAAGCAGGCCAACGAAATTACAGCAACAGGCGCGAAGACAGATGTTAGATATTAATATAAAAATATCCCTACTATACCCTCTTAAATATTCATACTCTCTATATTGGATAAATAATATAATTCGTCAGAAACATTAGGCTTATAAACTTTCGTTTTGTAATTTTTGTCAATAAACTGAACAATAAGCGAGATACATACATAAACTTTTGTTTTATAACTTTTGTAAATAAACTGAACAATAAGCGAATTTGTGCTGTATTTTGTTGCCTGTCAATGCCAATTACGTCTATTATTTCATAAAATAAAGTAAAATAAAAATGTGTTGTCAACGTAAATATCGCCATTTCGAAACCATCGCAATGTATACGTTTCAATAATTTGCAATTAATTATTCCTGGATATAAACAGTATCCAGTATTTTCACAAACTTCTTCTTCTTCTTCTTAATAGGCACTATAACTTCATTGATTGAATGTTTTGTCCTTCTCTACAATTTTCTTCCATTCAATGCGATCTTTTGTCAGGTTTACCCAATTTTTTATCTTCATGTTTTTTAAATCTTGGTGTATGTCGTCACTCCATCTGTTTTTAGGTATGCCCCTTTTTCTAGATTTGAGAGGCTTCCATGTGTATATCTTTTTAACTGTTCTCTCATTTGACATTCTATACAAATGTCCGAACCATCTAAGTCTGTGTGCTGTAATGAAATTAATAATTGTTTGTTTTTTATTCTTTTATTTAACTCTTCATTTTTCAGAGTCCTCCATTGTCCTCTGTCTTTAATTGGTCCAAAAATTCTTCTTAATATCTTTCTTTCAAATATTGATAACTTTTGCTTTTGTGATTCTTTCAATACCCATGTTTCAGAGCCATATGTGACTATAGGTTTTATGATTGTGTTATAGATTCTTAATTTTGCACTTATAAGTTTACTTTTGAATAAGTTATTGTACATAAAATATGCTTTATTACCGTGATCACTCTTTCACCTCTTCCTCTATGGAGTTATCATTATTTATTACAGACTCGAGGTATTTAAATTATTTTACAGCTTTTATTACATTGTTGTTTATTATTAAATCTTCCAACTTATTTGGTCCTTTAGAACATTTTAGAAATTTTGGTTTTTCCATGTTTATCAAGAGTCCGAACTGGGCGGGGCCCAAATGACCCAGCTGTCGACGGGCCCTTAAACTCCACACTCCACTCCACTCCGAACTGGGCAGACCTTTGAAATGCTTCTGTTGATGCCTTTTTTGTTCTAGCAATAATAAGAATATCATCTGCATAAGCTATACATTGTTTTAACCTGTATACAATGTTACCTCTCAAATCTAGTTTATTCAAAACTGAATCCATTACAATATTAAATAATGTGGCAGACAAAGGATCTCCTTGTTTCACACCTGTTACAACATTGAATTGTTCACTTAGGTGATTATTTATTTTCACTCTTGCAACACTATTAACTAAAGTTATTGCAATTAATCTTATTAGCTTTCCAGGCACGTTATACGTAGTAAAAGCGGGCGTTAAACACTGCAAAAAAAAAAAAAAAAAAAAAAAAAAAAAAAAAAGATTTTGAAGAACCTTCCTCCACCCTAAACTATCCTTTACATGGAAAAGTTTTCGAAAATTTTTATTTCCTCAAAAATGGCTTTAACGATTTTTATTAAAATACCATCTATTTAAGATATTTTTATAGTAAATGAAATATATATTTTGAATTTTCTGGCTATAGTCCAGGTAATCTTCTTTACTCTTGATGACTTTTGCGTGACTGGTAAACCGTAAGAGATAGACCAAATCTTACTATATAAGAAAAAGAAATGTAGTTCCGGTTAAAACAAAATTCCTTTTTGTGTGGAGTAAACCATATCTAAGATATTCCTTATTTGTGTGATTTTCCAATACTTATCTCAAATGGAAGGTCGTTATTCACTTTTTATCTCTTGGCCGTGCAAAGAGAAAGGCACTTCAAAGCCTTCATATAGCGACCAGCTTTGAAAGATTTAGTTATCTCTCAGAACCTATCGTATTCCCATACTCCCCTTGCCCCTATAAGAAAATTAGCAATAAGGTAATTTCTGCAATTGTTTACCTCGACTAACATGTATAAGATAAGAGGAATAAGAGTTTGTAAGAATATCTAGTACAAGAGTAGAGAAAGTCGTGTGAGTGCAATGCATCAGATTCCTTTTTGAAGCGTACGACACAACTACAAGACACAGCGCTCCAGTGCGAACGACGCCAAAAATTGCACAAGGTATATTTCGGTCGTGCAGAATATTCTTGGACGCCAAAGCTTCTCTGCGAGGAAAGAACTATGGGCGAAAAATATACCTAAAATTAACGGGAGTTTCATTGGTCATAGCTTTCTATAGCTTATGTATATAAGGACTTATTCTTCTTCTTTCTACTCAGCAGAAGATTTTGAAAGTCAACTTGAAATTAACACAGGTCAAACATTTATATTACATTTTGCAAATAAGACAAACTGTGTAATTACAGATAGGCGGATAAACGCTCCACAGTTTACTAACACTGCTAGTAGCAGTGTTTCCCGCTAGAGGCCAGAGGCTCTGCCTTTCCCTTTTCTTTCCCTTGTTTCGCTCGTTTCTGGTGCTAAAATGGATTTTTCTCTCGTGCTCTTGGCAGAAAGTGACGTCTTTAACTAGCATTCTTAACTTGGTTGTTAGCTAGCAATTAAGACGCATTTTCAAACTCGTTCTCATAATTACCATCATCTTCTCATAATCGTCCCTTTATGGTAAGGAAACAAAGAAAAGCTTTACTTTCTCTGTCACGATAATGCGAACTCATATTTTTGTCGGTTCTTACTATTCAAACCTCGCAAAATTTGTATTAAGTACTGCAAACTTCGGTGCAAATATTACATAGAAGTTGTATACAGATTTCTTTTAAAAAGCAGTTTTTTCAAACAGTTTTTAAATTTTTTATTTGTACTGTCCTCTTTAATTTCCATTTTCACATTGAGGTCTTTGACTTAGTATTCTCATATGGAGAATGGTGTAACAAAACGACAAAATCCAATCCTGTTACTTCTCTATCACTTTATTGTTTTCTGAAATTTTACCACAAATATAGTTTTCTTCTCATTATTAACACAGTTTACAGTTAGTTTTATTTCTTTCGGGCTTGCAAGCCGTGGTCTAGAAGGCATTGTAGATACCGACGTTTCGCTAAGAACTGCGCTTGGCATCTTCAGGTTACCAAGCACAGTACTTAGCGAAACGTCGGTATATACAATGCCTTCTAGACCACGGCCTGCAAGCCCGAAACAAAATAAACTTAACTAATAGTCAGGACACCGGCCGTGAAAGCCTCAGTTCATGCACGGTTTACAGTCTTTCGAGTATCACAACTCACAACTGCTCTTCTCATAACCTTGCTCAGTCTTTTCAATATATTTCTTCATTTTCACTGTTTCTCATACACTTATTACACTTATCACTCGTGAAGACCGACCTATCTTCCGGGATGACACACGCACAGCAGACACACTGACTGACTTATTCTCGTAGCTAAAACTAAAAACTCACTAACTTCCGCATACACCCGCGCACTGGAAATGGCATAGCTAGAACTCTCGGGAAGGCACTGCAAAGGTCCCTTTTATTTCTGCCGCCTCATTATTACAGTCATATACACACAGCAGGCGCTGTGTATCTTATCGGGTACTGCACATAATGCGCATTGTTCAGAAACAAAAAAATTTTAACACTATAGTGATTTCTTCAAACCCGGAAGCTAGCTGATTTTTAGTGATAGGTATAAATATAAAAACACTTGTGATTTACTGTGCTCAGTTGTATAGTGTTATTCAAACAGCTCTCACAAAATTAATCTAATAAAATGTCATTTTAAAAGTTTAATTATTATTAAAGATCAAAATAACTTACATTTGTACACGCCTCTTTCCAGGATAAAGAACTATACCAGTTAAAGTTATTATAACACTTTACTATATACTTTGAAAGTTTCATTGATGAATTTCAAAGTAACATTTGAGTGAACACTGAGTGATTGGAAAGGTGACAATGGAGCAACTGGTGGAATGAGTGGTGGGGAAAACCAGAGAACCCGGAGAAACCCACCCTGACGCCGCTTCGTCCACCACGAACATAACATGCGGGTCCTTGGGATCGAACCTGAGTCGCATAGGTAGTAGGCGAACGCTCTAACCGCCTTCCACGGCGTCGCCACAATAATGTTTTCTGCCGAAAATTTCGAAGTGGTATTTCATTGGAAGTGTCCTTTTGAGATCCTTCTATCCGGGAAAAAAAAAATTAAAAACGTCCGTGTATGTGCATGTGTTCACGTGTGTGTGGTGTGCGCGCCTCCCCTCCCCCCTTTCTCTCTATGCATGTGTGTATGTGTGTCCTTGTAAGGACAACTCAAAAACGAAAAGTCGGTTAAATACTAAATTTGCTGTTTAAGTTCAGTATGCTGCAAGGATGCGACGAAAATTTTCAAAAATATTTCCAGATGACTTTTCAAATGGAACATTTTTCGGAAGTTTGCAAACCATCCGGCTATTGAGAAAGCACCTTCTAATAGTCACCCAAGTAACAGATATAACATCCAACTTTTATGCTATAACGTAAGTACAGTTACAATTTATTGAAGTTTAAGGGTATACAGCGAGGGGTTGCCACGACACTAAGTGTCTGGCAATGGATTACGTGATTTCTAATACTATTCCAAAGAAAATATAAGAAAAATAGGCTTCATACTTTGACGATTTTAATTAGCCATTTTATACAACTTTGCTACCTGTTACCTGCCTGTGTTGGGGGCATGCGCTGAGAGAGTTTCAGCTTTTATAAAATAAGGAAGTCACTGGCTCTTGTTCTATAACATCAATATTGTGGTCAGGTACCTATCAGGTACCAAGCCTGAGTTCAATCATCTGAGTTATAATCGTAAGTCGGTATGTCGTTTTCCTTTTAGTTTTCTGAGTGTAGGATCAGGTGGTAGATTGTATATTATTTTCTGTATCAGAGGATTTTGGAGATTTTCGAACTTTCTTTGAAGTCGTATATAATTCACGTGGTGAAATATCGTAGTTTATTTCATGTCACATTCGGAAAATGTTTCTCACCTCGTACATCTGGTTGTGATTCAGTGGACCTTCAAACATGCATTTCCGGTAAAATGTCGACACTGTCTTTTTTATTGCAATGCTCCCTCTAGCACCGTCAGAAAGCAAAAGAGAAATACAGATAAACCAAAAGGAATGTTGGAGGAAACGACCTATAATTATTTATTTTGTTCTTTGCCTTTGAGAGTCCTTGAACCGATCATCAAAGCGTATGTTTTAATAGTGACTATTTTATTGTGGTTGTTGGGAATGCTGTGTTTTCTTGATGAGTCTGAAACAGAATAGGTATTGTACCGCAGCTATCAAAGCCAGATTCTGCCATCTCTCTGTTTATTTGCTCTTCTGTCTTTTTGTGTGCTTTCTTTCTGGTTTCATGCCTTTGTGTTTAAGATTAAAGGCTCTACCGACAGTTGTCAGCAATCCTTTGCTTTACAAAGAAGCATTACTTGTCTGGCGTGTGACAATGTAGCGTGTGAAGTGAAGATGTAAACGCAAGTCGTACATTTGTGGTGTGTATGCTCTTTTTTTTGCAGGCTGTAATGAACTTCATGATGCTTTATGTTGATACGGAAATTATTGCCGAGTAAAGAGATGACAGGGAAATATATAAATAACTGCAATTAATAATTTCTGTATGTTAAACTTAATATGTAATGGTAGAAGTCAGGGCTACGCTTTGTCATATCATAGACAACTGCGTGTTAAGGAAAATCAATTAGTATAAGTGACTGTAGCTAAGGTAATTAAGAGTTCAGTGAATTCCTCCAGCAAGAAATCCATTAACTCAGATCGGAAGTCAGGAACTTACTAAGTCACGTAGTCAAGTTTTGAAAATTAGAATGGGAAGTAAGCTCTGAGAATTTAGCAATACACCGAGTGCAAAATTTGTTTTGTAAGCAAATGGGAGGCTTCAGTTTTAGCAAAGTAACATAGAAACTTCTGTGAAGAGCGATAGAATAGAGCGCGTATTTCTAAAATTCGTGTCTTTTTTCTTCGTGACTTACAGTTTAGCAGAAATCGTTAATATGATCAATTATAGGAGTTTGCAGCGTCTAAAGACCGAGTTCTATCTGTACATACTTAGCGGATGTCGCTAGGGGACTTTGCGATTAACATTTCAGCTACTCACAGCAACCTGCACTTCTATTATTATTACGGAAACAATTATTTTAAAGCTAAAGTTTTGGTACGTCAGAAGTCAGAAGATTTAATGCTTTAAGAGTTGGAATTTAGATTAGTAATAAGATTCAGAAACAGTTTAACTCTCCAACCTCAAAAATTGGGAACTAGCTTTAAACAGCTCATCATCAGTCTTGATTTCATTTATCAGTGAACTTAACTGG
The DNA here is from genome assembly GCA_030765045.1 of Tenodera sinensis. Lineage (NCBI taxonomy): Eukaryota > Metazoa > Arthropoda > Insecta > Mantodea > Mantidae > Tenodera > Tenodera sinensis. The sequence goes on along the minus strand of CM060965.1, from coordinate 60,135,898 downwards.
TATTGTTTGTTCTCATATCCGTCCACGCATACCTCGATATAAAAATCTCATAGCTCACCACTGAAGCAGCAGATTCATCGAAGACATTGGATACGGCATCAAAACCTGCAGCACTAATAATCCTGGATTAATATCTGGTGCGACACTAATTTAACTCACATTTTGTTTTGGTTTTAATTTACATTTGTACTTCACTCTAAGCGTTTCTTCGGTGTCTTGCCTAGGACTCATCTTCTAGTCCAGGGATGCTTATGGAGGGAACACGAGGTTTAGCCCATCCTCTTGTTTTTTCTTCAGTTTGCCTGTTGTCCGAGGACTTTCTATTCCGTTAGACTTGAGTTGCCATAAAGTCCGACCACTCGCAACACACGGTGGTGCAAGAGAAAAAGTAGGAGAATATCCCTGCGGGTCACAAATGGGCATCCCTGTTCTAGCCGGTCTACAATTATTGGTTCTGAGACAATTTTGCCCCATATTCTTTCGTATATCCTAATTTATAATGTGATATTTTTGTTCATGCACTTTGACCATGGCTGATAATTTCATTTCAAAATCTTATATTTTAGATATGTCCTTGTTTAATCTCATCCATAATTAATAAGAATCGTAAAACGTATGCACCTTCAGCTGTGGTTCTCTGTTTCAGTTCACAAATATGATTAAAGTTACCTTTTGTTTTATTTTTATTTGTTTTACATGTTCTCAGTTCCCTTACAGCTGAGCACAGACACTTGTTCTACAACTTTATTTTCTGTATTTACGATATTCACAACTTTTTAAAATAATCTCTGAATTTATGTTTTTATATAATTGTAATATGTATGTATCGGCGTAGGGAAGGGCAAGTATAGGAGGAAATTGGGAAGGGCATTAAACTTAAATACCAGCTTTAGTTTTTAACCGACTTTTCAGTTTTGAGTTATGCTGTCCACAAACTCACAAACACACACACACACACACACACAAACACACTCACACACACACACACTCTCTCACTCACACTGACCTTTTTCTGAAAATGCTACTTTGGATTCAGGGGCCTCAAAACATATTTCTGGTTAAAACTTGGCATCGAAGTTTCGGGTGAAATACAATACTTTCTCTACTTACTAGTACAGAAAGTAAAAACTCTCATTTGAGTTGATTCGCTGTTGTATTTTATAAAACGCAAGGCAATCCAAAAACAACCGGTTTCTGTTATTAATACTGCAGTAATTCATTACTTCCTGTTAAGATTTGAATATGAATATGTAATCTCCCTTGCCTCTAATATTTTGAACCCCTCGTTTGCTGTCACTCTGTTACTAATGGCTTTGGTTTCTGTTCAGTACAGTGGCCAGTAGAACAGTAGAACTCCGCACTGAATGCATGTGCAAGCATTACACGTGTTATAATGGTACAGTATCAACTGACATATGAGGTAGGGAGTGAGAATTAATTCCACACAATATCAAGTATCTGCATTGGAATAATTTAGGATAAAGAAATTGCCCACTGTCGCCGCAACGTTGCGGGTGTGAGCAGAGTATCTCGTACTTTTTCGTTCAGTTTTCTTACATTTTTCATTTATACTCGACTTTTTAAATGTTAAGCATGATATAATCAAATTACATTTTTCATATTATATTGTTATTACTATTTGTCATTATCCTTAGTATAATCATTATTGTCTGTCACTTAGGTGTAATTTTGAAATTAATTGATAAACTTCTTTATTGCTGTTCTTTCTTAATTGTAATATTGTTTTTGTTCAATGTATTCTGGATCCATGTGATCAACCTCACGGTTGGACAGATGGTTTCAATAAATACTATATTCCGCCCTTTCGTCAAGCGCAGTTTCGATAAATGAGGTTTTACTAAATATCGTAAATAAGATAAGGCGGATAAAATAATTACTTTGTATATAAATAGTATACTATTTATAATAGACATATTTTAAATTCTTATCAGCCAAAAGTCGTGCAAATGTATGTAACGATATTTTTAACGTTTAAACAGCACAAGAGATAACGACTGAGTACCATTTCAGAAATGAGAGCCTCAGGCATCTCTCTCAGTGGTCTATTTTCTAAAGGTTCATTGCTTTTAAAGGTTTGAACAATGTGCTTCTGTCATTGTAGAGGTTATTTATGCACGTAATTTTGTAATAACTAGTCTTCACTCTACTCTGTATTATGTTGTCTGCCCAATACATCAAGTACTGATGTTCTATTATTAGCAAAAATCACATTAAAATAAATATTTCAAGCAGCATTAACATGCCTAGCTTAAAGCCAGGCTTTATCCTTTGCAGCCACAAAATAACTCAGTGCTTAAATACGGCCAACGCAATATACACTTGTGCGTGGATCGATACAACACCGACAAAGTGCACCGCGAGTCACACATCACCCACTTGTATTAGTTAAATGTCACCGGACCAATGTACCTGGTTATAATTAACTGGACGACATTTTTAAATAAATCCAGAGATGCAGAAGGATTTTTTAAATAACAGTGAGCCTTTTGAGGTTCAAATCTTTTGAACGGACACAAAATTGTTGTTGCATAAACAATTTATTGAAAAGGAAAGGAGATTTTTCTTTTCAGTGGATAGTGGATGACCCGTGTGATTAAATCGTGTAGTCCTGGTAATCAAATAAAACTGCAGGACAAGGTTATAGGGCAATATACAGTGAGTATAAAAAGTGTTCGTACACATACATTGTTGTGCATTAAAACGAGTGTTACAAAAAAAAAAGCACGGGTTTCAAGAAGTATAATAGCATAAAAGATGTGAATACCAAATGTTGCCTTTCATAAGTACACCAATAAAACCCCAATATAATGATTAGAAGCTTTAAAAATTAAAAAAATTGCACCAAAACATGTTTGAGTGAGTGAGTGAGTGAGTGAGTGAGTGAGTGAGTGAGTGAGTGAGTGAGTGAGTGAGTGAGAGAGTGAGTGAGTGAGTGAGTGAGTAAGTGAGTGAGTGAGTGAGTAATGGGGTTTTAGGGCCCGTCGACAACTAGGTCATTAGGGTCCTAAAACATGTTTGAAATAGGCACAAAAAGTGATCGTGCAAATGAGGTAATTATTGGAGAATACGACTGTTAAGGGCAGCACTAGTCAACATTCGCTTGTCTGCCTGTCTGTGGATAGCAGCGATAACAAATGGAGCAGGGTTAGCCAGGGTGAGCGGTCACCAGGAATCGAACCCGGGCCCTCCCGAATGCGAGTCGCACACGTTACCGCTGCCACTTCGCTGGGCTTATTTATATGACAAAAGTAAAACATCGAAAGATTAGTAAAGTAAGAACAAATTAGAAACTAAAAACTTCACTTATCTTAGTAATGTTGCATGCTCTCCTTGAACAAGCTAACCCTGGGTTTCAAGTTGTCTCCAACTCATTCTCAAAGCTATACAAACAAATTCATTACCAAAGCTACAATCTTTCATTTTTTTCTGAAAACAAAAATAAATACTAATATTTACCATTTTATTTACCAATCTCTGAAAACAAAAATTTATAAATACAATCTATAGATGGTAATTCGAAGTTCATAACACGGTTACTGTTTTTTAAAATAAAAACTTTTTCCCAAACCATTAAATCTATCGCACCACTTAATTGTTTTAATAATTTAACTTCTGGATTAATTTCATGATTAAATGACCAAAAATGATCTGCCACAGCTGATTTATCAGTTTGTTTATATTTAATATTTCTAAAATGTTCTTTCATTCTGGTTTCTAAATGACGTTTAGTTTTTCCAATGTAAAACTTATCACAATCTAAGCAGCTAAATTGATAAATTCCAGATTTTTTATAATTTGGTATTTTATCTTTTTCAGAAAAATTAAGTAAATTTTGTATATTAAATTTATTTTGAGGGCCCAAATTTATTCCATATTCTTTAAAAATCTTTGTAAATTTTTTATTGGCCCATGGATGGTAAGCAAACTTTTTAAAAATACAATTATCTTTTATTTTTTTAAGGGTTGAAACTTCTTTAACAGCTTTTTGAATCTTAAATTTTTCTATCTTTTTATGTATAAAATCTGTATTAAAACCATTAATTACTGCAGTGTTAATAATGTGTTTATATTCTATGTCAAATTCATCTTTATTAAGGGGTATATTTATTAACCTATAAATTAAACTATTGAAAAAAGCAAATTTATGTGCAAAACGAAAGATTGTAGCTTTGGTAACGAATGAGTTGCAGACAACTTGAAACCCAGGGTTAGCTTGTTCAAGGAGAATATTCAACATTAATAAGATAAGTGAAGTTTTTAGTTTCAAATTTGTTATTGCTTTAGAATCTTGGTGCTTCACTGTTAATAGCTTCAATTTTCCTTATTTATCGAAAGATTTGTAATTTTCAACCAAAATCTCAGTCCCAGTGACTCTTAACTGCTTTTACAAAGTTTTGTACCTATTTGTTGTTTTATCTTCGTTAAATGGTGACAATTATTACTTGTACGTAAGTTAACTTTGTGGAACCTTCCTTATGACCTAACTGGCAAAATCCCTTCCATATTGTAGTCTACCAGCGAAAGTAATACAAACAGCACCTTATACAGTGCACAACTTCACACGACCATTCGACTGTTTCTATAACCGGTTCCGTTCTGGTCATAGAAACTATGGTAAAGCGATAATATAACAGGATATTGCAGCTGTATCTGTCTCCCAAGTTCCAACTCCCATAGGAATATTTCGCCCAATCGTATTTAATTATGCTCTTGCAACACATACCCGAGATGCCGTTTAGCAAACTGATACAAGGTATTTATTACAGCACTGACAGCCTTACATGTTTGGAGTGTGGTGTTAATCGCTATTTCCTTTCTGAGTTATGCTTATCACAGACAAATACATAGACTGGCGCAATCTTTATTTTACAATAAAAATGAATTTGTAAATCTTCGTAACGGCAAAACTTCGAAATGGCTGCACCAATTTGGTTAATTCTTTTTTGCAAATACTTGTTTAAGTGCAAGGAAGGTTATTATGAAGAGAAACATTGGAAAAATTGCACAGAAAAACGGAAAACACCACATTTTTCTTTTTCCCGTTCAAACCGAGAAAAACGGTTGTGTATATGTACTCATACATATAACCGTCAATCTCCTAAACCACTTGACCGATCACTGTATTTCTTCACAGAGGAGATTCTTATGCTATCCATTTTACAATACATTGTAACATTCACATGTTATTCTCTATTCACTTTTCTTTTACGTGAGACACTTGTCCTTCAACATTCAATTCATACAATTTTCTATGATTGTAGTAGAAATGCAACATATTACATTCACACGCTTTTCTTTTGCGAAACACGATCACATTTCTTTTTCTATTCGCGCTTTAACATACAATTCATACAATTTTGTATGATGTAATAGAAATACAACGTACCTATTGCATGCACACGATTTTATCTACACTCCTTTCTTTTACGTAAAACATTCACATCTTCTTCTCTACTCGCTCTTCAACAGACAATTCATGCAACCTATATGTATGAAGTTGATAAATTCCAACACGGTTGACCGATCACAATGAAAATTGGCACATCTAAGCAGTTTTCATGGAAAAGGTTTTTATGCTATAAATTCGCATAGTTTTCTCTACTCGCTTTTCTTATGCGTAACACATTCACAAATCCTGCTCTTTTTCCCTTCAACATACAATTAATACACCATTCTATGATTGAAATAGAAATGCAACGTTTTACAGTCACGCGGTTTTCCCTACTCACTTTTTTTTACGAGACACAATCACATTTCTTTCTCTACTCGCCCTTCAGTACAGAATTCATACAATTTTCTATGATTAAATAGAAATGCAACGTATTACATTCATACGGGTTTCTCTATTTACGTATGTATGAAGTATGTATAAAGGAGAAGAGTTTTGATACCACACATTCCAATGATTCCAACTAACATACAATTTGAATTTAAAGGACTGCAGTTTACTTTCGTATGACCATAAATAAATCCCAGGAGCAGTCATTGAATGCTTGCGCCATTAATTTTGAAAACCCATGTTTCTCGTATGGCCAATTGTATGTTGCGTGCTCCGGTGCTGGAAAACCATTAGATTTTTTTGTTTACGCACCAGATAATCACACAAAAGATATCGTGTACCTTAAAGCATTACAATGAAAATATTTAAGATAATATTACTAAAGTATTGCAGTGTGCAAAATAGGTAACGGATTTTGTAAGTAGTTATTTATGATTATGACATTAAAAACATAGAAAAGTATATTAACGTTATGCAAATGTATTGTTAATATCACAGTAATTATTTGATAGTCAATAAACAAGGTGATCACCCTGAAATACGTTTGTATTCAATTTTTTGTTTAAATTACATATTTGTGACTGTGTATTATCTGTTCTGGTGACCATTACTGAAAACTAAAGATGTCATCACTATATGTAGGCAATTTACAAGCGACGCCATCACCAGAACTTGACCAAGGTATCGGATATCCCTTAGGTACAGGATATTAGGGATATACGTGCAGATAATTTGATATCTATGCACTTCAGTGTGTCAATACTCTTTGTCTAACACCTTTGCCACAGAGGCATCGCATACATATATTACCTGATGTTTTCTGCACGGTACTAATTGCACCAAGAAATGAACATCACCTGTCATCCATTTTGCTTCCACATGTTCACACTTCAGTACCCGACTTGCTGACTCAGGTAGTCTGGAGTCATTAGCTTTGCAGAAAGCATTGGAACCCAAGTTACATATTAAAATAAACAATGCATGTATTGGAAATGCAGGGTAAGCATTGCATCCACAAATAAAATACATTAAATACATTCATGAATTTAAGGTTCCTTTCCATTGCTTTCCCCTAGCAAGTGTAAATTGTAGCTAACGCAAATAATGAATATTTGGGTCGTAAAAACCGCGACTGGTTCCTCCATTTGTTATTAGTTTCACGAGAGTGACATTCCTTATCGAGAGGATTGCCCGCTCTGCTTTACGCCTCCTAAGAACTCAATACGCACTCTCGGGGAAAATGAGCAAGTATGACTTGAGTGTGCGTACTTAGAGCTACCAACCAACCTGAAAATATTTTACTCTTACTAATCAAAATGTTCATTACACCATCCTGAGTTACCAATACAAATATTTGCAGTCATATTCCCAACGTCTTGCATTGCATAGTAGTTACGACTAAATTTGGATTTAGACATTTTTGTTAGATACATTATACCTTTTACTTACGATACGTAGGCAAGCAGTGAAGTAAAGAAAAATCTGTGTTGCACTTACATGACTTCCTCTACTCCTCCACAGACTATTCTTACAAACACTTATTCCTCTATCTAGTTCAGGTTAATCAAGATAAATAATTGTAGAAATAATGTAAATTCTGTATTTTAACGAGATTTATATTTTTTGTGCAGTAAGATTTGGTCTATCTCTTATAGTTAACAGTTATGCAAAATTCATTAAGAGTAAACAAGACTACATAGGCTATGTCCACAAAATTCAAAATACACATTTCATTTGCCATAAAAATATCTTGAACATGATATTTTAATCAAAATAGTCTCATTCAGTTTTTAGCAAATCAAAATTTTCGAAAAATGCTCCATGTAAAGGGTGGTTTACATGAAGGAATCTCCTTCAAAATCTTCATCCTGCATCCTTGAAAGATATTAAACTTAAATACCAACTTTGGTTTTTAACCGACTTTTCGTTTTTAAATTTTACGCTGTTCATAAACACGCACGCAAGAACGCACGGACACACACACACACCTTTTTCTGGAATACTGTTTTTTTTTGTTTTTTTTTTTGTTCAAGGGGCCTCAAAACATATATTTCTACACTAGGAGTAGAAGCTCAGCTGATTTAATACGCCATACAACCAGGTTACTCGGGGTCGCAGTGGGCGAAGTGTCCCCCGTCCGCTACACACACTCACGCGCGCGCACACACACACACACACACACACACACACACACACACACACACACACACACCCGGGTTACTGATTTCCTCATTTAAGTATTAAGATTATGGTATTAATTTTTCATAAATATGTAGGTATTAAAGTTGCAGAATTGCATTACCATTACAAAATTATGCGAATTTTGAACTTGTTTCAGGATAAAGGAACGCTTATGAAATAAGATTCCCAATAAGATAGGGGCAGATTTAGGTTGGTTATCGTGGACACTGTTGATGGAGTCCGTCTTCCAATATGTAGCACACAAAATAATGCACGGCATACACGGAGACTATGTGACGGAGCATGTAGGAAGACGGAAAGGTAAGTGACACTAATAGTTGTTCCAATATTAATTATAATTAATTAATGAATAACACTATCCTGCCTCCAAAGTTTGAATGTTTTTGGAGTAGGTATTTTTAGCATACTGAAATCTAATTCAAAATCACAAACTTCCTATCACCTACCATATTTTTCATTTTTTTAAAATTTTTTCTTCCCCTTATATCGTAATTTTCTTAGGTTTTTAGGAACTTATTGCATCATTGTGTATACTGCAATGCTTTAACATGTGTAGATTTATTATGTCAGGATTTTAAAATAAATTTTGAGGTTGTTCATAGTAAAAATTGAAGGCACCGGATGTTTCTTTATCTGACAGGGAGTGCGAGCGCGTAAGGAATTTAGAGTGATATAACGTGCCATTAGTATATGTTTATTTTTGGGAGATAGATAACTATTGGCCACTTTTTGGTGATAGATGCACTCTTTGTGAGCATATACATATCCGGTCTAGTTCCTCTCACATTTCTTTAGTCTGTTTCATCTGGAAATTAAACCAATTTCAAGGTTTATTATGGAGTAGAATGCTGTGATCTATTAGGTCAGTAGGAAAGTATTTACCATGTCGCATCGCTCATGTATAAATGATCCAGACCAATTCTTTTACATGCGTGGGAAATACACATTGCCTAAGCAGAGGCGTAATATTATAGATTTTATGAAAATATATATTGTCTACTTTGGAATCAAACTTGGAGTTGGAACGATTTCACAAGGAGATGCAGGAGTTCCAGGGACGCTGGAGCAAAGTATGCTTGTTGACTGTTGTTGGATGTTTAAGCTTGAAATACCTGAAGTCAAACAAAAGAAAAAGTAACTGGGGACCTTCTCAACTAAGAAGCAACGGGTATAAAATGCGTGTGATCATTCCAAAAGTAAAGTAAATAAGGCTAAACAAAACAACTAAAATAAGATAAAACAGAACAAGACACTCTAGTAACATGTATGGATAACCATACACACAGTTTCAGTAAGTTCTATAGATTATATATTGTTTCCATTTAAAATAAAATGAGAAAGTTTGTGGTCAAATTCACTTAATACTACAATGCACATATAGTGATTTCGTCTGAAAGCCTTACGTGATAGAAGTAAACGGATTGAAAATTCGGATTCAGCAGGTCAGCATTATACAAAATCACATTATTTACTTTAGACAACAAACAAAGAGTTCAAATTCTCAGGCTAGTGTAATTATTCATCAATAATTATGATACCACCCTCGAGGATCGTTGCATTATTTAGTTACTGATGAGACGAATTTCTCCCCAGTATTGCATAATAAATACTCTTAAGAGAGAAACGCCTCGGTTTTCTGCCGTTGACCTCTACTTTACAGACGCCACACTTCCTGTTTGTATTTTGTTTGCTTTCATTGTTCTGCGCCTCGTAGACAGCCCGACGCCCCGCGCCATGCAAATAAGTAATCTATGTAGCAATAAATCAACAAGCTTTGCGTGACATGCAGAAAGACACGCATGAACACATTCATGTCTTTCAGGACTGCAGACACTGCTTTGGTCTCTGAGAGGTGTTGCAGACTTGATTGAGGTTTGTATGTCACTGCAAACAGCCGCCGATGACATAGAAATTACCATGGGACGAATACGATCTATGGCCATAAGTACCGTAGCTTAAGGCACATCGGAGATATGTATCATCCCATAAATTTTACATGATACCCAAAGTGTTAAACAACTTCCCTACGATACAATTACTTACATCCTAATAGGCACTGATCTGTGACGGCGGCCATCACGTACTTTATACCATTATTATCAGCACACATTGTTTCATTGTTTCTTATACAGGTGCAGAGATTGATTTCTAAAATATAAACTTTGAGACTAATTTTTTGCAGGCAAAGTGTAAAGTTTCACTGGTATACGAAACTGGGGTTTTGACATATTTTATGTCAATTTGTAAATTAAACTCGAAATATAACTCCTACCACAGATTTTGAGCCAAAATATCATTTTAAACTAATGTTTTAATATACTTGTATAACAATTTGTTCGATGGAAAGTTTCATATGTTGTGTGTACATATTTCACATATTTTATCCTGCCTAAACGACTACTTCATTTCGTAAATCATTTATATCTAGTGGAGCCAAATGACCGCGTTGTCGACGGGCCGTTAAACCCCACACACTCGCTCACTTTATATCCAAAGACGTTCAAAATATTAAATGAGCCGTAGCCTATGAACATGAATGGAATTACAAATCTCAGAACAGCACTTTCTCCAGACTTGTCTACATGAGTTTTCTTTATGGGGTGATTGAAGAACAAAATGTATGCAACAAATCCACGTACATCAGACGCCTTGAAGGACACTTTCAGGGTAGCATATAAGGAATCAATCAATAACGTGCCTTTTAATTACTTATTTTTATGAACATCATTAAGTATCCAAGGTAAATAATGGAGCTTATGGGATCCGACTCAGCCGCTTTTGCCAAAGGCAACACGTTTACAAATTAGTACAAAAGTTGTTATCCTAACATTTTTGTACTGCTATGCGTTATTTACATGAACAAACCCTACTAACTCTTATCCATTGATTATTTCCATTCCATTTTAACATTGCAAATAAATTATGTTCACCTTCTTTATCGAGAGTGATCGGCATGTATTTTCTTAATCCTACACTTTTATTACATCTAAGCTATTCTTTTCTAATAAATGTTCTCAATCAGATTCTCAGTTCCATTAAAATAGAGTCCATCTTCGTTATTCCCATAGATTGACTTGCCTTATCTAATGTCATCTCTGAGACTACCCAGTTTTCACACATCTAAGCTTACTCTCTTCCTTCTGTTACATAGTCTAAATACTTATATTTGTTTCTGTTTTGCTCATTCTAATACAAAGTTAAATACGACCAGAGAGCGGACATTTAACACTGCTAAGAACAACAAACACTGAACAACCCTACAACATTTCTCAAATCATTTAATATGATACAATTTCAGTTTTCACAAAATTCAGTTAATTTAGAACTTGTTTATTCATTGACTTATCCTCACTGATTCTTACACAGACCCTTACCATATACTACAGAAACTAATAGTAAACCAGATTGTATTTCTGAGATACAATGATCTGTTTGTAATGAGGTTCATCGCTTTCAATGTCAATAACAATTTAGTAATGTCAAACATTTATGTTTTCCTTTCCCACTCTTATACGTGATTCGGACGATTGGTGCGGCAGTGAAGGCCACTATGCAGTCTCTAGACTCTAGGAAAAGGAATTTTTAGAAAATAATGTACCTGTTGGTTTGGAACGGTTCCGGAAGCAATCATAGGTACAGTTATACAGTTGCAAAATAAGTCCTCCAAACTTGCATTATCACGGAAGTGATATTTTTATAACTCGTTTCAAAATTAAGGCTCAGGTTGTAGGCTTTGGAAGCGTCCCTGCTTTAGTGCTTCCAAGTTCTAATAGATGGCGTTTCCTTTAAAGCAACAGCCAATGCCTAAGCATTAGATCTCTTTGAAGAGAGTCAAATGTTAACATTGAGATCGACAGTCGCCAATTGCAATGTGACAGTACCTACCTATTTCAACAGAGCAATCGTGCTCTTACAAAGCTGAAAACTATTCTTCGACTATTATTTAATTTAGGGCTTACTTGAACCCCAGTCATCAATAGCCACCATTTCATTGAGAGAATTACATTTACCACTTTCAGATGGCTAATCGCCAACTTAAAAGATAACGTACATAATTTCGTGCATCTCTTTCGCGGTCTAAAATGCTAATAAGCAACCTATATACAAAAGAAGAACAGAAGACGTGTGAGATTGTTATGAAAATCTTCAAAAAATTGATTTCAAATACTCTGTTAATAAAATAAAAAAGAAGTCTTGCTGAGCAGTAGGTTCCTCGTACATTAATATTTATTGATAAAATGCACATCTTGATAATTCAATATATATATTAACTCTGTTACGTAATATATTTGATTCATACGGATATGAAAATATAAATGTAAAAATCTCTTTGAATATATCAAGATAAAGGATGATGCTGAATAAGGAATTGCAGCGCTTTTATTTCACACTGGTAGCCGAACCTCGAACTCCAACCGAAACAGTTATAAATTGTAATATCTGCCAACCACATCGCATTCTAAGCATATGTCTTATCATTAGAGATGTTGCAAACATTTTTCTTCTCTGTCTACATATTTCTGGCATCTTCTCAGGGGAGTTTCATTCACTCTTTGATAGTTCGCATCCGACATGAATGAATCTCTCGCCTTACGTTTTCTTTTGGTTATTCCAATGTGTAGTGGTTTTTAGCATACACTTTGTTTTTCAAGTTTCTTCATACATACGAATCACATACAGTTAAATAAGAGGACCCAGAGGATCATAATAATATACTAATTACCCTATTTTTAAAATGCGCTTAAATTAAATTTAATTACTTATGAGTCTGTGCATGGTATCGTAACACTGTTGGAAAAAATTAGACTGACATTCAACATCGGTCAGCTGTCCTAGTAAAAATGTACTAAAATGTAAGCCATTCCTGTAACTCTCTGCATTTATTCTTTGGTGTTGTTATTATGTCATCTACTGCACACCACACACCAATTTTCGCGTAATACAAACGAGTGTAACATTTGAGATTTCTGTGTTTCAATTTCTGTTGTGACGGAACATAATCTTTTAAATTGAGCCATACTTCGTCAGACAATATTTTTATTAAGCCTAGGTCAATTACTTGTATCATTGATCTTTTGTAAAATCCAATTGAAGAAATTTATCCGACCACGTGGTAGCAATTCTAGAGAATAGGATATATAAGAATTTAGTTTTAATATTTTGTTAACTCGCCGTGCTAAGCTTATCAAAACTTATTCAAGCCACTTGCTAGAGATTTTCGAGGAGGGTGTTCTATACGTTCAATTTCATCCAACTTCTCCTCAGTAGCAACTTGCTTGTTTCCTTTAACCTTTATGTAGAGAATAGATCCCATTCCCCAGTTCTGTTAACAAGTCTTCACGGGGTTTCTCTGTGGGGGATTCATAAACCGAAAATTGTGTTTCAAATCGTATCACTGTAATTGAAACTGCTGAGAACATGAAGGGTTGCGGGTATATCATCACTGTTCCAGCGGGAGTGCGTGCTGTGGCGGCCGGTGCGCAAGTCGCTGTGTGGCGGCCATAGTGTGAAACAAAAGCACTGTAGTTTGCGTCACACAACCTTCCTACGACTGTAGACAATGAGAGATGACTAGTGCACCTAACAGTTAAGAGATGCTGGTGAAGTACGTGGAAGAGGATTTGGTCTCATTCCAGCACTAAATATGTTTACAGAAAAGAAGCAGCTGGCAGAGCATTGGACTTCCATCCTTATGAACAAAAGCGCCTTTCTAAGCCGCACTCTGTCTGAAGGCATATGCGAGCAATGCGGTGAAGTCAACTTTAAAGGGTCGATGGTTGAACAAGGTAGGAGATGAAGTGCAGTTGTACCTTGTGAACATGATCCGCCGTACCGGAACGAGGAAGAACCCCGTAGAGCTGAAGCAATGACTATAGCTTTTTCTAAAGAGTAGGTATGGTCTACCTCAGTTCCTCATTTTGCTGACGCATCCTATAACAATTGAACTCTGGGAACCATTTATTATGGTCTTACCCCTGAAAATTCACATTGGCACATAAAAAGACTATTGTTGCTTTTGTACGGAGACTGGTGAATACTTCGGCTGTGTTGCATTGTCTAGTTAAGGTTTTATTCTGCACTAAAGCAGCAAATTGCATACTTCTTCTTTGTGTTTTATTTTTCATTATTTATAAGTCACTGTGTTAGCGCTGATGCAAAAATTGCTTTTAGTAAACCCGAATCTTTCATAGTTGTTTGATCATTTTCAGAAAATGTGTTTTTATTTTGGTTACCTCAGATCAGTAAACCGATAATGATAATTATGAGCTTGGTTTCGAGCCGTTTGCGCTTGAATTCAGAACTAGGTTTTTCTGCATTTTCTTTATTATTTGGCAGTGTCTCCAATCTCCGTATGTTTTGTTTACACACAAAGTAACCCGTCAAAGTTAGTATAGTCATGGAGCTCGTTAATCAAGATAGCAATCGTGGAAAATATTGATTAGAGATGTTGAAATGACATGAAAGTGTATACCTACTTACTTGAATGGGACTGTCAGATGGCGCTGTACAAATGGAAGGTGTCCAGCGAAAATATCGTTAAGTGCAAATATTGAAATAAGAAAATGCGTGAGTGATCCTAACCACAAAGTCCAGTTCTTTTTATCCACATTACATATGTTGGTTGCACAGTTATTTAACCACAACAGTCCAGGTTTTGTTAACACTAGATTGCCAGTCCGCAGTCTGCATCGAAAATGTGGGACGGAAAATTGTTATCCAGCGTAACAAAATAATATGTTTATATGAGCGTAAAACAATAGGCGTACATACAACGTATATAAGAATAGTACAAATCTACAATAACAGTGAAGCTAAAGTAAGCACGGAGATAGAAGGAGAAAAGTTCAGAATTAGGAGAGGAGTGAAACAAGGTACCCAATCTCAAATTATTTTATTTGTGCTCTAGAAATGGTATTTAGGAAACTAGAATGGATCAGCAAAGGAAAACTTACAAATCTCAGATTTGCAGGTTATATAGCATTATTCGCAAAAACTAAAAAGGAACTACAAAAAATGATAACAGAACCAAGCAAGGAAAGAGCTAAAGGGAGGGTTTAATAATGAACCCAATCAAAACAAAAATTATGACAAACCAAGAAGAATTACCAGTGTTATTAGAGGGCATAACAAAGGAATATTGTAATGAATACATCGACTTGGGTCAAACCATCGCCTTAAAGGGAACAGGATAAACTGAAATAGTAAGAAGAACACAACTTGCATGGGGAAAATTTTGGAGCCTAGCATTTATTCTTCTATACACAAAAATTAGAGGAAACTAACATTTTAAATGCTGCAGATGTGCGTCATTCCAGCTCTCCTATATGGATGGCAGATCTGGACATTTACGAGAGATCAAGTAAAGAAGATACAAATGTGTCAACAAAAATGGAAAGAAAATTACCGGGCATAACTTGAAGAGACAGGGTCCAAAATGAGGTGTTGAGCAAAAGAAGTGGCAAGGAAGACGCAGCCACAGCAGCCAGGAAAACCAAATGGAGCAGCCCCTCTGAAAGTCTTAATCTCAGGACCTACGTAAGTTTTGGAAATATGACACTGGATTTAAACTTTAACACCGTTGTACACTGTTGTGCTGAAATATGCGGACCACTATTTCTTCTTGGAGCTACAACTTCACAATCCACTGACGATTTATATATATATACAGCTTGGGACGGCAAACCGATCGGTTTTCAAATAGGAACCCCTGTCCGGAAATGCACGGTTTGGACGCTGTGGCGCATCGAAGTATGAGATGGGTGTACGTTCACATTTCGTCAACAAACCCAACATCGAGCTGCATACATTACAAACAGGCTTCGAACAGTGTACCTTCCACATCATTGCAGAGGTTATGTCGGTGATGAGCCTCATGCACATGACTCAGTAAGTGTGGTTGTCTTTGTAGATTTTCAATCGCACTCGAGGCATAAGGTCCTCCGCTGACGTTACAAGAGTGTCATACACCATACTCTTCATACAACTCCACAGAAAATAGTCGAGATGTGTCAGATCTGGCGACCGTGATGGCCATGGAACTGCTCCACTTCTACCAATCCATCTTCTTCGTTGGTTTAGATCTTTAGCCTATGTCCGCTTCAAGAGAGAGTATCTTTCCATCTTGAAAATAGTCGGCCAATCTTTCTTTTCCCTTTACGTTGATACAAGAATAGTACCCCGGTAATCTGTTGACTGGCAGTCTATCAACGTGGTTAAGCCATTTAAGTTTTAAATTTGTATTCTTTGTGTCATTTAGATGTTATCTAGATTATTAATTCTGTTCTTATTTCTCCAACGTGTTTGTTATATAACAACTTGTAACCTGCTACTGCAACTCAGATTCGAACTCTTCTTTACTCCTATTTTAAACCTTAAGCACATGCAACTTTAAGTAAGTTACAGTTCTAAAGGTTACATTTATTCTCCTAACTCGAACAAAGAAAAGAGCAATTTTTGCCACTTTACACTATCTCTCTCAGATGTAGGTAACGGTAAAGTTTGTACTTTGCATCCCTTAAAGCAAGCAAACCTACCATAAGCAAACAAGGAGCCCGTCACCACGAGCCTGATGTTAACAGGAGCTTAATCTGGTCCATAGAATCTCAAACAATGTTAAACATACATGCCTCGTTACACCGTAGAAACTTTATTGTTATCAAGGACATTTATAGCTTATTACATATAACTTTAGGGTACATCACTGTAGTGATTAAAATGTCGCATACTGTCTATGGTCATGATATATGCATTAAAGCATCCCTGAAGTAAACAAATCTACTGTCGTTATACCAACCTCTGTAAGAGCAACAGAAGAAAACAGATTCACAGTGTTTTTGGTAAGTGCGTTTTGGATTGCGCCATTTACAGCAAATCATTTATTACTACAGAGGATTTGTCCATTCGTAAGCCTCAAACAACTTTTAACCATGCAAAAACGGAGTCGAAGTTTTATATATAGGGGATTTTAATCACTTGTCCTTCCAAGAGCAGTTTGGAAGTCCAAAATATTTCGCCAAATATCCATATTTGGACCACCCATCAGCAGTGCCCAACGGTAGTTGCATGCTGAAATTAACAACCGACGAGGAGCATAAATATATGCTACCTCCTAACAACCCTCAATCCTCATTCTTCACCAGCCATCCTATAACATCCTAATCCCGTCATACAGTGGTTAAGCCCTAAAAGGGCAGGTACACGAATGACACACCTCGGGCTGTTCTCAGCCTGCCATCTGGTAGTCTTGTCTAGTCTCGACACGTATAAATTCTGTTGAAATCGCTTCAAAATTAAAGACAGTTTAGATACAGTTTTCAGTTTTAAGGCGAAAGACTACAAATACAGAGTTGAAATTTTAAATACAAGAGCTTTATACACAATTTAGTTGAAGTTGGTACAAAATCAAAGTTGTTTTAACACAAAAAGACTTAGATGCGACTGATTCAAACCAGTGGGAGGAAATAAACATACTGTTTATTTATTTAGTCTTTATTGTCATTACAAGGCAATAGGGCCGCAATGGAATTCAAGACAGTGGCTGAAACTCTGCTAATGTGTTTACATACCTTCATACGAAACAGTGCTGCATGGTGTAGTTGTATTTGGTCGTGTTTGTCATGCTAGAGATCCGGCTTTGATTCTCCGTTGGATGTTACTCACCACTATATCTTTCATTCTAAATTTATTGTCAACAATGGAGACTTAGGAACCCATATTAGATCAATTGGCGTGCACCCAGGAATTCCAGGTTTGACTGAGCAAACCCTAACATACCTTCACACATTGATACAGTACAAACGCTACCATTAAACTTAAATAGAACCTTGGGGAATATATATTTACAAAACACCGCATCACACCCCTCACGTGTAAATAGGCTTATAAATCTCAAACTGTGTACTGATGTATATAATGAAACTCCATACCAGTTTAATTAATATTATCTAAATTGTGAAAGGGTAAGGGAATATATTAAATAAGAATGTATGCTATTAGGAGATTCATCAGTGTAACTTGTTTGAAATCAATAACAATTTTGAGTAGTTTATATGGGAAGTTTGCTAAAATGTATGATTCTTAACATAATTTACCAAAAGTCCACTAAATACGAAGGCACAAAGCGAACGCACCTGAAATTTTGTATCCTGTAAATCAGAGGTCAGCAAAGCTGCACCGTCTGATGGTATGACGTAATGCCACAGTAAGGGGCAAAACAATACTTCGCTCTGAATCACCCTGTCTTCTCCAAACCACGCGGGTTCAAATGTATACAAGCAGTGGTGTAAACCGCATCTGTACGACATGGTTGTTTCGAAACCACGAGAACGTAGAGGAACCTTCTCACATATTTATGTAGGTATGTTAGCAATGTTAAAAAAGAGTCTTGACACAAAAGGTTTTATGATCCATGAACAATGATTTTCAACTTTTCACAAATTCTTTCACTTGAACATTCATACAATAAACCACAATTAGGAATTGAGATTGTGAATTTACACAGTTTTGAAATCACAACAACCAAATAAGACCTGTTTAGATTTATTGGTTATATATGGCAAAATTTCCATGTTCAATAATATACTGCGCCTATTAGTGCTATGTTTAGCCAAACATGCTCGTATATTTTATGAGCAATTTCTTGTCTGAAATGAAGATTATAAAATGTAAAAGCAGATCGTGAGTGACAGATGAAACCCTACATGCCCTGTTGACGTCAGGATGCATGTGTGAATTAACGTTACATATATAAACTAAGAAGTAAGAGCAAATCTTACTATACAAAACATTTAGATATTAAAACACACAATTTATGCCAAACGACCTTTTTTGTGAAGAGGACTATTTCGGAGACATTCCTTGTTATTTGCCAGAATTTTGCTATACATATTATAGATATTCTCAAATGTGAGGTCATTATTCCCTTTTTACTTTCTCTACTGGTAATTAGGGGAAGTATTGTATTCCACCCAAAAATTTGATGTCGAGATTTCACCGGAAATATATGTTTTGAGGTCCCCTGAATCCGAGAAAAAGCATTTTTAGAAAAAGGTCCGTATGTGTGTCTGTGTCTGTATGTCAGTCTGTAGACAGCATAACTCAAAAATAAAAAGTCACTTAAAACCAAAGTTGGTATTTAAGTTTAATGTCTTTCAAGAATGCGACACGAAGATTTTGAAGAAAATAGCTCAACCCTAAACTACCCTTTACATGGAAAATTTTTCAAAATTTTTGATTTTCTTGAAAATGGCTCTAATGATTTTGATTAAAATGTCATATGTTTGAGATATTTTTATAACAAATGGAATGTATATTTTGAATTTTCTGGCTATAGCCCCTGTAGTCATATTTACTCCGGATAACTGCATAACTGGTAAACCGTTAGAGATAGACCAAATCGTACTATACAAAAAGTGTAGATCTTGCTAAAATACACAATTTATGTCTCAATAAATTTTCTTGTAGGGTGAACCATTTCGGAGATATTCCTTGTTATGTGTGTGAGTTTCGGAAAACTTAGAACTTTCGTGAAATGGATCATCGTTGTTCATTTTTTTTATATGTTAAGTGTGCAAAGACAACAGAATCTCAAAGCTTTAAAACATTTGACTATCGCACAAAGCTTACTGTATTCTAACGTTCCCCCTGCACCTACAAGGAAATAAGCAATAAGATAAGTTGTAGAAATGTTTATCTTAACTAACATGATGAAGATATAGGAATAAGAATTTGTACAAATAGTTTGTACAAGAGTAGAGAAAGTCATGTGAGTGCAACAGATCAGATTTTTAATCTTCTTATCATGCAAAGAGAACAGAATTTCAGTCATCATATAGTGACCACACTAAAAGCATTTGATTATCGCTTAAAGCTTAGTGTATTCCCCTTGCACCTACAGGAAAGTTAGCAATACGACTTTTATCTCGGTTAAGGAAGAGTACGGAAAGTCTTGTGAGTGTAACACATCAAAGTTTTATTTTTTCGGTTAGTGATTTTTTTTCCGGTGGAAGAAAATATTGTTTCCACAATAAACTAAGCATCAATGTTCTACACTGCTTTATAAACAAACATATGCATTGGAAAACCTTCTCAAGACTCATTTTTGAATTACAATCTATAGCTTTTAGGAAAGCTTGAGGAAAATAAGTTAAACTTAATATTTTCCAAAATAGTGAAGATTAAGCAGTCCATTCGTTCAAAAATCACTGTCCACAGAAAAGCTTTTGAGAATATTGACAAGAGATTATATATTTTAGAAACATCAAACATGTTCTTCCTTAAACATAATCCTCCAGTCTCCCAATATACACAAACAAAATATTTTAAAATACTCTTCGTGTACTATAAGCATCAGATTACATGGTTTAACACCAGTTATTTAAAAAAAACTGAGAATTATTGTAAAAGTAAACAGAACAGAAAGCTTTATCTAGGAACAAGTGGTTAATAAGTCTTTTGCGCAGGATTGTTTATATTGTTCCATTTTTTTTCGCATTGGTTACCTTCAAATGTGTTAATCTTGAAGAGATTTTTAAATGAATGTTATCCTAAATATAGTCGGCATGATTTTATTTCATTTATTTTTAAAGGGAGTGGAATTGCTACTGCATTTTAATTGCTGATATCAATTTAAATGTTTGCAAACTGAGATTTCGCCTAGGCGATGCTAAGGAAGGTAAACGCTCAAGGACCTCACGCAAATAGGTGAGTAGAGCGGAATCGCAGTTTACTGAAAGTGCTAGGGACATTTAGGAACCCTTCCGAATAGGAAGAGAACTGAAAAATGTATGTCATTTTAACAGCGTTAGTCCCCTTCCCATAAGGTTGAAAAACAGCGTCGCATAGTTTAAATAATGCACGAGGAAGGGGGAAAGTCGTCTCAGGTTAGAAGTTTATCTTTGGGGACATGGCAAGAAAGGCGATTGCTTTCAACATTTAGTCACAGCTACTGAAGTCATATAAAGCAATATACAGTGATGATGAATTTCCCTCGGGCTGTCTCCAATATCTCTATCTTCGATGAATCTGCTGCTAGCTACTGCTCCAGTGGTGAACTACGAGAAATCTTTCTCAGGTATGTGTGGACAAAACAGCACCAGTTAAGTTGACTGATAAACGTAATGGAAACTAAAAATGATATATTTGAAGCGATTTGCTGATTATTTGAGGATGTAAAATTACTATTTTTGAATCTCAGCGCCAGATATTGTAACTATCGAAGCACTATTTATACTAAATACTGATGTATCAATCAATACTTTACAGTTTAAAGTAATTAATTTCCGTTATACTAATGAGAGGTGTAATTTACCGTGAGTTACTAAAATGCTACTAGAAAGGTTTCCTGGCGGCGACCGCTAACAGTGTATAATCCAAGCGTGGTCTTTACGCGCTACGAACTGCCAATATTCGATCACAATAAGCACTTAGTGAAACAGATAGACAAAGGAAAGGACACTATTTAAGAAATCGACGTTCTTTTACCAACTGAAGTCCCGTCTGCAACCTGAATCCCCACTAACGTTTCTATTTATGGTGTCAGTATTGAAGCTTCTCGTTTGTTCGTGGAACACTATTACTCGTAGTATTTAGATTGCTAAATTCGAAGACTTGTTCAACAATGAATCTTGGAAGTACTATTGTATCAGCTAAGAAATTTCATCATACACTGCACCATGAGTGCAGTGTCAAAATGCACAAAATAATTACGTTGGAACCGGGTTTGCATGCCGCATTGGTGATCATAAATGCAAGGGAAGTAGGGGAATGACTTGACACTTTGGGAGTACTGTTCCACCTAATGCGTGTGTGGCGGGTTGAGGAGTGTTGACAGGCTGAGAACAGCCCCTGCGCTCACCAGGGCTTAACACTGTAATGACGGGATATGGGATTTGCAGGGTGGCGGGTGTATTCAGTTGGGATTAGTAACAGGAGGTAGCAAGATTTGCTCGTCAACAACTGCAGGTCAGGATGCCACGGATCTTGTGCTCCGCTGATGTGAAGACTGACTCCAAATCTTAATGGGAATAGACTTTCAATTTTGAAATCCAAGCATATATTGGTATAATTGTGTGGGCGTGTGTGTGTGTGTGTGTGTGTGTGTGTGTGTGTGTGTGTGTGTATGTGTGCTAGTAGCTGCTGTAGATAAGGCGGAGAGGGACTATTCTGTGCACACCTTTGGGCACTCTATTTTATCGAGAGGCACGGCAACGAGAAGGCAGGTGATTTGGCAAAGGAAGGATCACCAAGTTAATTTGTAGGTTTAAGGGACCGGGTACTCAAAGTCTGCTATTATGGACATTCAGAGAAGCAGAACTAGTGAACTGCTTGTTAAACTCAAGTATATTTTGGTCCTGAAAACAGGTTTAAAGACATTTGTACAACATTTGGAAAATAACAGAGCTGACTTTTCGTAGATGTAGTAAAGCAGATGAGACTGTGTCTCATTTGCTATAGAACTGCAACCCTCTTGGACTATTAAGGGAAAGATGCTTGGATAAAATGTCATTAAATTTTGAGGAATTCTAAGGACTATCGCTAAAAAATTTAAGTTCTTTCACAAAGAATGCAGTTATCCTTGGATACTAAAAGAAAAACACAATAGACCAGCCTGTCATGGGTAGGTATATGTCATTAAGTGATTGTATTGTAACAGTCAAAATATAAGGAGCAGAGAAACTGGAGAAAAACATTGAAATACTCAGAAAGAATTTCAGAAGAGCAATTGTGAATTGTAATGGTAGGGAAGACCATAAACTGTGTTAGTAAGACAAGGAAATTGTGAATTTGTAGTACAAATTAGAGGAGAATAAAGGGATAGAAAAGTAACAGGATTGTGCAGTTTTGCCGTTTTGTTACAATATTTTCTTGTAAGTGCAATGGAAACAGAATACAGTAGGCTAAAGTGATAGTGAAATCTTTTATGCTGAGTTTGATGATCCGAAAATAATAAAAGAAAACGAACGAATTTCGATTTAGAATATTGTAAGTATTAGAAAATCCAAAGCACAACAAGAATATCTGCAAATAGTCAACTAAAAAGTGTTTGTATACTTTGACGAGATCTGCATTTTTTGCTTAGTAGAAGTTCGCCTTGTGTTAGAGTTTGCCAGTTATGCAAACGTTCATGAATAATGAAGAGGTATTTAGAAAATTCAAGGTAAACCTTTATTTTGTAGGAAAACATGTTACGCATTCGGCATTAAAGCCATTTTTGACAAAGTCAACAATTTTTAAAAATACTTCATGTAAAGTATAATTTGAGATGGGGAGTTTTTTTAATAGCCTTGTGTAGTAGCCATGAAAGACGAACTTAAATACTAAACTCGGTATTTAACGAGTCTTATTTTTTTGAGTGACGCTATTGACAGAGGCATGGACACGCACACAAACACGCACGCGTTGACCTTTTTTTAAAATGCTATTTTTAAATTCAGGGCACACTAAAGTGTATATTTCCAGTTTTGAATGGAATGCAGTACCTTCTCTAGCTAATATACACGTTCTACTGAAAGTAAACATTAAGTCGATACTGTGTATTCTGAAATGGTCAGTTAGGTTTGCAACGGAAGAGATTCTCATAAAGACGGAGGTGATTAGTTATATCACACATTTGGCACTTTTCCTATTACTTCTTACTTAAAACATACTGTTTCTTTTTTGAAGGCTGGAACTCTATTCATTAATTTCTCGTTTGAACCTTCTATTACTTTTTTCTGTCGTATTTAGCATCGCTTTGACCGCGGCGTAATACATATAACTACCATTTAATGGAAAGATGGAACCTTTGGGAACATAGAATTACTATTCTGTGCACATTCAGTTATATACGATCGTTTTATTATGAGACATCGCATCATTATGTAATATTCTGGCGCCTGAGAAAAAATACGAAAAAATTCCAGTCAGATTAGCCGACTCCGGTACATGACATGGACACATGGAATGTAAACAACACTGACCAAGGGTAACTCAAAGGTAGGAAAAAGAGTCTGATGTATGCTTTTGCAAAGGACAACAGACCATACGAGGGATGGCAGGTGGTTTGCTTCCTGTGACGTTCCTGTCGTAAGTCCAAGTACGGTTAATTTTATTTCCTTTCGCCGGTTTTAATGCTCAGAAATTCCTATGTTTAGAGTGTTGTGTTATCCACTAATGTATGAGATGGATATATGATCAATGACCCGATGCGAGACCAACAAGGGCTTCAGTAGATCCTCCCAATGCGAAGGAATCTTACTTTTTTATTGTTGCAATTCCTTTGTCCTGAATCTCTGAATTGCATTAATGATCCACTGTTTTCTTGTCTAAAACGCTTTAAATAAGATACATATTTTGTATTTAGTTAATTCAAGTATTTTTACTTGTACATGGTATATGTGTACAGTCTAAGGCACAACAATGGAGTGTTCGATACATCCCCCATAGCTGAAAGCTAGTGGGGAAAGGTTTAGTTACTCCCGCCCACTAGGAATTCCCAATAAGTAATCCTTTGCGTGTCGTGGACACAGATCTACGCATATGCTTCCAGTATAAGTGAAGCAATCGAGTAGTTCGTACAGTGTATTCGAGGTTGTTTCAGACGTATTTAATTCGTTAATAATGTCGAAAGTGTCATTGGATTTAGCAGGCAAGTTCTATGGCTGTGTTACAAAGTGTCGTGGGATCTTTTCGGAGGTTAGTGAAACATTGTGTGGTGGAAGCATATCAAAGAGGACAAAGTGTGTAGCACAAAAGTGCAGCCAGGAACCCAATTTGTTATTGTTATTTGGTATTGCAAGTGCCAGGATCCAAGTAGTTTTTAATCTAGTGAGATTTAGATATACCTTAAATCTGAAAACTGGTGTTCTGGTTTTCTCCTAATCATCATAAGGACACATATTTCTCATTTTCGAAAACGTTTTGGTTAACATCTTAATGTATTTCAGCATTGTGCAAATCATTTCTCCAAGCACTCCTTTCATCAGCCGCAGAATCGATGAGTGTGTACAGAAGGATCGTAGTTATTCGAATAGTCATACTAATCAACTGGGAAATGCAGAGTACGAAACCGTCGGAGTAATTCGAAGCATGTAAATTCCTGAATTATTCCACTAGTTTTAACTTTCAGGGCTGTGTATAATAATCTGACGTTATGTTTTCTTACCTTGAATTTCAAATTATTCAGGCGTACTGCAGTACTAGTTACCACCACCACCACCACCACCACCACCACCACCACCACCACCACCACCACCACCACCACCACCACCACCACCACCACCACCACCACCACCACCACCACCACCACCACCACCACCACCACCACCACCACCACCACCACCACCACCACCACCACCACCACCACCACCACCACCACCACCACCACCACCACCACCACCACCACCACCACCACCACCACCACCACCACCACCACCACCACCACCACCACCACCACCACCACCACCACCACCACCACCACCACCACCACCACCACCACCACCACCACCACCACCACCACCACCACCACCACCACCACCACCACCACCACCACCACCACCACCACCACCACCACCACCACCACCACCACCACCACCACCACCACCACCACCACCACCACCACCACCACCACCACCACCACCACCACCACCACCACCACCACCACCACCACCACCACCACCACCACCACCACCACCACCACCACCACCACCACCACCACCACCACCACCACCACCACCACCACCACCACCACCACCACCACCACCACCACCACCACCACCACCACCACCACCACCACCACCACCACCACCACCACCACCACCACCACCACCACCACCACCACCACCACCACCACCACCACCACCACCACCACCACCACCACCACCACCACCACCACCACCACCACCACCACCACCACCACCACCACCACCACCACCACCACCACCACCACCACCACCACCACCACCACCACCACCACCACCACCACCACCACCACCACCACCACCACCACCACCACCACCACCACCACCACCACCACCACCACCACCACCACCACCACCACCACCACCACCACCACCACCACCACCACCACCACCACCACCACCACCACCACCACCACCACCACCACCACCACCACCACCACCACCACCACCACCACCACCACCACCACCACCACCACCACCACCACCACCACCACCACCACCACCACCACCACCACCACCACCACCACCACCACCACCACCACCACCACCACCACCACCACCACCACCACCACCACCACCACCACCACCACCACCACCACCACCACCACCACCACCACCACCACCACCACCACCACCACCACCACCACCACCACCACCACCACCACCACCACCACCACCACCACCACCACCACCACCACCACCACCACCACCACCACCACCACCACCACCACCACCACCACCACCACCACCACCACCACCACCACCACCACCACCACCACCACCACCACCACCACCACCACCACCACCACCACCACCACCACCACCACCACCACCACCACCACCACCACCGCCACCGCCGCCGCCGCCACCACAACCAAATCACACCAGTACACGTCACCATTACCACAACCAACACTATCATCACCACCTCCACCACCACCACTACCGTCCCACTACCACTACCAACACCTTCGTTTCCACTAATTTGGGAGCTACAGAGCTACAGAACTGACCTAAAGCTATGTAAATCTTTACCAACTTCAACAGCTCCCGAATATTCGGGTAGATTTATACTCCTAGATCTGACTTTTGTGATGTACAGCTTGGTACATCAGGTATACTTGCTACTTGAGTGTTACACTACTTTTGACAGCATATTAGTTTTAATAGTTTTCGCAGCACTCCAACAGATAGCTAGTGCTATAATGTGCTGAAACAATACTTCCGAACCTCTCACAATACAAAAGATAGCCATCCGTCTGTCTTTCGTAAAGCGTCCATTTCCGCCCTTAGGTGTCTTCGTGTGCCCTCCAACTCCCTCTGTAAATCCTGTTGTTGCGCACCCTTCCGAAATAAATCTATGAGCAGTGAGTTTTGTTATTCCGAAACAGACCTCGCGTGATTGTTACATGAATGCTGTATATTTTGAAAGGCTGAGTGTTAACATTTTTCCATGTTTTGCCTGTCTTCTGATTCTTGCAACAGCTACGAACGTGCTCTTGGTGTAAACATCTGTACTAATGACTATGTGAAATGTTGGTGTCTAGAGTTATTGATGTTAGGACATTTGGCACTGCGAAAGAGGCACGGTTGTACAAAACAAAAGTCCATGCAGTTCATAATGAATGTCCAAAGTACATCACACCATTACTTTGAATTCCTTAGAAGCATCAAACTCAGTAGCGTGTATCTGAACACTAAAGGAACGCTCTGATTGTAATACATAAAGTACAACTCATACGTCCGAATGTGTACAGATGATATCACGGAGCTCACTAGAATCTCAACTGGTGGTGTCTTAAGAAACGGTGGATAGTGTTGATGTGCTCTTTTTGTCCAAGATTAAACTGGTGAATTCCATCAAACACTATCATGATTGTTGTTCTATAGACAACTGTCACAACACTTACTGACTTGGACTAGAAGGTATACGTTACCAAATCTACCCAGAAACAGGAACTATATACTCCTTAAGAAACACCTAGTACTATTCAGTGTCAAAATGTATAATTTTTATCACGATATAAAAGGAGACTTCTCTGCTAGCATTACCTAATATGTGAACAATTTATATAATTGTATTTGAGAAGCATGCTATATCGGTAAAAGAAGAAGTTCGTTGAAATATCACTGAACACCACAGTTTGCCTTTATTTAGAACCAAGATCTCGGTATGCTTCTTCTCGTGGTGCTGTATCCACAACCTTGGTCGTTGCGGTCACCTACATTAGGAGACCTTCTATGATGTTGCTTAAGCATGAAATACGCACGACTGGTCTTGCGGTAAAACACAAACGGTAGCTGATGCCTCAAATAAAAGTCTACGTCGCTAAATATTCTTTATTTCACAAACTTCGGCAATGAAATGATCTGTTTCACAACTGCCATCCGTATTCAAATGTAAGAATATTGCCAACTTTTTAAACGTATTTAGTGATTATAACTCCCTCCACAGCGTATTTATGATAAGTATAGGAATTATTGTATTCTACCCGAAAATGAAATCTGAGATTTTACAAAAATGTATGCTTAGAGACACCGTGAATAAAAAAGGATGTTTTTTTAAATGGTCTCCTCTCTCTGTCTCTGTGTGTGTGTGTGTATGAGTGTGTGTGTGTGTGTGTGTGTGCGTGTGCGTGTGCGTGTGTGTGTGTGCGTGTGTGTGTGTGCACGCGCATGCGCACGGACGCATCTGCTTGTGAGGAGCATAGCTCAAAAACGAGAAAAGTTTATACAACGCGAAGTCTTTTAAGAAAAACCCCTATTCCAAACTATGCTTCACATGGAAAGTTTGTCGAAGATTTTAATATTGTCAAAAATGGCTCTAATTACATTGATTAAATTAGCAGAAATTTAAGATATTTCCATGACAATTGAAATGTATATTTTGAATTTTCTGTGAATAGCCTCTGTAGTCCTGTTATTTTGAATGACTTTTGCATAACTGGCAAAGCCTAAGGTTTAGAGAACGTCTTACAACGTAAAAAATGTATATTTGTTTAAAGCACATAATCTTAGTCAAATATATTTTCTTGTATAACTGACCATTGGTAAGATACTCTGCTTTTTGTTTGACCGCGAACGTAACGCAAAATTGAAATGTGAAATAAACACACAACTTGGTATTTAAATTTAGCATTTTCAGTTATGCGACACAAAAGTGTTGGAGATGATCATCCACTCCAAATGAGCGTTTTTATGGATTTGTTTTCGTCCCGAACTTGATTAGCGATTTTGGTTATATTTAAGATATTTTCATGACAAAATACTACTTTGAATTTTCTACGAATATCATATGAAGTACTTTCCATTCCGAATTAATTTGGTGCACTTTGTATAGGTAACTGATATACCGTAGGACATAGACGCAAACATATACAATTTGTTGAAACACTCAATTTGTGTCAATAATTTGTTACATTAACCGTTTCTAAGTTGGCTTGTTTTTTGAAATATTTCATACTTAATTTGAAGTGCCATTTGATGACACCATTCGTTTGCCTAGCTTGTCCACGCAAAAAGTACAGAATTTCAAAGCTAGCATATCAGGTTTTAAATACCTGACTATCACTGGGGACTCCAGGATCCCCCTTGTACATACACCAAAACGCGAAATGAAATTGCAACTGCTTATCTCATTAACACGTAAGAATAGAACATTCGCTTTTGTGACAATAGTTTGTTATGCAATAATAATCATGTGAATGCAGCTTATCAAGTTTTCATTTGAACATATAATACTGATATGTAGTGTTAGTTATGAACAGTAGGAAATCGAATACAGATAGATAAGTACCAAGTACATTAATTTAATTTCATAACAACCTTTCGAAAGAAAATGTTATTTGGATTGCCGAATAGTAAATGACTGACTCGCATATGAAGGAATTATATACCATGGCTGACACAAAATTTAATGTTGGATAGCTCAACACAACATCCAATCATTGGCTTGCCACGCCTTGTAGTGTTGTATAGTTAAACACGTTGTAAATATCATTTACGCCTACGAAATTTATTTGCACAGCAGAAAAGAGAATAGTAATGGTCAGTTCTCAGCCACCATTAAACACTGTGTTTGCTATAGCTTGAGTTCACAATATCTAATATTCTACTTTTCACTCAAAAAAGAAAGAAAGAAGGAGAGGAGAGAGATAAATGAATCTAAGTATGAGTATAAGTTACAGGGGACACCTCGCTTGTTGTGACCTAGATAGATCTATTGTGATTACCAGCCCCCAGGAGAAAGGGATGAAATGAAGGTACCAGGTGAAGCCTCACGCTGCAGGCAGACATGGTCACAGAGATGTGCGATCCCGTCGACCAAGTAGGCTTCTAGTGCTCTTTCCCTCGGGCAAGCATCCGCACCACCTGCCCGGCGCAGTCATACGTCACGAAACCTAGAGGCACATCTGAAAGGTGAAAAGGAAATGGAATGAAGGGGAAATTATAGAAAGGAAACGGTGATAGATGAGAAACCAGGCCAGGACTCGCCTACCGACCAAGTGAAACCGCGAAAACCCAAGTTCGGAGTGAGCGGTCAATGGGAATCGAATTCGGGACCTCGCTCTTCTGTGGAGTCATTTAGCTGTTTTAAGTGTGAATAACTATTCCTTCATGAAGGAAGTACTATTTAGATTTGGTACTAACTTCAGTCGTCTGCTTCAGATAAATTGGAAAGTATGAATCCATGTTGCGATTGCAGATTGCTTTCCTCTCCCACCACAGCTCGACGGAGTCACGCGTTCATTTGTGCGCGACAGAGTCAATAAAACTCTTGCCATTTTGCCAGCACAAACAAATGTGACAGCGACTAAAACATTACGGTCGTGCCGTGTAATAGTGATTCTGTC
This sequence comes from Tenodera sinensis, assembly GCA_030765045.1. Classification (NCBI taxonomy): domain Eukaryota; kingdom Metazoa; phylum Arthropoda; class Insecta; order Mantodea; family Mantidae; genus Tenodera; species Tenodera sinensis. The sequence continues at coordinate 60,105,365 of CM060965.1, read as the reverse complement.
TGTTCAAATCATGTTTACACTAATATTATAGATAACACTGTTGGTCCAGTTCTGGAAGGAAAATGAATGATTCTTATATACATTTTAACGCTGAGTTCAAATCAGGGATAGTTTAAGAGTAATCCGATTTTTAATTGTTTAATATTTTCATATCCCCAAAACACCGGCAGCGCTTAGTATGTTGTGCAGGACGGCAAACTGGTCGGTTTTCAAATAGGAATCCCTGTCCAAAATGCACTGTTTGGACGCTATAACCAGGGCCGTAGCCAGAGGGGGGCCAGGTGGGGCAGAGCCCGTACTGGAACAAATTTTGCCCGTAATGAGAGAATCCCCGTTTCCCTTTCCCATTAGAAATATTCCAGTAATGAATTAAGAACTATAATAACTATGGATTGAAGAATATATTAATAGTAAGAATGCTGTGGAAGTTATCTATTATCTTATTCCAGCGTGCCGAATATCCAAATCTCTTGGCAGTCAAAGACCGTTCAGGAAGCGGCCAAACCGCAGTCGAACATGTATACATAGCATGATCCTCGGTCTCTGGAAATCGTCTGCTTGCCCACGTGCGGTCGCCTCGTTTCCATTCCCCGTCTTTCTCAGTAATGAATTCGAGCTTTCAAGAATCATTTTTCCAGCTTAATCTTCCGCGAACATTTTTGCAAGCATGGCTTGTAATGTATTACATGGTAACACAATATATAATTTTGAGTAAATAAAATTTTCTCTGTCAAAGTTTCATCACTTAACGGTGGCTCATCGTCATTTTTCTAAAAATGGGTAAGTTAGTACGAATGACACATTCTTTCCCCAATATACAGTTAATTTGAGAACAAGAATGAGTCATAAATGTTTATTTATGCATCAATAAAGAAGCACATGACCCCCCTCCTCCGAAGTTAAAAGTATGACGGCAGGGACAGAATAATATGTAATTTAAATACTCATAAATTTTAAAATACACTTTTCTCAAATGGGACGTTACTTTTCTTCTCTCTTGTACATGCAAAGAGAACAGAATTTCAACCATCACATTGGGATCGGCCTTAAAACATTTTATTATCGCTTAAACCTACAGTAATTTCATTGTAATTACAAGGGAATATGCAATAAAACTTTCTGCAAATGTTTATGGCAATTAATATGAAGAAGCATTTGTAATACAGCATAATTTGTACAAGAATGACTAGAGAAGGTCATGTGATAGCAACACGTGCTTTTTTAAAGTTATTTTATCTCGCTCCCCTCCCCTATAAAATTTGGAGCCCCTGGCTACGAGCCTGACATCATTATCATTACATTTAGATACTTATAATTATCCTTCACTTAACACACGTTAAGGAAATTCACATCTATCACCATTGTAAAAAACAGTTTTTTAACAGCTTCTAAGAGGCTGATGATTATATGTTCCAAAACAGCATTCAGATAATGTATATGGCAAGATCTCCCAAGGTTATTTAAAACCTATTGGCTGGAAGACTTCAAATTGGTGTTTCCCTCTATTGTTAGGGACTTCCGTGCGTCTCTGTGGCCTGTCTGCTTGCGATCCTGTGGCACCCTGCGGTTCTTTCCCGTCATTCTTTTCTGTTAGGGGTGTTAGCCGCAGTAGATCTGTGTGAAGGTCGAAGTACGCAAAATGTCCCCTTCTGTAACCTTTTATCCTTTTCCCTCTATTGTAAGCAAGGAGTGTTCTAAGTTTTCGCGTCGTATCTATACTCGCGCTTGAGTGAATGTAAGCGAGTGAGGAAAAGTGAGATAAAAGTGAAGGACCGAAGCACAGAAAGAAAAACAACACAAAATATGGCCGAAGTAAAGCATTCTTTAAGAAAAGATTAGGGAAAATGTAAATTTTACTTAATTTACAATATATTCCATTGCCATTATATTGAGCATAACCTAAAAGTTCTTTTTTTCCCTACTTTTGGCAAAAATCACTGCGTATTTCGCATTAGATTATCACGCTGTGTGCCTTATGCGTATTTCATGTTTAATAAGACGAAACCTTGCAAATGTTTCATATCTAAATTAAATGACAGATAGCTACTGAAACGTCACAAAGCAGTCCTTTCTCCCTTTTCAAGGGCTTTAGAATGACATCACTCTTCCTCTCTAATCCATATCTTGGGTTCGTCCTCTATTGTGGTCCTTATTCCATCTTGCAGCAGTTTCATAGCCATTATATTTCTGAGGGTAGCGAGCTGATGAATCACACACAGCTCGTTATAACGTGGGCTATTTTCTTCCCCTAGAATGGAAACAGATGAGATGTGTCCAAAATGAACTGCGAATACTGAAGTTACCCTTACCGTTTTCACATAGCAGGGATATCTTTACTTGTAAATATCTTTAACATTTTTATGACACTAATAGAAAAGCTTTTTAGAGATGAATTACTTCAACTCCACGAAAACTTATTTTCTTCTTTTACAAAAGTATTAGGAAACTAGGTTATGAAATAGACAATACTTATTACGGTTCTGAACAAAATATTTAACATATTTAACATTTATAGAATGAAGTGGGTGATATTCTTCATCAAACTTGTAATTCAATGTGAACTCCATAACAAGTTTATTTATAAAAACATTATACATGTTAGTAGTAGGTTTAAAAGTTAAGATATTTTATTATTAACCAAGCTTGGTTACAAAAAAGTCTATCTAGCTCACAAACGATCGTCAGTGGATAATACACACAGGGTAGCCTAAAAAATGAACTTCAAAACTAGCAATCAACACGAGAAATTGTCAGAAAATTCAGATATGTTTTCCAGATAAATTTAAATACGAAAAGCAGATATTACTGCTGATAATCTCAAACCTGGTAATATTTTGAGCTCACCTGTGTATAGGTGTCAACAACAGTAAAGCGGAACCAGCTACTATCACGTAATACACTCTACGTGGAGAAGACATTCTGATGGCGCTGATTGAATGGCAATTGCATCCTTTGTTGGCTGGAGTAGAGTTTGTTGCTATGCCGCTTCCATCCAGGAGAAATAGATTCATGTCTAACTTTAACCATTCACCAGAATATCTTCCGCATGTGCAGTAAAGGTTGGTTCACACTCAAGTGACTCCGCCGACGGCAAGTTAGGTAGCACTCAATATTTTGGTACACAACAGCCCGGGAACGATAACGATAAAGTACCAGAAAATGGAGGTGATATTGCACATTTGGAATTCATTTGTTTCTAACTGGCCAATGATATTTTTGCTGGCTTGCGGCTAGAGAGAGTTCTAGCGGCTGTTATATGACAGCACAGCTTGATTAATTTCTACAACGAAAAGTCTAATACGCACATGCCGTGGCCGGTAACGGCAATGAATAACTTAAAACTTGGCCAAGTGTTTTTTGACGTTCCAGCGGCTCGTGAAAGCTTCCCGTTGCAATACATGTATTTCAAGTTTATCGTTCTGATTATCGTTACCGTTGTGGACCAGCCTTAAATCACGTGACAGTACTTGGTTCCACTTTACTGCAGTAAACACTTTAGTTGCAATCTCAGTTTAATTATAAAATGGACTATAACCTAGAAGACATTGGAACTTAGAATTGTCTAATCTTGAGTGATTTAACTGTTTTGTGTGTAAATGAAAACGGTCCTTATACAAAATATAACGTAATATAAAATAGTTTTAAATTTAGGATGGAGTCTAAAACTTAAGAAATGGCTTCATTCTTTCATTCATTGCTTCTTCCCTCAAGTTTCCTATCTCTTTGTTGCCTGTCCGATTCATCTAATTTCTTTAATCTACATATCTTGTTGCTATTGAGACCTGATCCAGCAGGCGCCCTTGAAGTTGGCCTAGTCGAGTGAGTGTATGTGATGCAGACAGATCTTTAGTCAACGCGATCGAATGCTTGCAGGTCTAATGAAGTCACTGACATGAAAACAAACGCTTTTCAACTTGCACGAGCATGTAGACTGGTTTGTTATGCAACATGCACCACAAATGACAGTCAGAGGGGGGACTCAAGTTATTCAGAAACTGTAAGAAACCAGGGAACAATCACTGTGCAGCGAGGTTCTTTCTGCAACCAAAACTCAAATAGTTCAATAGGCGCGTGATAGATGACGCACGCAGTGTTCCAGCTACGTGAAAGGGAAAATGCGTGTACGTACGTATGGAGGGGCATCTACCCTGGAGCTGCCTGGTGGGGGCTGAGGGTGGGGTAAGTTTGAGGGGAAGTTGCTGCACGCCCCCTTCCAGCCCATACAAATCGCTTAGAGCACGAGGGAGTTGGATTTCTCGTGCCTCAGCGTAAGTGTGTGTTTTCAGATCTCGCGCGTTCTATTTTAACAATAACAAGAGAACTGTGCGGTCGGAGGAGTGTGTTCTTTCATAGCCATGGTTATATTTACCTAAAGAACTCAAAAATGGCCAGGTAAAGTACTGAAAACATGTAATATTATCGTATACTCTCTATGGAAAAAATCGCGGGTGTCTCGTCAAATGCTACGCGAGCAGGTGCCTTTGTTGAGCGTAGCAACAGTGTATAGATTGAAATGTTGATTTGAACATGACGCTTCAGAAATGCACGTCGCCCATGCAGATCAATATTTAGCAACGAGTATGATATTCTCTGCTCTTTGTTTCCGTGGAGACGAAGCCAAAACAGTTGCAGGAATAATCGTAGATCTGTCAAATAGAGCAAATTAGTTCGTCAATGAATTGCATCTAATAACATCCAATGTTTATATTAAGTTTAATCAAGTTTTGAGGACATATAATGGATCAGTAAAACTAGAAAATAAAATGTGGGGCCATTTAATCAAATGATTTTACATCAAAAACAAGAAACATGATCTATAGAGATATAAGTTAATATGCTATAATTAACATTATCTGGGTAGTGAGCATGTCGCTTTAAAATATTATTTTTCAGTTTCGGAGGGGAGGGGGTTACATGCCGAGCAAGTAGACAATCTAATACATTAGCAGAAATAAACCTAAATGAACTTGGATTAACTTTTAATGTCTTCAATTAGGATTCACCATCCTTATATTTATAGGAACTAAACGCAATTAAAAAGTGTTTTAATAATAATCTTTACATAACATTAAGGATTCCAATTGCCTATCTTATTACAAGAGTACAAAGGCAAATGAAGTACGCCAAAAGTTCTCGTAAAATGATAGGAATATAAGTCGATGTGCATTTTTAATAAAAATGCAAGGATACGTAATAGTGTTTTAGATTAAATAGGAGGGTATAGGGAAATCGAGAACAAAAAAACTAGAGTACAGCACCTAATTCAAAGCGCTTTGTGTATGAGCATCATTATGCCTAGAGAAGTATCAAGTAGTGAATTGTCATTTAGCATAATGCTTAATCTGTCATGGAGTAGGTATACCTATGCAAAAAGCAGGATTTCAGCGCTATCTTTTCAAAATTTAGAATATACAGTTTTATTTTAATTTTGCATTTCTTTTGTAATTTAACAATGCACTTTAACATTAAATGTCCAGTGCATTTGTTTATCTGGTTGCTATCGTTTGTTTATGTCGCTAGCTGTCTAAAGTGAGATGTTTATACATTCCGGCCATCTAGCGAGGACTTCCGTCACCCCGTCCAGCTTCCGGTGCTGCGAGTTCAGCACCTCTCCCTTAGATGGCACTGATGCAGATCACCAAAAATGGCAAACAGCAAAGATGGTTACTTGCACCGTGACGCCATTAACAATGAGGTTGTTAGTATGAACGGTTAGTACCCTCGCTTGTTGCTCATTAATTCGGGTTGAGAGACGTTTCATTCACAGATGGATTCATAATATAATAGTGCGAGGTGATGTGCGGATGAAGAGGTGATCTTCAAGGGAAGTGCGTGCAGAATCGTATGTGAAACTGAAGCTGTCATATCACGTCTGTGCTTTTGACAGGTTGACAACAATGGCATATAAACACCTCCAGCACATGTACCTTAACTGCTTCGGGTATTATCGTTCGTTGCCGTGAATCACTTAACGAGTTTGCTAGGATCAGTGTGATTGCATTTTTTACCCCCGCCAGATACTTATAACAGGTGAGTCGGTCTTTTTCTTTCCGTTTCGTGCGCGAGTGCTAGACTGCAATTATTATTGCAAGAGGTGGTGGCGTGTGGCGCTCATTGCCATTAAAAAGGGGAAAAGAAAAAAGAAAATCGGGCTAGCGACATGACACGCAGAAAAGAGCAAAGGCTCCCTTTATCTCTTACAGCTTTTAAAACTTTCAGTATTCAATTTTCTAATGCTATGTGAGTAATATTTTACTGAAAATTATAAAACTGCTGTTGTGGGGCTGCAAAGAGCGCTTTAAGCATTAACCATAACTGGGTGTATTTTATAGACTCCCATATGCAGCTACTGGTTACGAAATTAACCATTCGGAAAATGATAGAACGAAAAAGCGGAAGAGGGTTGAGCTAAAATAAATACCAATATGTAATTTATGTAACTTAAAATATGTACTACCTGTGTTTCTGTGGAATTCACATTATCTCATACTTTCTTAAAAACAAAATTAGGCGTCTATAATATCCGTATAAATCTTATCAAAATTTCAGCAATACCACTATGCGTATTAGAAATTTTGAAACTTTGGAGAGTATTTTTTCATAAAAGACACATCTTATTTTGTATAATGCCATGTAGAGTTAAAATACATAGATTGTCTTATATTTATAATGTAAATATTTCAAAACGCATGGCAAAAGTTAAAGCATAAGAAATCGAACAATGTTCTAATTATTAGAAACAGCCGACATTGAGATCTGAAGATTGCGGAGGCCATATTGCTGGAAAACACCTGGTGATTAAGTTTACTCAAATTTCCTGATTCACTCTTCACAGTTACGAACTGAATATGGAGTTGCTTTGAAAGTGTTAGTTTTCTTCTCTTTTCTTGCTTTCATAACATCACTAGCACTAGCTGTGTTCCAGCGTTTAATGCAACTTGTATTCTATATTCCTTTTTTTTCAGCAAAACGTAAGTATAGCAACAAATGAAATACAAATGGAAATAAATTACAGCCCAAACTCCTTGCTTGCTCAAAGCTGTGATGACTTTATTTTATTTTTCTGACTCAGATACCTGTTATAATAATGGTGATTAGCAGTGCTTTAAAGTTTAGAACTACTTTTGAAAGACCATATTTATTTATGATAAATTAAAACATAGTTAAAGTAAGAATGTCAAATATTCAAGCACGATTCTAAAATTAAATGTTAGAATATTTCAGTCCATTGTAATTAAAAATCAAAATGAGTTTTCACATTGTTTGGGAAAACTTGCCGCATTTGACACTCCAAAAGAATGCGAGTATAGAATTTGTAAACTACAGCTGCAATTATGTCATCAGTAAGAACATCACTGTAGGCTTCCTTATTGATCTCAACCTATCGTTGGTTGGTTATTAGGAGTTTTAAAGCCGTGTCCAACAACAATAAGTCAATAATTCCAACAAGCAATTGCGAAATAGAAGACAGTTGAAAATTGCTGTGCACAGACTAATAAAAACTTGTGCATTATATATAAGTAATATTCTCAATATTTTGTGAAAACTAGTTCTCTCAGTTTGGCAATCAATGCTATAGTTTTATTTTTATTTTCCCATTCCAAATTTTACATAATCCATAATGGTTTAAATATTGAAGTGTCTTTTGAAGCATCCTGTATGTGTATATATATATTTGATTGCTGGGAGCAATGTTGCTGCAGTGTTCACTTTGTCCGTTCTCATGCAGCAATGTGGAGCAAAATGATTGTTAAACAAACTGTTGTATGTTTTTCTGATACAACAGTTTGACTGGTTTGTAGTTCGATGTACCCTTTCATTATCAGTTATTCTAATTTACAAAGAAGGGAATAGACTTTACCCTCTTCACTAGCTGTTATTTGCATTACTGTTAACAAGAACTCTGTACTGGAATGATGAAGCATGGTAGTGCAAACACTTCTAACAGTCCTTACATTTCATAATAAGATAATTCCATAACTATATCAGCCAATGTAGGAGTTAGTTTTGAATGACTCTGATGAAAGTTTCAAAGTAACCTTTGAAATATGTTCAATTTGATGATGGTGGTGGTGAGAAAGAAGGTGATTACCATAGCTGTCATGTTCTTAAATTGCAAATAGGTGAAATTTGGTATAAGATGGTTGCACTGTATAGTTTCTTTCACAGCAGCTGTCATGTTTTTCTCATGAATGCCACTTGATGTTAATCTTTCAGGATTGTACCACATTAGGCAGGTAAGATTGTACAGAAAATATAGCAAGTTCTCAAAGTTGTTAAGGCGATTTCAGTTCTACTTGTTTTTCTATCGGTAGGTCGCAGTACAATCAAAATTACATTCTTTGTAAACATGTTGGAAAAAACTCTTACATGAACGTATTTATTATGCACAATCCTTTCCTCCAGAAAGGAAGATTGCTTCCTTAACACCAGATTCATCAGCAATTACATAGAGTTATATACCTTCGATTACAATCGAGTTTTTTTTATCACTTTTGGAGTTAGATTTCGAATCTTACACACCTTCACACTCCCTTTCGTACTTAAAGTACTTTGAAGTGATGGGGACAGCGGAGAAAGATTCTTTTGCATTTAGGTTAACTTAGGTCCAGAACACATTGAGTAGACATTTGCACATAATGGAACCTTAGCAAGACCTTTTACGCAGTAAATGTGAAAGGGAAAATGAAACCTCCCATCATATATGAGTAAAAGGATTTTACTCTGCGTGAACATGTATAATATACCTATACTTTTCTTGAAACTCGGTCTGTTTTATTGGGACCGTAAGACTTGGTCGAAAGCCCAGATTAAGAAGCATAAAGGGCTCAATGAGTCTAAGCGCAGACTAGTCATTTCTTCGTCATCAGAGGGAGGCACGTGGTTCAAATCCCGCCAGGATAATCCTCCCTGGTTAAGGTTTCTTGCAGGTTTTCTTCAGTTCTTATAACTTGCAAAACCTAGTTCTGGGACATTTTCTCCCAACTATCACTTCATAGCACGTATCGCCAGTGCCTGTGATGTCAAATGTAGTAAGAATGGGCATTAAACACTACTATTAGAAACTATTAAATCATCAATTACCGTCACCTTCTGGACAACAACAAAGCCAGGAGCTGTGCATTTTGAGCCTTATACACGTCAACATTAGAGCGCAAGCTGTAAATGAACATATTATCTAATATTTGACATTAAATTATGCCAATTCTTGTATGTCACTGTTTTCTTACTCTTGGTCATACCGGGGGCATTGACTTCCAGACAATTCATTGTTGTTAACTTACGTTAGGTTATTACATTACTCTTATCGTGAAACTTACGAGATTCACTCTGCGAATGATAACAAACTAGTCTAATTAAAGAAAACTCCATGCACAAGGTGGGAATCGAACTCTGCTCCTCTGTGTTGCACAACTTCACTACTCATCCGAATAATCAGAAGAAATGAATATTTATTGCTTCACTAGCGGTATATGTCACATATGAAATTACCCACTATTATTCACAGTTTATCCTTTTAACATATTCTTATTTGCCAACTTACTACTATTTTGGAAACAGAAATAAGTAAATAATGTAATTTTTTAATTTCAGGCATCTAGAAATATATTTCCCAACCTTTTTGAGTATTATTGAAACATTTGGTTCGTATCTTACACATGAAAAAAGGCAGGCTTATAGATCCTAAGAGTATTATTTTTCTCTCACGCTGCCACACGACATTTTCAGAGCTCTTTTTTTAAACCTTGCAATTTTAAATGTATTTAAGTTTTCCACCTACTTTACACTTCAAGTTGATTATTTAAATAGTTGATATCCCATAAGTTAATTGGGAATTCACGGTTTATTCTGTTTTTTATGGGAAGAAGTTTGCAGAAGTTCCAAACGATCACATTTCATTCAATCTGTTTGACATTTTCAACCGAGGTTTTTAAAAAGCGTAAAGGAAACCTAAGGTTGGGGTTTTCTGTACTTAAAACAATCTCGTGGTTAGGCTTTTTATTCTTAAGTTGTATTTGTATTTTTTGCTTCAGAGTGGAACGACATACTTTAACGCCTGCTTTCTTTTTTAGAAAACCACAAGAAATAAATAAAAATACTTAGGTTTTGAAGAAAGAAGTTATAAACATCAACAATTATCTTTAAAATTTAACACGGGAGAGGGATTTTACTAAAATAAGATTTTAAAAATGAATATTTAAAAAGTTTAAATTATATGAAAACACCTTTTGTATGCATCGTACACTAGATGAATACTTGATAACATGCCTTTTAAACTTAACGCAATTTGTGGACCGCAGCATTTTCGCCGGGCCATTGCCTGAAAGAGCCTTATGGCATAGTAAATAATATCCCTTAGGTCGCAGGTGTACCTGGGTTCGAGCTCCTGTGTGCTACTGGCTTGTTCTGATATCATATTTCGTAGACTAAACCTTGTGTCCGATCTCCTGCAACCACGAACAGATCGTTTTACCTTGTGAAGGCTTCAATATTGCATGTGCAAGTGTAAAATCCTTGATCCTGAAGTAGAACACCAACCACATATCACAGTGCAAAATTAACCACTTATACAATCCTGACTCATATTGCCAAAGTTATATCTAGCAACACACTGACATTTACAAGTAAACCTAGAAATTAATCTATTTCAATTTAATTTCATTTAAATAAACTTACTGATTTTAAGGAGTTTGGGAGGCTTATGCTTATAAAAAATAGGATGTTTCATTCACATTACTTTATCCATCGATGCTTTAAAAACCTATTCTTACAAAGGCTTTTTCTTATATCTGCTTTGTATTAATCGAGATAAACATTTGTAGAAATTCTTTTATTACACATTTCCTTATAGATAAAGTGGATTTAGCGTAACGAGTACACTTAAGTAGTAGTCAAAAGCTATAATAAGTCTTGCCTAAGAGATAACTTAGAAATTACTTCCCTTTGCAAGGCCAGAAGAAAAGCTATAACAACTAATTTGAGGAAAGTATAGGTATTTGAGTATTTCAACCAACAACAAGTAATATCTCGGAAGTGGTTAATTAAAAAATAAAGTTATTAGGATAAGATAATACAAGTTGTGTGCTTCAAAGATATCTACTTTTTTGTGCAGCAAGACTTTGTCCAGCTCTAGGGTTTTCCAGTGATTCCAGAGTTATTCAAATCTTCGTGTCTCATCTGAACTTATATACCAATTTTGTATCTAACCAACTTTTCGATTTTTAGTTATGATTTTGACACTCACCCACACAGGCGTACACCCACACACACCTGCACCCACACCCGCACCCGCACCCACACCCGCACTCACACCCACCCATCCACCCACACACACATACACATATGCATTCGCATGGACACTTTACAAAAAGTGTATTTTTTGTATTTAGAGAGCCTCGAAACATACATTCCCGATAAAGTTTCGGCATCCAATTTTTCGGTGAACATAATACTTCACATATTTACATAATAGAGAAGGTAAAATACTGAGATTTTTGGGTTGCTTCTCACAGCAACCGCTTTAATGGATAATTGATTTGTAATTCTCTTTCATATCACTGAAATAAAGGAAAGGAATTGAGGTTTTAGTATTATAGGTTTTATTCTTTTCACCTTGAGGGCACTAAATTGAAAAAGTAGCACACATTTTAACAACAAAATATTGAATACTTTCAACTGTATCAACTTTATTATGTATATATTCATCTCGTTCAGTATATAATGGAACGTTATAGTTTCTTTTATAGTTTCTGAGAAAACATTCTCATATGCTTGGGAAAATAATTCAGCTGAAGAAGTATGACCCAGCTTTATGAAGTCCATTGATTACACATTAGCGCCTAAGTTTCAGCCAGAGAATAATTAGATTTACTTCCCAAGTTTCCTAAGATGTACAATAAATATTAAGAATTCCTATTAAAAATGTGTAGCAAATTAATTTTATAAAGGGATAACTATTTCATTTAAACTACCTTTCACTTTCTCTACCCCTACCTATACAAAATTAACGATATTTAGTTAAAAGAACCTCCAAATAGGGGTAACTAAACATTTCCGAAAGGTCCTAAGGTAAAATTAATAAACTGTAATAAAACACAGAAAGCCGGATGTTTACACTCACATGACTTTCGCATACTTATTCTTGTACAATCTGTTCTTAAAAATGCGTATTATTTTATCTACGTCATCTTCATGGAGATAAACTGTTTTGTTATGTACTTTTGTAGGTACAATGGTAATAGGAGAATATAGTAGGCTTAAGCGATAGTCAACTCTTTAAGAACTGGTTGCTAATATAATGGCTTTGACATTCCATTCTCTTTGCAAAGCCAGGATAAAGAAATGAATAACGACTTCCAATTTGAGGAAGGTGAATTTCAAAATTCAAACCAATATTAAGGAATACTTGGAAAATAGTTATGTACACAAAACCTTTTGTTGGACACAAATTATGAGCTTTAACGAGATTTTCAGCTATTGTTGATTAATATTTTGTCTACCTCTTACTGTTAATTAGTTATGCAAAAGTCATTCAGAATGAAGAGAACTTCAGAGGTTACTCCTAGGAAGTACAAAATATCTTGACATTTAATGAAAAATATCTTAAAACATGTTTTTTTTTTTTGTAATTAAGATCTTTACCACTTTTGAGAAAATCAAACATTTTCACATTTTTCCATGTAAAGCGCAGTTTGGGGTGGAGATATTTTCTTAAAAGTACTCGTGTTCTGGGAAGAGGCTAAACTTAAATACCAAGTTCAGTAATTAACCCAATTTTCGTTTTTGAAGTATGCTGCTCTCTCTCACTCTCTCTCTCTCTCTCTCTCTCTCACACACACACACACACACACACACACACACACACACACACACAACACCATGAGCGCGCGCGCGCACACAGACACACACCGACCTTTTTTCAAAAGCCTTTTCTTATCAATGAACACCAGAACATGTGTTCAGTTGCAATCTCGGTATCGAATTTTTTAATTAAATGCAATATCTTTTCTATCCTGGCAAGTATTGAACATTCTACTTTAGTATGCTTATAGAAAATATGTTATTGTATTTCGATTAAGAAGTGGACCAGAAGAAAAAATGATTCCATTGTTGCCCGTCAGTTCAGAATGATTGCCGAAATATTACATATACTGGGTGTCCCAAACAACACCGACAACGCTTAGTATGTTGTGCGGGATGAAAAATTGATCAATTTTCAAATAGGAACCCCCTGTCCGGAAATGCACGGTTTGGACACTGGAGAGCGTCCAAGTTTGAGAATGAATAGTTGTGACAATCTGTTAACATACATTTTGGAACCTTAATGCGGAAGATATGCAACCCTTTAGCCATCTGTGCACTGGGATGAACGACCTGAGCATTATAACATTCCTGCGCATGTGCTAAATTGCTCCATAGAGTCCTTAGGGTCCATCCTATTGCGTTACTTGTGCAGTTTCCAGTACAGTAACGCTTTTAATAGCAGTGCGACATGTACCAGTGCACAGCTGACTTGAGCTCCAGCACACTTTGATGTAAATGTGCATGATGGATTGGTAGAGGAGGACCAGTTAAATGGCCAGTACTGTCGTCAGATTTGACACCTTTCGACTATTTTCTGTGGAGTTATGAAAGATTATGGTATATGGCACTCCTGTAATGTCAACGGAGAACCTTGTCGCTCGAATCCGCTGAGCGATTGAAAATCTTCAAAGACTTCAAAGTACTGGGCCATGTGCATGAGGCTCACCACCACCGATATAGGCTCTGCAATGACGTAGGAGATACACATTTCGAAGCCCGTTTGTAATGTAGACAGCTCGATGCTGGGTTTATTAATGAAACGTGGACGTTCAACCATCTCACATTTCAATGCGCTGCAGCGTCCAAACCGCGCATTTCCGGACAAGAGTTCCTATTTCAAAGCTAATTAGTTTGCCATACCGCAAAAGATACTAAGCGTTGTTGGCTGGTTTTTGGAACATCCTGTATATGCATCTATGCAAGAATGCCTGAGAAGTTTCAGTTCTGCAGTAGTGACCGCACAATTCTCACTGAAGTTGACCACTTCCTTTTCAGAGGGATAGTGCGTGGTAGAGAAAGTAACAATGACTCAAATCGGGGTAAAATATATACACTGCCTTTTATTTTTATTACAATTACATTGCCGTTGTAAGTGCGATGGAAATATAATGGAATGAAAGGCAGAGGCCGAAATACGTTTAACACGTTTTTAGAATGTTGTACCAAGCAGTTGTTTTGTGGTGCACGACTTGTTCTCTCTCTTGTTACACGTGATACCGGGCTTTGATTTCATATCCGATATTCGTATTTTAATCTCTTACATGGTTAACCGCATTTTTGGTCATCTGCCACTCAATTTAAAGACGTAATTACGTCTTTTTTTAAATGTACCTATTCAATTGAAACTTCTTTAGCCCTTATAGACACATCACTATGCGCCTGGAAATGCCGGGTTTGCCTGGGCGCCCCTTATGACATCTTCACAAATTAAAAGAATTAGAAATAACTAGAACCTTGGAGAATCTAATACCTGTACAAAACATCTGAACTGTAAGTGGGCGTACAAAATGCAAATTCTCCTCTTGACGTATGTAATGAAATCACCTATCAGTTATGCTGGTATTATTTAAATGGGGAATAAGTGAAGGTATCAAAATACAATTAACAAATGCTAAGTGGATATTGAAAGGTATAATTTGTTTGTAACTCATATAAAATAAAAGGGTGCTAAAAATATACAAGGTCTCCTAAAATGTCTACTAAATATTACACAAAATTTCGAAATGTAACGCTATTTGTGCTATCTTGAACTTCTACAACTGAAAACTTCACTGCTAGTTTACCAAACAGACGAGAATTAGCTCTGGTCCTTCATTGCTGGTCTGTGAACAATGCGTCTGCCCTAAACCGATGAGTCATCCAACAATAGGGTAGCACAGCACGGAAGCAATAAATGATGAGAAAATGAACCTTAAATGGCGAAGGCGTTAAAATAAACTGCAGCAGTTTAATCAAAATTACACACATCAGTATTGTCTAAGCAATATAGTGTTCAGAAGTAACGTAGTCCGCTTTTGTTCCCCTTTTTATAACTATTGCAGACACTATAAAGATTCTTCAGAAATTAAATGCTATTGGTCAATGATTGACATCATTTCATACTTTGTGTTTATGTCTAGTGTCTTTGGTAGTTAGCTCTTTTTATAACGCTGCTTTGATGCTTATTTTGTTGTAACAACGCATATAACTCTACCCTTACCCTTATTTTGCCATCAACCAGTGTCATTAATCTTTGGAATAATCATTTACAACTTTTGCAGCAATCCTATTCTTCTTTCGCTCTTTTCCTCCATATTGAAATGCAATCTTCGCAAAAACGAAAAAGTGACAACGTTGATTCTTTAAGACGTTTCTTTCCTGATAGCTTGTTGAGGTCGAGTGCTACTTAGACTTATGACCTCTTCTTTGGCAGGATTTTTTGGTTAAAGCGAAATACAAATTAACAACTTATTAGCTGCATATGTCTAGCACATGAGAAATAAACCAATTGTGCCTTTTTAATATTTTATTTATTATTTTGGTGCCTTAAAAATTGACGTTATAATTTATTTCACAAATCATTTTTATAAGTATATCATTAAAACAACATAAAAGCAGCCGAGATTCACAAATTGTGTTTCTATTGTCACTTGCACAGCTCTCTGTAATTTTCAATGCTTACATCTGTGACTTTGACGTCTAAAGCTACTGATGGTGTCACTAATTAGTTCATTTGTATCGTTGGGTTCTTATCCATTTTGCGCTAAAACAGGCACATTTATATTTTCAGAAGTAGGGAAAGATCATGATTAAACAAACATTTCCCCGTGTTAACCGGTATTTCTAACCGGAATTTTAGGACTGAGAAGATAGAATTTCGATTACTTGATGACACAAGGACTATGAAATAGTTAATCATTTATCTATATTATTTATATAGTGGGTGAGTAAAAAGTATGCAGCAATGCCTTTGACCCCGCTGTTGCAACTCTATGAAGTGATATTGTTTAGAAAAGCTATAAGATATCAACATACCCTTACATTACTATGATTACAAATACTTTTTTTTTGTTAAATTGCAACATTTCTTTTTTCTGCACTCCTCCAGTCCTCAAGTCTCAGGGCGTACAAACAAATACGCTTTCAAACAGCAATTTAAATGTATTAGGACCTTACTGCATGTGTACTGAGCAAAGGAAAACCATCATTACTTCAAATTGAGTAGGTTTTGAATTAAACAATAAGTAGGCTACTTCAATATGTTGCATTCGATTGAACAAATACAGACAAAAGCTAAGCTAATAAGGACAAGAATGCTTATTTCATTTGCAAAATCTTTCTGAAAGTAATTAGTCATGGCACAACTTACAGAAAGACAACGAATTGAAACACTAATGATGATCACATATGGTGATAGGAGAAGGACCCAAGAAGTGGTTTGTGTCTTGTTTAATGAAATGCATCCAGAACAAAGGATTGCTCATTCTGCGGTAAGCAAACGTTTCAAAAAAATTCAACGAAACTAGAAGTGTTAAAAATAGGCAAAATCTGGAAGGCCAAAACGAGTTACAGATGGCGATAAAGCTCTTGATATTTTATTATCAGTGGAAGAAAAGCCACATTTATCTACTCGCCAGCTTGCAATGGACTACAATGTCAGTCAAAAGTCCATGTGCAACACAATAAAGGCAGTCAAATGGCACCCATACAAGGTACAGCTGCTGCAAGAACTCAGTGAAGATGACTTTGACAGACGTACTCAGTTTGCTGAAACTTTGAATGACAAGCTCGATCAAAGAATTGTATTCTCTGACGAAGCTACTTTCTACCTAAATAGGAATGTAAATCGTCACAACTGCCACTATTGGGCTTAAGATAATCCCCATTGGATGGTTGAAAAACATACACAATGCCCACAAAAAGTGAATGTGTGGGCAGCTATCAATGTTGGATTGATAGGACAATGTTACATTGATGGTAACTTAAATTCTGAAGTGTATTTACGCCGTCTACATAATGAAATAATTCCTGCTTGTGCTACTTTATTCCCTAGAGAAGGAGGAGGAATTCAAAATGATATCTTAATACAGCAAGATGGTGCTCCTGCACATTATGGAAGGCAGGTGGTAAATTACCTAAATCATGTATTTCCTGAAGATGGATGTGCAGAAGAGGAAGTATTAAATGGCCGCCAAGATCTCGTGACCTGAACTCCTTAGACTTTTTCTTGTGAGGATATTTGAAGTGGAGGGTTTACAAGGACCGCCAAGAGATCTTGAACAGTTAAAGCGAAGAATTGGGCAAGAAATGCAGCTGATCAGCCGAACAGTGTTGCTGGAAAGATTAACTAATTTCAAAGACTGACTTTGGCATTGTTTGGTAGTAAATGGAGGCCATTTTGAACACCTTTTGAAGTGAATTCATGTGTTATAACACAGCACCACTAATGTTATGTGTTTTCTTGGTTTAAATTTCATATATTACAAATACTTAAATATACTTCCTAATAAATTTAAATTACAGTTCAAAAAAAAGCATCTACCTGTACGTTTTCCGAGACCTGAGGACAAAAAAAAAAAAAAGTTGCCATATTCACAATCATAGTAATATGAAAACATGATATCTTACACCTTTTCTAAAATATATCACTTCACAAAACTATAACAACAAAGTTACAAGCATTGTTCCATATTTTTTACTCAGCCTGTGTGGTGAATCACCTGTCCCTACTTTTTTCGAATTTATGCAACCCACTAAAGCAGTTGCACCTTGGGTAAGCTTTTTTATTCTCCAGTTCACTTCTTTCGACTAATTATAAGTAGAGCGAGGATAAATATCCCATCGCTTACAATGTTTGCGCGCTCTACTATACACGCTCCGTGGTGACTGGCAGACGGCGTAGCACATGAGTTCAGAACATGTAAACAAAAGGACAGGGCTGGGTAAGAAGCCCTAGTCCATTTACATCAGTTCATATCGTCATCTATTCGTTCCTCAAAAACATTGTAGTGAACAATAATACATTTTTAAATTGTTCAAAAGTAAAACTTGTCATCTAAACAATGTTTATACAGCGAGAAACTTCTCTCAACGTCACATGATGTAACGGGAGCAAACGTAAGATATCTTGCATTGTTTTCGTCATACGTAGATGACATTTTGTCTAGCTGTTGTAAACCAATTTTTATATGAACCATTGTAACGTAGCCAGGATCATTACATGATTTTACATGATCTATTTTGCACATGTCTTAAAAAAACTCCGATTGAAGTGACAAATGGTCGCTTTCTTTATTCTTTGATGCTGCAACAAGTGCTTTATGTTTTTGGTATTACAATGTTGCTTCAACAATTTCCGTTTCTCCTTGGAATCTCTAATTTGTGAATAACATAACTTAAAGTGTATCGTATCGCCATTCAATACGAAATTATTTCTTCCAAATTCTTCCAATAACTGATTTAATTTACCATCACCTAAAGCTGAAGACATTATTCACCTCGTATGTAAACACGGATCGCACAGAAAATAACACTCCCTATCTGTACGGTACAGCTGTCATACTGAACCACAGCACGCTGTTCACCCCTCAGTCCGAGGTAGCAGCGATGACGTCAAGCAAGCAATTCGCCGTGCAGTCCACCTGATTTCTTCTTCAGTGGATATATGTCCTCGCTCTAATTATAAGATATTACAACACAACAAATTACAACAGATGAAAATACAGTTTGACACTTCATTAATTACCTTTTAAACTCACTTAGTACCTACTTACATGTGACTGTAAGACTGTAACGTGGTAAAACGTTATAATGTAATCATTTTTCTGTAGTTAATGTGTATTTTTTTTTCGACCTATACTGACCTCTCACCTGAAACATTTAGGTATCAAGCTACATGGTAGTGAACTAAAAAAATGTATGTTTTAGCTCTTGGCAGCCCATTTTTGTTCACAGAACATGGCTATCAGAATAGGCCCAAGAACGATTAGGTGTATTTGACACAATACAGCTACAAAACAAATTCTGGCTGGACAAACGGAACAGTGTTTTCAAGTAAGACAACTAATATACGGGTTGCATAGATACGAACAAAATAGGGCCAGCTGATTCGCCTGCTGTATATGGTCTTTTAAAGGTAACTTTAAGCTTTAAGGCTCTATAAATGTTGTCATCTTAAGTAAAGAACAAATAACACCCTGACTAAACATTTGAAATGCCCGAATTACTTTTATCCGTATCGCTTCTCTTTCGAAGTACTCAACCATTTTCAGTCAGCATTTTGGAAATTTTTAGAATTTCTTGTGACCACACATACTGTTATAACCACTCTCATTGTGTTTCCGTTGTCAGAAATGCCAGTTGACTCTTCGCTCCTAATCCTGTCCGTGGAGTATAGCGTTGTCGCGTTCTGTTTTCCTCTAAGTGCAATCGCACTTGCTCCTATTAAGAAGTAGGAGAGAATCCGAATTCAGGAGATAGTTGTCTTAAGTTTGTGACAAGAATTAGAGAGAAGGGATTGCTTGGTTTCATTTGGGAAAGTGGAAATTATAAAATGAAGGAAATGGGTAGGTATAGAAAGAACAGGATTCTATAAATTAGAAAGGCCAACTTGATGCTATTTGTCTTTGATGACGTTATTGCAAATACTTTGCATGGGTGAGCTTTACAATTAAATAAAGGTATTTTCTTTCTCTACCACTGGAGTAGGTGGAATATGTGTGGTATCCTACCCACTCAAAAATTCTATATTAATATTTTACAGGAAATGCACGTTTTAAAGTCCAGTGAAACAAAAACGGCATTCTTAGAAAAAACTCTATATTTGTATGTGAGAGAGGGAGCTGGAGAGAGAGAGAGAGAGAGAGAGAGAGAGAGGAGCATAGCTCAAAAACCAAAAATAATAAGCTTACTAAACTTTGTAATAAGTTCAAAATCTTCAAAGGACCCGACACGAAGATTTTCAAGAAAATTCCTCTACTACATAAAAATGTTATTTTTCGCTATCCCAAAAATGATACAATTTTTTTTAAATACCATATTTTAATAAATTTATATGGTTAATAAACCATAATCTTGCATTTTCTCCGAATAGCATGAGAACTCCTCGTGGTTTTTATATCAGTGATGAACCATGAGAGATAGACAAAACCACACAAAAATATAGAGCTTATTAAAATGTAGAATTCTATCAAATAATATTTTTGTAGCATTAGCCATCGAAATATACATCTAAATTTCCTTAGATGAAATTAGTACGAGGTACAAGCAAACATCTAAATGGTTTATGCTTTCCACAAGAGTGAGTTAGGAACACTGACTTCGGATAACTGAATAGTGGGATAACTTTGTCAAGATGCAACCAAGTTCTTATTGCCTATCTTGAGATTATTTCCAGTCACAAATTTGTGGTAACTAAACTTAAAACAATAACTTTTTATATAAATGCTAAAATACACAAGGGTTATGTAAGTCGTAATGGGTAGAGAAAGGTGTGTGAATGTGAGATAGGATTTTTTTAAATCTTGAAATACAGCTCTTATTTATAATTTCTTGGATCAATGTAACAGCATTGTTAAATGGATAACCACATTTTGTTTTCTCTCATATCAATATGTCAGCCTCTCAATTTTATTGGATTTCAACTGAACGACCTTGCTTTGTAATTAAAGTCTGCTTTCAAAGCTTTCTTTTATTGCGAACAACTGTTTGGAGATGAATAATGCTTGTTAATGAGGTTGACTAAGACATAAGTCTCTCACAGTGTTCGCTGCACAACTGCTTAACATAATAAAAACAATTATAAACACAATATTTGCAGCAGATAAAAAGGAGATTATTTCCAGGATTACTAAAAGGCATTTGTTTTGGTATTTTCTCTTATTTAATGGGAAGTCTGTCTAAAATATGAAAGTTTAAATGGTGTTCAACATTTGAACAATATGTCGAAAATATCACATTATTTTGTGAACTTTTGCTGTTTTTGTAAGCATTTAAATTGTTGGCATTTCAAATTCTAGAAGCCTACTTCTTATATAAAGTTATACATTTTCTGCAACAAATTTTAATCGTGTTATAACATATTATTCTCCTACATAAGTCAGCAACAATTACTGGACACAAAAATTGTTTGTTAGTTAAGCAAAATAAAACTACGATTAAATAGAGAAATCGCATAAAATGCAAAGAATTTGGCTAGAACTGTTTTAAAAGGAATGTTTTATTCTGCGTAGGTATTTGATGTTGACCAATAACGTCTAGCAGTGCTTCGGATATTGGCCAATCAAGGTCGTTTATCTTATAATACGTTTGCAAGGTTGCAATTTCTTTTTTAGACAAGACGTCAGCTGATTACTGGACCGTAATAGCATCAGTATGCAGTGATTAATAAGCTATGTTATACCGACAGCAGTAACAAACAGAACTCAGATTGGAATACAGTTGTAAGAATTAATAAAAAACGTATCTCCACTGCAGTCTATCTGCAGATAAATCAACAGCACCATTCATCAATTGGAGAAATTACAAAATCCTATGCTATGTAGTACCATCGAGTACAATATATTTCAGTGTTCAATATAAAAAAAACAGCACAGTCCTTCAACTTTCAGTTTGAAAATCTTTAATCAATACACATTTAAATAGTGTCAATTTACAGATATGCTTTTTTGAAACAAACATGTTTGTTGCATCCTGATTTTAGCTTAACTTAATTTTGAAGTTAACTACTCGTATTTTCTCAGTCTCACTGTTGGTAGCAAGCAGCTTCAAGCTTTGAATACGTTTATCAAAAGATGCACTTTAGATTACAAAAGGCATTTAGTTTAATACGCAGTTCTCTTTTAAACTCTTCATTTAAATAAATTAAAGTATCCCTAGTAAGGTACACTCTTTTCTTGAAGAGTTACTCAACTTCAAGGAATGAAAAAATGAGATATCTGCGCCTTTCATTTAATAATGTAAATTCCCGTGGTGTTTTCTGTAGACTGTCCTTGAATATTTATGTACACATGATTCATGTACAAATTGTATGCCGCCGAGGAAACATTCCTTGTGTAACTGAAAATATGTTGGTGAATAATAAACATGATGATGATGATGATGATGATGATGATAATAATAATAATAATAATAATAATAATAATAATAATAATAATAATAATAATAATAATAATAATAATAATAATAATAATAATAATAATAGTAATAATAATAATAATAATAATAACAATAATAATAATAATAATAATAATAATAATAATAATAATAATAATAATAATAATAATAATAATAATAATAATAATAATAATAATAATAATAATAATAATAATAATAATAATAATAATAATAATAATAATAATAATAATAATAATAATAATAATAATAATAATAATAATAAACAACTAATCGAATTGGTTAACTAAAATTAAACACAATGTGTATGCGAAGACTGCCTTCTTGCTTTGAGGAAGTATATCTCCTTTATTCCGGAGAAACCGAGTTCCTATCTAGTTGAAGTGTGTTGCTATATTAATATTATTATTGTCTTATGGAAGCGCTTTAACTGCTAAGGTTCTCAGCGACTCATTCTATATTGGACATGAAGGACGGTTAATTTTGCTCAGATACCTTTTTATCAGGTCTGACGTTCTTTTACGTGCCGTCAATGTACAACGCGGGACCACCGGCATGTGTATTTTTGATAAGGGCCATTTTCCCGGAGTTTTCTATTATGCTAACAAGAACAATATCAAATAGCTGTAAACTATAAAACCTATTTCATTACGCTCTAATTTTAACTTTCTAACTTAGAGGATGATAAACAACCGTTCGTTATTAAAAGAATTAGAAGAAGAAGAAGAAGAAGAAGAAGAAGAAGAAGAAGAAGAAGAAGAAAACTAATATTTCGAAAGTTTCGTGGAATTTTTAGAGTTCAAAGTAATTTTCAAAAGCTAAATCTAATAACATGAGTATTTTAAGTATAATAAAATTGCATTATTTCAGTGTCCTCTTGATAAATGCGATGGTATCCAGTGACATACTCCGTATACAGTAATCTTTCTCTCTGGTTCTGCAATATCATTTTTGACAGTCCCCTTGGAATGTCGTTCCCCTCTGTTTGATCAGCAACTGCTTCTGTAATGTGTCCCAACTTCTCCCCCAGTCCTACAACCTAAGCTACGTTTGTCAAGCACAATAAGATTATTTCACAGAACCCCTGGTAAAATAATTTCCAGACGAGCAGCTGAGCTATGGTATGCGCTCATTGATCTGTTCTGTTTCTGAATATCAACACATCTGAATGAGACAGACAGTATTTTTTTCGCTTCAGATGGCTTCGCTGTAAGCGTATAGATTTATTTATTCTAAGTTTTAAAGGTTCATATGGACAAGAGAGGCCTTTAAGGCGATGAAAAGAGTGAATAAGCAACGGAGTAAAGGAATTTATACACTGGCGCCAGTTAACTAGTGCCTGCTTTTTAGAACAAGGAAAGTCAATGGCAAAAACTGACACAAATATACAGGGTGGCTACTTAACATCATCATGTATGAGGTGAACAAAGATATGGACCAATGTGAATTGATTTTCTTCATATTTTCCTTCTCATCATCCTCCTCCTCCGCCTCTTCCTCCTGCTTCTCCTTTTTGTGATTAGGTGATATCACCTGCTCTGGTTGCCATCTCTTGCATGCTCTGTTGTCTCCCACCAGTTAGTTGATACTTCGTTTTCTTCTTGGATAGTACACTATCTGGCTTTAAATCAGCATAACTCAAAGATAAAAGAAGGTTCATCTTCCAGGAGGCGACACGAAAATTTTCAACAAAATTTACCATGCCTAACTACCCATTAGATGTCAGTTTTAATTCTCTAAAATGGCTCTAACCATTTTGATCAAAATATCATTGTTTAAGATATTTTCATGACAAATGAAATTCATCTCTTACATTTTCTGGGAGTAGCTTGAGTAGTAGAATGATTTGTATAATAAGGTAGAACGTATGAGGAGGATATTTTTCCGGAGAAAAAATGCAATCTTTTTAAAACACCATGTATGTGAAATATTTTTGTTGTTGTAGTTTTAACCACTTTAGAAATATTTCTTGATATTTATTTGAATATTAAAATGGAAGATTCGTCATTCACTTTTTCTTCTGAGTGTACAGGAATATGGCTTCAGTGACACACGCTTAAACATCTATCACTTTACATAGTGTATTGTGCAGCGAAATGTGTAAATGGGAACGGAAAGTTTCACTGAATTAACAAGAAGCAGCTAGAATAATAAACCTTGACAAGAATAGTTTGTATAAGAGTGAGTAGAGAAAATAATGAATGCAATACATCAAATTTTTAAGTTTTTCTATGTAGAGCTTATTACTACGACTTCTGAATATATTCCTCCGCGTTTCTTATAAAAATATATCTTTTTTCACATATCGAATATAATTAAGAAGGCATTGCTTAATTTGAAGTTGTTTCCAGGTGTATATATAACGTGATAGCATATTTGTGAGCTTGTAGTGGGTAGAGAAAGTCGTGACGTTATGCCACATATTTTGTCTCTCGATATTCCGCATTCGATCGAAAAAATTGGCAGATATATCTCACTGGCATTTTGCTTTTTAGATCCCGTGAATGTCATCATCAATAACTTTCGAGGATTAGGTCTTTTGGCTGTTCTGCTTCAGATTGGAAGTTGGTCTCTCCGGCGTTTCTTTGGTCGTCCAAGATTTCTTTTCCATCTCAGTCTGTAGTTGTAGTCTTTGGGGTAGTATATCTTGCGGTATTCACAATATGTGTTCATACCATTTATTTCTGTAAGTGCTGATGGTTTCTGTAATGGGTGTGACATGTAGTTTTTCTCTTATTTTTCATTTCTTTCGTGGTCATACAAAGTATAACCTGCTAAAGATCTTAATAATTTCATTTCAGCAACTTAAATTCGTCTAACTTGGTTTATTGTTAAACCCACGTTTCTGAGCAATAAAGTAAAGATGGAATTGCCATCACTTTGTAAAGTTTCAAAATAGTCTGTGGTCGACTTTGTCACATAACTCACTACAGTAACTCCTCCAATGATCAACATATTGATCACTTGAATATAAAAACATAAATAATCGGATGAGTTGTATTCACGTGGCCATCTACACCCATTCGTTTACAAACTATTCTTTAAAATTTTATTTTGCTATCCGCTTATTGTTATCCAAAGAATCATTTGCACAAATTATTTTATTACACATTTCGTTGAAGGTTCAGGGGGCTACAGGAGATTGAAACAAGTCACCTTTGAACTTTTAGAGTCGTTTCATGGCGTCACGAGAAACCAAGTAATCCTGCAAACAAATAGCGATAGTAAAGTTTAACACCACAAAAATGGCTAAATATACAAATATACAAACATTTGGTATGGTTAGCGCAGTTTTTGAGAAAATAAAGTAAAATGCCATGTAAAGGGTAGCTTGGAATGGAGCATTTTCTTGAAAATATTTTTGTCGCACGTTGGAAGTTGCTAAACGTAAATGCAAACGTAAATGTGATATGTGCATATGTGGTATGGTTATGACTTTTTTGAGTTACACTAATCAGAGACATATAGACAGGTCACACAGACCGTTTTCCAAAAATATGTTTATATTCAGGGGGCCTTAAAACATACATATTCATAGTAATCTTGGAATATTTTTAATACCATTTGATGCATACTCTTACTACAAACGGCAGCAAAGGTGGTAGACATTGGGATACGTATAATGAAATTATGATTACGAAAGGATTGTGTGAAAGAAATGTTATATCTTTTAGTTTATGATATTTATCCGGCATTTGCCAGTTATGAGAACAGATAAAAACCTGGAAAACACTTGAATTGGAGAGAGAGAGAGAGAGAGAGAGAGAGAGAGAGAGAGAGAGAGAGAGAGAGAGAGAGAGAGAGAGATAGGAAGGAACAAGGAACGAAAGAAACACTCGTGTTTATATGTTTGTGTTTTGGGATTACTGCAAATATTTTGTTGTTTGCAAACAGGAGCAGCTCCTAAATTCCACGCTCTACTGTTACAATTTTCAAACATTTATGGAGGGGTACAAAGCCCAAAACTTCTTATTATGCTAACTTGGATTATTTCATTGAGCGGTTAAAGTTATATTGTAGTTCTGAGGGAGAACTTTAGGCGAAAGGCTCTTGTGAGTTGATACGAATAGCAGGCAAATGGCTTCACCAATTAAGTCTACCCTGCAGTTGCACCTGGTTCCGTAGTGATTTTGTAGCCAACTGTGTCTCTGCGGTTTTGCACTATGTTCTCTCAAATAACATTGTAACACTTTCTTCTTCTGTAGTCTAAGATAACCAACATCATTCAAACGAAGACCGCAAAAATGAGGCCATTCTTTTTATGCAATAAAATAAAAAGGCTCCTATTTATTATGCAACCTTTGACGTTACTCCCTTTTAACTAGCTGAACCAGTTCCAAGGTTCCAAGGGAATCACAGTTCAAATATCAAAACCAGAACGAAAATGTCAACCTGCTTTAGTAAGTCTTAATGGTCCAAATAGGTCATTGTCACATCCAAGCCTGACGAATTGGAAACATACGAGCGTTTCAGAGTCACACCTTTAAGTGTATTTCTGTCACCAGCATCTGCACAAGGTGTTCAATTATTCTGTTCGAGGCAAACATCTTGGAGAGAAAACCACGACCTTATTCACGAATTCATCTTTCATAGGATTTCGTAATACACCACAAAGAGATTGCTCCGAAAATGTCACCTTTATTCTGATACACGACACAGAAGTGGTTTTAAACCTTGAAGCACTTAAGTAATGACATTGTGAGGCTTACTGCTTCTACGTGCATTCAGTCATTCATGTATTCATTCATACATTCATTCATTGCTCATCCCTTCATGCAAGAATAGTATGAGGGTTGTAAACCAAATAGTGACAAACCACACATAGTTTCCAGTTCTGGTATATATAAAAGTAATCGGCAAATATCTTTATAGCGATTATTGCTCACATATTTTGCACTTTTTCCAGATTATGTGGCTTCTTGGGTATTGTCACTACAGTGTCTTTTGTGAAGCGCAATGATGGAGTGCTGTTGTCCTGAAAATAGTTTACATATTCATAAGCTCGGTATAACCTTTTTCAATTATTATGCAAGTATTGCAAATATTCGGCGTTCATGTGCATGCCAAATGAAGGAACTCAGGTTTTCCTCTCTAAGACTGGATATGGGACGTCTCAAAGTCGTTAAAAACTCTATTGTAGCAGTGGCGGATTGTCAAGTTTCGTAAATATTGTAGGAAAGATACTACATGACACAATGTTGGTTGCAATGCTAAAGAAGTTACAGGGATTAGATCCGGCAATCTTTGAGGCTGATTTATTAAATACCTTAAGCTACCCCTATCTTCAGTGCGTCCAATCCATTGTGATATTTCGATTAGATTACATTAGATTAAATTCCGTTCTATGAGTTCACTAGTGGCTATTGAGATCCGTTAACAGAAATACCAAAAATATTATACAAATAAGCTACACCTAGCGCATCCAAGCAGCAGAAATGAAATATCTGTGAGCTGCTAGAAGGTGTACCAGAAGGAATAAGAAACCAAATGTTCACACAAGAGAAGATTTAAATATTTGTGCAATTAACGATACAATTTTACAGTATTGACAAAATTGGAGGGAACAAGTGCAGCGAATGGAGGAAGCTCGTATCCCAAAGATGGCATTCAATTATCGACCTCTGGGAGAAGGAACAAGGGAATACCAAGGAAGAGATGATAATATGAATGTAACAGGCCAAAAGGAAAGGAAGAAGATGAAGAAGAAGAAGCTACATCTTTGCATAAAATTATGTATAAAGCAAGAACTATTTTAATGCATACATAGAAGGAAATAAAACTGAATATAGGCATGCTGTGGTACGTACTGTTATAGAAAACCTTATACAAACGTTTCTCTGCAGTTACTGAACCTACAAATCTACATGTAAATGCAGATTCCCTTCACTTCTTCACTTCACTTTACAGTTTACGGGTTATATAGTCTGCGTCTTACAATGCTCTTTACAGCAATGTCTGTCAGATCACCTATATTTGATATCTGTAATACAATAGCAACATAGTTTAGAGATGTATGTAAATGTTGCCATCAGCATAGGTACTTTATCATCTAGATTATCTATGGAATAAAATTACTTGTTACAAAGCTTATCTTTAGCAGCAGTAGATATTAAAACCATTGTAACTGCTGATGTTGAGATTATAATTAACGTCGTTAAGCAAATATGGCGGGACTTTATATTGCTGCTAATATCTTTGGAAAGCGCCAACAGCGGCAGATGGGTGAAATGTTATCAACGGTGGTTAAATCTAAACAAAACCATTATCATCTCTCTTTTATGGCATAGGAGAACGGCTAATAACTATCCGTATTTCAAAATAGATGGTGTTGCTAAGACAAATTAGTTTCCATCGTGCGCTGTCTGTCATTTTTACACCTCGCCAAAACAAATTTTACACTGAAACATAAGTTAATTTGGATTTGGCAGGTATTTCGGTTAGTCGTTCAATGTGTTTCCGCTAAAGAGAAACTACAGTATTGTTCAGTGATTCCCTTTTTTACTTTTAGATGGGGAAATTGTGAAGAGATAAAAGCGACATTGGATGCAGCTTGTGGGGAACTTTCGCCATCTGCGATAACAGCTACATATTGCTTCAACGGCTTTAAACGTGACCGAACATCCGTTTTTGATGAAGGGCTGGGCAGATGTGGTTACCGAGGAAGTTATTGAAAAAGTCCACGATATGATTCTCGCTGCTCGTCAAACGAAAGTTCGCGAAGTGGCAGAGGCCATACGTTTGTCGACGGGAACGGCAATTCATATTTTTCCATGATAAGTTGGAGATGAAAAAGTTGTCGGCCCAATGGGTACCGCGTTTGTTCCCACTGGACAACAGGCGGGTGCAGCTTTCAACTTCGAAGATGTGCGGAAGTGTTTAAGCGAAATCTGAAGGACTTTTTGCGTCGAGTTACCATCGTCGATGATATCTGGATATCTCGGGAAACCAAACAATCAAAACAACGGGTTGCTTTTGCCGAATCTGCTTAAAGAAATCAAGGACAGTCTCACGGGCCTAAAAAGCGATGATCCTTTTTGGGATTAGAAAGGTACAATGCTCGTTGACTCCTTGAAAAAAAGTAGAAATAATTACTGGACGATACTATAGTGAGTTATTGGCCTGATTTATCACTTGTGGTCTGTACTTAAATGAATTAAGAAAACCCCTACCGGACTTTGTGAACATTCTACATATAAATGTATCAGAAGTGATAAAACAAACTTAAGCGAATACACCTTCGAAAATGTGATTTTCTCAAGTTTTCAACCAATTTAGCTGAACATTTATTCTTGACGTTGCCTTATATAAACATTGCTTAATTTAAGATTTCGGTGTGATATCTCTTTTAGTTTCGGAGTTATGAAATTTTAAAGATGAATGTTATTATCTTATGCCAAATGTCCACACGATGCAACTTTAAAAACACTGCAAAATGCATCGATATTGGAGGTCAAAGCCCGGTAAACACGAGTTCGCAAAGGAACCGCTAGTGATATAATTGTGAATATATTACCGTCTACCAGATAGATTTGTTCGACAAAAAATACTATTAAGAAAACGTAAATTTTGCCACAAACAGCTTTTATTATGTACTAGTTGTCTTACCCATGTTCAGAGTTAAACAACGTTCTGTAAGCAGGAGTTTGAAGATAAGTATAAGGGTGGTTTTAGAAGTTGTGAGTAGTCCGCAATTTTTTCTCATATCTGAAGCCTGAATGTCCATTTTGTTCAGATTGGTCAAATTGTGCAGACTTATGCATATATTGTTGAAGTATGAATAGAGAATGTATTGTTGCAACGTATTCCATTTTTTTGACAAACGCCTACAGCTCAAGTACATAAATCTGTGTGCCCTGATTGGCCAAGCTCCTCTATAAGAGGTGAAAAATAAAGGATAATGTAGTATTTTTATAATATTCTAGATACCTATAAATGAAAATAAGGAATGGATAATTTTGGAAGCTCTAAGACAAACTGTGCTTTTAGCCAATTCCTATTGTGTAATATATATCTTGATCACATTGGTCAAACAGTCTGTTTTTTACATAGGAGCTAGTTTTTTGAGAGTTCTATAACTTTTGTTGCGTCCTATAGTATAAGTATAGTTTTATTTCGATAGTACTGCTCCCCACCAATGACGCCTATAGTGGGCAGAGGTGGAGGACGCAGTAGCTGGGTGGCAAGCCTTGGCCCTTCATGGGCTGTTGCGCTAGGGATTTAATTTTTTTAGGCCAAATAATGTTATTTTTGTGCAATGGGTGGAAAACTGAAGTTAAAAATAAAGATAGTGGAAGTTTTCGAACATTTAGGGTAGTCTATCATTTACGCCAGATTTTAAAGCCCAAGTATGCCAAGTTCTGGCAAGATCACATCAACAATATAGTTTCTTGATAAAGTTCATAATATTTGTGCTTGCTAAAA
Source organism: Tenodera sinensis (assembly GCA_030765045.1). Lineage (NCBI taxonomy): Eukaryota > Metazoa > Arthropoda > Insecta > Mantodea > Mantidae > Tenodera > Tenodera sinensis. Next base: position 60,074,750 of record CM060965.1, on the reverse strand, counting down.
TGTTATACTTTTATTGTATAATATGTACACTTTAAAAGTGATTTACGAAATTTACTAGTCAATGTAGATTTGTAACTTATTTTGAATTGTTTTAAACAAATCATATCTACCATACCTTTAATTTTAGATTGCTTCTAAAAATTGAACTTCCAAGTAATTTGTTCACCACTGTGTTTGAATCATCCACGTAAGACATCTTAACTTTTGCTCTAACAAGAATTGTGAAGGATAAGCCGAACTCTGCTTTGTTTACATCGAGCCACCATAGATGGAAATGTCTTTACATCCGAGGTGGAACGGAGGACAACGACAATCATATGAAGGAACAGAAATAGCTTGTGATTTCCTGAAACGCTATCTAGTTCAGAGTATTCGATGGTTCGTGATTCTATTAAATTTCTGTGTGACCCCGTTCTAGATTATTGTTTTGTGGAACTTCGTCCTTGTTAATTAACCACACAATTTGCGCAGCTGTCAATGGTAAAATAGTGCACTCAAATTAAGTCCCTTCATCCTTTAGAGAAATTTGATGTAATAAATAGATCCTAACCAAAATCTCAAAATCTCAAAATTATTGATTACATCTTTTATTGTTATATGTTGAGCAGTAATGAATATTCTGGCACATAGAGACATTAAAAACCCGAAATAGCCTTGTTCTGCTTGGAAGTGCCATGAAAGCCTCTCTAAAAATTGTGTTTTTCCTTATTTGGGCAGCCTTACGCTGTGACGGGAGAAAACGTGATATGCGCACCTGTTCAAAGAGCTTAGCCCTGCGGTTTTTATCTGTAGTTTTTTGAAAGTCTTTGTATTGTGCTGCTCTAGCACAACTATAACTTTGTTTTCATGAAAAAATTAATTCACCTCTATTATATTAATTAATCAGGCATTTCACATGATGCAGAAATCATGCTTTTAAAAAATAAAGCTACTAATACATCATTTAAACACACTACACAAAGCGAACACAACTCAACACAACAGTAACAGTAAGCTTGATAACTGAGAAACTGTACTCTAATCAGAAATATGTAACGAATTTTAGCTTACCATGTACGTACTGGGTAAAACAATAAACCTTCAAAACAAGTCTTTGTGCCATGTATCCACATTATTAGCGTCAAGCTTTTGATTTCGTGACAATGATCTGCCAGCTGCTTTTTTTTCTGACTAAATATCGAAGGTCAATACACGGTCAGCCCTTTTTATACTGAGGCAAAATGCAGTTGGTTGTAGTTATACATACACTGAATAAAATTTACCTATAATGTTTATACCGCAAGTAAAAAAGCTGATATGTTGCACTCACATGACTTTCTCTACTCTTGTACTAAATCATTCTTAAAAACGCTTATTCGTATATCTTCTTCGTGTTAGTTTATATAAACGTTTGAAGAAATTATTTTCTAGTAGGTACAAGAGAATATTAGACTTTGAGCAATAGTCAAATCGCTTAAAGCTTTCAAATTCCATTCTTTAAACGGTTAACATATGCAAATGAATAACGATGTTCCATTCCTCATCGCTCCCTGGGTCCACAATGTGAACCCAAGTTCATTATTTTTTTTTAAGCGCAATTGGAGAAATAGCAATTCAGACCCATAGATCCACTTACCATAGAAACCTGTAGTTACCGTTTCCTGTCGTGAAGCGCCGCTACGAGCGACCATTTATTATTTGTTAACTATTCTTTGGTGGTGTGTGTCAAGATGGCAGCTACTCAGAACAGAGTTGAAAGTAAGTGTGCATATTTTACGTATAATGCAATGTACAATAGTCAGTATACTTTCTGCATGTGAAATAAACCTTGGCAGTTATACAGATATATTATTTTACATGTTATTCTTTGTAAGTTCATAATTTATAATTAAGTACAGGCCCACGTATGTGGACCCCGGTTCTCATGCCAACTTACGCAGCTCTCTGTTTACATTGAAAGTGAGGTTATGTGAAGGAGCTTCTGGACATGGTTAAATGTGATTTATGCTTTAAATTGTAATAATGTGTAAATGAATTAGCTATTCCTGTTCATACACTATAGATATCGCAATTGGTTTTAGTTATAAAAATGTTATACTTACAATTACGATTTTTCCTTGCAGAAATGTGTAAATGTGTTTGATGAGGAGTTACTGCTTCAGATATTTAACAACAGTGATGCTGAACTGTCAGACTGTGATGACGACTTAAATTGCGACAATCTCCAGATTTAATTGATGTTGAGCCTGAACAGAATGACCCACAGCCTGAGGTTGAAGAACCAGTAGCATCTTCTTCCACTTCTGAAGGAAGAAGGGAATTGAAGTGGAAAAACAAAACGTAAGTGGATAACTTTTTACTTTTTCTATTTAAAAAGGTTTGAGGCCATTCATTTGTGCTGTAAGTGCTCTGGTTGCACTTGTGGGATAACACAATTTCATTTCATTGTTTCAGAATGCCACAAAGATTGTGTGGGAGTATTACTCTTGTTCCTGACTATGAGGATGAAAAGGGTATATTGGAATCTCTACTCGAATATCTTCCTTTGAATTTCTGGGAGAATCACGCACAGCAAACTAATTTATACTCTGTGCAAACACGTGACCATAAATCTGTAAACATAGTTGCAGATGAACTGATGAACTTAGCTGGGATACATCTGATAATGGGCTGCTTGAGTTATTCCCAGTGCAAAATTTATTGACAACATGACACTGCGGTTCCCGTGACCACAAACTGCATGTCTAGGAATACATTTTTGAGCTGAGAAACTGCATACATTTTGTAGATAATAAAGGACAACATGAAGAGAACGACAGGTTGTGGAAAGTTAGGCCACTGATAGAAAATGTTAGGGGAAAGTGTCTCAGTTTCCACGGCCAAAGCATTTATCACTGGATGAACAGATGGTGCCATTTTCTGGTAACTGTTTCTTTCGACAGTACTTGCCTTCCAAACCAAACCCAGTGGGTTTGAAATGTTTTGTGGTAGCTGCTCCTGATGGACTAGTGTTAGATTTTCATTGTCATGTAGGTAAAGGTACAGTTCCAGAAACAGATTTGAAAGAATTAGGCCTGGGAGCTGCCATTATTAAACTTTTATCAGAAACCGTGCCGAAAAAAGCGGTCATTGCATTTACACAGATAGATTTTTACCAGCATAAATCACTAGATTATTTGCAAAGAAAAGGTATTTGCCAGACAAGTGCAGTTATGAAAAATCGTACTGGTGCTGTGGCAGAAAAGCTGAATATTGATGCACGAGAGTAATTCAAATATAAAGGGTAATTGTTGCATATCACGGAGGAAGCAGTTCAGAGCGGGGCAGTTGAGTGCGGGGGTTAAAGGTTGGTGTGTTAGGGATGGGGAACTAGCTTTGTTGGCTGCTTCGCTAGGTTCTGGCGTCAGTACAGCCATGAGTGAGCAAGAGGTTTCTTCGTCTGTTGCGCAACGCATTATTATCAAGTTTTTAACCAATGAAGGGGCTAAACCTTCGGAGATTCTAACTCGTTTAAGGGCGCAGTTTGGGGACACTACACTGTCACAGAATCAAGAGTTTACTTGGGCCAGACAATTTAAGGGTGGCCGAGAATTTGTGGAAAACGAAAGTCATGCTCGACGCCCAAAGTCAAATCTCACAGATGACAACATCCGTGCCGTTCGAGAGCTCCACTGTTGAAGGAATCGCATCAGAAGTTGGTTGATTTTCTTCATGATCGACGTACAGTGACTGCAGCTTACTATTGCCTATTGTTAAGGTCTGTAAAAGTTGCCTACTGAAGCAAAAGACATCAGAGATGTCATCCTTCTCCAAGACAACACTATGCTTCACACCGCCAATTTGACAATGGACACAATGGTGGACATGCACTGGGAAAACCTTGAACACCCTCCCTATAGTCTAGACTTGTCCCCCACCCAGACTATTTTTTTGTTTGCACCCATGAAAGAATCGCTTGGAGGAAAACATTTTGAAAGCAACAACAACGTCGAGGAGCATTTGCGCATTTGGTTAGCGAGGCGCCCTCAAACTTTTTTTTTTAAATAAGGAGTGTTTAAGCTTCCGAAACGTTGGCAAAAATATGTATAGTGTTAAGGAAGCTATATAGAGAAATGTTGATATAGTCACTTGTGTATATATTTAATCAATAAATATTTTAAACAGAATTACCCTTTATATTTGAATCACCCTCGTGCAATAAAAAGGGTGAATGAGATGGAAAAGTGAGGGATGATGAGAGAGCATGTATAGTTAAGTGGAAATACAACTAGGTTGTACTCTGTCTTCTTGTATCGGAAGTGAAACAGCTGCCACATGTAAACGATGGTCAAAAGAAGAAAAGAAAAGGGTTACGATACCACAGCCAAGGGTAACTAATTTGTACAATGAAAACATGTGGGGTGTTGATTTATGTGACAGATTCATGAGCTATTACAGATGCTATATTCGCACAAGAAAATGGCCTGTACGCTTGTAGAATCATTTTGTGGATTTAGTGGTAGTGAATTACTGGGTGATGTACAATTGGTGGTGTACTGCACAAAATGTTCCTGTAACCCTTAGGAAGTCATTGCTGCAATACAAAATTCATATGGCAAAGGCACTGATAAATTATTGTCAGACCTCAGAAGCTGCACCTTCAGTTGCTAAAAAGAGGGAGATCACGCTCCTCAGAAGGGCCAGAAAATGTGAACGAAGAACCAGAAAATATACTGGGTCAATCCAGTAAACAACCACGAATAGCAGTGTCAGAACCTATAGCTGAACTACTTTATGACAATGTAGGTCACTTACCCCAGTTTATTGAGGCAATCAAAATGTAGAAATCCTGGGCGCAAATCAAAGACGTGCAACAAGTGTCATATTTATTTATGCATAATGGGCAATAATTGCTTTAAAATATACCATACAAAGTAATTGGCCTTTTATGGTATTTGGAAAATATTGAACCAGTACATACATTAACAATTAATCTTGTTATCTTTTTATCTATTAGTATTGTTCAATTTACTAGCTGTATATAATGGAACTGTATTTTAACGAACATGTTACTAACGACCCAAAGTTCACAAATGTGGACCACTTAATTTTAAAAAATATTATCAAAATAAAAAAGTTTAAATATTTTATTTGTGTTTTTATTTGAATTTTCATCATATAAACAGTAGTAAATAATTTTCCATAATCAAAATAAGTTTCGGGACTGAAGAGGATAAGTTCTCCAAAACACACAAATAACAAGGAATATCTCCGAAATAGTTCATCCTACACCAAATTGATTTAGAGGTAAATTGTGTATTTTAGCAAGATCTACATTTTTTGTATAGTAAGATTTGGTCTATCTCTTACGTTTACCAGTTATGCAAAAGTCATCCAGAGTAAATAGGTCTACATGGGCTATAGCCAGGGAATTCAAGATATACATTTTCATTTGCCATAAAAATATCTCAAACATATGACGTTTTAACCGAAATCGTTAGAGCCA